>CM077667.1:397724592-398924592 GCA_039707655.1 Elymus sibiricus
GCCAATTGAGTTTTTAAGCTCTCAATCTATTCGGCCTGCTGTTTGTTCTCCTCCTTAAGGCGGTTCTTCTCTTCAAGGTGTCGTTGCAAAAGACGACAGCCAGCCTCCTGCTGGGACTCGGCATATCGCTGAGATTCTCGGGCTACATCCAAATCTCTTTGTAATTGCCCTATTGATTCAGCTGCTACATAGTACCCTCGTGTCAGCACGGGAATATACTAAGATCAGCAGTACAGATATACTCACCATGTGCCTCCCGAGTAAAGCTCTTCACTTGCTCCAAATCGGCCTTCACAGATTCAACCTGTGTTTGGCTGGCTTCTAGTTCCTTGGCCAGTTGCTCGCTTTGTTGCTTCGAGGCCTGCATTAGCAGTAAAAAACATACAAGGATCCTTAATTCGGTCGTGCCGACCAATTTAAGGCTCGGGGGCTACTGGGTTTACACGAGTGTTCGGACTTTAATAGCCGACTACTCACCTGCAGGCTGGACGATATCAATTTCATGGTCTCCCCGAACCCAGCTCGGGCGGCTTTGAGGTGAGCGCCCGCCGTACGCAGAGCACCGAACTCTTGTTCGGAGAAGGACGGATGACGCAGGCTTCTCGTCGCCGCCGATGATGCATAGCGCTCCCAACCTCGGATTTGGTGACGGATATGGCGTCACCAGAATCGGCTGGGGCTGGATTGACGGTGGGGGCCCCCGTAGCAGGTTCAGCATGAGCGGAAGGCCTGGAATCTTGAGCACCACCGGACATCCTAACGACATCCTCGGCGGGGGACGGCCGAACTCTTTGCCCGAATATTTTGACAACGAGGTCTCTTGTGAGGCATTATCAATCATGATACTAAATCAAACGGTCGAGCGAAATTCCTTTGGGATGAACTCGTAGGCGGGCTCGCCCGCGCAACCGGCTCATTTGTTGGATCCCTGTTGCTTTCCGACCCAGGCACTGCCGCCGCTGCCGATGTATGTCGCGCGGATCTACAGCGCTTGGGAGTAGGAGCCGGCGCGTTTGGGTCAGTGGAGGATACTTGCCTTTTGCCGGACGAGTTTTCCTTCTTCTTGCTTGCCGTAGGGGAAGGGAAGGATCCAGGGTAATCGGCTATGATAGCCACCTTGGAACCGTCAAGGCCCTCTTGGTAGAAAACCCCGTCTTCGAGCTCGATTTACAGATCCGGGTCATCATGGAAGCCCGAATCATCATCACGGGAATAGTCCTCGGGCTGAGGGGCCGGACAGTTAACTGTCTCGATAAAGCTCCTCCATTCCTCTTCACATAAAGTTAAAGGCTTCGGTCAAAAAGGGACAAATTGAGAACCCGAATTGTGGTCACAGGGTTGAAAGGCTCACCCATTCGATGGGATTGTGGCTTGAGTATCCCTCCTTTGTCGACCGCCGAATAAAATCTTCTTGCTCTCCTTTGTATAGGTCGGCCAGTGCGGCGGCTAATGCTGTTTGATCGGCGGGGCCCAGTCTTTGGGAGCGAGTAGTGTCGCTTGTCCCGTTGTACCACCACAAGGGGTGTATCCTCTGTTGGAGGGGTTGGACGCACTGGGTGAGGGCGGCGGCCATGACGCCTATCATGGTCAGCTTGTGATGGGCTAGTACCCTCACACGGGCTGCTAAGCACTGCACTTCAACGCTGTCCTCTTGGGACAGGCTCTTCGGGCGCCAGTTGTACCTTTTCTTCAAAGGGGCGTCGGAGTATTCGGGCAGACCCCTCCGAGCTGGATCGAATAGAGGGACGTCCTCGATATAAAACCATTCTGAAGTCCATACTTCGGACTCCTTCGGCGTCCCCACGGGATATCCCGTCCCCGCTATGCGGCATACTTCGGCTCCACCGACCTCAAAAATTGTCTTGTCTCGAGTGCGAGGAATGAGGCAGAAGTACTTCCTCCACAATTCGAAGTGTGCCTCGCAGCCCGGGAACATCTCGCAAAGGGCGACGAAGCCCGAGATGTGCAGAATAGACCCTGGGGTGAGGTGGTGGAGCTGGATTCCGTAAAACACCAGTAACCCTCTCAGGAACGGATGAATGGGAAACCCGAGACCCCGCATGAGGAAGGGCACAAAACATACACGCTCCCCCTTTTGTGGATGGGGGAAATTTTCCGCGAGGGCCTCGCCGTTGAATGAAAACAAACCGGCGCAGATAGCTGTCAGATCCGTGGAGGGAAGGTACCCTTGGGTCTCAAGGTCACGAAGTCGAAGGAGGGCCACGGAGCAACTTGTCCAGTCCCTGGGACGGGATCCGTAAGGATGCGAGGAGGAACTGGGGGCGCTCGCCATTTTTGGTGGAGACCTTTCGCTGGAGGCTTTTTCCGATGGGGAAGAAGAAGATATGGCTTGGACCTCGATTCAGTTTGTTTAAATGGGTGGTGCCTCCTTTGTGGGAGGGGTAGTTTTGTAAAAAGCTATTGAACCGCTCGTCTCCCCACGATGCGCGAAGACCAAGAAACGCTATTACTATGGACCCAGCAATCCCGTGACGTTTCGGATTTCACCGATGATAGGATGGTTGCCAAACAAAGAAGGGATGGAGGGACTCGCCTCACAAGCCGAAGACTTCGGTGTATAAGATTGTCCGGATATACCTCAGCATTGGAGGCTAGTCCGGGGGCTACTGAGGGAGTCCTGGTTTAAGGGGTCCTCGGATAGCCGACCTGTTCCTCATGGGCCGGACTATGTGGGCCACTGGATAAGCATTGGGTGATCAGGGGCCCCGTCGCCAAGGCGGAAGTTTCAAGGAGCCATGGCGTGTCCTCCAAGATGTCGATAGTAGATAGGCATGTTTTTCCCTTTGATGTGCAACCGACTATGTGTAAACCCTAGGTAACCTCGGCATCTATATAAGCCGGAGGGTTTTAGGTTGTAGACCAATAGAACTCATCTAGGGTTTTAGTCATACGATCTCGAGGTAGATCAACTCTGTAACCCTTATACCATCAATATAATCAAGCAGGACATAGGGTATTACCTCCATAGGAGGGCCCGAACCTGGGTAAACATCGTCTCCCACTCCTCCTGTTACCATCGATTCTAGTCTCACAGCTCGGGACCCCCTACCCGAGATCCGCCGGTTTTGACACCGGCAACCTCCTCGACATTCACTGAGCCTCAGATCAATTTGAATAGAGAGACCCTCGCCATCTAAGTTTATGATGACGATATCTTGGTGGCGAAGGTCATAATCACTCATTAACTTTGTCCAGCCAGGTCCATGAAATTTAGACCCGACAGTTTCATCAGTAATGTGTACTTCATATGAGAGCTTTTCATTTGTCAGAAGTACGGGGTTCTTAATTTTGCCTTCTTCTTCCAGAGCTTGTTGCTTCCATAGGTTCACTAAGGAAACCACGTGCTCCCTGCAATAGCATTGTATGTACTGCAAAAAAAGTTAAAATGCTTCAATCAGTAAGAAGGAATTCTTCAATCAGTTAAAATGTAGGGTTTTCCTGATTCCAAAAAAATGCTTCAGGTAGTAGTCTAGCATTTGGTAAAAGATGTGCTTTGAAAAATGCAATCATTTCATTGATTATACACATCTGCTTGAAATGGGATTAGAGAAAACTTTAGTTTGTCACATGAGAAACGTAACATGGTAGTAATTTATGTGCATGTCGTGCCAAAACTTTTCTCCTTACACTGCATGTCTCGTAACACAGCGGCAGGTGAAGTGATATTGTAGTGCAGAGAACGCCTGTTTCTAATCCAGGGTAGTTGACGTTCATACAGGTTTTGCAACTCATAATTCTCCTGCAAAATATATAGCAAAGGTATAAGAAGTTAAATGTGAATTTTGATATGTACGAAATTATCAGCACAAGCATGTTCGAGTAAAGAGTTGTTTACATGCAAAGTCATGAAAAGACATGTGCAATGGCTTGATTTATGACAGCTCAGTTCGTGCAGCAGTTATAACAGGAAACTAGTGTTTACTTTGTTGCCAATGCAAAGATGTATGCCTAGCTAGTTATGGAAGTACCATTGCGAAATATATTTTTCCTAAAAACTTATTTAAGTAATTATGTATAGTATTAGGCAGTTGCATTGTATTACACACATCTGTATCTAATAATACGTCAGTTTTGCGTCCAGACGCTCGGATCTCCTTTGTAATTCCAGCACCTTCCTGAATCGATGATCTATCAGTGTCATCCACGGCCCCAGGGCCGGTCTCACCACACCGTTGTCGGCAAGGGATACAGCGCAATGCCTCCTCCACTTTCCCCTTTAACCTCTGCCCACGCCGTTTTTGGCCACAGAGCTACTGGGTTGTCTCTAACGTTCCCATCTACACTAGTGGAGTTTATTTGTCTCCTACGACTGGGACGTCGTACCTCGCTGCCGGTTGTAGAGCTTTGTCCTGCTCCGACGACGTCATTGATGTCGGATATTGACGGCGTGCACAGCTTCGTCCTGGCATTTAGCGGATCTGTATGAGATCACCACAAAATTTTAATCGTAATAGCATAGATCTATCAATTTACAGCACGAAGAAACAAAAGTCTCCAAGGATGGAACAGATCATACAAAAAAATTGATGCGGAAATGGAGAGATAACGTACGAATCGTAGAGTGAGTTTGAGGACCGAGAGAGAAGAGATGGCGAGAGAGGAATAGAAAGTGATGTACAGCGGGTTAGTCGGATATTGTTTTTATTGTAACAAGGGGGTTGTACTTGTGGGGCCACCAAAGCGTATGCTAAGGTTTTAGATTTGCACGTAGACAGCTTCAGTTGCCTCTGGAATCACAGTCGTGCCTTTGTGCTTTGTTGGGGATATAACCCCGTGGTAAGACCCGCCCAGGAGGGGCCTGGTCATACCTGGCGGCTCGTAGCACAAGACCCATAAGGTGGGCCGACAGATGAAGGCCAGGCCGCGTGGCGGCTTACCAGATGGGCTAAGGCGGAGGCCCAGAGACAGAAGATGGTATGAAGACTCGGGCGGTTAAGCCGCCCGGAGACGGCTTGCCCAAGACAGCAAGGCGGCTTGGAGACAGGATTCACTACGATGTATGAGTCGGTTTAGGACTCGTGTAACTCAGGGCCTTGACCTCTTATATAAAGGCGAGACCCTGGGGCGGCTTAGACAAGAAACCAACAAGTCGAGAACTAGGTCAAGCGAAACCGCTCCCTTGTAATCGATACTCCAATCAATACAACACAAGCAGGACGTAGGCTTTTACCTCCTCTGGAGGGGCCGAACCTGGGTAAACTCGTGTCCCTCATCTCGATTAATCCCTTTGAGTCCACCTCTTCGGCGATGGCCTCGAACCTAAGTCTTCGGACATCTGCCGTGATAAAACCATGACAGTTGGCGCCCACCGTGGGGCTAGCGCTCGGTGGTGTTGAGTTCTCAAAGGGATCTCTCCCAGAGATCGAGGGGTACGCTGTTGGCAGGATGACCAAGAGTCGCCGAGGCCGGCTCTACATCGACGACGCCGGCTGGGATCCCGAGGCTGACTCCATTGAGTACGGCTTCCGGGTCCCCTTCGGCGGAATTCATGTCTTCATCGGCAAGATCGGCGGATCTGAACCCGGGCCGGACGTCTGCACCGACATCGTCGAGCCGGCCCGGCGCGAGCAACCCGCCCGACGCGAGCAACCTGCCCGACACGTGCAACCCGCCCGTGCTAACCCGGACAGGAAGCATGTCTTCATCGGCTTCACTCAGGGCATGGATCTCGACGGATCTACGTCGCGGGAGGAAACTCTCATCTGCTCCGAGGCCGGTTCTTCAAGCGGAGAGACGGAATCAATCTATCAGCTTCACAATGGCGGGCTCGGGGGCTACATCGAGCATTACCCCGAGTCAGAATATCATGAGCCGAAGGAATACGAGCCGCTGAACCGCGCTGTCGTCTTCATGGCGGGTTCAGCGCCGGCCCCCAGTAGCACAGCCGCCGGTGCAACCGGGTCTGGGGCTGGCAGGCCGCCGGCTCAAGTTCTTCTGGATCTGATGAATGAGTTTACAACCCTGATGGCAACTGAGGTCACGGCTGAAAACCAAGCGGCCCGTAACACGGAGATCGCAAGGTTGAAGAACCAGATGACCGAAGTCCAACAGGAAATCAATGCGCTGAAGGCTCAGATGGACGCTGAGGCGGAACGCCTTAGGGCAGACGCTTTCCGTCTTGAGTTAGAACAGCAGTCAGCAGCAGCGGTTCAGCGGATGAGGCATCAATCCCGCTTGCCGGATCAGTATGAAGCCAGAAACCTTTTCAACACGCCAGGGACGGGACGGAACGTGCCTTTGACCGTAACCCGGACGGCGGAAGTACCTGGAAGCCGGGCGGCGGTTCAGCAACAGCAGCTTAACCCGCCCCGGCGGAACCAGACCCCACCAGCTTCTTTCCCAACGCCGGCGGGTCATTACTCTAACCCGGCGGAGAACATGGTGGTGGCGGCAACCCGGCTTGCTGCAATCCCCATCCCCGACGAGTCGCCTTTCGCAGAAGAGGTGCGGAACGCTGTTGGATACCTTCAGACGGCGGTGGCCCAGCAGGAGAAGTATACTTACAGCCGGAGTCGCGTGCATTCAAGCCCCATCCCCAGTCGTAGCTACAGTCGGCGTTATGAGTCGCCGGCGGTTTCTAGCAGTGAACGACATCGGAACCCGCCGCAAGCTGGTCGGGCGGTTCTGGATGCTCAGGCGCTGGTGGATCGAGCGAGAGCACAGCGAGAGGCGGCGGCTTTGGCGGCAACGGCGGCTCATCAGGAACCCACAGTAGCACCTTCCATCTCAGTTGGAAAGGGGTTAATTTCCAGGGTTGTGGGAGTGCCGTGCTTAGCGCCGGCTCTGCGGAATGAGCATCTGCCAAAGGATTTCAAGGGTCCTCGCAAGGAGCCAAATTATACTGCTGACCTACCTCCGGAGGCTTGGATCAAAAGCTATGAGCTGGCTATGGAGATGTTAGACATCAGTGACGCAGTATATGCTAAATATTTCCTCATGATGCTGGAAGGGCCGGCTCGCACGTGGTTGAAAGATTTGCCACCCAACACCATTAATTCCTGGGCCGAGTTGAAGGTGAAATTTATGAAAAATTTCAAAGGAACGTGCAAACAGCCCATGACGATCGTGGATTTGGATCATTGTGTGCAACAGGCGGATGAGTCGGCTCATCACTGGGTCCGGCGGGTCTCAATCATCATCCACTCTTCAGAACAGATTAGGGCGGCTCAAGCGGTTTTGATTCTGGAGAAGAATTGCCACTTTACGCCTTTGAAGCAGAAGCTTGGCCGACTCAAGCGCTCGTGTCAAGACATGGGGGAGCAAATGGCGGCTCTCACCAAATATGCAGAATCTGATAACACGAAGGACCCGGGCTCTGATGATGAAAAATCAGGTCAGGGGAAGAAGAGTAACAATGGAAAGGGTCAGCAGCAAAACGCGGCCGGAAACAGCAATTCCGGCAAGCGGAAGAACCCGGACGGCGGGTCAGAGCTGGTGGCGAACACCAGCGCCAGAAATAGTCGTGCTAAGGGCAACGGGAACTTCAGGCCGCCCTTTAACAAGGGCAAAGCTCCTTTCAACTTGGAAGCGATGCTCAACAAACCTTGTCCGGAGCACAGCCGGCCAGACAAGCCGGCGAATCACACTTGGAGGGACTGCAGTATCATGCGACAGTTCCGGGACTACAGCCTTCAATAGCTTCATAATAATGGTAATGGTCCGGCAGGCGGCTCAGGGCCAGGCGGGTCAGGAGCTGGCTTTGGTGCTGGCGGCTCAGGGTCCGGTTACCAGGGTCAAGGCAATCAAGGAGGTCATCATCAACAAACTGGTGGTGGAGGCCAGCAGCAGCATAACCAGTCGGGATACCAGACTAACCCAAAACAGCTTAGTGGGGGTCAGTATCATGTTTTTACAACCAGCCTTGACAAGCAAGACCGAAAGGTGCGCAAGCGGGCGGTTAATACAGTCATGTCGGCTCTTCCGCAGTATTTGAGGTGGTCTGAGTATGATATAACTTGGAGCCGGGGGGATAACCCGCCGCGTGTTGATAACCCGGGGCAACTAGCTTTGGTAGTTGCCCCCCAAGTTGGAGGATATGTGTTCACCAAAGTGCTTATGGATGGTGGCAGCAGCATCAACATCCTGTATTATGACACTTTTAGCCGGATGGGTTTGCTTGATAAGGATCTTAAGCCCTCTTCAACAGTTTTTCATGGTGTGGTGCCGGGCAAGTCGGCTTATCCAGTGGGGAAGATTTCTTTGGAGGTAGCTTTTGGTGATGAGTTCAATTACAGGGTGGAATCTTTGTGGTTTGAGGTGGTCAAGATCAAGAGCCCATATCATGCTCTGTTTGGGCGGCCGGCTTACGCCAAATTCATGGCTAGGCCTTGTTATGTTTACCTACAGCTCAAGATGCCCGGGTTGAACGAGACGATCACGGTGCATGGTGATCGGAAGACGGCTCTTGAGTGTGAGGAAGGGGACGCAGCTTATGCAGAGTCAAGTTGTGCTGAGGCAGAGCTCAAGTTCTATAAGGAGAATGTTGACCCGGAAGACATGACTTCACTCAAGAAGCCTAACACGGAATCTGAGCCGCCCCTCAAGTTTGCGGCGGATGATACCAAGCAGGTGGATTTCACCGAGGGCGACTCGTCACAGCAGTTCACTATCGGGGCTAACATGGACCCCGCATAGGAAAGCGCGCTCATTGAATTCATCCATGAGAACCGGGACATCTTTGCATGGAAGCCGTCTGACATGCCGGGTGTACCGAGAGAATTCGCTGAGCACCATCTTAATGTGGATCCTAAGTTCAAGCCGATCAAGCAGTTTCTTCGTCGTTTCAATGAAGAGCGGCGCAAGGCTATTGGCGAAGAAGTGGCCCGGCTCTTAGCAGCAGGGTTCATCGTGGAGGTTTTTCACCCGGAGTGGTTAGCTAACCCAGTGCTAGTGCTTAAGAAGAACGACACGTGGTGCATGTGCGTGGATTACACGGATCTTAACAAGGCCGGTCCAGTTGACCCGTTTTCTCTCCCCCGTATAGACCAGATTATTGATGCAACGGCGGGTTGTGAGAGTTTATGCTTCCTGGACGCTTATTCAGGTTATCACCAGATCAAGATGGTGGTCAAAGACCAAGAGAAGACGGCTTTCATCACGCCTTTTGGTGCTTTCTGCTATGTGTCTATGCCTTTCGGGCTCAAGAGTGCCCAGGCGACTTACCAGCGTTGTGTACAGAACTGTCTTCACAATCAAATTGGACGCAATGTTCATGCTTATGTGGATGATATTGTGGTCAAGTCAAGGAAGAAGGAAACTCTGCTGGACGACCTGAAGGAAACTTTTGACAACTTGCGGGTCTACAAGATGATGCTTAACCCGGCCAAGTGTGTCTTCGGAGTTCCTGCAGGCAAGCTCTTGGGATTTCTAGTCTCTGAGCATGGTATTGAAGCTAACCCGGACAAGATAAAGGCTATCACTTCCCTGTCTGAGCCGGCGTGCATCAATGACGTTCAGCACCTGGCGGGTCGAATCGCTGCTTTAAGCCGGTTCATAAGCCGCCTGGGTGAGAAAGCTATCCCTTTGTATCAAATGATGAAGAAAACAGACAACTTTGTCTGGAGCAAGGCGGCGGGTGAGGCGTTCGAGGCGCTCAAGAAGCAACTGACTGAGCGGCCAATCTTGGCTGCTTCGGCTGAGAAGTAACCTTTGCTCCTCTACGTGGCGGCTAATAACAGGGCAGTCAGTGCTGCGGTCGTTGTGGAGCGTAAGGAGGCAGGAAAGGAGTATCCGGTTCAGAGGCCGGTTTATTATGTCAGTGAAGTCTTGATTGAGTCCAAGCAAAGATACCCACATTGGCAGAAGCTGATCTATGGAGTGTTCACGGCGAATCGTAAGCTGAAGCATTACTTCCTAGGACACCAGATCACGGTGGTTAGCTCTGCTCCGTTGGGAGACATAATTCAAAACAGAGAAGCCACTGGCAGGATTGCTAAGTGGGCATTGGAGCTTGGTCCTCTTAATCTGAAATATGTGCCTCGCACAACTGTTAAGTCTCAAGCATTGGTGGACTTTATAAACGACTGGACAGAGTGTCAGTCGCCTGAGGAGAAGCCGGATAACACATACTGGACGATTCACTTTGACGGATCCAGGCAGCTGGAAGGCTCGGGGGCTGGAGTTGTCTTAACTTCCCCTAAAGGTGACAAGTTCTGTTATGTGCTAAGGTTGATGTTTCCTTGTACTAACAATGCAGCTGAATATGAGGCTTTGCTTCATGGCCTCCGTGTGGCTAAGGAGATGAACCTAAGCCGGGTTAGATGCCTCGGCGACTCAGACCTCGTGGCTCAGCAAGTTTCAGGCACGTGGGATTCCAAAGACCCACGGATGGCGGCTTATCGTCAGGCGGTGGACATCATTGCTGGTCACTTCAAGGGTTATCAGGTGGATCATATCGACCGTCTCAAGAACGAGGCGGCTGATGCGTTATCAAGGCTAGGCTCTCAGCGTAAGCCGGTGCCGCCTAACGTTTTCTTGGATGTGTTATATCACCCGTCAGTCAAGTTACCTTCAGAGGAGGATCTGGCAATACCTGACCCGGAGGGGTAGCTGGTGGCGGCTCTTCACGCCATCCCAGATTGGACATTGCCCTACTTGGCGTACTTGACTCGTGGCGAGTTACCTGAGGACGAGACCTTGGCACGGCAAATCGTCAGGCGTTCCAAGTCCATGACAATCATCAATGGCGAGTTGCATAAGTGCAGCGTTACCGGCGTTTTTCAACGTTGTGTTTCACCGGAGGAAGGCAAGGAAATCCTAAGTGAGATTCATGCTGGGGACTGTGGTCATCACGCAGGCTCAAAATCTCTGGTGGCCAAGGCTTTTCAACACGGTTTCTTCTGGCTGACGGCTCATAAGCACGCAGAGGACTTGGTTCTCAAGTGTGACGGGTGTCAAAAGTTCGGGCGACGTGCTCACGTACCGGCTCAGGAGTTGCGGATGATCCCAATTACCTGGCCGTTCGCGGTCTGGGGGCTTGATATGGTCGGGCCCTTCAAGAGATCCAAAGACAAGAAGACCCACCTTTTGGTGGCGGTGGATAAGTTTACCAAGTGGGTGGAGGCTGAGCCGGTCGGCAAGTGTGACGCGGCTACGGCGGTTCAGTTTGTCAAAAAACTGATCTATCGCTTTGGTTACCCTCATCCAAGGGGGCTATGCAAGCGTTCTGTGAAAGTAAGCACATCCGGCTTGACGTCTCTGCTGTGGCTCATCCACAGTCCAATGGTCAGGCAGAGCGGGCTAACCAGGAGATCCTGAGAGGTATCAAGCCCCGGCTTATGGTTCCTTTACAGAGAACGCCGGGTTGTTGAGTTGAGGAGTTACCATCAGTTCTATGGAGCATCAGAACAACTCCCAACAAGTCAACAGGCTATACGCCTTTCTTCATGGTTTACGGCGCAGAAGCCGTGTTACCAAGCGACATACGTTATGACTCGCCAAGGGTGGCGGCTTATGTTGAGGCAGACAATGAGACGGCGCGTCAGGACGCGTTAGATGCTTTGGATGAAGAGCGTGATCTGGCGGCGGCTCGATCGGCAATTCATCAGCAAGACATTGCGTCGCTATCATAGCTGCAGAGTCAAGACCCGGACGTTTCAAGAAGGCGACTTAGTGTTGCGCCTGATTCAAGATCAGACGGACGCGCACAAGTTGTCTCCTCCATGGGAAGGACCTTTTGTGGTTAGCAGAAACCTCAACAATGGGTCATACTATCTCATCGACTAACGAGACGAGTCACGCACTTCTGGGCAAGAGACCCACCGGCCGTGGAATATCGCTCATCTGCGGCTTACTATACTTGAGTCATCGACTCCCCCATTGTACATCATCATTGTATATATCACATATATATATAATAAAGTTGGCATCCCTGCAAACCGGGGCCTCTGCCGTTTTTTACGTATCTCACATTGTGCAAAGATGGATACAACTACAAGGTCACTTGGGGGCTTCTAACCCGCCAGGGTTAAGCTTCAACCCTCTTGATCGGGCTCTTCAGCCAAGACTACAAGGTCGTTTGGGGGCTTTCAACCCGCCGGGTTAAGCTTCAACCCTCTCGATCAGGCTTTTCAGCCACAGTAAGGCCGGGTTATATACCCAACAAGTTGACTCCGTCAACTAGGTCATTTGGGGGCTTCCAACCCACCGGGTTTAGCTTACACACCCTCTTGATCGGCTCTTCAGCCACCGCAAGTTAGAGTTAAACCTGCCTGTAAGCTGCTGCTGCTCCGCTAGGTGACCCGCCGAACTCTTACCAGTTAATCTCGATTAGAGACCCTGAGCTGTTCAAACATATTTGACAGTCACTCTCGCTAGAGACCCTGTACTGGTCAAGGTTCAACCGGCGGCTCTTGTCACGTGAGGGCCGGCTTACGGAAAGCGAGGATAAACTCACTCATTTGCTGCCGACTCTCCGATATGTGGCCCGTTCGTACTCTTAAGTAGTTACTCTTTTAAAGACCCTGCACTATTTAAGGTTCAAACGACGGATTTACGCCACGTGAGAGGTAGCTTATGGGCCTTAAGGGTACTCATACCCTGCTGCGTCTCTCTCTGGTTCGTTGCGCTCTTATCAGTTAATCTCGCCTAGAGACCCTGAGCCGTTCAAAGAATTTGACGGGGTTATTACCCCCGGGTAGGCCAAAGCTGTGGGGTCGTTCCCCCGCTCGAAGAAAAAATAGTACCGCCGGCTGGGCCGCGGCCGGCTAGGCCGCGGCTGGCTGGCGGGCCACCAGTTGCCTCAGGACCGGCTGGCGGGGAGCCGGCAGGCCCGCCACCGGCTCCCTCGGGGACGGCCGGTGGGCAGCCGGCGCGTCCTTTGCCGGCTCGCCTGGGGCCGGCTGATCGGAGAGACGGCCGCCTGGCTGACGGCCGGCTGCCCCCACGCCGCCTCCTCCGCTGACCTTCGGACGGACCGGCTCCCGTCCCGTCTCTCTACGCATCAGTACGGCGACAAGACGAGACCCCCGTTACCTGCCCCGGTGTGGCCACAGTGGCCCCTGACACACGGGCGCAGGGCCACAGTTACTGCTGACCTCGGCTGACCGCGACAGGACTTCCAACAGTGCCGGCACGCTCCAACCACTCCATTACCTGCCCCGGCGTGGCTACAGCGCGGTCGGCCGTACCGCTGACCTCGGCCGGCTGCCACAAGACGACGCCCCGACGGGCAGCCCGTGCCGCGACGTGAACCGCACGGGGACCCACTAAGCGGGCCCCGCCGGCTCCTGACGGAACCCAATAGCCGGCGGGCCCTACCAGCGACAAGACCCCACAGCCGGCGGCCCCCACGCCGGCTAGAGTGGCTGCCGGCTGGGGCCCCCCGAGACCTTTTATTCATATTGTAACCCGGGGGGTTGGCCTATAAAACCCCCCGGGGCTCCCCCATGCAAGGGGTTCCAGGTTCCCAGTCGACTCTTCACACTCACCACTCATACGTAGAGAGGCAGCAAGGGCAGGCTAGCTCCTTCTTCCTCCTCTACCCATACAGCTCAAGGAGCTCCATTGTAACCTTCCCATTGTCTCAACTAGACCAAGCAGGACTAGGGGTGTTACCTCCCACGGAGGGCCCCGAACCTGGGTACATCGTGTGTCTGCCACCGTTTGTGCCTAACCCCGCTCCCGGAGCCCGCCGGCGTCCTTCGGCCCCTCTCGATAAGCCACCCCATGGCATCTGCCGTGACGAAACCATGACAAAATTGACGGTCACTCTCGCTAGAGACCCTGTACTGTTAAAGAGTTCAAGTAACGAGTCCACCCAGAAGAACCGGCTTATGAGTTCTAAACAGCAAGATCATGGAAGATTCGACATCTCCGGGTTGTGCTTTTTCAAGCCGCCCTTACTACAATGCAGAGCATATTCTGTCTTGTTTGTTTTTGCAGGGTTTATCTTCGAAAGATGAGCCGCCGTGCAGTTAGATATTATAAGCAGAACACAACAGAAACATGCATCAAGCTATGCAAAGTTTTACTACGTGCACGATGGCACGGCTTAGACAGTTCAAGATTTTCTAAGCCTATTACAAAGCTCTCCACAGAGCCCAAAAGGCAGCAGACTTAAAGTTTTATACAACTTTCGGTCCGGCGGCTCAGCAAGCCGAGTTATCAATTTCAAGCATCAAGGGCTCAGCTCTAAGGCGGGTCATCCTGCGCCGGGTCTTCGACCTCTTCGATCTGAAGATTATCCACATCCCAGTTGCAGTTTGTTAGAGCTTCAAACTGAGCCTCTTCAAAGAGGGGAGACGGGTCAATCTCAGGGGCGAAGAGGTGCTTACGACGAGCAAGAGTCAAATCTCTGGTTTCAAAAGTTGGACCACGCACTCTTTTGCTGGTCTCGCTGTAAGTCGCCTGGTAAGTTGACAGATCCAGTTCATCAACCAGTGTCGAGGCAAGGACTCTGGAGGCCTTCATACACTTGGCATAATCTGCTTCTGTGAATTCTGAGCCGTCGTCTTTCTTAGACGGAAATCCGTCCATCATCTCCTCAGCAGTCAGTTCAGGGGCAAAGGCCAACGCCCGGCTTAGCGCGGCCATCGCTCCCTTCCTGGCGGCTGATCGTTTGAGCTCTTCGATTTGCTTCGGCAGAGTTGAAAACAGTTCTATGACTCCCTTCATGTACTTGGGGATGCTTTTCTCAGTTAACATCGCCTTGATGGTGCAAAGGGTCCCGCAGTAGAGTTGTTCTGCCAAGGAATATACTGCTTTCAGCTTTAACAGGCTGTCAGATGATAGCTGGCGGCTTCTTTGACCTGCAAGGGAGGATTTTGTATTATAAGCCGCCCCCGCAAGATTTCCAACCTAGCACAATTTTTTTCTAATGTTTTCAATACTTACCAAAGATGGCAGAAGTCATCCTGGATATATGGCGCTTCAGAGTTTGTAGCTCCTCTGACACAAGTTTGAGCCGCTGGTCCGTGTCATCTGCGTGCTTGGTCAGGGCGGCTTGTTCAGCTTCAGCAGTCTTCTTGAAGGCATCAAAGTCAGACTGGATTTTTTCAAGCTCCTTCGTGGCAACCCGCCATTTCTCTTCCGCCTCAGACCGGGCGGTTTGTTGTGCAGCAAGGTTGTCTTTTACGCCGGTCAGTTCAGACTCGGCCGCTTCCAAGGCCTCATGTATTGTACAAAAACAAAACAACAGTTCAGGAGGGTTAAGTCGCCAGGATAAGGTTTGTTCACGATTGAGGAAGAAATTATGATGCAAGTCTCACGCAGATTGCAAGCAATATACTTGACACTTGGGGGCTAATGTCTGTGTTTTCTCTAAGCCTACCATGAAAGCTCCGGCTCATCTTCGCAAAGATAAGCCGGCACTTGGGGGCTACACACGGCGCTTTTCAAATGTCCAATGCAGTCCCGGCTCATCTTCTTCAAGATAAGCCGGCCCTTGGGGGCTACAATCGCGCTCTCCAAGTTTACAAGTGAAGTCCCGGCTCATCTTCTTCAAGATAAGCCGGCCCTTGGGGGCTACTATGCGCTTTCCAAGTTTTCTAAGTAAAGTTCTGGCTCATCATTTTAATACTGACCCGAACTTGGGGGCTACCATTGATCAACTCTGCACAATGAGTATCGGCTTACTATCTATACTAACCCGATACTTGGGGGCTACAGGCTAAGCAAGTTGCAGTATGACATAGTTTGGAAGACCTGGTCTACCATTTGCAATACTAAACCAGCTCTTGGGGGCTACGTAAGGGTACAAGGAAAAAGCAGGCAGAGATTACCTCATATTTTTTCTTCATCAGGCCAACAAGTTTGAGCTCCATATTCCGGCTTGTGGTCAGGCGGTTCAGATAACCAGCGTGTAATTCACCAGCAGTTAGCTTCTCCAACACAGGGAATTCGAAACCAAACTTCTCAGGTGTGGAAGTTTCAGCCTTGCCGGAATGTCTTGACAGAACATATGGTTCAGGAGTTTGATGACCCGCCCCAGTGATGACAACGTCTGGAAGGACCGTGTCTTCAACAGCTGTCGAAGGGCTGGGCGGCTCAGGGTCATCTCTTGCAGGACTCTCGGTTGCCATGTCATGGTCAGCCGGCTCAGAGGGCTGACAAATATCTTCAGATGCATCTTTCATAACATTAGTGGGCTCAGCATGATCTAAAGGGGAGTCCGGTTTAGCAAATTCCGGCTCTCGGGCAGTAGGGGCAGCGGTGGACCCGCCGGTCTTCCGTCGTTTTGCTTGAGCCCTGGAAGACATGAAAGATTGTTACATAGAGGACAAGAGTATTAAAATGTATGGTGCAAAAGTAAAGATACGCACTCCGGGTTGATCTTCATTGGAGGCAGTTTGGTGGCAGTAGAGTCGCTAGAAGAAGGGGGAGAATCCTGAAGACGGTTAAGACAATACAAAGCAGAGTAAGGTTACAATGCAAGATTGTTAAAACTAAACCTCAGTTAAAAGAATACCTCAGCCGGCCGTTTCCGTGGAGACGGAGAATGTGATAACCCGGCCACAAGATTTTCAGAGCCAGTGCTCCGGGTCTGACGTCGGGAGTTGTGCTGTTGCTTTTTCAAAAGAAAATGGGGGTCTAAATGAGCAACAGGATGAGAAAAAGGGACTTTTCGGATGACCCGCCGCACTTTCTCTGGTGGAAAGTTTTCTGAGTCAGAAGAAATGTAAGTTACCTCAGGGGCGTCCGCATGGCTGGTCTCCGTTTCCTCCTGTGAATGATTGTTGTCAATAAGTTGCATAAAAAGACGGCCAAGGGAGTCAAGTTCTACCTCTGCGTCGTCGAGCTCAGGCGGGTCTTGAGTGGTGGCTTTCTTCTTCTTCTGGGCGCGGGCTTTCACCCTAGGTTTCCTCACAGGAGGGGTATACTTCTTCTTCCAGAAAGGAGAGCCGGCCTATACATAAGCCGCCAACAAATATTAGAAGGAGCAAGACAAAAGGTAAAGAAGAATGACCAATTTTGTGGAAAGAATTTCTTACAGCCGGAGCCGGGTTCTTGACACAAAAGGGTTTGAGCCCGGTTTTGTTGCAAACCATTTGTTTCTCGCCGAGGAGTCCTTTGACGGTGGAGTTGATGTCCTCTTCGGTTAGAGGAGTGGCGTTGAAACAGAGGGGGTCATTGGGCTCACCCGTAAATTGATGCATGAGCTGGTCACGCCAGCTCAGCGGCAAGATCTTCCAGCTAACCCAGCAGCGGGTTAAATCGACGCCAGTCAAGCCGTTCGCCAGTAAGGCCTTGATTTTGGCATAGGCCGGAGCATATTTTGCTCGCTCTGCGGCAGTCATCCGGTTTGGGAGTTCACTTGTGTTGCAAAGCCGGGTTGGACGGTAACCCGGCAGTGGATTTTCACCTTCAGGAGAAGTGTCCTTGCAGTAGAACCATGTTTTGTTCCAGTCCTTGGGGTGGCTTGGTAGGAGATCTATTGGATAAGGCAAATCTCTCCGTCTCTGGATGGAAACCCCGCCAAGCTCCAAGCTTGGCCCAGCTGCCACTTCAGTTTGGAGGTTGGCATAATGATAGTCATGGAAGAGGTCAACTGACGGCTCTTCTTGCAGATATACTTCACATAAAACTTGAAACTGACACATGTTGGTGACAGAGTTGGGACTGATGTCCTGAGGGTGAAGTTTGAAAAAATGAAGAACGTCCCGGAAAAACTTTGAACCGGGAGGGCTAAATCCGCGAAGGAGGTGATCAGCAAACACGACAACCTCTCCATCGTTAGGCTCAGGTCTTTTTTATGATCCCGGAACCCGCCAGTGTATGACATCTTTGGCCGGCAAGATACCCGACTCTATGAAATTAAGCAGAAGTTCTTCAGTGACTCCGGAGCTGACCCAATCATAGGATGAGGGTGCCCTTGACATGATGGCGAGTTAAGCTATGAAGACACAGAGTACGGCGGGTTAGAAAAACAGTAACTGAATGAGGCAGCTCTGGTCAGTGTAATGGTGAGGAGTTAAGCCGCCAAAGCATTCTAGCAGAGAGCCGCCAAAGCAATGGCGGGTTAAGTGGACATGGCAGTATTGGAAAAAAACGACTAAGTGTGGATAAATAGGTTTCACATAATATCGCTATGGCTGTAAGATCTACAGACGAAGGAAAATGAAATATATTCATGACCTAAATGACGGGAGAAGAACAGGCGGGCAGTACGCGGTGGGGACTGCTATACAGATTCAAAGCAAGTAGGGCATTGGCATTAAGAGCATAACCGCAGCAGATGGACAGTACCACGGGACGCAAAGTGGTGCTCAGTGGTTTATGCTATGATGAACGCTAATGAACATCGAAGAACTCAGGAACCCTAATGGAGACGAGTGCAGATTAGATAAGGGGTTGAGGGTGATACCTTGCGGATGCGGACGCGCCGGTGAAACTCTGGTTCAACTCAGGTCGATGCAGCGGCCGGCGATGGGGGCGACGGCGAAGTCCGGTCAGGCACGGCGGAGCTCTTGGAGGTTCGGCTCGACCGAAGGAGGAAGAAGACAGGGGAGGTGGAGAAAGGAAAAAAGGGCACCACGTGTCTCTATTTATGAGTAAGGAGGGCAACAGTGCGCGCGAAAATTGAGGAGGCACAGTGATGATTGACCGAACGTGGCGCCTCAATTTTCGGGATGGCCCTTCAATGAGAAGATCCGTTGCAAACGTCACAGAATCTTATCGGAATATTCGATATGGCGTCATGGTGGGTTATAGCTTTTCTTTTCAGATGACAGAAATGTAAAGACTCGCCGCCCAGTGAGTTGGAAGATTGACATGAGCAGGCTCAAATCAACCTGGGGCCTAATGTTGGGGATATAACCCCGTGGTAAGACCCGCCCAGGAGGGGCCGGGTCATACCTAGCGGCTCGTAGCCCAAGACCCATAAGGTGGGCCGGCAGATGAAGGCCAGGCCGCGTGGCGTCTTACCAGATGGGCTAAGGCGGAGGCCCAGAGACAGAAGATGGTATGAAGACCCGGGCGGTTAAGCCGCCCGGAGACGGCTTGCCCAAGACGGCAAGGCGGCTTGGAGACAGGATTCACTACGATGTATGAGTCGGTTTAGGACTCGTGTAACTCAGGGCCTTGACCTCTTATATAAAGGCGAGACCCTGGGGCGGCTTAGACAAGAAACCAACAAGTCGAGAACTAGGTCAAGCGAAACCGCTCCCTTGTAATCGATACTCCAATCAATACAACACAAGCAGGACATAGGCTTTTACCTCCTCTGGAGGGGCCGAACCTGGGTAAACTCGTGTCCCTCATCTCGATTAACCCCTTTGAGTCCACCTCTTCGGCGATGGCCTCGAACCTAAGTCTTCGGACATCTGTCGTGATAAAACCACGACATGCTTCGAAATATTCTGGTTGAACGTTCACTTAAACAGTCACGGTCTTACAATCGAAGGAGGCACGTCTGTGCGAATGTGTTGCAAATGTTTTAATTGACTGGTGGAGAATGAGAGGGTCCGTTGACGCTCTAGTTGAGGCACAAGACTACATGAAGCAGAGGCACACGGTGTTCCGTTTGTTTCCTTAATGTTTCCCGTGACGACGGATTCAGTGAGAGAGAGGGGCACCGATCTGACTCTGGGTAAAGCACGTTCGTGCGCCTGTGAATGAGATGTTTTGTCTAACGGCAAGTTCAATGAGAGGAGGCATGGACTACAGAGGCATGGTATTGTGTCTCTGTTCACTCTATCCGTTGACTCTAGTTTGAGTGTCATAGGCATAGGCTTGAAGCCATGAGAGTTGTGGAGGCACGGACAACATCATATTCCCCCACATGCGACAGTGCGTCGAAATTAGATGCTAAATCACAGATAATAAGAGGAGAAGAAACTAGGTTTGTTTTTTAGCATGCTCAACCCTTTTTTTTGTTAAGCCCTTCATGGTTGTACAAACACATAGTGAACGTAGTAAGAGAAAGCACAGTATTGATGTCATAATTATTGCTGCTACAAAACACAAGCTATTAGTCTGACAATTTCTACACAAGACCTTTATGCTTTACACGGTAATTAGAAGATGACAACTGCATCTCACAGGCCCTGATTTCAGCATTCGCAAATGAATGGATTTGACAATTCCAAACACTCGACGCGTGTGTTTGCTAAATCCAGGTGCATATGCTCGCAACTTGTTGTTAGTTCAAGACGAGCACACTTAGAAGCCCTTTTGTGCATCTGAAGCACCTTTTCTTGTTGTTTGTAAATTTAACCGTGAAATCTTTGTGCAAGCGGAACTTGAGCTTGATGGTTTGTAGTATGCTTGTATTCTGAATAAAGAATCTCACAAACTCAATGTTTACCCTTGTGTCTTCATATTCTTCAAGTGTTATTGTCTTCAAGTAAATCCCATGACTCTTGAGAAACACCTGGTGCTTTTGGCGCCATTCATTTGTTAAACCTCTCTCATCCCATCCTGTTGCCTAGATATACACGGAGACTGAAAAACAGTTAATGTCTGGAAAGCACCTAAAATACTATCAAGAATGTTCACTAGCTGTACATACACAAAATAAAATATATATAAAGAGCAACAAAAATTGTTATTGTGTTACTGCTATGTATGGGGAAGCCCATGGAATACCATGTATGTGAAAGCCCATAGAATACTATGTACGGGTTCTCATTGTGTGTTAGATGATCACCTCAATAAATAGGTTCTGCACGCATCTGAAGCATCGCAACAATCCAACAACCTCATCTAGTTTAAAACATGTCTGCGAGATATATAAGGTCTTGACGGAATCCATCACTCCTGGTATGTTGTGTATGGACAAACCCTTCATTTGATCATAGAAGATTATGTTATTAGTTTGTGTTTATGAAAGTGAATGCAGCACAATGTATTGTGGAATACCAGTACCTGAATGACTGTATAACGAAAGACGATCTTCGATTCATCAGATAAATCCGAAATTTTTCCCAAGGTGTCCAGTTTAGGCGCAGAAACAATAGTTATTTCCAACCGTGTATCTACAGAATCGTGGAGCAATCTTTGAAGTGAATGGGCATCCTCGATGTTGAGCTTCCCTCTGTCACAACGAATGGCGATGCTGATAAGATTAGGTGAGTTTATTCGCAGGCAGCGGAATTCCTTGTTGCAAACAAGTAGCAGGTATTGCACGGCAGGGCAACAGGAGTGGATCATGTTGTGTAGCGAGACCTCCGATATGTAAACTTCCACCAGTGAAAGTCTCTTGAGTAGTGGGAGGCGAATCGTTTCTACTAGATTGTCTGCTAGTTTGTAGAGGGTGAATGTGACCGTGTGGAGGGAGGAGTAGAACCTCGAGATGGACATTGGTGCTGACGGCATATATGAAGGGCATCGGTGTGGTTGGCTGACGGCCCAATGGAAGAATTTTGGGAACAGATGGTAGAACTCGATCACTTGGATTTTGTCCAGTTTTTTGGATTGGAGCAGCTCATCGACGGCACTGGGTTGGGACTGGAGGTAGCTCGTCGGGATGCAGAGACGGTGAACGGACCCCTCGTGGCCGGAGAGAATGGCTCTAGGAAGGATAATATCATCAGCGGCATATTCTAAACGGTAGTCGATGCCGATAGGTTGGAATTGAGTTCCGACGTGAGTGGTCTGGGCTACCTCCTTGGTGGGCAGAATGCAGATGATTTTGCACCTGATTGTTTCCAGACTGTTAAAGACACGAGTGACCGGGATCTCACGGCAGTCGAGGTTCAGCGGAGCGGTGCGCCATAGATTTCACCACCAAGAGGCCACGGCTTGGGTGCGGATGCAATCCTTGAGCGGCAGACGGTAGATGATATCGCCAAGGATGGCGTTTGGGAGGTCGCTGATGCGGTCCTTAGAAGATCCACCTTCTTGTTGCTCAGATCCACCTGTGCACTCGACCCACCTATGCATGCTCCTAGGGAGCGTACACTCTCCCCTCCTATCCTTGCACCTAGTGGAAGGACACTCTGCCCTCCTCGTCGGCGGACGTACAACCGACCTCCGTCGTGGCGCGAACCTCGTCTTCTTGCTACTGGAGGCAGACGATTCCATGTCCGTTGCGGTGTTCGCGGCGCCTCCACTGAAACTCTGTGTGCGGTGGATCTGTAAAGAGTGTTAGGGTTTTATGATATCGCCCTTTTCTTTTCGAAGTACCGTATGTATACATAAAACTATTAATGGGGAGGAAGGCGAGTCCCAGAACTTCACGTCTGTGCTTGTGGAGGCTTCACCCCCATGCCTGTAGAGGCTTCACACCCGTGCCTGTAGGGGTTGCACGCCCGTGCTTTTAGAGGCTTCACCCCCGTGCCTGTAGAGGCTTCACTCCCGTGCCTGTGGAGGCTTCACTCATGTGCCTTATGCAGAGTGTGTTGATATCAGTGCCTCGAGAGCCCCACGTCCTTGCCTTTGAAGGCTTCACACACGTGCCTGTAGAGGCTTCAAACTCATGCCTGTAGAGGCTTCACTCCCGTGCCTGTGAAGGCTTCACTCACGTGCCTATAGAGGCTTCACTCCCGTGCTTGTAGAGGCTTCACTCGCGTACCTATGGAGGCTTCACTCACGTGCCTGTAGCGGCTTCATTACCGTGCGCGTAAAGGCTTCATTCCCGTGCGTGTAGAAGCTTCAGTCCCGTGCCTCTGCACCACATCCCTGCAGGTACAGGCTTCACTCTCTCGTGTCTCTTGTGCCTACACACCCGTGCTTTACACAGTGGCTACGTCCGTTCTGTAGTGCCTTGACTTCCGTGCCTCGGGCACCTGTAGTGCAACATGCCCGTGGCTATACTCTCTTTTGTGTATGCAGAGGGTGTTGATACCAGTGCCTTGTGAACCCCACGTCCGTGCCTGTGGAGGCTTCATACACGTGCCTGTAGAGGCTTCACACACGTGCCTGTAGAGGCTTCAAACACGTGCCTGTAGAGGCTTCACACACGTGCCTGTGGGGGCTTCACTCACGTGCCTGTAGATGCTTCACTCCCATGCCTGTAGAGGCTTCACTCCCGTGCCTGTGGAGGCTTCACTCACGTGCGTGTACAGGATTCACTTCTGTGCCTGTAGCGGCTACACAGACGTGCCAGTAGCGGCTACACAAACGTGCCTGTAGAGGCTACACAAACGTGCCTGTAGCGGCTACTACACAAACGTGCCTGTAGAGGCTACACTCCCGTGCCTTTCCACTACGGCCCTGCAGGTACAAGCTTCACTCTCCTGTCTCTCTTGTGCCTACAGACCCGTGCTTTACACAGTGGCTACGTCCGTTCCTGTTGTGCCTTGACTTTCGTGCCTCCGGGCGCTTGTAGTGCAACATGCCCGTGGCTATAGGGGCTTCACTACCCTGCCTGTAAAGGCTTCACTCCGGTGCCTGTAGCGGCTACACAAACGTGTCTTTAGAGGCTACAATACGGTGCCTATAGAGGCTTCACTCCCGTGCATGTACAGGCTTCACTCTCCCGTGTCTCTTGTGCCTACACACCCGTCCTTTACACAGTGGCTACGTCCGTTCCTGTAGTGCCTTGACTTCCGTGCCTCGGGCGCCTATAGTGCAACATGCCCGTGGCTATACTCACTTTTGTGTATGCAGAGGGTGTTGATACCAGTGCCTCGCGAACCCCACATCCGTGCCTGTAGAGGCTTCACACACGTGCCTGTAGAGGCTTCAAACACGTGCTTGTAGAGGCTTCACACACGTGCCTATGGGGGCTTCACTCACGTGCCTTTAGAGGCTTCACTCCCGTGCCTGTAGAGGCTTCACTCCCGTGCCTGTGGAGGCTTCACTCCAGTGCTTGTACATGCTTCACTTCTGTGCCTGTAGCGGCTACACAGACGTGCCTGTAGCGGCTACACAAACGTGCCTGTAGAGGCTCCACAAACGTGCATGTAGCGGCTACTACACAAACGTGCCTGTAAAGGCTACACTCCCGTGCCTTTCCACTACGGCCCTGCAGTTACAAGCTTCACTCTCCCGTCTCTCTTGTGCCTACAGACCCGTGCTTTACACAGTGGCTACGTCCGTTCCTGTAGTGCCTTGACTTTCGTGCCTCGGGCGCCTGTAGTGCAACATGCCCGTGGCTATAGGGGCTTTACAACTCTCTAACTGGGTATTCGGACGCAAGCCACTGCTACCACACTTTTGTGTATGCAGAGGGTGTTGATACCAGTGCCACGCGAACACCACGTCCGTACCTGTAGAGGCTTCATACACGTGCCTGAAGAGGCTTCACACACGTGCCTGTAGAGGCTTCACACACGTGCTTGTGAAGGCTTCACTCCCGTGCGTGTACAGGCTTCACTTCCATGCCTGTAGCGGCTACACAAACATACCTATAGAGGCTACACAAACGTGCCTGTAGCAGCTACACAAACGTGCATGTAGAGGCTACACAAACGTGCCTGTAGTGGCTACACTCCCGTGCCTCTCCACTACGGCCCTGCAGGTACAAGCTTCACTCTCCCGTCTCTCTTGTGCCTACAGACCCGTGCTTTACATAGTGGCTACGTCCGTTCCTGTAGTGCCTTGACTTTCGTGCCTCGGGCGCCTGTAGTGCAACATGCCCTAGGCTATAGGGGCTTTACAACTCTATAACTGGGTATTCGGACGCATGCCACTGCTACCACACTTTTGTGTATGCAAAGGGTTTTGATACCAGTGCCTCGCGAACCCCACGTTCGTGCCTGTAGAGGCTTCACACACGTGCCTGTAGATGCTTCACACACGTGCCCGTAGAGGCTTCAAACACGTGCCTGTAGATGCTTCACTACCGTACCTGTAGAGGCTTCACTCCCGTGCCTGTAGAGGCTTCACTCCCGTGCCTGTGGAGGCTTCACTCCAGTGCTTGTACATGTTTCACTTCTGTGCCTGTAGCGGCAACACAGACGTGCCTGTAGCGGCTACACAAATGTGCCTGTAGAGGCTACACAAACGTGCCTGTAGCGGCTACTACACAAACGTGCCTGTAAAGGCTAGACTCCCGTGCCTTTCCACTATGGCCCTGCAGGTACAAGCTTCACTCTCCCGTCTCTCTTGTGCCTACAGACCCATGCTTTACACAGTGGCTACGTCCGTTCCTGTAGTGCCTTGACTTTCGTGCCTCGGGCGCCTGTAGTGCAACATGCCCGTGGCTATAGGGGCTTTACAACTCTCTAACTGGGTATTCGGATGCATGCCACTGCTACCACACTTTTGTGTATGCAGAGGGTGTTGATACCAGTGCCACGCGAACACCACGTCTGTGCCTGTAGAGGCTTCATACACGTGCCTGAAGAGGCTTCACACACGTGCCTGTAGAGGCTTCACACCCGTGCTTGTGAAGGCTTCACTCCCGTGCGTGTACAGGCTTCACTTCCGTGCCTATAGCGGCTACACAAACGTACCTATAGAGGCTACACAAACGTGCCTGTAGCAGCTACACAAACATGCATGTAGAGGCTACACAAACGTGGCTGTAGTGGCTACACTCCCGTGCCTCTCCACTACGGCCCTGCAGGTACAAGCTTCACTCTCCCGTCTCTCTTGTGCCTACAGACCCGTGCTTTACACAGTGGCTACGTCCGTTCCTGTAGTGCCTTGACTTTCGTGCCTCGGGCGCTTGTAGTGCAACATGCCCTTGGCTATAGGGGCTTTACACCTCTATAACTGGGTATTCGGACGCATGCCACTGCTACCACACTTTTGTGTATGCAAAGGGTTTTGATACCAGTGCCTCGCGAACCCCACGTCCGTGCATGTAGAGGCTTCACACACGTGCCTGTAGATGCTTCACACACGTGCCCGTAGAGGCTTCAAACACGTGCCTGTAGATGCTTCAGTCCCGTGCCTGTAGAGGCTTCACTACCGTACCTGTGGAGGCTTCACTCACGTGCCTATAGGGGCTTCACACCCGTGCCTGTAGAGGCTTCACTACAGTGCCTGTGGAGGCTTCACTCACGTGCCTGTAGAGGCTTCACACCCGTGCATGTAAAGGCTTCACTCGCGTGCCTGTAGCGGCTTCACTCCCGTGCCTGTGAAGGCTACACTCTCGTGCCTGTACAGCCTACACAAACTTGCCTTCAGAGGCTACAATAACGTGCCTGTAGAGGCTTCCATCCCGTGCCTGTAGAGGCTTCACACCAGTGCATCTGGCCCACGTCCCTCCAGGTATAGGCTCCCGTGTCTCTTGTGCCTACAAACGCGTGCTGTACATAGTGGCTACGTCTATGCCTGTAGTGCCTTGACTTCTGTGCCTCGGGCGCCTGTAGTGCAACATGCCCAAGGCTATAAGGGCTTTACAACTCTCTAACTGGGTATTCGGACGCATGCCTCTTCTACCACACTTTTGTGTATGCATAGGGTGTGTTGAAACCAGTGCCTCGAGAACCCCACGTCCGTGTTTGTAGAGGCTTCACACACGTGCCTGTAGAGGATTCACACACGTGCCTGTAGAGGCTTCAAATACGTGCTTGTAGAGGCCTAACACACGTGCCTGTGGCAGCTTCACTCACGTGCCTGTAGAGGCTTCACTCCCGTGCCTGTAGAGGCTTCACTCCCGTGCCTGTGGAGGCTTCACTCCCGTGCGTGTACAGGCTTCACTTCCGTGCCTGTAGCGGCTACACAGACGTGCGTGTAGAGGCTACACAAACGTGCCTGTAGAGGCTACACTCCCGTGCTTTTCAACTACGGCCCTGCAGGTACAAGCTTCACTCTCCCATCTCTCTTGTGCCTACAGACCCGTGCTTTACATAGTGGCTACGTCCGTTCCTTTAGTGCCTTGACTTCCGTGCCTCGAGCGCCTATAGTGCAACATGCCCGTGGCTATAGAGACTTTACAACTCTCTAACTGGGTATTCGTACGCACGCCACTGCTACCACACTTGTGTATGCAGAGGGTGTTGACAGCAGTGCCTAAATAATCCCACGTCCGTGCCTGTAGGGGCTTCACACACGTGCCTGTAGGGGCTTCACACACGTGCCTGTGGAGGCTTCACACAAGTGCCTGTAGAGGCTTCACTCACGTGCCTGTAGAGGCTTCACTCCCGTGCCTGTGGAGGCTTCACTGTGTAAAGCACGGGTGTGTTGGTCGTGCAGTGTGTTTTGTCGTGCAGCGTGCAATCGTCTAGAGGTACGGTGTATGAGTCGACAGAGGCATGTGTGTGAATTTTCTAGACACATGATTCATGAGTCTCTGGAGGCATGTGTGTGATTCATGGTTTATCTGTTGCAGAGTCACGGGGGTGATTCTTGTAGAGGCATGGGATTAAGCCGTCGACAGAGACATGTGTATGAATTTTCTAGACAAACGATTCACGAGACTTCATTTACATGCACATACACACGGAGATGGACTTCGTTTACATGCTTCCAATTACATGTTTACATGTTTACGTTGGGAAAACAGCTATGGTGATAGTTTAACCATGCCGTTTGACAAATATTAGTCTTCATCCTTGTTTAAGATCCTTCAAATCTGTTAACCCATCGCATCAGGTTTGACTTCGTTTTCTTCACTGAGTAATAGCGTGTATAGTGCTTCCGCCTTCCAGATTTCTAGTTCATCCTACGAAAATTCACCAACAATAATTAAATAATATGTAATCTTGGCACTAGTGCATACAAGTGTATATGTAACAAGAAGTAAAAAATGTTCTAGTTTTTTCATATGCTCCTAGCACAGTGTACAGTGTGAGGGAAAACTTACGTCGAAATGATCTATGTCTTCAACGAATTTCATGCCATTGTACAAGAATGCAAGCTTCAGAGCAGCATATGCTGATTCACCCTTGTCAACCATTGGAATGTCTTCCACGAACTTTATTTGCCAATTACCCTTCTGCTTGGTTTCCATATCCCTGTGATGTACCACGTCGAAAACTGCTTTAAACCTAGGTACCTGCAAGTATAGTTTTTTTTTGGGTTTGAAGAAATCAACAAGTGGAATTTTTTGAATTGATTTTTTTGTATTTAGGATACTTACAACTTTCAATTTGTGTTTGTGGTAGGCATCAGAGTCTCTTTCCCTTTTCTTCTTTCTTGCATCAAAAAAGTCAAACAGCTTATTTGCTTCCTCATCGGTCAAATTGTAAATGTTTGGATCACTTTCTTCCTGTATTTCCTTGAGAGATACTTCGTGAGGATCGATGATGTGGACTTTGTTTGTGTATTTGTCCAGCATATATGCGGCATAATGGCTTTCCTTCTCCATTATTAAGAATATCTACAAACACATAAGTTTTTTTGTTATTTAATGCTATATGAAGGAATTTGCTCAAACACGTATTTTGATTATGTTTTGGAGAGAGGGTTTTTACCATATTTGCTGTTGAGAGCTTCTTCTGCTGATGTTCGTTGAGGTACAGGGGAATCAATTGTTTCTTCTCTTTATCCAATTCATCTTTAAACTTGCTAACGCCTATAGTGTGATTCTTTATTTTCAGTATATGCTGCACCAAAAAGAAATAAACTGTTATCGACATGAAACGTGCAAATTTAGAAGGATGTGCGTGCTTTTTTAAAATTTACCTCTGCAAAGGAAGGGCCTAATATTATCCTGTCTTCTTCACTTTCTTGTGAAGGTATTCTGCTTTCCCAGATATGTGCTATTTCGTTGAGCACCCTCTTTTCAATGCGAGCTTTGTTCAGACCTGGTGTTGGTCCAAATGCTGCCTTTAGTTGCACTCCAGTTAAAATTGATTCTGCGGAGTCTCCATGCCTCCGCTTATATAGATTTTTGCTGTAAGAGAAAAAAAAGAATTATTGCTGTGGGGCGGTCTATAAAAAGTATCTTGAGGTATTTTTCTGCGTGCATGAGTAAACAAGTCACTTTTTGAATTCATTCTGCCAGCTGTTGTTCATGATTATTTGCAGGAGCTTGGTTGCGTCGTCCGTGTGGTCGAAGCGTGGTGCTTCATGTTTTGGATATGTCACGCTGCTTCGTTGTCTGCCCTTGTGTTTGCTACTTGTCTCTGTCAAAGCAGGTAAAAATTGTTTGTCATTGTTTCTATGCTAGAAAATATATGTCAAACCGTCTAGTCATAGCTTGTCCGCGTGTGTCGCTCCAGAAAAGTTATCTTACCTTCCTTGGTTGAATTTTTTTTGAATCTGTTGGTTTGAATTCTTGTATTCGTGGAGGCAGCTGGTCCCACTTTATGTTGTTGCTTTTACCAAATATCACTATGAATAGGAACTCTGGTTTCCATTCGTCATCTACCTTACTATGCTGCAGTCATGATATCCGAATACTTATTATTTTCATGGAAACTATGATGCTCAAAATAAATAAAATTGTTATATTGTTAACTTACGTGGAGTTCGTCATCGTCCTTCACCAGTGATTGGTCGTTCCAGTATTTTGCAAAGTGGACCATGAATTGTCCGCATTGCGTATCCCTTTGTTTTGGCATGGAAACTCTTTTAGGCCTGGCTGCTAATTTTCCCCAATTTGGTTCGTCGTGGGCTTTTAGTGCCGCTTCCCCGTAATGCCTCCTCATCAGTAGATACATCCTTTTAATCTGTGATTTCAATTTTGTTTTATTGTTAAGAAAAGTAATCATACCGTGTTATCAGTAGAGAGATAACAAAGGCTTCAGACCCACATACAAGTTCTTTATGGCTTCTATGGTGATCTCACCATGTCATCTTACTATAATGCTTGTAATCTAGCGAGTCCAGAATGTCAACTGTATCCTCGTACTTGTTCAGGACATACAACGTGTGGTGTGAAGCGGTGTTATGAGGTATCATGATCTGCATTGGGTGACAGAGAGAGTCAAATGTCATGTGAACATGCGGGCTTAAGAAGGAGAATAACTGATGAGAAGTGAACTTACAAGCTTCTTGTCTAGAAGGTTTTTTCCTTTCACGATTGTTTCGAACTGTTGTAGTGATTAATCCTCGTTGAACTCTTTTAGTTCTCCACCTTTATATTCGAGGCCGAGTACAAGCTGCAACAAAGAAGGAGTGTACGTTTAGCAAAACATTTTTCGATCGATTATGTGATGGAAGTGCTTTCGTGGAAGAGGGTTCTACATACATTTGCGAATTCTGGTGTGAGAATAACTTTATCGCTTGTGTTGTACTGTTTTTGTTATGTCCATTCTTCGAACAATGCGTTACACATGCTGGCCTCCATTTGTCCCTTTGTTCCTTTCTGGAGCTGGTCCAGCATGAGTTTTCCGCTAATATAATCTTCACGATTTGCGCTTTTATACAGGGGTGCTCTGCAAAGCAAACAGGTTTACACAAAAAATAGAGTCACTGGTTAGGTAGCTTCACTTGTCTTTCTTTTTTCAGGGCAGAGAGGCTACTTACTTTCCGCTTTCCTCCTGCCCTTCGTTGCTCATTAGATATTCATGAAGGGCTTTGGCCTTGTCCATGTGAATGAAGTGTTGATGCTTAAATGTTGGAATGTTAGTTCTGCCGTAGAGCCTGGTTGACCATTTATCGTCCTCTTGATAGATATTATGTTTGTCGGCGTGATCTCAGATGACTGACGTGTTGAGGTACCTGGGGAATCCGACTGCAACCTTGCCAGGCGCTCCGCATGTTTCTTGTTAAATTCCTCCTCATTAGCCATAGTTAACGCTGTTTTGAAATCTTGAAAATTTATATCTCCTTGAACTACAAGTTCATCGTAACTTTCTAGTTGAGTAGGTGTAAGGCCCTTAAGAAAGAGTGCCAGTTCTTCTTCAGGGGATAGTGTTTTTGGGAGTAAGAAGTCCAAAGACTCGTCTGGTCCTGTGCTTGATGTGCTGCTTACTGCTGGGTTTTTTTCAATTTTCTCTTGACACCTTTGTTTGCTTCTTTACGAACAGACATGGCAGCATCACATTTCCGTTGTTCAAGCATCCTCTGTTCATATATCTTTCTCTTCTCGTTGACGTTTTCTTTTTCAGTCTTCTCCTCGGTTGGGCCAGGGGGTCGATCTGGTTCTATTGGAGGATCCTTGCGTTCATGCTCCCTCTGCAAATCAGCATCTTGTTGCTCATGTTGCTCTGTGTAAGTTTCCTTGCTATCTTGGTTAAGTTCTTTCTCTTGACTGGATGAATTGTTGTCTTGTTTGTCTTCTTCGTCTTCACTGTCCACCACTTCAATAAATTCTATCTCTCCAGTGCATACATCAATTTGCTCGGGAGATTGAGGAATTTCTTCTTCAGTTATGCCACAATCGACTTGTTTCATTTCTCTGTCTTCGATTACAACTTTATGTTTCAGCATATCTATCCGATCAAACAAACAGATAAAAATTGTGAGGCATTGCTTGTAAAAACTACCTCTCAGCAGAGAATTAGTTTTTTGTTTTTTGAAAGACGAACCTGTCGTACAGTTTAGCAATACTAGATTTGTATTGCCCTTGTGTTCTCTCATTAATGATACAGAATTCTCTTCCTCAACTCAAGGACTTGTTGTTCTGTCAGTGAGATGGTTGTTCCTTCTTGAGAGTAGTGCTTGAGGTTCATGTACATGTAGAACGCACAGTCCAGTCTGCTAGTTGGGAGAATGATTCGTTAATATTGCTGGCCCCTTGGTATGAAAATACTTTCTACGTTTTTCAAGTTAAACTGTCTCAACGAGCTATAGTTAGGATTGGAAGAAATAAATGTTAGATAAAAGATAAAGAACAAGGATCTTGGTAGTGTTTACGTGTCTGGTCCCTGAAGTGGCACGTCCATGATGACCTTCTTGAAATGGTCAATGTTACTTGGTGAAAGTTGAACCTTTGAGCTTAGTTGTTTCCAGATCCTCTTTAAATTTCTTGTTACAACGTTGAAGAATTGTCTTGGCTCGTTATTATCCTTTATAGAGTCAAGCAGCTCAAAGCGCTGTTTTTTCATGTTGAGTGCTATGGTCACGTAGTGACCGATAGTTTTGTCTTTCGTGAACCCCCCTATGGCAGTTGGCAGAAGGAACTGCAAAAGGACAACAATGAAACATAAACATTTGTAACATAAACATAAACATCTGTAATCGTTCTTAGATATGGTAGTTTGTTCTGTTTACCATGTCATAATCTTGCAGATGTTCTCCTTCGTTGATATCGAAAAACCTCCTAAGCTGCCCGGGCAGAAATTTTTGTTTTATCTTTTTGTCATTGTGGTCTCTAAAGTTCAATGGATCTTTGCTATTGGCTCCGTGTATTGCATGCTGCTTGTTTTGTGAAGCGTACATATAAAGAATTTGTCAGTCCACATGTACACAGGCTGATATTCATTTACTTAAAACATGATATTGTGTCATGATTTTTACTTACAGTGTTGTTTAGTGTTAGGATCTTCCTCCGTGTGCCCTTGAATTCATTTTGTAGGAGCAGTAACATGGGCTCGATGATTATACTGTTGACCACATTACCATCTGCAAAGCTTCTGGCAGCGTCTCCGATCTTGGTAATCACATTCCCCGTTATTATGAAATCATCATTTCTGCAATATATATATACATAGAGAGATAGAGAGAAAGGGTATGTTTGTTCACAGGAAAAAAACATTGAAATAATTTATTCTGTGGAAGTAACATGGACTTACTTTTCTTCGACTGTCCATTCCCTGCTGCATAAAGCGTTGTATATTTTTTCGATGGTTCTTTCGTGGGCTCAGTGTCTTTGCTGCCTTTTGTACCTGAAGAGGACAAGATTTTAGGTTTAATTGGCAACGTAGTGCTTGGTACTTTGTGTTATGTTCTTAGAGGGGTTGAAATAATATTTTTAATTTCCTGATTTCCTGCTACAAGTTGTACCTTGTCCTTTGTCGTCACTTTCCTGCCTTGGTGTGCCATGAGGTGCCTTGGTTTCTGTTGCGTCCTTGTTTTTGTCCAGAACACTCTGAAGATTTGCTTCAATTTGTATATGTGTGAGCTCATCTTCTTGGGCTTCCTGCCTTGGTGTGCCATGAGGTGCCTTGGTTTCTGTTGTGTCCTTGTTTTTGACCAGAACACTCTGAAGATTTGCTTCAATTTGTATATGTGTGAACTCATCTTCTTGGGCTTTCTATGTTATCACGGAGATTTTAAGTTAAATCAAAATAAAATTGCAATATTTTATTTTATAAAAGCAGTTTGTGGAATACCACCTCTTCGGATGTTGTCGCCGGTGCCGTGTCCTGTGGTCCTGTTGTTTGTTGCTCATTGCTAGTGTGCTCTCGTTTCTCTTGCGGCTGTTCAAAGAAAGAGGTAACTTAAAATGTGATTTCATTTGTGCCTGGGGAGCTATTTTTTTCAATTTAGAGAAGCAGTTTATGTAAACTTACCTCTTCAGATGTTGTTGCCGTTGTAGTCCTTGATATTTCTTTCTCGCTGAGTGAATGTTTTGTATCTCAAGTTTTAGCGTTGTATGCCATTGGAATACTATGTTTGTTGACCTCTTCTGGTTGCTTGCTTACATGTACAATGTCGGTATTCTCCTTTGTTTCTTTCGGCTGTTCAAACTAAAAAGAAATTATTAGGGACTGTATTTCTTCCTTGACCACCAATTATTTTTTAAATGCTGTAAAAATAGTAATTGTTGGTTGGTGGTGTTGACCTCGTCAGTGTTTGTGAGCTGGGCTGTGCCTTGCACTCTCGCTTCTTCTTCCTCATCTACTGAAGTTCTTGGGTCTGTTTTTTGCAAGTCTTGTTCTTGGTCTCCGGTGACAGCACTGCCTTGCTGTTCTATGTTGATGCTTTCGTTTGTTTCTTTTTCCTGTTTGATGAACCAAAAATGTAAATAACAATGGAACTTCATTTGGAATGTGCGATCTCTTATAGTTCTTGTCCAACTTTACCTCTTTAGACATTGGTGCCTGTGGGATCTCTCCTAGTTTTTCTGTGTCAAGTGAAGATTGCTCTTCGGTTACAACACTTGGTTCTGTTGTATTGACAAGCTCCCCTGATTTTTTGGTTTCCTCCTGTCGGGTTTCTTGTTCTTTTGCAGCAGTGATGTCATTTGTTTCATGCGTCCATTCAGATAAAAAATGTTACTGTAATTAACCAGGACCCCAGGATAAATCTCCGAGATAGGTTTGTCTCTGTCTGCACTGCTATTTCTTTTTGAGGTAAAAGAGGTTCTAGGAGCTTGTCATCAACTGCCATCTCTGAGGCTTGTATCTCCGTGTCAGGAGCAACTTCGTCTTGAGTGTAGCTTTGATGTGACTTAGATTCGTCAGGGGATCCGGGTTCGACCTGGGTTGCCTGTTATCTTTCCTGTTCTTGTAGTACCTGGAGATAAAAGATGGTGAGTTTAGCAGTTCATTTTTCTTTGGAAGTGATGAGACTACAGTATGTGTACAACATCGGTACTCTCCTTTGTTTCTCATGGCTCTTGAAGTTAAAAAGTAATTATTAGGGATTGTATTTCTTCCTTGACTACCAATTTTAAAAAAAATGATGTAGAAACATGAATTGTTGGTTGGTTGTGTTCACCTGTTCAATGTTTGTGTCCTGGTCTGTGCCTTGTACTTTTGCTTCTTCTTCTTCATCTAGAGCTTCGTCTAAACATGTCTAAACATAAACAGGAAAAGAAATAAACGAAAGAATCAGCATAGAACAACAATTGGTGCCTGTGGGATCTCATTTGGAATGTGTGATCGACATAAAACGATAGAACTTCATTTGGAATGTGTGATATCTTATAACTCTTGTCCAACTTTACCTCTTCACTCATTGGTGCATGTGGGATCTCTCCTACTTTTTGTGTGCCAAGCGAAGGTTGTTCTTCTATTGCAGCAATTGGTTCTGTTGTACTGACATGCTTCCCTGAATTCTTGGTTTCCTCTTGTTCTGTTTCTTGTCGTCCTTTCGCAGCAGTGGTCTCGTTCATTTCCTGTGTCCATTCAGATAAAAAATGTTACTGTAATAAACCGGATCGCAGGATAAATCTCCGAGATAGGCTTTTTCTTGTCGTTTGATTTTACCTGTCCGTCGGTCATTGTGGTGTTTGTCTCTGCGTCCACTGCTATTTCTGTTTGAGAAGAAATAGTTTCGAGCTTGTCACCAACTGCCATCTCTGAGGCTTCTATCTCTGTATCAGGAGCAACTTCATCTTGAGTGTGGCTTTGCACAACATCCTCTAGTATTTCCTGTTCTTGTAATACCTGGGTATGAAACATGGTGAGTTTTCTGGTACATTTTGTTTAGACTTTTTTTATGTGGGTAAGTTGGTTATGGAAGGTCACCTCATTACTGTTTTCTTCTTGTTGTTCTTGTTCATCTTGTGATCTGTCACTGCTTGAGCCTATCTCTGTTGGACTTGTTTGTTGTTTCTTGTCCAGCCGAGTCTACATTTCGATCCAGGTTTGTTAGCTTGTAAAACACATACGTATGCAGCTTACAAGAGAAAAAATGTTATTTATACTCACTTTTTGGCTGGTTACGATGCCCGAGGATGAGCCTTTCCTTCTGAGTTCTCTCGTATCTGCAGAGATGACAGGTGATTTCTTCTTTGGATGCTCGTGCTCACTGTTGTCGCCATCTTTTAGGTGCTTCTTCTCTGTTCTGGCTCGGTTTTCATCTGTCGTCTTTTCTGTTCTGGTTCTTTTCATTCTCTCTTCTTTCTCTTCTTCTTCATTAGTTCTTTTTCTCATTCTTCTCGGTGGTTCTTCTACTGTTTTCACTATTGCTGTCAGGTTCCTATTGCGAATCATGCGCTGATAGGCATTGTGTTGATTGAAAGTATCAATTAGTGACATCGTTTGGTTTATCAGACTTTCTCTGGCTAATTGGTCGTAATTTGCCTCATCGTCAGTGCATCCTGCCACATTATTCTGCCTTAACGCGGGTAACTGTGTTGCTTCATCAAGCACTTTTTCCAACAATTTGTTGATCTTTTTGAAGGCTTCTTCAGATCCTTTGCTGGTGCTTGTCTCGTGTTCGCTTCTTCTTCTGGTGCTGGCCGTTGCTTCACGCCTAAGCTTGGGTGGATCTAGTAGCAGTTTTGTCGTTTGCTGGTCATGTCTCTTACTCTGTGCTGGTACCAATTGCATTGAAGTTGAAGGTGATCCTGCGTTTCCGTGATTCATGTAGAATATCCTATCTGCTGTCCCTTTCCATGTCTGCATTGTTTCGGTAAGACAAAGTTTGTTAGAATGAACAGTGTTTTTACACGATATGAGGAATTCATAGACAACAGAGATACCTTTATCTTGCCAAATTCATAGTCATCTGGACGTCCTTTTCCATCCTTCTTCATGTCTTCTTTAGCTATCTTCTTTAGATCCTTCTCATCAAGATAGTTCGCTCTGGGCGTTGAACTTTTGTTCATTCTTTTAGATACTCTGTTCATTTCTCTTGTGTTTGGTAACAGCAGGGATTCGAGGTACATGATTACTGGTCCTTGCGCCAAGCCATAGAGGTGCTCTTGGTTTCCTTTTTCACCCTTTTTTAATTTTTGCCAATCAATGGCTCCAGCCTGGATTGTTTCGACAATGACCTGGCAGAAATCCATCTGTGCCATATCTTTATAATTCATATTACAGACCATTATTGCTTGTCTGTTGTAGCGAGGGAAGGTTGTCCCATAGACAACCTTGTTGAAAAATACGAGGAAAAAGATTTTGACAGCCTTGTTGTTTTCTTCTTCTCGATCTATTTCTACAAGCTCCTTTAGTTTCTCAATCAGATCTGAATGTGTGAACTCGGTATTTCTGAAGCCAAGGTCTGACTGGAGGTCCTTCATTGATTTGTTGCAATTCATTGGCCTTGGTGCTGTCTTTTTGTTGCCGTTTGGGTATCCAAAAACTTTATGGATGGCTTCCTTGGTAATCCTTATTTCCTTGTCTCCATCGCCGTCACCAAAGCTTATCGTCAAGTTCTTTGTGTCCATATTTTTGTAGATGTATGCTGCGAGGTTCCTGTTGATTGACCCCGTTATTTTGCAGTCCTCTATGCTACCAAAGCTAGCCGTCTTAACATCTTGTCGGTGACGTTCTTTGAGAATTGCACATGCTTGCTTGACCTGTAGAAATGTAGCTCCAGCCTTGATTTGACAACTTTCGTCAGTTTGTGTTTTATCTGCTTCGTTGGCTATCATCGGTGCCGATTATTTTCCGCTTGTCCTTTTCCACTTTCTCCTCTTTTGGCTTGTATTTCCCTGATTCAGAAAAAATAGAAACAAATGTTTTGTTAGGAAGTACCGTTCTATTTTCAGTAGCAACAAATACTTGTAGAGAAATCAACTCTTACATGATCGCTGTCGTCCTCTCCGGCATCGCTGCCGTGTGCAGGATTGAAATCATTGTCACCACTGGACTCCTCTGAAACTCTGTTTTTTGAATCCTCTCCTTCTTCATCTCGCTGTCATTTGTTTTTGTTCTTCCTGTCGATTTGTTTTTTGTTTGCAGATGGTTTTGCTTGATGATGAGCTGGTGGTATTACCATTAGAGGCTTTGGCTGTTGCTTCAAGGTATCACTCATGACTAAGGGCTCAGTGCTTTTCTTTCTCTTATGTGTCTTTTCCACAAGATAAACACCATCTGTTCTGTCTGGCTGTCTCTTTGCTTTTTGCCTGCTGTAAGTTACCGTGGTTTTCTGTGGCTGTGGTACAGCGGCAGGTGCCTTTTTGTGCTTGCTTGGTCCCGTCCTTGTTCCTGGTTGGCCAGGAGAGATGTTGTGTCTATCTGGAAATTATGTATTAATTTGAGAGATGATTGTCTGAATATCAACGTCTACATGCCCAGCTTAATAACGAGTTAGCAGATAAGGTTTGTGACGCAATATTTACTATAAACAGTAAGACAGTTCTAAATCATACTGATGGATTATACATGAGATATACTGCCTTTTGGTGATAATAAGGTACTATGCAAGCATTCTAAAAGAGTTGTCAACAATATTACCTATTTTCTCTTGCTCATTTTCTATGAAGTCCTTCGCACCAGCCATTTCTGCATGTAAAACGACGTGTTGTAAGGGACCTAGTTGGATTTGACAGCAAATTAGGTCACGGTTTGTTTGATGCTTGAAGCACGTATTTTCTACACATGGAGCATGGATTTTGAAAATCAGGTCACGTAATTTGAAATCCATAAAATGTAGGTATGTAAACAATCGTGGGTAACTATTTTCCTACGCTATTTCTACTTGTTAGATAAGTTGAGACAAAGTATTCGAAAACAGATTTGGGGCGGCTGCTAGGGTTTCTGTTCGTCCAAGGCGGGGAAATGGATACTACGAGCGACCTGGTGCAACGGGATGGAATGCAGAAATGTTTACCTTCGATTTCGCCTGCGGGACTCCTCGAATCCATCCGCTCGTTTTGTCGTTGCTCTTTGTTGTTATCTCCGCCGCTGGTTTTGCGAGCGTAGTTCTTCGTCGACGGTCGCCGCCGGCAGGAGGGGATCTTGTGGCGGGCACCTTTTGAGTGCTTGTGTCGGAGTGGAGGGCGGTTGGCGAAGCGCGGCGCCGGTTACCGGCGAGGCTAGCGGGGGTTTCGAATTCCGCGTGCTTGAGAAGGAGAAGAGCAGAGCGTGCGCGAGGGGAAGTGTTTGAGATTTTCGATTGGGGGAAGAAGGAACGCGGTAGTAGAGAGAGCGAGGGAACCGTCCTGAATCTTGCATCAAGATTGGTGAAGAGCCGGGTTTTTTTTTTTGCTTTATTCTCAACCGTCAGGGGGCGTGACGCTATAATCACGGGCGTGTCGCACCACAGGCATGGGTTCCAATAGACATTTAGATAGCCACTGTATAAAGCACGAGTGTGTAGGCACAAGAGTCACGGGAGTTTAGGCACACTGTGTAAAGCACGGGTGTGTAGGCACAAGAGTCACGGGAGTGTAGGCACAAGAGTCACGGAATAGATTTTTAGATAGCCACTGTGTAGAGCACGGGTGTGTAGGCACAAGAGTCACTGGAGTGTAGGCACAAGAGTCACGAAATAGACATTTAGATAGCAGTTTGCACGTTGCACGACAAAACACGTGCTCCGACCTATGACCCCCCCTTCAAGATTTATATGAATGCTAACCGAGCCGAAGGCGAGCCAGGGTTGCGCCGCCGGAGGCGCCGTTTGCACGCTGCATGACAAAACACACTGCACGACAAAACACGCTGCACGACAAAATACGCGCTCCGACCTATGACCCCCCCCCCCTTCAAGATTTATATGAATGCTAACCGAGCCGAAGGCGAGCCAGGGTTGCGCCGCCGGAGGCGCCGTTTGCACGCTGCACGACAAAACACGTTGCACGACAAAACACGCGCTCCGACCTATGACCAACCCTTCAAGATTTATATGAATGCTAACCGAGCCGAAGGCGAGCCAGGGTTGCGCCACCGGAGGCGCCGTTTGCACGCTGCACGACAAAACACGCGCTCCGACCTATGACCCCCCTTTAAGATTTATATTTATGCTAATCGAGCCGAAGGCGAGCCAGGGTTGCGCCGCCGGAGGCGCCGTTTGCATGATGAAGATTCATGAACCGTGGCTCTGAAGATTGATGAAACGTGCCTCTAAAGATTCATGATCCGTGGTAGTAATGATTGATGAACAAGGCTTTGAAGATTCATGAGGCGTGCCTCCTCTGCTTGCATCAGGGCTGTGAAACTTGAAAGTTCGCAATGATTCAGACAGTTGTTGAAAGTTTACAATGATTCCACAACCGAGTTGAAAGTTGACATTTGATTGTGTTGGAAGCCCCCACCCGTAATTTCCCCTGAAATCTCAATTTCCCGGAAATATAATGGGAAAAAATGAAAAGGGAAACAGGGAGCCAACGTCCCTTGCCACGGAAAGGGAAAACTGAAAACGAAAATAGTTCAAGGGGTTAGCTGAAAAATGTACGAAACCAGAAACCGGAAAGGGAAAACCAGGAATCTGCGGGGGTTCACTCCGCGCGTGACACTTGTCGTGCGCCTAGAGATCACGAAACGTTCCTTCGTTTCCCGCGGAGGGAGCGCTCGCTAACTAGGTTCTCCCCCCACCTTTGTATTTTGCCTAAAGAAGTCATTTACTGTGGCCATCCCTCTGTTGCAATTAAATTGCACAACTGTTGCCCTGTTTTTTAGGCCCAAACTGTATAACGATTGTTCTAGGGTAATTTTCATTAATTGAATATGTACAAAGTAGTTAAAAGTATATACAACTAAGCCTATTACCAGCTCTAGGGAACATTGACAAAAAATTAGAAATTATGTTCAGACAAGTTCTTGATCTTCAACAGTGGTCGGCTTGGCTCTCATCATAGCCGCTGAAATGCCATCCTTGAGGTAATAAATACATCCTTGAAGGTGAGGAACATCTAGTCAGAAGATCTTGTCATTTCTAATGGACCAGATACCCGAAAAGCGCATGATGATGATGTCAAGTACAATGTCTTTAGACAACAAAAGTCAAAGAAAATGTTGATCTCACCATGACAAGAAATGCCTCTGGGCTTGTGTGGCATATTGTGATCCCAACAAGAGAGAGCAAATGGGTAATCCAGAAGAGATGCATGACTGGTTCTTCAATGTGGTAAGCACAAAGTGCACAATTGTAGCTATCAAGGAACATAGATTTTCTATGTAAAATGTTCCTTGTGTTAATTATGTCATATAGAAGGAGCCAAAAGAATATTTTGTGCCTGACCCTCGTGGAACAATTTTCAGAGGAGTCTGGAAATATAGTGTGCAGTGCTAGGGCCCATAAGAAGTTTGTACATATTTATAGAAGAATATTGTTCATACTTTCATGTATAAATACAGTGATCTTTCTAGTCAAATTGTTCTCTGTCATCTAGAATATCTTGGAGTTTGTTGTACAGTTGGAAGGCTTGCAAGGATAGCGGCCGATGGAATAGCTGTTCAAAAATCATCTAGGTCCCTCAAAACTTGCAATGAGGTATCCATGTTGCAAGCGTAAGGGAAAAGTTCAGAGAAACTCAGTTTCAAAGGTTGATCAAACCACTTGTCAGTCCAGAACAAAGCAGTGTTCCCACTTCCACTACCAGCTTTCCAAATGACATGTTGCTTATAAATGGGTAGTAATTTGAGTACTACTTTCAACCAAAAGGAGCCAATAGCTCTGTCACCAGGGAAAGAGTAGGCATAGTAAGATTCCCAGATAATGTTGACCCATGGAATGTGTTCCTGGTTGAAGAATCTGTGAAGATATTTCATCAATAGAGCTTCATTATGTGTGCAGATATCCAATTAATATTCCAAGCCCACCATGTGACTTTCGCTGTCAAGTCTTGTCCCAAGCAATTAAAGCAACTCCTTTATCTTGCGATCCATATTTTCTCGAGAGACAATGCTTCAGATATTTATTAAGTTGATTAACCACAGTCAAGGGAATGGTGAGGGTGCACATGAAGAAGATGGGCATACTTGAGAAGATAGATTTGATGAGTGTGAGCTTGTCCCAATATGAAAGGAGAGTAGAGCATCCCATAAGTCTAGACTCAATTCTTTTAAGCATAGGAACATAATCTTCGCTTCTGATTTGCCGAGGCACAAAGGAAGACCAAGATATGAAAGAGGTAGTGTTTCAATTTGATAGCCAGGCAGTTCCATAATTCTTTGATTATAAATTTTAGTTGGGATCATGATGGACTTAACATAATAAACTTTCAAACCAGTGTAAGCAGCAAAGTGAGGTAGTAAATTCTTGACATGTTGCAACTGTAAAGTATAAGCGGGTACCACAATAATTGTGTCATTAACATATTAGATGACAGGGAAGTCAGGGCAAGAGTGATGAAGCAAAGGAGAGTCAATCACGGAATTGAGCATAACTTCATTAAGCATGGATTGGAGTAGATATGCAACCAACACAAATATCAACGATGATTTAGCATCACCTTGTCTGATATCTCTTTTGCATAGAACCGCTTTCCTATGACTCCATTAAATGGCACGGATGAAAAAACAATGCTACGGATCATTTTTATCCAGTGTATCCGTTTAGCTCCAAACCCCTTAGCATGTAGAATTTCAATGATGGTGGCATGACCCAGGTTATGAAAAGCTTTCTCAAAATCCAATTTGAGAAGGATAATCTTTTTCTTGGAACGATGACATTGATGGATGTATTCATATGACCATGCTAGACAATCTTGAATACATTTATTGTTGAGAAATCCATATTGTCTTTTGTGAATGAGTCCGGGGATAATCCTCTGAAGTTTGTTACCTAGTAGCTTAGTGATAATCTTCAAGGTGTAGTTAAGAAGTCATATAGGCATGAAATCACGCGGTGTGGCAGTTTGTTATGTTTTGTGCCTCGAAATGCCATCAAAATATCAATATCTATGGGTGTACTAATTGAATAAGATCATGTAGTAAGAGAGGACAAACATACATCCGGAATCCTACAGCTGTCATTTGGCTTGTTTCTTATTCCTCTTTCTTTGTTTTTGATGTACCATACGATGATTGTCCTATGGTTTTCACGTTAAAAAAATCACATACCTAAAATATACCGATGACATTGAGATCTATCCACATAGTAAGATCGATGGTACCAGTAGGTGCAGGCACTAGTCAAATTGCACTCTGGAAGTGTGAAGAGAAACATAGTGTTCTCCTCTCCTCGTAAGAGCAAATATGGCAGAGTCATCATGTCGGTCCGATTTCCACAATAGCCGACAATATGGCAGTTTTGGAAAAAAATAGAACTCTACCAGAGTCATCATACGCCCCCTATCATCATAATTTATGTAGGGCACGCAAAAACAAGTATGCGACTCCATATCTGGAGATTAGACGAGGCGATATGGTGCGCCCTCCATCCACCCAAGTATTGGCGCCATAGACATTTTAAGACACCCCTCCCTTCCATTGTCGCCAACATCCCGCTGTCCCCTTCGTTTGGAGCCACCGCCCAGACCACCGTAGCTTGACCCTAGTCGCCTCCGTCGGGCCATTCCTAGACCGATGTCACACGATTCGTCGTAGCCGCACGCTTCACCGCAACCTTGTGCCTTCTTCTTGCCATCACCCCTTAGGCCACCACCACCCGGAGGTAATTCCCAACCTTTTCTCGCATTTTTGAGCTTCTCATGAATTCGTGTAGATTACATACGATTCACACCATTCGTAGATGGATTAGACGGGGAAGCTTATGTTTTTCTATGATTCGTCTTCGGATCCGAGCTTTGATTCTGAATGTGAAATGTTGGACACAAAAGAAGACACAATCATATTGATGGTATTTGAATGAATATCATTCACCAGAAAGAATAGGAAGCGTGCGGGGTCACAAGTTGGTTGTGCAACATCATCAGGACAGAATCAGAGGCCATGATTGGCTGATGCAAGATTACTCTGTGTCGGGTTGCACGTTTCTGTTGTACATGTTTCGGTGACGCTTCCGCATGACTGAACAATTGTTCCATCGAATTTCTGACAACATGCAAGCAACTAAACCTTTCTTGCAACTATAGAGAGATGTTGATTGTCTTCTTGTTTTTTTCAAATTTCATCAGGTGACCATGACACTTTAGATACTTGCATATAGCTTCCCTGCAGATTCAATGGTCGATGATACAATCATCATGTGCACAAAAATGTTGAATGAAATTTTTGTGACAGTTTATAGAGAGCAGTATCTACAAACACCCAATGTCGAAGTGACGTGGCTTGAGACTGCGTCGGTATTTCCCCAAAGAGGAAGGCATGATGCAGCATAGCTACGGTAAGTATTTCTCTCAGTTACGAAACCAAGGTTATCGAACCAGTAGGAGAACCATGCAACACTATGTAAATGGTACCTGCACACAAAGAACAAATACTTGCAACCTGACGCGTAAGAGAGGTTGTCAATCTCTCCACGGTAAAAAGATAGATTAGTTTGTATGAGATTGGATAAATAGATCGCACAAGAACACAAAATAAGAGAAGCAAATAAAAAGTGCAGCAAGGTATTTTTGGGTTTTTGGAACAATAGATCTGGAAACAAAAGGGGCAAAAGATAGATCGGAAAGCAATATGTTGAAAGAATAGACCCGGGGGCCATAGATTTCACTAGTGGCTTCTCTCATGAGTATAGCACGCGGTGGGTAAACAAATTACTGTTGGGCAATTGATAGAAGATCAAATAATCATGACGATATCCAAGGTGATGATCATTATATAGGCATCACGTCCAAGATTAGTAGACCGAAACGATTCTACATCTACTACAAATACTCCACACATCGACCGCTATCCAGCATGCATATAGCGTATTAAGTTCATGGAGAAACAGAGTAATGCAATAAGAACGATGACATGATGTAGACAAGATCTATTCATGTAGGAATAGACCACATCTTGTTATCCATAATAGCAACGATACATGCGTGCCTAGCTGCCCCTTCTATCACTAGGAGAGGACACCGCAAGATCGAACCCATCACAAAGCACCTATTCCCATGGCAAGAAAAATCGATCTAGTTGGCCTAACTAAACCAAAGATTCGAAGAAGAAATACGAGACTATAAATAATCATGCACATAAGAGATCAAAGAAGACTCAAATAATATTCATGGATAGAAACTGATCATGAACTCAAAATTCACCGGATCCCAACAAACACACCGCAAAAAGTCATTACATCAAATAGATCTCCAAGAGACCATTGTATTGAGAATCAAAAGAGAGAGAGAAAGCCATCTAGCTACTGCCTACGGACCCGTAGGTCTATGGTGGACTACTCACGCATCATCGGAGAGGCACCAATGAGGATGATGAACCCCTCCCTGATGGTGTTAGATTGGATCTTGCGGTTCTGGAACTTGCGGCGGCTGGAAGAGTATTTCGTCGACTCCTCTAGGGTTTCTGGAATTTCCGAGAATTTTTAGAGCTGAGAGGCGGTGGAGGAGACCTCCGTGGGCCCCACAACCCATCAGGGCGCGCTAGGGGCCTCCGACGCACCTGGTGGGTTGTGGGCCCCACGTGCCTCCCCCAGGTGCTTCCTTGGCTCCCAAGTTGTCTTCTGGTCCAAAAAAATCTCCAAAATGTTTCGTGGCAATTGGACTCCGTTTGGTAATGATATTCTGCGAAGTAAAAAATAAACAAAAAACTGCGACTGGCACTGGGCACTATGTCAATAGGTTAGTCCCAAAAAATGATTTAAAGTTGCCATAAAATGATTATATAACATCCAAGAATGATAATATAACAGCATGGAACAATCAAAAATTATAGATACGTTGGAGACGTATCACGAAGACACAATCAGGATTTTAGCAATGCATGAAGCAAAAGGCTGGTTTGAGATGCTAGAGCGTGTTAACTATATGCATTGGAAGTGGAAGAATTGACATGCAGCTTAGAACGACCGATTCACCGAGCATTATAAGGGTTCAACCATAATTTTGGAAGTTTTTTTCCTATGAGGATCTTTGGATCTGGCATTTGTGCTTAGGGTTATCTGGATCTCACAATGACATATATCTTGCAAAGATGTCATGTGTTTCAAGGGCTAATTGTTGGTACTTCTCCACCCTACAACTTCACGGTGAAATGGCCATCAGTATGTCCAAGGCTATTATCTAGCCAATGGTATCTATCCATCTTGGTCTACATTTGTGAAGACAATTTCTAAACATGCTAGGAGGGAAAATAAGTATTTGCCCAGTGTGCAAGAAGCTCATAGCAAATACACGGAAAGGGCCTTTGGAGTGTTGCAATCAAGGTTTGCAATTTTTTCAGGTGTTTGCTTGTTCCGGAACAAGTATATCTCTGGCAAATAACCTGGCATGTTATGCTATCCTACACAACATGACCATAGAGGATGAGAGGGATATGCCAGGCCCCATTCACTATGAACCAAAAGGCAGACTAGTCAAGCTTCACAGGAACCCAAACCGCATTCAAGCATTTCTTAAGGCATACTCGAAGATTCAAGACTGGGCCTCCCATCATCAGCTGAAGGAGGATCTCATTAACCATCATTGGCAGCTAGCTAGGAGAAGGAAGGCTTAAAATGCTTTAAATTTCATTTATTTTATACCTTACAAATTGTTTGGTCGGATTATTTGTTACATATATATACTATATCACTAAGCTTCCTAGAATCGAAAGCCTCTCATTCAATTAAGGTCATCAATTTGGAATCGGGTCATCGATTTTGATAGGGTCAACAATCTCTCACTCAATTATTTAAATTCACTATGCTCTCTTATTTCATTGAGAAACTAAATATCGGATTTCGTTCATGATTTTGACTGGATCAACAATTTTTAAAATCATCTGGAAGCAATAGGCCTATAAAAACTTATCAATCCTAGGCACCCGCTCATCAACTAGAAAAAAATAGCGTCGGCATGTGATAATGTAGCATCAATATAGTACATGTAGCCACCGACGCAAAAAAATTCCACATAAGTATGAGTTGATTAGCAGATCACAAAATCACACCGCGAAAGCCACCAGAACACCACATTATATGAATAAATAAATAAAAGATACTCCAACATCTTCCCCACTGACCAAGCCTAATACTCACTCGGTTCTAAAAATCTACGGTGTATTAGTTTACTGAAAAGTCAACTTTTTAAACTTTGACCAAGTTCAGAGGCAAAAGTATTGACATCCACGATACTAAATAATTAAATATGAGAATTCATTTCATGATGAATCTAAGAATCCGATTTGATATTATGGATACTCATGTATTTGTACAAAAATGTGGTCACATTTAAAGAGGTTTGACTTTAGAAAAACTAATGCACCTTATATTTTAATATAGATTGAGTACAAAATTATGAAAATCCAAAAACATCAACAACGCAGCAAACCGCGTCCAACCCTTCTAGTTTAGATTATATGTTATTTTGGATAATTTGTTGTATTTGGAAAAACGATTTGTAGTAACATTTTTTGAATTATGCTCATTGTTTGATTTAAAATGTTTCCAAATAGGCTAGAAAGAACCTATAACCCAACGACGTGTGGATACTGCATGCAGGGCAAATATGGATGCCACATTATGGCGATTGGTCTTTGCGCACGCTGCCATGGTTTCCATACCCACATGATGCGTGCTCCGTATGGTGATCGTCGATATGACAAATCTGCTAGAATTGCTCTAAGGAGGTGTTATCGGAAAGATAAGATGTTAATGACACAAAATTTTCGGAAATCCTACCAAAAAGTATTTTCCTTTAATCCCTTTAAAACCTTAAGACTTCCTAGTTCTCACAAATAGTGGAAAAGAGGAGTTGTAAGGGCATATTTATACCCTAATGGTTTTGGTGATTGATGACAATACATTTGCGGACTAATCGTGTGCATTAAGCTTTCAGAGAATATCAGGTGGCACGAGACGATTATCTTACCCCTCGGGAAGCTAAAAAGAAGACGGTGTCTTTTCGACGATTTAATGTCGGTGTACTTAAGTCGTAGGAAAATCCGTACTATCAAGAGGGGGTCCGCAGTGGGAAAGGTTGGGAGGAATCATCACGTACACACTCGCACCCCCATTCGTTTCCCGGCAACATGGAGTCTCTGTCCTTGCCCTGCTCTCTCTTTCTTTCTCTCGTTTGGTGTGTTTGGATTCCAGGTGGTAGTAGGAGGAACCCTAGCCGTGATGGTGGTTCCAACCGCCCGCGCACCTCAGAGGAGGACAGTTTTGTCAATCCCCCACGTGCACCTATCAAGCAGCAGGCAAAGAAGGCCGCCTCCAAACGGCCATCACTGGATAAGATACCTGCTAAGGATTTTCAGGAACTTCGTCACCAAGATCCTTATGTCAACCCTCAAGAATCTGGTGTTCGCAACCGTCCCTTCTGGACCAAGTGTCAATTATCCATCTAGAATGAGGTTCTTCTGAATAAGGAAAATTTGTTTGTGCCCAACGTCAAGTCTATTGATATGGAGTTCCTTGAAAAGAATGCCCAATACTTTGAAGAGGCTCTTGAGCTCTGTCAGAAGCTTGGGATTACCCATCTTATGGAGTTCAACAAGGACTTTGATGCTGAGATGGTGGCTGTGTTTTATGCTACCGTTCACCTTGGTACTGATGATGCCCGTACTATGACCTGGATGACAAATGGGAGGAAGTTGACTGCCACATGGAAGGAGTTCATGGACTTGCTCCACATTGAGGGTAAGGGGCTCCATGACCCAGTCAGATTTCGCCCCCACAAGGAATCTCAGGCCACTCACAAGCGCAATCTCTGGCCCTATTCCACTGAGAAGGTATCCTCCACCACTGGCAAACCTTCATATGTGCTGCTGCCATTCCTTGATATTATGCACCGCATCTTCCGGAACACTCTCTTCCCTCGTGTTGGGAACTTGTACATGGTACACTCCTACTTGGTGGATTTGATGCTCTTTTGTCAGCATGTGAAGGGGGCTACTGAAGTACCTGCTCTGGATGTTTCTCACATCATGTGGTCTAAACTTCACTCTGCTATATTTGACCGCAAGGTTCCTATTTATGGACCATACTTGATGCTTCTTCTTGAGAGCACTTGGGCTAGGACCTATCCCGGCATCAACTTTGTGCAGAATGAGGTGGTCTCTCATAAGGTTGTGCAGCTCCGACAGAAGAACAAGTGGGCAAACTATGTTGCCCCCGAGGCTGACTTGGATGATGAAGATGATGAGGATGAGGATGAGGATCATGAGGATGATGAGGACTTCGTGGTTCAGGGTGGTGCTGCTCCTCGTTCTGCACCTTCTCTGGCTAAACCTTCTTGGGCTAAGAAGCTCAAGGAGAAGATGAATAAGTTGTTTTGTTTACAGGCTAAGGGTCAGTACACGGCTCATGTTGCTGAGAAGGAAGCTAGACAGCGTCACAAGGCTCTTGGCAGACACGTTGGGTTGGAGGTTAGCAGTGGTTCTGAGAAATCTATTACTGATGAGGAGGTCTGGATCTCACGGCACTGCAAGTGGGGCTCTGAGGATGATCTGCCTGGCTCTTCTGCTCCAGCTCTGCTCGGCACCGTTTCCCACTCCAGAGTTTGGAGAGTACTGATGATGGGTCCTTGTGTTCTGCCACCTGTGTGTCTTAGTCCTCCCTACCCTTTTGGTGTCTCGCTGCCAAAGGGGGAGAGAGTGTAGGGATTTGCCGAGTCACGAGCATGCGTTTGCTTGCTGAGTTGCCTTCTTTTATGTCATTGCTCGTGAACTTTTTCTAGTTGCCTTGCCTTGCTTTGCTTATGGTTGTGAGTCTTCAGTCACTTCGTCGTATGGTGTAAGACATATGCTACCCTTAATTATCCTTATATGTCTTGTTTTGTGAGTTAGTTTTATCATACCATCTGTGTTATACTCTCACATAGTGCTCCTTGCTTAGTTATCACTGCCATATTATATATTGTTGCAAGGAGTATTCGTCTCTAAAATATAGGGGGAGTGTTGATCCTAGCATGTGTGTTTTGCATTCCAAAAGCATATCAAATAGAGCACACATCTAGGGGGAGCCCGTCTATATTTTTGTAGACTTTTGGGTTTGCTTTCTTTCTCTTATTTATTATCTATGCAAATCCAGTGAGGTCATCAATCCACCAAAAAGGGGGAGATTGTAAGGGCATATTTAGACCCTAATGGTTTTGGTGATTGATGACAATACATTCGCGGACTAATCGTGTGCATTAAGCTTTCAGAGAATATCAGGTGGCACGAGACGATTATCTTACCCCTCGGGAAGCTAAAAAGAAGACGGTGTCTTTTCGACGATTTAGTGTCGGTGGACTTAAGTCGTAGGAAAATCCGTACTATCAAGAGGGGGTCCGCAGTGGGAAAGGTTGGGAGGAATCATCACGTACACACTCGCACCCCCATTCGTTTCCCGGCAACATGGAGTCTCTGTCCTTGCCCTGCTCTCTCTTTCTTTCTCTCAGCGGTAGTACCGCTCTGGGAAGCGGTAGTATCGCGCGCAGCCGGTACTTCCGCCCCAGCCGGCGGTAGTACCGCTGAGGGAAAGAGGGGAGGGCTGGGCACCTCTCACGATGCATCAGACATGTATCTGGGAGTGTCTGGTGCCCCGCGCCAGCACCCGGCCGCAGCGGTAGTAGGGGCGGTAGTACCAAGTGGTACTACCGCCGCCCCTTCTACTGGTGCTCTTGTTCACAGATGGGCGGTAGTACTGCCCCTACCAGTGGTACTATCGCTTGCCCGTGGCTGGTACAGAGGTAATGGGCAGATTCCCCCACCCACTATATAAGGGGTCTTCTTCCCCAAGAAGCCTCACCTCTTATCCTTCAAAAACCTCCATTGTTGCCGAAAGCTTATTTTAGCCCGATCTCTCTCCCTAGCCAACAAAACTTGTTGATACTCTAGGGTTTGGTTGAGAAGGCCCCGATCTACACTTCCACCAAGATAAATTTGATTCCCCCCATTAATCCCTTGCGGATCTTGTTACTCTTGGGTGTTTGAGCACCCTAGACGGAAGAGGTCACCTCGAAGCCATAGTCCATTGTGGTGAAGCTTCGTGGTGTCGTTGGGAGCCTCCAATTCAGTTGTGGAGATTGCCCCAACCTTGTTTGTAAAGGTCCGGCTGCCGCCTTCAAGTGCACCACTAGTGGAATCATGGCACCTCGCATTGTGTGAGGGCGTGAGGAGAATACGGTGGCCCTAGTGGCTTCTTGGGGAGCATTGTGCCTCCACACCGCTCCAACGGAGACGTACTTCCCTCTACCGGGAAGGAACTTCGGTAACACATCCTCGTCTCCATCGGTTCTGTCGGCGTTCTGGGAACGGGGGTACCTAGACCTGCCTGCCTGCGTCCCAGGGCATGTCCCACCTCATGAGCCAAGCATGGCCCAGCGCAGCCCCACTTGAGACAAGGCCCTCGCGAGGACCCGCGCTCGTGAGGGAGGCAGCACCAAGACCAGCAATGAACGGGCTTCCTCAGGCCCCCTCCGGAGCGGCGGAGATCTCTATGCAGAACTTAGCCTCAGGACTCAAGGGTGACGCAAGGAAGGACAGGCGGGCGCCAGCGCGCCAGGTGGTGCAGTTTCCCCTTTGGTGCAAAGGGAGCAAGGACGTACGCGGGTTCCCAAAGCACCCCCCAAAGGTTTCCGTTTCGATGCAACGAGACCACGACCACGAGCCCAGCAGGACGGATGTCATCGCCGAGCCCACCTCTGCATCATCGACAGCTACTTTGCAGGCGAAGACCACCTTTGGACGGGGCGGGGATGTACTCCTGTCCCCCTTCGAATTTGGCCGTTGTGGGATGACTTCCCGCCATTGCGATAAGGGAAGAGGACCCGGACCGCTGCTATAAGTAGAGGGTAGGCTGCACCGTAGAGAGAGAGGAAGAGAGGGAGAGACAAGGAGGAGAGACAATAGACAAGGCAGAGAGCCAAGAACACCACTCGAGCTCCCTCACGAGGCTCCTCACCACTGTACTAGTTCATCTACCACACCTCCTCGATAGGCAATCCACCAAAGCAGGAGTAGGGTATTACGCTTCGCAGCGGCCCGAACCTGGGTAAATCACCGTGCGCATCTTCTTCCTCGTCATCGTGCGAGTTCATCATCCTAACCATCGCGTAGTGAGCTAGGTAGGGCGAGGCTGCTGGGGATCTTCGCACACGCCCCTGTGTTCGAACCTTGAGGGTTTTGCGGAGCCCGAAATCCGACATTTGGCGTGCCAGGTAGGGGGCGTGTCGGAACCCACGCGCAAGCCTCGCCCTGCCTCCGCTCACCGCACTCATGGAAAAAGGACGTTGAGCCCGTGCTGAGCGGCGGGCTGCCCGCGTGGCGCGGGCGGCGTCGACGGGACTCGGCACCTCGCGTCGTCCGGCCTCCCCGTCGGTGGGCGCCATCACCGGCCGGGCCCTCAACAGGCGTCGGGGGTTGCCGCCTTCACCAACCGCACGGCACGCCCTTGCCGCCCCGGCCCTTCCCCGCATCCGGGCCACGCCGTCGCCCTTCCGGGTCTGCCACGACCCGACGCATAGACATGTCGGACTCGTCGTGGCGCACGAGCTACAGCGCTACCGCGCTGCACGCGACCACCGCAACGACTAGGCCAGGCGTGCCCCCAGGCGCGTCACCACCACCGGCGGGACCCAGGCGTGTCGCAGCGGGGCTCGTGCCCGTGAACTTGCTCAACTGACTGGCGCAGCGCCTAGGTCGCACGGGCGCGCTCGGGACGTCCGCTGCGACCTGCGCTCGCTGGGGGCCTGGCCCGAGTCGCCGGGGACGCAGGAGCTGGCCGCAAGCGCCGGCAGAGACCGGTGAGGAGTGCTGGCCGCGCGAGAGGGGCGTCGCCTCGCGCCCCTCAGTACGTCCACCGGGACCAGGGAGAAGGACCAGAGGCTCGACTACGCCGGCGCCCGGGGGCTCGAGCAACTCTACGACGACCATGTTGACGAGCGCCCGAGCCGCGAAGGAAGCAATGCCGGCTACCACGGCGACAGGAGGCGCATGCGTGACCTCGCGAGCGGCTCTCATCCGGGCTGGTATGCACAGCCTCGTGAGGGCGGCTTGTGGGGTTGGCCTCGCGAGGAGGCCCGGCGTAGGCACCTTCGCGAGGCGTGCCCGCTGGTAGGGAGCTGCCTTGAGCAGGCATTTGGGTCTGGGTACCGGGGGTCGCTTGCCTGGGAACGGAGGGTGGAACACACGCCCATGTCCCCGGGTCGGATGGCCCCAGCTTGGAGACGGAGGGTGGAACACACGACCATGTCTTCAGACCAGATGATCCCAACTTGGAGACGGGGGGTGGAACACACGCCCATGTCTCCGGTGCGCGCGACGCCCGCTTGGAGACGGAGGGTGGAACATATGCCCATGTCTCCGAGTCGGGTTTCGTTCGATAACCAGCAGGCGATCGCGTACTCGCCCATGTCCCCAGGCCCAGCTCGCCCAGCCTGGGGACAGGGTCTCAAGTACTTGCGTGGGGACCCCGGGCGACCCAGCGAGGCGCGCTGGGGCACCGCCCAAGGTGCCGGCTTCACGCGCAACGAAAGGCCCCCGCCGGGCCTGACCCTCGGCGCAGGGGGCTGCGCCATCACCACGACGACGGCACCCGGCCACGGGCCCTGGGGCGCCCAAGGCCCTCTCCCGGGGCGGGCCTTCCCATCGGAGAGCGCAAGGGGCTCCCCCTGCGCTCGAGGGCCGCCAGGGGCCGACCCTACTTCGCCACGCCAAGCCTGGGGGCTGGGAGTGGGCTTCATATCCGCGGGGCATGGAGCTCCCTGTACACCCCCAGGACCGGCCCGTGACACTCTCATGTAATAATGAGTGGGCTATATACGCCCGGAGCCCCCCGAGGACGCGGAGGGGTTCCTTCCCACGCCCAAGTGGAAGCCCCATGCTCCGCACTAGCGGACAACACTGCCCTCCAATGGCTATGCCCACACAACGTGGATGCCCTACGCTCCGCGCTAGGGGAAGACGAAGATGAAGACTAGTCTAGGCGCCGAACGCGGCTGTTATTTGCTCTTCTGATATTGAATTTGCCAACTTTTCTGGAACCAAGCTTGGGGTTTTCTTCAACCATGTTTTCGAAAAAGGGGTCAGGGGTTTATTTTCATCGCCATTTCCTATCTTGGGTTCTCTCTCTTCAAGTCGAGCACTCGCCTGCTTCCCTCCCCCTCGCACCTCGCGAGCGGGGGCTGGGGGGCACGGTGCTCACACCTCGCCGAGGCCTTGGCGCCCGGATCCTCGCGTGGCACTCCCAAGTGAGTCAGTAGGCGCGCGTCGCTTCATACTCGCTTGGGGGCTCCACGCACGGCCCGACGCGCCGTCTCGGAGCCTCGGGAGGCCCGCGTCTCCCGGGGCAGGAAACAAAATTTTTTGGGGAGCCGCTTGAATGTCAAGGGGGGCTCCTGAGCAACGCGCCTCAGGAGCCTTACCGGTCATATAGCCACTCGCCCCTCGATGTCGTCCTTGGTGATCCGGTCGGCATCAAGGGTGTCGAGGCCTCACCTTGTAGTTGCGTCCAGGTGATCCGGACGTACATTACGGTGGTCGAGGAAATGTGTGGGACTGGGACCTGCCGACTTCGAGCTGCTTGAGCGTCATAGGGGGGTCCTGAGCAACGCGCCTCAGGAACCTTACCGGTCATATAGCCACTCGCCCCTTGATGTCCTCCTGGCGATCCGGTCGGCATCAAGGGTGTCGAGGCCTCACCTCGTAGTTGCGTCCAGGTGATCCGGACGTACATTACGGTGGTCGAGGAATGTGCGGGACTGGGGCCTGCAGACACAGAGTGCCGAAAGGGCTCCCAACCTGCCTCACTCGTAAGAAGAAGAAGTCCCCAGGACGTCCGGACTCCCCAAGCGCCATAGCCAAACCTCCCCGACGAAAAGCCTACCGCGAGCATGTCAAGCTAAGTACCCTGACCGCGATCAGCAGAATGTTTCAATTAACAATGACACAAAAACCAGGACGCACGATAAGGGAGCTAAAAAGGGCACAAGCGCCGAAGCTCATTACACGCCCACAGGGCCCACCTTGCTTCTTTGATTGCAGGAAAGGAAGAAGAGGAGGAGAAAGAAAGTAAGGAAGCCCCCTCGGGGGCTCCCGCTCCGGGAGCCCTGGCGTCGGCGCACCAGCACTCAGTCAGAGTCCTCCTCCTCCTTGACGGGCCCGCAGGGGCACGCCGTAGTGGCTGCTTCTGGAGCAGAGGAGCGGCGCCACGGCGGCTGGCTACCCCCCCCCCCAGGTCCGGGCATGCCGGCGCGGTGGCGCGCCATAGCTGATGTCGCTGCTGTCGCTCGGACTCTCCTCGGAGGGGGTGTCGCTGCTATTGGAGACGCGGCGCCCGTCGTGAAGGGCAAGCCCATCTCCAAGATCGCCGCGGCCGTCGTCTTTCGGGCAGCACCCCAGGCGCTCGCCCTCTCCCCCGAAGATCTTGACGAAGAGCGTCGCCACCCCGTCGTACTTGAAGTGAAGAGTGCGCCTCCCCACCAAGCCACGGACGCGGGCAAACGTCTGCCACCCGCGGTTCAGGTACACGTAACCCCCGGGGGCCACTCGCCACTGCCTCCGGAAGAGCACGGGGGAGCCGACGATCCCGCATGCTTCCCCACGCCTGTTGCACTTCCTCCAGACGCCATGGGAGAGGAGAAGCTGGGAAGAAGAGCGAGTTTTTTCTGTGGAACAATGGAAGCAAGAAGACACCTCGAGACTGTGGTGCCCCCCACCCACCAGGGGCGGGGCGGATTTATAGGCGTCACTGCAGCCGCGAAGCGTCATGGGAGATCAGGCAACGTGCGCCCCTCGGGCGCCCCGGGGCGGTTCGATCAGCGCGTTGCCGTCCACGTCGCCTCGCCTGCCGATTGTCGGGTCACATCCGCGTGGCCCGAGGAGTGGAGGCCCGAGGGAGCCGCAGCGTTCAAGGAAGGGCAATGATGGCCGGCGCTGCACACGGGTGTCGCATCAGTTTGATTTCGGGCGGTTCCTGACGCCCTCGGGGAGCGGGGGCGTCGCCGCCCAGGCGCTCGACACGTGTAAAGCCTGGCCCGCAGGCATTTGGGGCCCGCGGCGCTTCAGGCCGTCTTCAAGGGCTTCGCTCGGAAGCCATCTCGAGCGCGCCTTGGGCCCGGGGGCTACTGTCGGCGTTCTGGGAACGGGGGTACCCAGACCTGCCTGCCTGTGGCCCAGGGCATGGCCCACCTCACGAGCCAAGCATGGCCCAGCGCAGCCCCACTTGAGACAAGGCCCTCGCGAGGACCCGAGCTCGTGAGGGAGGCGGCACAAAGACCAGCAATGAACGGGCTTCCTCAGGCCTCCTCCGAAGCGGCGGAGATCTCTATGCAGAACCTGGCCTCAGGAGTCAAGGGTGACGCAAGGAAGGACAGACGGGCGCCAGCACGCCAGGCGGTGCAGTTTCCCCTTTGGTGCAAAGGGAGCAAGGACGTACGCGGGTTCCCAAAGTGCCCCCCAAAGGTTTCTGTTTCGGTGCAACGAGACCACGACCACGAGCCCAGTAGGACGGATGTCATCGCCGAGCCCACCTCTGCATCATCGATAGCTACTTTGCAGGCAAAGACCACCTTTGGACAGGGCGGGGATGTACTCCTGTCCCCCTTCGAATTTGGCCGTTGTGGGATCCCTTCCCGCCATTGCGATAAGGGAAGAGGACCCGGGCCGCTGCTATAAGTAGAGGGTAGGCTGCACCGTAGAGAGAGAGGAAGAGAGGGAGAGACAAGGAGGAGAGACAATAGACAAGGCAGACAGCCAAGAACACCACTCGAGCTCCCTCACGAGGCTACTCACCACTGTACTAGTTCATCCACCACACCTCCTCGAGAGGCAATCCATCAAAGCAGGAGTAGGGTATTACGCTTCGCAGCGGCCCGAACCTGGGTAAATCACCGTGCGCATCTTCTTCCTCGTCATCGCGCGAGTTCATCATCCTAACCATCGCGTAGTGAGCTAGGTAGGGCGAGGCTGCAGTGGATCTTCGCACACGCCCCTGTGTTCGAACCTTGAGGGTTTTGCGGAGCCCGAAATCCGACAGGTTCCTCTTGTGGTTACTTCTTACCTTTACTTTGTGCAAGCTACGCATATTGTTTATCTTGCTTGCTTGTGTTGTTGTTGTGTTTAGCATCATATAGGTTGCTCACCTAGTTGCATATCTAGCCAACCTATTTGTTGCTAAGCCTAAATTGTTAAAGAAAAATTAAAAACTGGTAGTTGCCTATTCACCCCCCCCTCTAGTCAACCATATTGATCCTTTCAATTGGTATCAGAGCCTCGTCTCTTTATTAAGGGTTTCACCACCCGAAGAGTATGGTTGACGACGGGGACCGGCTGGTTGAACTCCCCGAGGCCATGGGTGTGAACACGGTCTCTCGTGAGGATTTAAACGAGGCCATGTCCTCGCTTAAATCCTCCATGACGACCGAGGTCAAATCCATCTTTAAAGAATTCCTTGATACTCTTAAACTTTCCACCGATGTAGTGCAAGTGGCTAATCCCACTAACTCGACATCGGATGTCAACTCCGGTAAGGAGGGGGCTAGTGCTGATAAGGACACTCGTTCTCAAGGAATTAATGGGCCGGGGACCTTTGCCTCAGTTCCCCCTCCCTTGGTCTATGGAGGACCGGTGCACCCACCTCATATAGTTAATCTCAGTCCTCCTCCTAAACTTGTTAAGAATGATTTTGCTAATTGGGTTTTTCGTATCAAGTCTCATTTGGATCACAGCTCAATTCAACTCATGAGAGTCATTGAAGAAGGATACTATCCTCGTGATCCACACAACCTCACTCCAAGAGAAGAGGCTGATAGACAGCTAAATTCCTCCGCCTCGTTCATACTCCAAGCTGCAGTTCCTACCGAAGACCTAGCTCACCTGCGTCCCTTCACTATTGCTAAAGAGTGTTGGGAACACATTGTCTCCATGTACAAGGGCAGCTCAAGCATTCAACGGTCGATCTATGAGGTTGTGCTTGATCAGTCAGATGAGTTTCTAATGATAGAAGATGAGGAACCGCGTGAGATCTATAGGAGGGTAACTACTCTTGTCATTGCCCTCCGAGATCATGGCAGCAAGGATGTGGATGACACCTGGGTCAAGCGTAAGTTTCTGAAGGCCATCATGCCCTTCAACAAGGCCATGTCCGCCGTCATCCGCCAAAGACCGGATTTTCACAACTTGTCCTCTAGCGATGTGTTGGATTAATTTATTGCAATGAACATCTTGAACACGATCATCTCCCAACCTTGCTTTGAAGGCCAAGGTCAGTCAAGAGGAAGAAGAAGAAGAAGAGGAGGGTTGCCCCGAGGACACCAAATATGCTTACCATGAGCATATGGCTCTAGCGTCTAGGCAATTCTGGGGCAATAAGAGAAACACAAGGCCCAATTTCTCCAAGAACAACTCAAGCGGGTCAAAGGGCAAGCAACGTGTGAGGACCTTCTACAACTATGGTAATGTGAGTCACTTCATGGTGGATTGTCCTTATGAGAAGAGGGAAGACAATTGTGGCAAGCTCATCCGCAAAGATAAGGCCAAGTCTTTCCCAACAAGTCGAACTTCACCAAGAAGGCTCCTCACAAAGAGTTGGTGGCTCAAGAAGAGTATGTCTCCGATGATGATGTTGATGACGAAGACACAAGTGGTGAAGGAATGGCAATGGCATCTGTGGCTATTGCATCGACTACCCCAACAAAGGTGTCACTCTTCGACACTCCCAACGAGAACCACATTGCTAGGTGTCTCATGGCCAAAGGTATCACCAAGGTAACCTCCAATGCCAAAACCTCAAACATTAAGACTTCTATTTCTTCCACTCCGTCTTTGTTAGATTGTGTGGATGAAAATGAGGAGGCGAAAGAGGGCGAGAATGAGTTTGACAAGTTCTTGTGCAAACTCAAGGGAGAATCCAAGAAGCACTTCGTTGCTCTCTTGGAACAACTTGGTGAGGCCAATGACACGATTGAGTCTCAAGAAGAATATCTTGAGGAGTTGAGAGGGCATAGTCTTGATTATGCCGACGAGATAGCAGATCTTTCTATTGCTCTAGAGGAAGAGCGAGGTCTTCATTTGACTTTTAAGGAGTCACAAAATGATGACCTTGCTAAATTACGTAAAGATTATGATCATGCTATCGTTCTTAACCGTGTGCTCAAATCTGAAAAGGTTGCACTTGGGGTTGGCCATGCTCGACTCAAGGATGAGTTTGACTCACTTGACAATGCTCACAAGGCATTGAAGAGCGTTCATGCTTCTCTTAAGGAGTCGCATGATCAACTCCAAGTAAAACTCACTAAGGAAATTGCCATGTGTCCTCCTTTTGTTTTAATTGATAATGCCTCTGCTACTAACCCATGTTGTGAGCATGCACATCTTGTGGAGGAAAATGCTAAGCTGAAAGAGCAGCTTGAGAAAGGCCTTGTGACATGTATCCAAGGTGAGAAGAATCTCAATGACCTTTTGAGCAATCAAAAGGAAGTGGTTGTAGAGGAAGGAGTTGGGTTTGCATACAAGTCCAAAAAGAAGAAGAAGGTAAAGGCCATGCAGGTTCCTCCGCTCAAGGAAACATTTGTCAAAGCGGGGGACATTACTCATGAGAAGAAGAAGGACAAGGTTGTGAGTGGTAGTGCTAAAAAGGACAAGACCACTCCCCTCAACAAAGCCGGCGACTTAAACCCCTCTTATGTTTTGTGCCGTGCTAGTGATGGGCATGTTTATGCCAAATATGTTGGTTCTTCTTATGAGTACATTGAGTGGTCTATTTGGGTTCCTAAGATCCTTGTCACTAACATGAAAGGACCCATTAAATAATGGGTACCTAAATCCAAGCATTGATCTATTGTAGGAGTTTGCTTCCGGGGGAGTTTCATGGTTGCTCGATAGTGGAGCAACAAATCATATGACCGGAAGCAAGGACTTGGTGGTGGATGTTCGACCCGATACATCCGTGGCCACTCAAGTCTCTTTTGGTGATGACACAATTTCAAAGGTATTGGGTCTTGGCAAGGTGGTTATCTCTCCAACCTTATTCATTGAGAAAGTCATGCTTGTTGAGACCGTTGCATACAATTTACTTTCCGTTCGTCAACTTGCACTTATGGGTTTTAGTACCTTCTTTGGCATTGATACCGTGACCCTTTTGTGGATCAAGACTCTTAAAGTAGCCTTTGTTGGGCATGTCAAAAACGGTCTCTATGTGATTAACTTCTCGGAGCGACCCACTAAGACCGCGACATGTCTAATGGCTAAAGTTGATGTGGGATGGCTTTGGCATCGCCGACTAGCCCATGTCAATATGAGATCTTTGCAAAGTCTCCTTAAAGGGGATCACATTCTTGGACTAACAAATGTGAGTTTTGCTAAAGATCATGCTTGCAGTGCTTGTATCGAAGGAAAGCTACATGAAAAGGCTCATCGTCCTACTACTACAATATACTCAAAGAGGGCCTTAGAGCACCTTCACATGGATCTCTTCGGTCCTCCATCTTTTGACAGTCTTGGAGGAAGAAATTATTGCTTGGTGATTGTGGATGATTACTCAAGATACGCATGGGTATATTTCTTCAAGAGGAAGAGTGAGACCCAACAGACCGTCATCAACTTTGCAAATGAAGTCCAACGTCAACATGAAGCAAAGATCTTGATGATTAGAAGTGACAATGGCACTGAGTTCAAGAACTACACCCTGGATGAGTTTCTCAGTGATGAGGGGATAAAGCACCAATATTCCACACCTTACACCCCTCAACAAAATGGTGTTGCGGAGAGGAAGAACCGGACGTTGATGGATGCGGCAAGAACCATGATGGCAGAGTTTAAATCTCCGTACAACTTTTGGGCCGAAGCCATCAACACCGTGTGTCATGCATCAAATCGGCTCTATCTCTGAAAAGGCTTGAACAAGACTCCTTATGAGATTCTTACCGGGAACATGCCCAATCTCAAGTACTTCCGGGTGTTCGGTTGTAAGTGTTTCATTCTCAAGAAAGGTGTACGTTTGTCAAAATTTGAATCTAGAGCTCATGAGGGCATATTTGTTGGTTATGCTGCAAACTCTCATGCTTACCGTGTCCTCAACAAGTCCACGGGACTCATTGAGGAGACGAGTAACGTAGAGTTTGATGAAAATAATGGCTCCCAAGTGGAGCAAAGTGGTCTTTGTGATGTAGGTGATGAAATTCCTCCCCAAGCCATAAGAAGAATGAGTGTGGGATACTTCCTACCCGTTGAGGAACCCCTTGTGGCTGAAGGAGAAGGACAATGTTCCACTCAAGTGGAACCATCACCGACGCACGACCCACACGCTTCCGAAGAACAAAGTGAAGGCCCTCAACCCCGTGATCAAGATCAAGGGCAAGATCAACTTAATGGTGATGTTCTACATCACATGATGCTCAAGATCTTGCTCACACCCCCGTGCAAGCTCAAGATCTAGATGAAGCTCAAGACCAAGATCAAGCTCAAGATGAAGGTCAAGCTAAAGATCAAGATCATGCTCAAGATCAAGAGCAAGCCGGTGCTAGTACCGAAGTTCGTCAAGTTACCAAGCCTCAACTTTCCATGGAGGAAATTCTTGAAAGACGAGCTGCCAAGATCGCTTCCAAACTAAGAGTCGAGCAACACCTATTAAAGAACGTTTATGGAAGTTTGAAGAGAGGGGTAACTACACGTCGTCAATTAACAAACTTTTGTGCACATCATGCGTTTGTTTCTTGCTTTGAACCCCTCAAGGTACAAGATGCGCTTGAAGACGAGGAATGGCTTGAAGCCATGCATGAAGAAATCAACAACTTCGAGCGCAACAAAGTGTGGCGATTGGTGCCAAGACCAAAGGAGAAGCACAATGTCATTAGAACCAAATGGATCTTTAAGAACAAGCAAGATGCACATGGTATTATTATTCGCAACAAGGCAAGACTGGTGGCTCAAGGCTACTCCCAAGTCGAGGGCATCGACTACGGTGAAACCTTTGCCCCTGTTGCTCGCCTTGAATCTATTCGCATGTTGCTTGCTTATGCCTCTCATCATTTGGCCTTAAACAAGCCCCACGTGCGTGTTATGAGCACCTTACCGAGACGTTGCAAGATCGTGGGTTTGAAATTGGGAAAATCGATCCCACTCTTTTTACTAAGAGGGTTAACGGGAACTTGTTCGTATGCCAACTATATGTAGATGATATTATCTTTGGTTCTTCTAACAAAGCTTTTAATGATGAGTTCGCCGCACTAATGACCAAAGAGTTTGAGATGTCTATGATGGGAGAGTTGAAGTTCTTCCTTGGATTCGAAGTCAAGCAACAAAGCCAAGGAACCTTCATCAACCAAGATAAATACACAGAAGACACGCTCAAGAGGTTCAAGTTGGATGATCTCAATCCTCCCAAGGCCAACACTCCTATGCAGCTCAAATGCCAACTTGTTAGTGATCCCAATGGTAAAGTTGTGGATCAAAAGGTATATCGCTCCATGATTGGATCCCTGCTTTACCTTTGTGCATCTAGGCCAGATTTCATGTCGAGTGTGGGAATTTGTGCACGATTTCAATCCGCACCTAAGGAGAGTCACTATGTGGCTGTCAAGCGAATCTTTCGATATTCGGCTCATACCCCAAACTTTGGCTTATGGTACCCCAAAGGTGCTTCATTTGATCTCATTGGATATACTGACTCAGATTGGGCGGGAGACCATGTGGAAAAGAAGTCTACTTCCGGAGGCTGCCAATTTCTTGGTCGCTCTTTGGTAAGTTGGTCTTCAAAGAAATAGAACTGTGTTTCTCTCTCGTCCACCGAGGCTGAGTATGTAGCCGCCGCAAGCTGCTGTGCTCAGATTCTTTGGATGAGGCAAACCTTAAAGGATTATGGTGTCAACTATGACAAAGTGCCTATTTACTGCGACAATGAAAGCACGATCAAGATCTCCAACAACCCGGTTCAACACTGCAAGACGAAGCATATTGAGATTCATCATCACTTCATCCGGGATCACATCAAGCGTGGAGAAATTAATCTAATTCATCTTTATACCATGGAACAACTTGCATATATATTCACAAAGCCATTGGATGAAGCAAGATTTCGCGAGTTAAGGCATGAGCTAAATATCATTGATTCGAGTAATGTGGCTTGACTTAGTGCACACCCCACCACACTCATCATTATGTCTTGTTTAGATGTAGGCATGGACTTAGGGGGGAGTCTAGTTCTCTCAATGAACTATCCCTCCTCCTATTATGCAGAAACTAATCAAAGTCTTTCACATCCGCCATTTTTTATGGTTATTGTGCTTCAAAGACGAGTTTTGGTCATGGGCCCAAGGTTCAAATCTTCGCGGTGCCATACCAATTGACTCAAACATAGGTGGCCTCGGCCACCGCCCCTCCTAGTGAGGCATTTGCTTTTGAGAAGCACGTTTTTGTGTTTCCAGGGTCACTCCAACCTTTTGATTTGTTTTTTGATCGGCGTCATCGGAGTGTTTCCTGATTTCTGGATGGATTTGTTGTCTCAAACCTTTTAACCAAACTCAATCTTGCATAAGCCACACTCTTGGTGTTTATTTCTTGTCTTGGAGTTGCCCAGCACGGTACTACCGCTAGCCTTGGCGGTAGTACTAAGCGGTACTACCGCGTGTGACCGCGCTACTACCGCTGGAGCGATTCAACCGGGCCTCCTGCCGCGGTGTAGAACAGGAGCGGTACTACCGCCCGTAGGGCGGTACTACTGCTTGTGAGTTTCCCCGAAGGGATATGGGGTGGGGCAGGGGAAGTTTTCACTTCCCCGTACCCATTCAACCCCTCTCTCTCTCTCGTGGCTCTCTATCTTCACGCACCTCCACGGCCGCGGAGGCCGTCGCCGGACCTCCGTTTCCGGCCATTCTTTCGCAAATCCAACCGGTGGAGTCGATCCCCACCCTCTCCTCTTGCCATGGACACCGGTATTGTCCCGTTTTCTCTCCCTAGGTTCTCCTCTTTTGAATCTAGGTCTTGTACAATGCGTGTTGATTCCATCGATTTTTTTGTCAAATCGCGGCATGAGTTCGTTGTGAAAGATGGCGAGGAAGTTATTCTCAAGTTTTAGCGGACAAATAGGTGCATTTGACATCACCGGTAGTATCGGATCTCACCGGTGGCTGTAGGTTCCCTACAGTTTTCGACCGGCACGGTACTACCGCTCCTTGGGCGGTAGTACTAAGCGGTAGTACCAAGCGGTACTACCGCTCCGGCCGGCGGTACTACCGCTGTGCTGCCAATTGCACCTATTTTCCCCTATTTCTTCAGAATCTCTTTGCTCTTTTTTTTTCTGGCTTGTGCAATTGTTTTACACTGTTTTCTCTCGTTTGGTGTGTTCGGATTCCAGGTGGTAGTAGGAGGAACCCTAGCCGTGATGGTGGTTCCAAGCGCCCGCGCACCTCAGAGGAGGACAGTTCTGTCAATCCCCCACGTGCACCTATCAAGCAGCAGCCAAAGAAGGCCGCCTCCAAATGGCCATCACTGGATAAGATACCTGCTAAGGATTTTCAGGAACTTCGTCGCCAAGATCCTTATGTCAACCCTCAAGAATCTGGTGTTCGCAACCGTCCCTTCTGGACCAAGTGTCAATTATCCATCTAGAATGAGGTTCTTCTGAATAAGGAAAATTTGTTTGTGCCCAACGTCAAGTCTATTGATATGGAGTTCCTTGAAAAGAATGCCCAATACTTTGGAGAGGCTCTTGAGCTCTGTCAGAAGCTTGGGATTACCCATCTTATGGAGTTCAACAAGGACTTTGATGCTGAGATGGTGGCTGTGTTTTATGCTACCGTTCACCTTGGTATTGATGATGCCCGTACTATGACCTGTATGACAAATGGGAGGAAGTTGACTGCCTCATGGAAGGAGTTCATGGACTTGCTCCACATTGCGGATAAGGGGCTCCATGACCCAGTCAGATTTCGACCACAAGGAATCTCAGGCCACTCACAAGCGCAATCTCTGGCCCTATTCCACTGAGAAGGTATCCTCCACCACTGGCAAACCTTCATATGTGCTACTGCCATTCCTTGATATTATGCACCGCATCTTCTGGAATACTCTCTTCCCTCGTGTTGGGAACTTGTACATGGTACACTCCTACTTGGTGGATTTGTTGCTCTTTTGTCAGCATGTGAAGGGGGCTACTGAAGTACCTGCTCTGGATGTTTCTCACATCATGTGGTCTAAACTTCACTCTGCTATATTTGACCGCAAGGTTCCTATTTATGGACCATACTTGATGCTTCTTCTTGAGAGCACTTGGGCTAGGACCTATCCCGGCATCAACTTTGTGCACAATGAGATGGTCTCTCATAACGTTGTGCAGCTCCGACAGAAGAACAAGTGGGCAAACTATGTTGCCCCCGAGGCTGACTTGGATGATGAAGATGATGAGGATGAGGATGAGGATGATGAGGACTTCGTGGTTTAGGGTGGTGCTGCTCCTCGTTCTGCACCTTCTCTGGCTAAACCTTCTTGGGCTAAGAAGCTCAAGGAGAAGATGAATAAGTTGTTCTGTTTACAGGCTAAGGGTCAGTACACGGCTCATGTTGCTGAGAAGGAAGCTAGACGGTGTCACAAGGCTCTTGGCAGACACGTTGGGTTGGAGGTTAGCAGTGGTTCTGAGAAGTCTATTACTGATGAGGAGGTCTGGATCTCACGGCACTGCAAGTGGGGCTCTGAGGATGATCTGCCTGGCTCTTCTGCTCCAGCTCTGCCCGGCACCGTTTCCCACTCCAGAGTCTGGAGAGTACTGATGATGGGTCCTTGTGTTCTGCCACCTGTGTGTCTTAGTCCTCCCTGCCCTTTTGGTGTCTCGCTGCCAAAGGGGGAGAGAGTGTAGGGATTTGCCGAGTCACGAGCATGCGTTTGCTTGCTGAGTTGCCTTCTTTTATGTCATTGCTCGTGAACTTTTTCTAGTTGCCTTGCCTTGCTTTGCTTATGGTTGTGAGTCTTCAGTCACTTCGTCGTATGGTGTAAGACATATGCTACCCTTAATTATCCTTATATGTCTTGTTTTGTGAGTTAGTTTTATCATACCATCTGTGTTATACTCTCACATAGTGCTCCTTGCTTAGTTATCACTGCCATATTATATATTGTTGCAAGGAGTATTCATCTCTAAAATATAGGGGGAGTGTTGATTCTAGCATGTGTGTTTTGCATTCCAAAAGCATATCAAATAGAGCACACATCTAGGGGGAGCCCGTCTATATTTTTGTAGACTTTTGGGTTTGCTTTCTTTCTCTTATTTATTATCTATGCAAATCCAGTGAGGTCATCAATCCACCAAAAAGGGGGAGATTGTAAGGGCATATTTAGACCCTAATGGTTTTGGTGATTGATGACAATACATTCGCGGACTAATCGTGTGCATTAAGCTTTCAGAGAATATCAGGTGGCACGAGACGATTATCTTACCCCTCGGGAAGCTAAAAAGAAGACGGTGTCTTTTCGACGATTTAGTGTCGGTGGACTTAAGTCGTAGGAAAATCCGTACTATCAAGAGGGGGTCCGCAGTGGGAAAGGTTGGGAGGAATCATCACGTACACACTCGCACCCCCATTCGTTTCCCGGCAACATGGAGTCTCTGTCCTTGCCCTACTCTCTCTTTCTTTCTCTCAGCGGTAGTACCGCTCTGGGAAGCGGTAGTATCGCGCGCAGCCGGTACTTCCGCCCCAGCCAGCGGTAGTACCGCTGAGGGAAAGAGGGGAGGGCTGGGCACCTCTCACGAGGCATCAGACATGTATCTGGGAGTGTCTGGTGCCCCGCGCCAGCACCCAGCCGTAGCGGTAGTAGGGGCGGTAGTACCAAGTGGTACTACCGCCGCCCCTTCTACTGGTGCTCTTGTTCACAGATGGGCCGTAGTACTGCCCCTACCAGCGGTACTATCGCTTGCCCGTGGCTGGTACAGAGGTAACGGGCAGATTCCCCCACCCACTATATAAGGGGTCTTCTTCCCCAAGAAGCCTCACCTCTTATCCTTGAAAAACCTCCATTGTTGCCCAAAGCTTATTTTAGCCCGATCTCTCTCCCTAGCCAACAAAACTTGTTGATACTCTAGGGTTTGGTTGAGAAGGCCCCGATCTACACTTCCACCAAGAGAAATTTGATTCCCCCCATTAATCCCTTGCGGATCTTGTTACTCTTGGGTGTTTGAGCACCCTAGACGGAAGAGGTCACCTCGAAGCCATAGTCCATTGTGGTGACGCTTCGTGGTGTCGTTGGGAGCCTCCAATTCAGTTGTGGAGATTGCCCCAACCTTGTTTGTAAAGGTCCGGCTGCCGCCTTCAAGTGCACCACTAGTGGAATCACGACACCTCGCATTGTGTGAGGGCGTGAGGAGAATACGGTGGTCCTAGTGGCTTCTTGGGGAGCATTGTGCCTCCACACCGCTCCAACGGAGACGTACTTCCCTCTACCGGGAAGGAACTTCGGTAACACATCCTCGTCTCCATCGGTTCCTCTTGTGGTTACTTCTTACCTTTACTTTGTGCAAGCTACGCATATTGTTTATCTTGCTTGCTTGTGTTGTTGTTGTTGTGTTTAGCATTATATAGGTTGCTCACCTAGTTGCATATCTAGCCAACCTATTTGTTGCTCAGCCTAAATTATTAAAGAAAAATTAAAAACTGGTAGTTGCCTATTCATCCCCCTCTAGTCAACCATATCGATCCTTTCAGGAGTTTTGCCCCGATAGACCTAAAAAAAATGATTTTGCACGTAGCACCGATTCTTAGTGATTCGGAGAATTTAGTAAATGATAATCATGATCTCCTTGACAGGTGCAACGTCAAACCTAACCAAACCAAGCCTCTACTCGAACCTCTCTATCTAGTTTTGCGTAGGCATGGCTAATTGTTGAAAACTCCATGCATGATTTTTAGGCTTTTTATTTATCAATTGGGTTCCAACAACACATGAGTAGAAAATCTTATGTATCCGACATTCTCGAATACTCATCGGATATTGTTTTATTCCACCGTAGAGTAAACAACGGATCTCTCCAAACTATTTGATTCAGTAAAGAACTCACCATATTTAGTGCATAGAAATCTGTAAGAAAAGTTGGAATGACATCTAACTTATCAATCATCCAAATGCAAACTTCTATGAGGATGATAATCTTACAAATTTCTAAGAAAAATATAAGAGCTCCCTAACATCTAACACCGCTTTCTATTGTTAGCCTAGGTCATCACATGTCACCCCATGGTAACATCCTTCTAATATATATTGTACCAATAATCCACTAGTTAAACGACTGCCATGTCTCAACGCATTTCAGGGAACTATCTAGCTCCGGGTTCTTATGGCATTTTACCCTAACCACAACTCACTTGCCCATTCTTCAACATCAGTCGGTTTAGACCCTTTGTTAGTCTCGTCCAAGCTTCATCCCATACTTGGGCCCATGATCACTGAAATCGCCCTATTAAGACTCTCAGAGAACAAAATAGGTCATCGTATGATACGTACGAGAGTCTGGCTTACGTCGGGACCAGAAGGAGTGGTGAACTTATGTACGTCAGAATGTAATGTGCCACTTTGATTAATGAAAGGTTGATTTACCCGAAAAAAGAAAAGACTCACAGAGAACAAAACAAAGAGAACTAATAAACAAATAAAAAGACAAAGATAATAATAGCATGGTGATTGACTAGAGTTATAGTCCATGAGTAATTTAGCAAGGCATCATTAAAAACTCATGCACGAGTGATGGCCATAAAAATAACTCACAACTTCCAAGGGCTAAAACGGAAAAACAAGCACCCACACGCTTCAAATTCCAAACCTCGCGACCGAAAAGGGTGAAAACGAAACGAAACGGAACGACTCCCGCTAGGGCCACACGCACCCACACGCTTCCCCCCCGCCCCGCTCCGCTCCCAAACTGAAAACCGGGCGAGTCCCCATCTCCGCATCTCATCTCTCTTCCCCATCTCCGGCTCCCCCCATCCGCCTCCTCCCATGTGGCTGCCCTGGGTCAAGACGCGCTCCACCTCCCCCACCTCCGCCTCCTCCTCCACCTGCTCCTCCACGGCGCTCGCCGCCGCCTCGCCGCGCCTCTCCTTCAACTCGCCCTCCCTCAAGGATCTCCAGGCCCTCCTCCGCTCCGACCCGGCCGCGCCCTCCCCGTCCCCGCCGCACACGGCCCCGCGCTCCCCCTCCGCCGCCCGCGTCTTCCACCGCGTCCGCGTCGCCGCCTCCGCCCTCCGCGCGCTCCGCACCCTCCAGGCGCCGCCCGCCGCCGCCGAGGCCGACCGCCGCGTCGTGCTCTACTACACCTCCCTCCACGTCATCCGGGGCACCTACGAGGACTGCCGCGCCGCGCGCGCCATCCTGCGGGGGCTCCGGGCCGCCGTCGACGAGCGCGACCTCGCCATGGACGCGCGCTACCTCGAGGAGCTCACGGCGCTCCTCCCGCGCGCCCGCCGGATCACGCTCCCGCAGGTCTTCGTCGGCGGCCGCCACCTCGGCGGCGCCGAGGAGCTCCGCCGCCTGCACGAGTCGGGCGAGCTCCGCCGCGTCGTGGCCGGCGCCGCGCCCCTCGCCGCCTGCGGCCGGTGCGGCGGCGAGCGCTACGTCCTGTGCGGCAGCTGCGACGGGAGCCACAAGCGGTACAGCCTCAAGGGCGGCGGCGGCTTCCGCACCTGCGCCGGCTGCAACGAGAATGGCCTCGTCCGGTGCCCGGACTGCTCCCCGCCGGCCGTCTGATCCAGATTCAAAAAGGTTCCAATCCACCGATGACTTGTACTCAGTAGTAGTAGATTTTACTGGGTTCAAAATGGGTTCTGTGTGTAGTCTTTACTACTACTCTATATGATTTAGTGTAACTGGCGTCTGATACAGTACCGTGTGATGAATTGGGAGTTGCAAGTTTTCAGCATTTCCAAACTCTCTTTGCTAAGCTATGCTGACTAGTTTAAGTCTGAATCTGAGTTTGTTCGATGACCTGACCCTAGTAAATGGTTGATACTTGATACTAGTAAATGTTAGCAGTACTGTTTACCAGTAGAAGTTTAAGATAGATTTATCCTGTGATTTGTACTGTGAGGCTTCTGCTGTAGTGCATGTGCAAGGCATGAGCTCCTTTGCACTGCTCTTTTTTTTTCATCTTCAAAATGCTCACCGTTGATGATGGAGTTGAATGGTTGGTGTATGTGGTTTGCTTGTTTGTTTGCGGAGGTGCACTGTTCAAGTTTCCAAAAAGCTGCCACATGCCATGCCTGAATTCACGACGCTGGGCTGCAGCATTTTCGGCCAGCGGCAGCTACTTGTGGAGCTCGCCCGCCCCTTGCCGAGATCCTACGGCTGCTACGCCGGAAAAGCGATCTTGCTGCAAAAGCTAGCGTCTCGCTCAGGACGGACACAGGAGAGGCTTTTCTTGGATGCCCCTTTTCTCCCGGAGGGAAAAATGGAATGGGAGGGAGCTCGTGCGGCGTTTTTGAATGCCATCTGCTGATTGGTATGGTAAAGTAAAGTGGCCGTTGGATAGGGCTAACAAGATCTGATTGATGTAGTGCTTAACTTCCGAGGTCATTCATTCAGTCATCAACCGGTGAGTGAGAAATTATTTGGAGGCCGGGTTTTCCTTGCCACATGAAGAGCCATCATTAGCGGCGCCACTTCTTACATGAGTACAAACCGGGGATCATGACCGGTGATGCATGATTCTTCTGCCGTCGCGCTCTCGCCCTGTCGACCGTCCGTGAGCTGTCCAAGCTCAGAGCAGATTATGCGAATGCGTGAGCGATCATGTGGACGACGATGAGAAGGCAGAACAGAAGGCGGCGAATTGGTCAATCGTGTGATGGCTATGCCTCGTCGCCACTTGGAAGCTGGAGCTGTGCGTGCCACGGGAGGAGGAGGATGGCGCACCGGCCGGCGTCGGGTTGCGCACGGACGCTTGCGCCTGGAGCTCGGGACGTGAGGAGGATGAGGGAGGGCGCACGACCCACGTGGTGGGACGCGGCGATCTCAGCTCCTCCGCAACGCGGCCGTGGCGGAGCCGGGGCCTCGTGACGGCCTCGTTGCAGCGCCATCATTGAAGGAACCGAGTGGTCATGTCAGAGCACACACTCGCGAGTGTCGCCCCACCCGTCCCGTCGTGTTGCCCGCCTCGCTTTTTCACCCCCGGTCTGCTGCTGCCTGCCGATCGGGTGCAGGGTGAAATCCCGGACGCGTCGTTGTTGCGAACTTGCGATCGATCTGCTCTGCTACGGGGTCGGCCGCGGTGGGCGTGCGAGACTGGAGAGGCCGTCGGTCGGTGAGGTGCGTCTTGGATTGGAAGGATTTCGCGGCAGTGGTGGAGCACGGAGGAGCAGGGACCCGCTCGTGTCCTGCCCTGCTGCGGCGGTAGTGGTGGTGGCCTGGCCTGGTGGAGGAAGGGATTTTACCTGCCTGGATACCTCCCGCGGGCCACGGGTTATTTTCTTCTGGTCAATTAATCGTGGACGGTGAGATGAGGGCTCCGTCCTGCCTGGTACAACGTGGGTGAAGGTTCAAGATGGGTTTTGTCCTTGAAGGCGATTCTATCCTCGACATGAAATGGCCCGCAGACATTATTGTGCATTTTTATCTCTGTGCCACGTTTGTACGTTTAGGCACGCATGAATGAAAGCTTTGCCGTAGCCTGTGGCACCAGAAACGGATTAACTTCAGTTGAGATTAATATTTTTTCTTGAACACAGTTCAGACACAAACGCTCATACATACGTGCATATACTCATCACTGTGAACGCACACACGCACACCCTATCCCTATGAGCATCTTCGATAGACTGAGCCGGCATGAGATTTACGAAGTCATCGTAGACGCCTCATCGTCGACGAGAGCATCTCCTCCCACTAAAAACGTAGCGTCGGAAATCCAGGAATAATGCGAGCACCAAGCCTTGAACTCTGGTGGGCTGGTGATACCACTGTACCTCTAATCATCCAACCACAGGTTGGTTCGCATTGAGATTAATATTCTACTAGTCGAGTCAAGAGGAAAAGAAGGTATTTGCAAAAAAAAAGGAAAAGAAGGTATAGTGCAACGAACCGGTCAGTCAGAGCATCTTCAACCCAATTTGTTTAATTTGAGCCCCTATTTATCCATGCAGCTGTACATCCCACATTTGAACTGTTAAATTCATACAAACGCATGAATGTCGATCAACACATACAAACCAACAAATAAAAGACCGAGAAAGCTATTTTTCCGAACGATCGCGTTTTTGCTACAGATCCGAACGATCTCGGATCCGTTCGATGCGTATCTTGCGGCCACGGTTGTCTCAACGGTTTTAACGCATGCGAACGTGGCGGACTTTTATTCCGATTGTAATAACTGCCCAGAAAATCAGACATGATCGCGCACTTAATTCTTAAAACTGCATGCGTGCGAGCTTATCGTGGGTGATGGGCCACAGGGTCGCTGCTTTGATTTCGAAAGCATATGCATGCAAAAAATCCAGGCACATGCGCAGGTTTCGAACCTACTACCTCCGTCCTGGATTATAAGTCTCCTTTGTATTTTGTGTCAAATTTTGACTAGAGATTTAACTAACAAAATGTTTGTATATCCTCAAAAATTATATTGTTGGATTTGTATTTAAATATAGTTTTAAATTATATTATTTTCTATGACATGCATTAACATTTTGTTAGTTAAATTTAGGGTCAAAATTTGGCACGAAATATAAAAGAGAACTAATAAATCAGGACGAATGTAGTAGGATCTATTGCATGGTAAAGGGCAGATTAACCAACTCGGTTAATTACTAGTATATGTTCAGTTGTTGAAACGTAGCTCTTTAATACGGCTATAAAATACTCTATTTTCCTGAGCTTCTAAGCATCATCCGCACTACAATCTCTAGTTAGATGATACGCAAAAAGCCTGGTAATTCTGACCTGGAAAAAAGTTGTTGAAACAATTGACCCCAATTCTTCTTTAAAAGATACCTCGGTAATTTATGTGTAAATAACATGGTATTTTACACACCACATACCTGATAACTTGCATAAAACACAGTTGTTACATTGACCAAAAAAGTTTATTGAACTTACACCTAATAATTTCTATATAAATACTTAAATATCATGATATTTTTATGCATTGCAGACCTGATAAAGTATGTACAGACATCATGATAACTATGACTTGAGGATTTCTTTTTGGAAAATATAACCCCGGTAGCTTTGACTCAAAGAAAAAAGTAGTTGAAAACATACCCCACGGTAACTTCTCTGTAACTAGCATGATATTATACGCACTGCATACCCGATAACTTATACAAACACCATGGTAACTTCAACTAGGTAACTTTTGCATGAATAGCATAGTAGTGATAACTTACGCATGAATACTGCGGTATATTTGATCAAAGAAAAGGTTGTTGAAAAATATAGCTCGGTAATTTTCGTGTAAATAACATGGTAAATAGCACTGCATAATTGATAACTCACGTATAACATCATGGTTACTTTTCACCCAAGGAATATAGTAGTTGGAAAACATAGATTCGGCAACTTAAGTCTAAATAACATGGTAATATACGCACCAAAGACTTTGATAACTCACCCACAAGAACCGCCGTAACTTTTGAACTGGGATTGCTTTTTGAAAACATACCCCTGATAACTTCTTTGTAAGTAGCATTATAACTTACATACCACAAGCCTGGTAAATTACATATAAACACCATGATAACTTTGACCCGGATAAAAAGTAGTTATTAAAATATACCCTGATAACTTTTTGTATAAACAATATAATAATACATGCACCACAGACCTGATAACTTACATACTAAACACCATGGTAACTTTGAATGGAGAATTTGTTTTTTAAAATATACCCCGATAACTTCTACGTAAATAATATGATAATATACACACCGTAAACATGATAGCTTACATACAAACACGTAACTTTTAACCGAGGGGAAAAAGTTGTTAAAAACTTACATCGAAAAATGGTATTTTTACGCACCACATAGCTAATAACTTACGCTCAAACACCATGATAAAAACTTACATCAAAGAATGGTATTTTTATGCACCAAATAGCTAATAACTTACGCACAGACACTATGGCAAATTTCATCGGGGGGAAATTTGTTGAAATATATCCCGATAATTTCAGTGTAAAGTTATCATGCTGCCCATACTAAACTTACCATGCTTCTACGCTCTAATTATCACCATTCTAACGATATAGCTATCAACGTTGCCACGTTATTTTTACCAGGGTGGTAATGTTGAAGTTATCAATCTTATGATGCTAAAGTTACCATCCGTCTCATGTTCCACTTATCAACCTTCTAACGATATAGTTATCAACCTTTATTATGTTATTGGTTACCATGACGCTAATGTTGAAGTTACAATGATGATCATTTCATAGTTATCACGTTGCTTATGCCAAAGTTACCAAGCCTAAAATTTTACTTTTTTTGCTAATATAATGGAAAGAGGTAGGGTTCAAAAACCCCTGTTTGTGTAAAGTGGACAACACTAAAAAACTGGTGAGTTAGTTATTGGGCTTACTAGCTACCCATAGGACCAAGGTTCAAGTCCCCTTTTTAATCACTTTATTTCTTTTTTCTCCCCTACATAGATTACTTCACATAAAGCCGAACGAGTAAGAAAATCTGTGAACCAGGGTGGGAAAGAAAATCAGGGAAACAGAACGAACAAGAGGATCGATCGAACTAGGCAGCAGGACGAGCGAGAGGATCGATCGAAGGTCGTTCGGATCTATCGCTAAAACCAGAACGTTTGGAAGTTAGTCACGGTTTTAGTTTAGGGAGTAGATAGCAAGTTCGGGAAAGAGATACAACACACGTAAACCAACAAATATAAGGTACCCCCTCCGATTAAAAATACTTGTCGATCAACGCACGTAAACAAACAAATAAAAGACACTCCCTCTGTTGCAAAATACTTGTCGCAGTTTTAGTTTAGGAAGTAGATAGCAAGTTCATACACATACAAACTAGAATAGGAAATCCACGGACAATGACTTCATACACAAAAATGACATATAGTACTAGATTCTCGGACTAGATAGGATAAAATTTAGGACGGATATGTTCACCGCTTCACCTTGCCCTTGTCAACTCTGGGTCGGCGATAGTACATCGCAAATATGACATATGGATCGTCGCTCGAGGGCTGTTGGAGTCGGAAGAGGTGGTGGACAAGTCGGAGGAGGAGGAGGGGAGACCGGCGAGGCGTCGGGCGGCATGGTCCTGCTCCATGACCGCTTTGGTGGTGGTCACCGCTTGCTCAACCATGAACCGCTCGTACGATTTGATGCCCTGCAATGCCTTCACATTCTTGCAGCGAAGGCGGGTGTCGTTGCTGTGCTGATCAGCGACCAGTGCAGAGCAACCTGTCCTTGTTGGAGTCGGAGGCCAGGGGGACGAATGAAGTGGTGAGGCTGGATCTGACCGCTTGCTTGGCGCGACGTGGGAGCCTCCGCAGGTTTAGATGACGTGGTTTTATCCTTGAGTGGCTCCCGAGAATGCATGTCGAAGGTGACGCCCCAAAGCTACAATAGCCCCAATGGAAGTGCAATCATGTCCTTAATCGTATTTTGATATTGATGACAATTATTTATAGGGGACTAATAATGTTTGCTATGTAAATCTACATGTTTAGTCTCGATGGATACTTCATGTGTGGATCCTGGACCCCTCCCCCCATCCCTCTCGATAATGACTTCTGTTGAACTGTCCAGCTAACCTTCTCGAGTCATCAGTAGCCCAAATATCTAGCCGAACAAATGGATGGACGAAGATTCAGAGAAGCATTTTGTCCGGGCTCTGGCATACCGTCCAGCTAACACATGCATTTCGTGATGATGAAGATACTCAAGATTCACCTTCCTCCATGCATTTAGTGGCAAGCCGAGTTCAAGTTGACAATGTCATAGATGGATTGTAAAAAGGTGTGGTTACTCGTAAAAAATTAGCAATTTTTTGTGATCATCACTCGTTTGTTTCTCGTATTGAGCCCCTTAAGCTAGAACAAGCTTTGGAGGAATCCGATTAGGTTTTTTCTGTGCAAGAACAGTTGAACAACTTCACTTGCAACCAAGTGTGATCTCTTGTGAAGAGGCCAATCAAATGTGGTCATAACATCATTGGAACCAAGCGAGTCTTCAAGAATAGGCAAGATGACTATGTAAAGGTCATCCGAAACAATTCAAGGTTAGTGGCATAAGGTTTCTCCCAAGTTAAGGCTTGGATTTTAATGAAACTGTTGCCCTCGTTCCACGTCTTGAGTCCTCCTGTATTTTACTTGCATATGCATCATTCATTGGTTTCACTTTATATCACATGGATGCCAAAAGCGCATTTCTTAATGTACATATACACGAGGAAGTATATGTTTCACAATCACCCAGTTTTGTTGATCCCCACCACGAAGAGCACGTCCATAAACTCCCCAACACACTGTATGGTCTCAAGCAAGCTCCATGTGCTTGGTATGATCATCTTAAAAAATTTCTAGTCAAGGAAAGATTTGTAATGGGGGAAATCAATGTCACTCTTTTTGCTAAGAGATCCAAAGGTGTTTTGATCATATGCCAAATATATGTTGATGATATTATAGTTCCCTTAACCTTTATTTGTGTAAGGCATTTGCAAAATCTACGGCCAAAAAGTTTGAGATGCCTATGATGGGAGAGTTGAAATTCTTTCTCAGGTTTCAAATCAAACAATTCAAGGAAGTAATATCTCAAGCAAAGTGCTTGATATATGGCTGGACTGTCCGGGGGTGGGACAACATGTCCAAGTCTCCCCCTTTTTTGTGATCTTACTCATTTATCCTCTACACATGCTTGCACACTTACCCCTATTCTACTCATTCTTATGACACACACACCATCGTCAGGGGTCTACCGATTCCGAGGGAAACATCTGATCGATCAAGCGCACCGCTAGACATGATCATGAGGCCGAAGGGAGTGGCAATGGTGCTGGGTGCAACAAGGTAGTAGAAGAAGAAGAGTTTGAGAATGATTAGGATTTTCATTCACCATGTTGAAAGCACAACTTCTCCCTAGGTGGTTTTGGTAATTAATAACAACATATATTTCATTGGACTAATGTTTCCACTAAGTGTATCTCAGGAAAAAGTTCAATGATGGGTTGGCTAAAAGATTGTGTGGAGAACCTCACTAAGGAAAGGAAGGAATAGGATTGGCCATGCTTCAAGATCAAGGACTCTACATTTTATATTTTGTGAGAAATCACTTTGAGTCCATAGGAAAGCCAAAATACTATTAAAAGGGGATGAGGTAAATATGATGATCTGGTTGCTCAAGTGCTTAGAGGTAGCCACCAAAAATACTCACCCACTTTCCCACACATATCCTCTGTCCAAAGCCTAAAGTCAAAATTCGGTGCCACCAACATTCCAATTCAGATCCACCGAGTTTATCCAAGACAGAAGCCAAACCAATCCCTAGCATCTCAGTACTACCAGCATTTCATTCGGTGCCACCGAAAACAGTGACCAACTTCCTGGTTAGCCATTTTCTAGATTCGGTCCCACCGAGTTTTGAGAATCGGTACCACTGAGAAGTTGGACCAACTTTCTGTTAGCCCATTTCTCTAAATCGGTTCCACCGAGTTTGAGGAATCGGTCTCACCGAGATTTGGTAACTGCCTAGGTCACCCATATCGGTACCACCGAGATTCATATATCGGTCTCACCGAAAACGCCAAAGTTGTCACATTTTGAACTAGTCGGTGTCACCGAGTTTCTACTTCGGTTTCACCGAGTTGGGCACTAATGTTGTAATTGTTGGATTTTTGGAGATGCCTATATATACCCCTCCACCACCTCTCACTCGCAAGAGAAGCATTCAGAACACCCACCCACTTGCCATATCCAATTTTCTGAGAGAGAACCACCTACCCTTGTGTTGAGGTCAAGATCATCCACTCCAACCATATGGATCTTGATTTCTATCCAATTGATACGTTCATTTTGCATCATGATTTCCTACTGTTATTTATAGTGTTTTTATGCATAATAATGTTTTATGGAGTAATTCTAATGCCTTTTCTCTCATAATATGCAAGGTTTACACAAAGAGGGAGAATGCCGGCAGCTGGAATTCTGGACCTGAAAAAGCATATCAAAGATACATATTCTGCACATCTCCAAATAAGCTGAAACTTCACGGAGAATTATTTTGGAATATATGAAAAATACTGGAGCAAATAACTACCGGAGGGGGGGCCACCTGGTGAGCACAAGACACCAGGGCGCGCCAGGCCCCCCAGGCGCGCCTTGGTGGGTTGTGCTCAGCCCTGCCCACCTCCGGTGCCCATCTTCTGGTACTTAAGGTCTTTTGACCGAGAAAAAATAAGGAGAGGACTTTCGGGACGGAACGCCGCTATCTCAAGGCGGAACTTGGGCAGGAGCACTTTTGCCCTCCGGCGGAGCGATTCTGCCGGGGGAACTTCCCTCTTGGAGGGGGAAATCGAAGCCATCGTCATCACCAACACCCCTCTCACCTTTGGGAGGCCAATATTCATCAACATCTTCAACAGCACCATCTCCTCTCAAACCCTAGTTCATCTCTTGTGTTCAATCTTTGTACTGGAACCTCAGATTGGTACCCGTGGGTGACTAGTAGTGTTGATTACATCTTGTAGTTGATTACTATATGGTTTATTTGGTGGAAGATTATATGTTCAGATCCATTATGCTATTAAATACCCCTCTAATCTTGAGCATGCATATTATTTGTGAGTAGTTACATTTGTTCTTGAGGTCACGGGAGAAGTCATGTTGCAAGTAATCATGTGAATTTGATATGTGTTCGATATTTTGATGATATGTATGTTGTGATTCCCTTAGTGGTGTCATGTGAACGTCGACTACATGACACTTCACCATCCTTGGGCCTAAGGGAATGCATTGTGGAGTAGTTATTAGATGATGGGTTGGTAGAGTGACAGAAGCTTAAACCCTAGTTTATGCGCTACTTCGTAAGGGGCTGATTTGGATCCAAACGTTTAATGCTATGGTTAGATTTTATCTTAATACTTTTCTCATAGTTTTGGATGCTTGCGAGGGGGTTAATCATAAGTGGGAGGTTTGTTCAAGTAAGAACAGCACCCAAGCACCGGTCCACCCACATATCAAATTATCAAAGTAGGGAACGCAGATCAAACCAACATGATAATAGTGACTAGATGAAATTCCCGTGTACCGTCAAGAACACTTTGCTTATTATTAGAGACTGTTCTGGACTGTCCTTTGCCACAAAAGGATTGGGCTACCTTGCTGCACTTTATTTACCGTTACCGTTACTTGCTCGTTACCAGTTATCTTGCTATCAAACTATCTGTTACCTACTATTTCAGTGCTTGCAGAAATTACCTTGCTGAAAACCGCTTGTCATTTCATTCTGCTCCTTGTTGGGTTTGACACTCTTACTTATGAAAAGGACTACGATTGACCCCCTATACTTGTGGGTCATCAAGACTCTTTTCTGGCGGCATTGCCGGGGAGTGAAGCGCTCTTGGTAAGTGGAAATCGATAAGGAAAAACTTATACTACGTGCTGAAATTTATTGTCACTTGCTACTATGGAAAACAATCCTTTGAGGGGTTTGTTCGGGGTATCTTCGCCTCGACCGAAACCACAATTAGTTGCCCCTCAACCTACTGCACCTACTGAAAATATTGGTTATGAAATTCCTTCGGGTATGGTAGAACAACTGCTAGCTAATCCTTATGCAGGAGACGGAACTGAACATCCTGATATGCACCTAATAAATGTGAATGAAGTTTGTGGATTATTTAAGCTTGCAGGTTTACCCGGAGATGAAGTCAAGAAGAAGGTTTTCCCTTTATCTTTGAAGGGAAAATCATTGACATGTTATAGGCTATGTGATGATATTGGATCATGGAAATGGAATCGATTGCAATTAGAATTCCACCAAAAATTTTATCCTATGCATCTAGTTCATCTTGATCGGAATTATATATATAATTTTTGGCCTCGTGAAGGAGAAAGCGTCGCTATAGCTTGGGGGAGGCTTAAGTCAATATTATATTCATGCCCCAATCATGATCTCTCGAGAGAAATTATTATTCAGAATTTTTATGCTCGGTTTTCTCATAATGATCGATCCATGCTCGATACTTCTTGTACTGGTTCTTTTATGAAGAAGACTATTGAATTCAAGTGGCATCTCTTAGAAAGAATTAAATGCAAATCTGAAGATTGGGAACTCGACGAAGGTAATGAGTCGGGTATAAAGCTTATGTTTGATTGTGTTAAAGCTTTTATGAATACCAATGTTTTTCACAAGTTTAGCACTAAATATGGACTTGACTCTGAGATAGTAGCCTCTTTCTGTGAATCATTTGCTACTCATGTTGATCTCCCTAAGGAGAAGTGGTTTAAATATCATCCCCCTATTAAAGAAGAAATTAAAGAACCGGTCATAGATAAAGATGAAACCATCATTTACAATGTTGATCCAGTTGTGCCTACTGCTTATATTGAAAACCCACCTTTCCCTGTTAGGATAAAGGAACATGCTGAGGTATCAACTGTGGTTCGCAAAATTCATATTAGAGCACCTAATCCCTCTGAACAAATTAAAGTAGAACCTAGCGTTTCTATGGTTAAAGATCTCTTGGTAGAAAATAATGATGGGCATGTTATTTACTTCTGTGATGAAGCTGCTAGAATTGCCAAACCTTATGAAAAAGATAAACATAGACCCGTAGTTGGCATGCCTGTTGTCTCAGTTAAAATAGGAGATCATTGCTATCATGGTTTATGTGATATGGGTGCTAGTGTAAGTGCTATTCCTTTTACCTTATACCAAGAAATTACGAATGATATAGCACCTGGTGAAATAGAAGACATTGATGTTACTATTAAACTTGCTAATAGAGACACCATCACACCACTTGGGATTGTTAGAGATGTTGAAGTCTTGTGTGGGAAAGTAAAATATCCTAACGATTTTCTAGTTCTTGGTTCCCCACAAGATGACTTTTGTCCCATTATCTTTGGTAGACCTTTCTTGAACACCGTTAATGCTAAGATAGATTGTCAGAAACAAACTGTCGGTGTTAGTTTTGGTGATGTGTCTCATGAGTTTAATTTTCCAAGTTTAGTAGACAACCACGTAATAAAGAATTATCTAGTAAGGATGAAATAATTGGTCTTGCTTCTATTGTTGTTCCTCCTACTGATCCACTAGAACAATATTTGCTAGACCATGAAAATGATATGCACTTGCGTGAAAGAAATGAAATAGATAAATTTTTCTTTGAACAACAACCTCTCCTAAAACACAATTTGCCTATTGAAACTCTAGGAGGTCCTCCTCCACCTAAAGGTGATCCTAAGATGAAAGAAGTTGTATAATCTATCCCATAGCTGATAGTAGATGGGTAAGTCCCGTTCATTGTGTCCCTAAGAAGGGAGGTATTACTGTTGTTCCTAATGAGAAGAATGAACTTATCCCACAAAGAATTGTCACTGGCTATAGAATGGTAATTGATTTTAGAAAATTAAATAAAGCTACTAGAAAAGATCATTACCCTCTGCCTTTCATTGATCAAATGCTAGAAAGATTATCTAAGCACACACACTTTTGTTTTCTGGATGTATATTCTGGTTTCTCTCAAATATCATTATCACAATCTGATCAAGAGAAAACCACCTTTACTTGTCCTTTTGGAACCTATGCTTATAGACGTACACTACTGGAATTCAGCAATTTGCCGTCCGCTGGCAGATGGCAAAGAGAGCCTTTGCCGTCAGCTGAGCAGTAACGGACGGCAAAAAATAGGCTGACGGCAAAGAAACCATTTGCCATCTGCCAGGGCTTTGCCGTCAGCCAGCTGACGGCAAAGAGCCGGAAGGCAGACAACAAAGAACCCACCTGGGCCCCACTGGCCCCGTGGGGGTGGTGGGCCGTATGCTCGATCTTTGCCGTCTGTCTAGGGACACTTTGCCGTCCGCCAGCAGACGGCAAAGCTGACGGCTAGTAACGGCTACAGCCCGACCATCACCCCATCCCCTCTCACTCTCTTTCTTTGTCTCTCTCTCGCCCCGATTCCCCACCGCCGCCCCTCTCGCCTCGCCGCCGGCCGCCCCCGCACCCGCCGCCGGCCGCCCCCGCACCCGCCGCCGGCCGCCCCCGCACCCGCTGCCGGCAGCCCCGCCACCAACCGCCCCTGCCCCCGCACCCGCTGCCGGCCGCCCCGCACCCGCTGCCGGCCGCCCCAGCACCCGCCCCCGGCCGCCCCGTCGTCGGCCGGCCCCGCACCCGCCCCCGCACCCGCTACCGGCTGCCCCGCAGCCGGTCGCCCCGCCGGCAGAAGCCCCGTCGCCGGCCGCCTCACCGCCAGATGCCCCCGCACCTGCCGCCGGCCGCGCCGACGCCAGAAGCCCCCGCCCCCGCCACCGGCCGCTACGCCGCCCCGGCCGCCCCCGGCCCCGCCGTCTCCGGTGAGTGCCGGGCCGCCCCCCCTCACATTATTTTTTGTTTTTTCCTGTTTTTTAGTTAGTTTTTTTTTCTGTTTTTTTCTGTTAAATTAGATAGTTAGTTTATTAGGTAGGAAAAACTTAGATAGAAAAGAAAAAACTTAGAAGAAAAGTAGAAAGGAAAAAAACTAGAAGAAAAAGAAGAAGAAGAAGAAGAAGAAGAAGAAGAAGAAGAAGAAGAAGAAAGAGGAGAGGAGTAGAAGGAGAAGAGGAAAAGGAAAAGAAGAAGAAAAAGAAGAGAAGAAGAAGAAGAAGAAAGAAGAGAGGAGGAGAAGGAGAAGAGGAAAAAGGAAAAGAAGAAGAAAAAGAGGAGAACAGGAGAAGAAGAAGAGGAAAAAGGAGGAGAAGAAGAAGAATAAGAAGAAGAAGAAGAAGAAGAAGAAGAAGAAGAAGAAGAAGAAGAGAAGAAGAAGAGAAGAAGAAGAAGAAAAAGGGGAGAAGAGGAGAAGAAGAAGAGGAAAAAGGAGGAGAAGAAGAAGCTGACCAGTATGCGTCTGACCCCCGCACTCTACGCAACTGTTAATGCGCCGCTCCCGACGCCACTGACCCCCGACCCCCGACCCCCGACACCTCTTCGGCCTCCTGTTGACCGAAAAGGTGCTCTTCGTCCTTTCAGAGGGCGACGGGGTCATAGTTTTGTAAATCATGTGTTAGGTCATATATTTTCTGATTTTGTTATGGAAAACATCATATTTGTGTTGATTGGGTGGATTTCAATGTGCAGTTGTTTCGTCGCTGCGAGGGTCTGTTGTTCGACGGCCTCCCAGTGCGTTGGACGAGCTCCGCCCCTACGTTCGTGTGTGAGCACAAATGACTTCTCCTCCTCCCCCCTTAATTTGCTCTGTTCCGGTCTTCGTGCCGATGAAACTTGCTAGCTATAGGTGTCTTCAATCATCAGTATGCGTGACCAGTATGGGTCTCCCGTTCGAAAGGACGACATCTATAAATATGCATGTCTTTGCATATTTATAACCGCCGTCCTTTTGAATTGTCCAACGTTATCCATGGACAGCCCGAGTATGTGTAGATTGGGTTCGTTTTCCCGTATGCTCTGCTCCGGATCCTATGCAGAATTTCGTCAGTGCCTCCCTGTTGTTCTCCGGGTACACATCCTCTCTGCTTATTGCCGAGACGTGTATCAGGAGAACAGCGGGGAGGTGCTGTCGAAATTCCGCGTCGGATCCGGAGCAGTGCATGGGAAAACGAACCCAATCTACACAAACTCGGGTGGGATTAGGACCTATCTTAACCTATTAGCGTGTAGGTTGCATGGACGTAATAAAACTGACAATCTTGATTAATTGATGAATATATATGCTGAAATATATATATATTTCTTGTGTGTCCAGTAGCTAGGCAAGATGACTGATCGTGCGTGGATGTACACCGGTCACACCAGTGAGAAAGACATGACCAAAGAATGGTTAATAAATACCAAGGGGTTTGTGGGAGCCGCATTCGCAAATGGCCAGGAAAAAACATGGTGTCCCTGTCCCCGGTGCGACAACTATAAAAGGCAGACAGAGGGTGAAATGGTTAAACACCTGCAGAAGTGGGGTTTTAGGCCTAATTATTCGGGTGTGACTTTTCATGGTGAGTCTTCCCAACGTGCCAGAGCTGAGGTCGTTCGTCATCGCACCGACGAGCATGGTACCGGGATCGAAGACATGGTGTAAGACTTTGATGATGCTAGGGATTCGGACGATGAAATGGAGGAATCTGCAAAGGCCTTCTATGAAATGTTGGAGTCTTCAAAACGTCCTCTCCACGAGCACACTGAGCTTTGTCAGCTGGATGCCATCGCGCAAGTAATGGCTGTGAAGGCTCAGTTCAACCTGGGCAGAGAATGCTATGACGCGATGATGACAATATTTGGACGCTTTCTACCCAAAGGCCATGTATTGCCTGCAAACCTGTACCAGTCGGACAAAATCCTACGCGCGCTTAAGATGCCCTATGAGAAGATAGATGCCTGTGAGAATGGATGTGCCTTATTTAGGCTTGAGTATGCGGGCTTGAACTATTGTCCCATTTGCAAGTCTTCCAGGTATGTTGTGGTAGACAACGGTATGGGTGAGAAGAGTCAGACCAAAATCCCAGTTAATGTTCTTTGGTATATGCCAATCATACCAAGACTTCAACGTCTTTTCATGGTCGAAGAGACGGCCAGACAGATGACGTGGCATAAATTGGGCAAAAGAACCGAACTAGATGCAGATGGGAATCAGATGTTGGTACACACTTCAGACGCTTTTGCGTGGAAGCACTTCGATGCATTACATAACGATAAAGCGGCAGATCCAAGGCATCCTCGAGTCGCCATAAGCACGGATGGGTTCAATGTGTTTGGTATGACGGCAACCCAATACAGTTGTTGGCCTGTATTTGTCATTCCACTCAATCTCCTCCCCGGAGAGATTATGAAAAGTAAGAACATTTTCTTGACGTTGATAATTCCAGGGCCCAACTATCCGGGGAAGAATATGAATGTGTACATGCATCCGCTTAAGGATGAATTGCAACAAGCTTGGGATAATGGGATCAAGACATATGACGCCGCTACCAAAAAAACCTTCAAAATGCATGTGTGGTACATGTACTCGACGCATGACTTGCCGGCGTATGCCCTATTCGTTGGCTGGTGTGTGCATGGAAGGTTCCCGTGCCCCACATGTAAGGCAGCTCTTCAGTTCCGTTGGCTGCAGGCGGGTCGCAAGTATTCTTGCTTCGACATGCATAGACAGTTCCTGGATCCTCGCCATAAGTTTAGAAAAGACAAGAAGAATTTCATCAAAGGTAGTGTTGTCAAAAACTCTGCACCACCCGCGTTGACAGGCCAACAGCTCCTGGATCAGTTAAACGCTCTCGAGCCGGATCCAAAACGTCCTGGGTATTTCAAAGGGTATAATACGGAACACGCATGGACTCACAAGTCATGCTTATGGCATCTGCCTTACTTCAAAGACCTCCTTTGCCCACACAACATCGACGTGATGCACACTGAAAAGAATATCGCCAAGGCCATTTTTGGTACATTGTTCGGCATAGAGGGAAGTCAAAGGATAATCCTAAGGCTAGAATCGATCAGGAGGCTCTATGTGACAGACCATAACAAAACATGCGACAAGGGAAAGGAAAGCAGAACTGGACTAAGCCAAAGGCATGGTTCAATCTTGGAAGGCCGGCTATGAGGGAAATGATCTTGTGGGTGAAAATGCAGTTGATGTTCCCCGATGGTTATGCAGCGAATCTAAAGAGGGGAGCGAGTCTTGACAAACTAAAGATATTTGGTCTCAAGAGTCATGATTGGCACATATGGCTTGAGCGGGTAATGCCGGTGATGCTGCGTGGCTTTATCCCTGAGGATGAATGGCTAGTACTGGCAGAGCTGAGCTATTTCTTCCGTTCTCTTTGTGTGAAAGAACTATCGCCTGGCGTGCTAGATGAAATGGAAGAGTTGGCGTCGGAGTTGATATGCAAGTTAGAGAAGATCTTTCCACCGGGCTTCTTTAATCCAATGCAACATTTGATTTTGCATCTCGCGACCGAGGCAAGATTGGGGGGGCCCGTGCAAAATCGTTGGTGCTTCGCAACTGAGAGGATGCAAAAGACGCTTCGAGCAAAATGTAAAAATAAACATAGAATTGAAGCATCGATGGCCGAGGCATTCATTATTGAGGAGGCAGCAAACTTCGTGATAGCACACTACGAAGCCAAAAATCGTCATTTGCATAATCCGAAGCCTCGGTACAATGATGGCGACCCAAAAAAAAGTTGATCCAACCTCAGCCTATTCAAAGGGAAGCTCGCACCAGCCGGTGGTTCTAAAGCAAAAGCGTTGGATGTCGATGAATGGCGGACCATTTCGTTGTATATCTTCAACAACCTAACAGAAGTGCGGCCGTACATCGAGTAAGTTGTCGGTACATTATTGTTTCGCAACTTGTAATTCCTTAGAACTGCTCTTATTCCCGAATATTTGATATAGTCGATACGTCGCCAAATTCTCGGATGGAGTGGTCATCCAAAAGGATTCCGTCGAAGAGTATGAGCTCCTGGCGAAGCATGGAGGCGGCTATCCCGGTTTCATCTCCTGGTTCAAACAAACGGTAATTACCATTAATGGACCATTTCATTTCTTCGTCTTATTTGCGGCTAATGCAACAATCCTTTCGTATTAAACTTGTAGGCTAATTCAGAGTCTATGGACGCCGAGCTGAGACAAGTCGCTAATGGTTTTGACTATAAGGTCCGTTCATTTGACAGATACGACATCAACGGGTATCGCTTTCGTACCTTTGGCAAAGAGCTATCTATGCCCGACCTGAAGACTACAAATTGTTGTGTCTCTGCTATCGGCGAAGGAGGTACAGAGTACTATGGAAGAGTTGAAGCAATTTATGAACTTCTATTCTATGGTGAAAACCCACCGAACGTCGTAGTCTTCAAATGTCATTGGTTCCAGCCGAAGGAGACTAGAAGGACTCATGAACATATAGGGCTAGTCGAAATCAAACAAAGCACCTATTTAGATGTGCCCGATGTCTATATTACGGCTCAACAGGCGACCCAAGTTTTCTATCTACCGTGGGCCTGCCAAACTGATCCAAATCTGAAAGGTTGGGATGTCGTTTATGAAGTGCCGCCACATTTTAGACCACCTCCCCTGAATGAAGAGGATTACGAACCTCACATTAACCAAGACACATATGAAGGAGAATTCTTCCAAGAAACACGTATTTCCGAAAAACGTTTCAAGAACCGCTCTACTTCACCCCGGAACATTGAAGTAGACAGCGACAATGAATCTGACTTAACCCCTGAGCCGGAACAGGAAGAGCCGGAACAAGAAGAGGTTACTGATGTGGATGACCTATCAATGCTTAACCGATTACATGAAGGAGAACTTCCACACATTGTTCCTGATAGTGATGATGATCATGCATTTATTGATGATAGTGATGATGATGATGCATTTATTGATCCCGGAGAATATATAGACGATCAAGATTATTATTAATTCATGTCAGGTAATCAACTTTTAGTTCATGTTAGGTATATGATGATACACTTAAATTATATACATTTTATTATTCATGTTGGTATTCAATTTTATGTTGTACTAATTTCGTTTACTATTTGTCATGGCAGTTGTTGAAAGATGGTGGGAAAGGGTCGAGAGCACTCCGCGGCTCCTTCGTCGGAGGGTGGTGGGATGGGTACTTCCATTCCTGCCGACTCTCTCCGGAGAGCGTTGCTCTCTAGTCTGCATACACCGGTGGCCGCTTCTTCGTCGACCCCCGTGAGAGGAGGTCGGGGGAAGAAGAGAGGTAGTAGAGGTGGGAGAGGAGGGAGAGGAGGACGCGGCAAAGGTAGGGTGGCTGCTACGCCTTCCTCGCCGCCACCCCCAGCTGATTCACCCGAGCACAGGATTGCTAGGGTGGACCCGTCTAAGGACGAGGCTACGCGGACTCCGGTCCACGAGCCTCGGGTCGACGAGCCTTCGACCTACACGACTCCTGTCCCAGAGGCTTCGTCCCACGAGTCTCCGGAGCAGAGTAGGGATGAGGGCACGTCCCAGCAGACCCCATGGGATACCTGGCCGGAGGAGCATAGTGGCCATGCTGATGGTGGCGGGGATCGTTTTTCTGATAGCGACGAGGAGCTGCCTGAGGGCGCCACCGTCTATTAGCGTGGTATGACACGGCTCCCGCCCGTGTCGGCGATCCGCGAGCTGAGGTGGTTGATTAGGCCTGATGGGGAGAGGTAAGTGCATGTACTCTTTTTTAACCTTTTGCCTTCACGTTTTTTCAAATATCTAATGTGTTGGCTTTGTCATACTGCAGGGGTTGGCATCATCCCAAGGATGCCCGCAGGCCCAACAGCATCCTTGGTGTCCTTGTCAGGCAAAACTTCCCGGGGTTTGTCACGTTGCCCGGTGAGGGTCAGGTTCGAGAGTTAGGACTGACCTGGGAGCACTACTTGGCTGCACCGGCCCCGCCTGAGGAGAGGATCGACGGTGTTTTGTGCCACACGAGGGCGGAGATGGTGATCAGGCATTTTTGGGTAATTTCTCCTTTACACAATTAAAAATCAACAATAGCTAGTTATTGTACTAATAAGTGTTGTGTCGTTTGATTACAGACCTTCTACAGGTGTGAGGAGGGATACGAGGAGGCCGCGGCAAAGATTATCGATCAGCAATGCAAGCGCCTACTGCAAACCTTTCGGCACGAGGCTCGGGTGCAGGCTGTTCGAGACTACTACGCCTCACGGCGTATTAGGAAGGAGAAGTCGACGTGCCGCGGAAAGAAGATGGAGAAGGAGCATTACATGAAGGTAATTACGTATTCTTAAGGCCTTGTACTTAGTTTCCTTCATTTGATTCCTACGTGTAGCGCTCAAATATCTCTTTATTAACTTAGGTGCCCCCGAGATGGTGTGTGGATATGATGGATTGTTGGGGGGCGTTGGTGGATGAGTAGTGCTCAGAACAATGGCTATCCATCCACAACAATGCCAAGGACCGGCGTAACAAAATGGTTGGTGTGCCACACCATCAAGGGAGCGCCAACTTAAATCAGTTTGGTCTGAACTGGGTATGTGGTTAGCTTCATGATTCATGCAATTCATTCTTGATTCTAGCTTGAGCCCTTTACTAATACTTTGTTCCTCTCTCTCTCTTTTAGGCGCATCACAATAAAACATAGGTGCCACAGATGTACGACCTCTATGCGATGGCCCATACTACCTCGTACAAGAAGGTCAAGGCATTCTCTAAGTCTGACCTCGATGATCCCTTGAAGTTCAGCAACATCTCCTCCCACAACAAGCTCGTGAGGTACAAAGATGAGGGGAAGGCGAGGAAAGGGGAGGACTTTAACCCAAGCCAGGAGCCTATTGATCCAAAGCTGGTGATGATAGCTGGCGGCGGGAGGCCCCATGGCTCGATTGCCATTGGAGATGGCCTTATACGTTGTCCTAGCAACCTCCGGGAGATCAAGGCGCGCCAAACGAGCTCCTGTCCTGAGATAAGGCCTCGTCCATGGCCAGTCGAGCTCGCCATCGAGGTTAGTTATACGGACTCAGATATCTTTCCTCATTACGTTGTGTGTGTGAACAAAGATGATTACAATGCTAACGAGGAGTTGTGTTGCAGGCTGCTATTCAGAAAGAGAGAGAGGCAACACAGGCGCTTATGGCGGCGAAGGAGAAGGAGATGGAGGAGAGGACGGCAAGGTTGTTGGAGGAGGAGAGGGCATGGTCCGATGCGTCTTACCGGGCCATCTACGAGCTCTTCGTGGTAAGATTCTTCTTCATATTTGTCAACTCTTGCATTTAATGCTCGTTTCATTAATAATGAATATCGTTGACTTATGAAAAGCAAATGTGCAGACTATGTGCGAGAAGACCGGCCAGGCCGCTCCGTCGATGCCAGTCATTACCACGGCTGCAACGGTGAGTTTCATTTCAATGCAATGATCTTTTCAGTGTCATCATGCTAATGAGACATTGCAAATCATCTTTGGTGTAGCTTAACTCCGGAGTCGCATCGCACGACCCTTCTCCAGGGCAGCCTTCTCCAGGTGAAACAGGTCCGAGAAACCGCGGTGCCTCTCCTCCGTGATGACGAGGACGGTAAGCCCCAAACTTAGCTCGTTTTCTCAAAGAAAGACAAACTTAGCACTTAGACAAACTTAGCTCCTTCCGAAATATTAGTGTTAGGGGAAACAACCATCACCAACTGTCGAAATATTAGTGTTAGGTACTGTCCACCAACATACACCACCATATAAGTGTGAGTGAGTGCGCACCATACACACCATGAGGCAAACCTCGAAAGACCTACCCTTCTTCCAATTTTGCCCGAATGACACAAATAAGCAATAAGAAGAAGAAAACAAGAGGAGAAAGATAGAGAGAAGAAAACCGCTTCTTCATCTTCTTCTTCTTTTTCTAGTCTTCTTCATCTAACTTTCGTATTTCCCATTTTGCACATTAGAGTCACTTCACGGAAGCTTGCATTGATGGAGTGCTTGTGATTTTGTATCGATGAACAATGTTAAACTTGCTACATATGTGAAACTTGTTACTATTATAATATGGTGAACAATGTGACATTTGTTTTGGTATGTTTGTTGGATACTTGTGCTTGTGCTTGTTGTTGGATGATCATCAGTAGGGTTATTGTGAAATATATACATATATAACATATTTTGCCTGTGCACCCTGGGAGTGCCAGGCCTACTATTTGGTACATTTGCCGTCCGGGGGCGGACGGCAAAGAAACTATGCCAATGGTGGCCGTCGGCAAAGTGGCAATATTGCCCCAGTTTTTCCTGTGGCCGGGGGCGGACGGCAAAGAAACTATGCCGACGGTGGCCGTCGGCAAAGTGGCAATATTGCCCCAGTTTTTTCTGCGGCTGGGGGCGGACGGCAAAGAAACTATGCCAACGGTGGCCGTCGGCAAAGTGGCAATATTGCCCCAGTTTTTTCTGTGGACGGCAAATGAGGAGCGGACGGCAAAGGAGAGGGTGGCAGACGGCAAAGGCTCCATTAGCCACTAACGGGGCTAACTCAAGTTTACGCCGTCCAGTCACTTTGCTGTCTGCTGCCTGACGGCAAAAACACTTTGCCGTCCGCAGTACAAAGGCAGACGGCAAAGCCGTCCTTTACCGGGGTTCTCAGTGCCGGAAATTTGGCCGTCTGCTGCCGGACGGCAAAGGCTTTGCCGTCGGTGGTCGTACCCTTTGCCGTCCGCTATGGCAGACGGCAAAGTACCTGATTCCAGTAGTGGTATGCCTTTTGGTTTATGCAATGCACCTGCTACCTTTCAAAGATGTATGACTGCTTTTGTGAAAAGATTGAGGAGGTTTTCATGGATGATTTCTCTCAAATACGTGTGTCACAATCTGATCAAGAGAAAACCACCTTTACTTGTCTTTTTGGAACCTATGCTTATAGACGTATGCCTTTTGGTTTATGCAATGTACCTGCTACCTTTCAAAGATGTATGACTGCTATATTCTCTGATTTTTGTGAAAAGATTGTGGAGGTTTTCATGGATGATTTCTCCGTTTATGGAACTTCTTTTGATGATTGCTTAAGCAACCTTGATCGAGTTTTGCAGAGATGTGAACAAACTAATCTCGTCTTGAATTGGGAGAAATGCCACTTTATGGTTAATGAAGGTATTGTCTTGGGGCATAAAATATCTGAACGAGGCATTGAGGTGGATAAAGCTAAAGTTGATGCAATTGAGAAAATGCCATGTCCTAAAGATATTAAAGGTATTCGGAGTTTCCTTGGTCATGCTGGTTTCTATAGGAGGTTTATTAAAGACTTCTCTAAAATTTCTAGGCCTCTTACTAATCTTTTACAAAAGGATATTCCATTTGTTTTTGATGATGATTGTGTAGAAGCCTTTGAAACACTCAAGAAAGCCTTAACTTCTGCACCTATCGTTCAACCACCTGATTGGAACTTGCCTTTTGAAATTATGTGTGATGCTAGTGATTATGCTGTTGGTGCTGTTCTAGGACAAAGAGTTGATAAGAAATTAAATTTTATCCATTATGCTAGCAAAACTCTAGACAGTGCACAACGAAATTATGCTACTACTGAAAAAGAATTTTTAGCTGTTGTCTTTGCTTGTGATAAATTTTGATCCTACATTGTTGATTCCAAAGTCATTGTTCACACCGATCATGCTGCTATAAAATATCTTATGGAAAAGAAAGATGCTAAACTTAGACTCATTAGGTGGGTTCTCTTGCTTCAAGAATTTGATTTACATATCACTGATAGGAAGGGAGCTGAGAACCCCGTAGCTGATAACTTGTCTAGGTTAGAAAATATTCTTGATGACCCACTACCTATTGATGATAGCTTTCCTGACGAACAGTTAGCTGCAATAAATGTTTCTCAAAACACTCCTTGGTACGCTGATTATGCTAACCACATTGTTGCTAAATATATACCACCTAGTTTCACATACCAAGAAAAGAAAAAAAATTCTTCTATGATTCAAGAGATTACTTTTGGGATGACCCACATCTTTATAAAGAAGGGGTAGATGGTATTATTAGATGTTGTGTACCTGAGCATGAACAGAAACAAATCCTACGGAAATGTCATTCCAAAGTTTATGGAGGACATCATGCGGGAGATAGAACTGCTCACAAGGTATTGCAATCTAGTTTTTACTGGCCTACTCTCTTCAAGGATTCTTGTAAGTTTGTCTTGTCTTGTGATGAATGTCAAAGAATTGGTAATATCGGTAAGCGTCAGGAAATGCCTATGAATTATTCACTTGTTGTTGAATCATTTGATGTTTGGGGTTTTGATTATATGGGATCTTTTCCTTCCTCTAATGGTATACTCATATTTTGGTTGCTATTATGTTACTAAGTGGCTAGAAGTTATTCCAACTAGTAGTGTTGATCATAACACCTCCATTAACATGCTTAAAGAAGTTATTTTCCTGAGGTTTGGAGTCCCTAGGTATTTAATGACTGATGTTGGTTCACACTTTATTCATGGTGCTTTCCGTAAGATGCTTGCTAAGTATGATGTTAACCATAGAATTGCATCACCCTATCATCCTCAATCTAGTGGTCAAGTTGAACTTAGCAATAGAGAAATAAAATTAATATTACAAAAAACTGTCAATAGGTCTCGAAAGAATTGGTCTAAGAAACTAGATGATGCACTTTGGGCCTATAGAACAACTTATAAAAATCCTATGGGTATGTCTCCATACAAAATGGTATATGGAAAAGCTTGTCATTTGCCTCTAGAGTTAGAACATAAAGCATTTTGGGCAATTAAAGAACTCAATTATGATTTCAAACTTGTCGGTGAGAAGAGGGTATTTGATATTAGCTCACTAGATGAATGGAGAACCCAAGCTTATGAAATGCCAAACTATTCAAAGAAAAAGTTAAAAGATGGCATGACAGAAGAATCCAAAAGCGGGAATCAAAGTTGGGGAATATGTTCTTTTGTACAACTCTCGTTTTAGATTTTTTGAAGGAAAGCTTGTTTCCAAATGGGAAGGACCATATATTATTGAAGAGGTTTATCGTTCTGGAGCTACCACGATTAATAATGCCGAAGGTACTAACCCGAAGGTGGTCAATGGACAAAGAATTAAACACTATATCTCAGGTACGCCTATTAATGTTGAAAGCAATGTTATCCAAACTATGACACCGGAGGAACACATAAAAGAAACCTTCCGGAATACTCCAGAATTCTGAAAAAGAGGAGGTACGTGATACGGTAAGTAAACGGACTCCGAAAAATCCACAAAAATATTTTCTGTCAGTTTTGGAATATTACAAAACTTAGGAAAAATAAGAAATAAACAGGAAAGCAACCGAGGTGAGCACGATACACCAGGGCGCGCAAGCCCTGCCAGGCGCGCCCTGGTGGGTTGTGCCCACCTCGGACACCTTCCCGACTCCGTTTTCCTTCCATATGCTTGCTTCCCAAGATAAAAAATTCTTTATATATACTCCCGATCGTTTTGACCACCGCATCGCAGAAAAATCCTCTGTTCTTGTTTCGTGCTGTTTTCTCGTCAGATCTAGATCTCCAGTGCTCCACCAAGATCCTCCAATGACAAGTTCTTCGAGAAGGTCATCAACCCATACTTGCCGGAGGTGATGAAGCACCCTCAAAACATTGAGATGCGTGAGGGGGTGCTCCACATCCAAGATGTTCAGGGGCCCAAGAGGACGGGAAGCATGGAGGCTAGGCTCAAGGCGGTGGAACAAGACATCTTCAAGTGCCAAAAGATGGTGGAGCATGGACTTAGTGCCAATCACTCCATAATCATAGAATTCACCCGTGATCAGATGGTGGATGGCCGGTCTATGAAGGACATCGTCTTCACCTTCAACGAGCAAATCAATTTTCTGCAAAGTCAAATCTATGATCTTCAAAACCAAGTTTTTGAGTATGAAGCAAGATTTAAAGGTATGAGTTTAGCTGCCAGTTGCAGGACTCGGGGGACTCGTGCATCAACTTTGGATGGTGAGCCCTTGCCCTGGAAGCTAGATGACAAACCTACCACTTCATCACCACCACCTTCATCATCTTCACCACCAAAGGAGACTTGAGTACACGGGTATGGGAGCTCCCCTTGGCTTGAGCCAAGCTTGGGGGATGATACGTCTGCAACGTATCTATAATTTTTGCTTGTTCCATGCTGTTATATTATCATTCTTGGATGTTTTACAATCATTTTATAACAACTTTATATCATTTTTTGGGACTAACCTATTGACATAGTGCCAAAGTGCCAGTTGCTGCTTTTGCTTGTTTTTTACTTCGCAGAATATCAATACCAAACGAAGTCCAATCGCGACGAAACTTTTTGGAGATTTTTTCTGGACTAGAAGACACCCAGTGGGCCAAAGAAGTGCTGGAGAGGTGGGCCGTGGAGACCACAACCCACCAGGGCGCGCTAGGGGGGCCCCGGCGCGCCCTGATGGGTTGTGCCCTCCTTGGGGCCCCTCTCCACCGCCTCTGATGCCTATAAATTCCCAAATATTCCAAAAACCCTAGGGGAGTCGATGAAACACAATTCCAGCCGCCGCAAGTTCCAGAACCTCGAGATCCAATCTAAACACCATCACGGAGGGGTTCATCTTCTTCATAGGTGCCTCACCGATGATGTGTGAGTAGTCCACCATAGACCTACGGGTCCGTAGGCAGTAGCTAGATGGCTTCCTTTCTCTCTCTCTCTCTTATGATTCTCAATACAATGGTCTCTTGGAGATCTATTTGATGTAAACTTTTGCGGTGTGTTTGTCCGGATCCAATGAATTTTGAGTTCATGATCAGTTTCTATCCATGGATATTATTTGAGTCTTCTTTGATATCTTATATGCATGATTACTTATAGCCTCGTATATCTTCTTCGAATCTTTGGTTTAGTTAGGCCAACTAGATCGATTTTCCTTGCCATGGGAAGAGGTGCTTTGTTATGGGTTCGATCTTGCGGTGTCCTTTCCCAGTTACAGAAGGGGCAGCAAGGCACGCATGTATCGTTGCCATTAAGGATAACAAGATGGGGTCTATTCCTATATGAATAGATCTTGTCTACATCATGTCATCGTTCTTATTGCATTACTCCGTTTTTCCATGAACTTAATACACTAGATGCATGCTGGATAGCGGTCGATGTGTGGAGTAATTGTGGTAGATGCAGGCAGGAGTCGGTCTACTTATCTTGGACGTGATGCCTATATAATGATCATCGCCTTGGATATCGTCATGACTATTCGATTTTCTATCAATTACCCAACAGTAATTTGTTCACCCACCGTGTGCTATACTCATGAGAGAAGCCACTAGTGAACCCTACGGCCCCCGGGTCTACTTTTCCAACATATTGCTTTCCGATCTATCTTTTTGCATCTTTGTTTTCAGATCTACAAAACCAAAAACCCAAAAACATATTGCTGCATATTTTATTTGCCCTTTTTATTTTGTGTTCTTGAGAGATCTATCTCTCCTATCTATCACTACCTAATCTATCTTTTTACCGTAGAGAGATTGACAACCTCTCTTTCGTGTCGGGTTGCAAGTATTTGTTATTTGTGTGCAGGTGCTGTTTATTGGGTGGTGGTGATCCTCCTACTGCTTTGATAACCTTGGTTTCATAACTGAGGGAAATACTTACCGTCGTTGTGCTGCATCATCCCTTCCTCTTTGGGGAAATACCGACGCAGTCTCAAGCCATGTCAAAGGAATTTCTGGCGCCGTTGCCAGGGAGGAAGCGGTCTCTTCTACGTGCCTATCGTGGGCGCCGAGGGGACTCCATCATCATCTACCAGGTTCCTAATCAGAAATCTCATCCCCTTGCAATTACATTATTTGCCAATTTGCTGTTTTATTCGCCCTCTTTTTCGTTTGCCTTTTTCTCGCTAGATCTCTTCCTTGCTTGCAATCTTGTTTGCTTGTCACCATGAGTGATTTTGGTATGGCAGAAACGGATGATGGTAGGACTCCTAAAATTGGACGTTTTGGTAATTTGGATTCTAAAACTTTTGTTTTGGTGCAAGGGAACGTTATAGGAAAAGAAACTATCCAAGAGTTTTTCAATTGCGTTGGGATTTTGACTCTCGATGATACTCCTATATTGAAAAGAACTAAATCTTATGCGGAAACTATCTCGGAGCTAGTTCTAAAACTTGAAAATAGATTTATTCGTACCCATCCTACCTTGCAAAGATTATTTTATGAGCTACCCGTCTTAAAGAATCCCAAAGCTAAGAAGTTAGCCACCCTTGTTCTTATGAATGAATTTGATCACATAGTACGGGAAGCTAGGGAGATCTTTGACTTTTATGGTATGAGCCGTGAAAAAATGGTAATAGGAGAAATCCTTTACAATAGTGATTACATGATGAGATATTTGCTTGGAAATAATCAATTTTTTGAAGAGAATCTCAAAAAGGAAGTCCCCGTTTTAGATATGATCCAACAAGTTTTCAATGACGTAAACCAACAATATTCTTGGATTGTGGCTGGGAATCAAAAGGGGTACATAGAGGGACAACTTGATAATGCTAAGGTTGCTATGGACGATGTGTTTCAAGTTCTATTTGCCAAACCTCTTGACAAAAGCACCTCATCAAAAACTAAGGATGACAAACTTGAATCTATGCATTATGCCTAGCTAGGGGCATAAAACGATAGCGCTTGTTGGGAGGCAACCCAATGAATAAATACATTTTTGCTTTTTCCATTCTGTTTTTGAGTGTTGATACAATTATGCCTCTGTTATGATTGTGTTTTATGGTTTATTTAGTGTTTGTGCCAAGTAGAGCCTTTAGGATGATTCATAGGATGAGTAGAAGTGATGCTGAATCTGAAACAAAAACTTTGCATCCAGTATATGAATTTTCATTTTTTGCTGGAACGTGATCTTGAGCTATACAAATTCGTTACATTGTCCTAATTTTTCAGAATTTTTAGAGTTACATAAGTATGGTTAGAGTACAGATTACTACAGACTGTTCTGTTTAAGACAGATTCTGTTTTCGTTGCATTGTGTGCTTGTTTTGATGAATCTATGGGTTATATTGAATGGTATAAGCCATGGTAAAGTTAAAATACAGTAGGTATAATGCAATAATAAAATATGAATAGGTTTGCAAGAGCACCTAAAGTGGTGATTTGCTTTATTATACTGACGGATCTCACGAAGATTTTGTTGAGTTTTGTGTGATTGAAGTTTTCAAGTTTTGGGTGAGATCACGATGGATGAAGGAATAAGGAGTGAAAAGAGCCTAAGCTTGGGGATGCTACCACACCCCCAAGATATATCCAAAGAGAAACAAGCAACTAAGCTTGGGGATGCCCCCGAGTGGCATCCCCTCTTTCTTCTAACGACCATCGGTATTTTACTTGGAGCTATATTTTTATTCGTCACATATCATGAGTTTTCCTTGGAGCGTCTTGTATCTTTGCTTGCTTTGCTTGTTAGTTTGTCACTTGTATCCTTGCTGGACACACCTATTTGAGAAAGCCAAAATTATGCTATGACTTGTTAGAAGTGCTCTATGTGCTTCACTTAAACTTTTTTGAGCTATAAAATTGCTCTAGTGCTTCACTTATATCTTTTTGAGCACGATGTGCTTGGAAATTTTTGTAGAAATACTCACATGCTTCACTTAGATTAATTTGAGAGTTATTTTTTTTTGAAGAAATCCTCTCATGCTTCACTTATACCTTTTTGAGAGATGAAATCTTTATGCTCATGTGCTTCACTTAGATTTGTTTGAGCTTGCCAAAAAGCAATGGCAATATATTAAACTAGTCCCAAAGTGATAGATATCCAAGGAGGATATAATAAAAACTTTCATGAAGATCATTGGGCAAATTAAACTTGATTCCTTGTAATAGTTTTGAAACATGATGATAGTAATATGTGAGTCATGTTAGTGAGTAATTGCACTTTAGTAGGAATATTGGTGTTAAGGTTTGTGATTCCCTATGCATGCACGAAAGTTAATAGTTATGCAATGAAGTTACATCCTACTTATGGTGCATTATTCGGTTTTAGTTATGCTCAATGATCGCTTATGTGAATTTTCGTTTTTTGGTTTGGTTGCTTCTCAATCAGCCTCCATTTGTACTAAGTAGAAATACTACTTGTGCATCCAAAATCCTTAAACCAAGTTTTGCCTTATGAGTCCACTATACCTACCTATATGCGGTATTTCCATGCCGTTCCAAGCAAATTTGTATGTGCCATCTCTAAATTTTCAAAATATTTTTTCTCTTTTGTGTGCTCGTACCGCTCATGAAACGGTGGGGAGTGTCCAATATTTTTCCATGCTAGATGTGTTATTCTCAAGATGATTGTTTATTCACTTGTCATTGCACGAGAGTGCGGCGGTAATAGGGATGCCCATTCCCGAAATGAAAAAGAAAAAAAATATTTACTTTATGTTGTCAAATAATAAATTCCTTGGAAAGTGTTGGTATGGAAGGCAACCGTGGATACGGCCCGCCATAGAAAGTGAAAGTTTGGTGGAAAAAGGAATAAACTTTATTTTCTGTTTGGGAACCGCCTATGATATATCTAGCATGGAAAGTATTGTGAGCTACTTTGTCATTTTCGTTGACAGGAAAAGCATGCCACCAAAAATATTTTTCTCTCTCAATTTAAACCTTGAGCTCTGGCACCTCTACAAATCCCTACTTCCCTCTGCGAAGGGCCTATCTATTTACTTTATGCAATTTTTATTTTTACTTTGAGTCGCCATTTTCTCTTATAAAGCACCAACTAGGGGGCACTATGATCGTACTTGAGCGTTGGGCATAGCTAATATTTGAGTGTGTTTCATGAATGGATCGATAATGAGCATGATGGGCTAGGGATAACTTTCTTTAGTGTTAATATTTTGAAAGACATGGTTGTTTGTTGACATGCTTGAGTATTTAAGTCATTATGTTAAAACTAGACTATTGCTTTGAATCATTTACAAGTCCAAATGTCCATGCTATACAAAAGAAAAGAATATGAGATGAACATGTTAGGCAGCATTCCACATCAAATTTTTTGTTTTTATCATTTACCTACTCGAGGACGAGTAGGAATTAAGCTTGGGGATGCTGATACGTCTCCAACGTATCTAGAATTTTTGCTTGTTCCATGCTGTTATATTATCATTCTTGGATGTTTTATAATCATTTTAGAACAACTTTATATCATTTCTTGGGACTAACCTATTGACATAGTGCCAAAGTGCCAGTTGCTATTTTTGCTTGTTTTTTACTTCGCAAAATATCAATACAAAACGGAGTCCAATCGTGACGAAACATTTTGGAGATTTTTTCTGGACCAAAAGACACCCAGTGGGCCAAAGAAGTGCCGGAGAGGTGGGCCGTGGAGACCACAACTCACCAGGGCGCGCCAGGGGGCCCCCGGCACGCCCTGATGGGTTGTGCCCTCCTCGGGGCCCCTCTCCACTGCCTCTGATGCCTATAAATTCCCAAATATTCCAAAAACCCTAGGGGAGTCGATGAAACACAATTCCAGCCACCGCAAGCTCCCGAACCTCGAGATCCAATCTAAACACCATCACGGAGGGGTTCATCTTCTTCATAGTTGCCTCTCCGATGATGCGTGAGTAGTCCACCATAGACCTACGGGTCCGTAGGTAGTAGCTAGATGGCTTCCTCTCTCTCTCTCTCTCTCTCTCTCTCTCTCTCTCTCTCTTATGATTCTCAATACAATGGTCTCTTGGAGATCTATTTGATGTAAACTTTTGCGGTGTGTTTGTTGGGATCCGATGAATTTTAAGTTCATGATCAGTTTCTATCCATGATTATTATTTGAGTCTTCTTTGATCTCTTATATGCATGATTACTTATAGCCTCATATTTCTTCTTTGAATCTTTGGTTTAGTTAGGCCAACTAGATCGATTTTTCTTGCCATGGGAAGACGTGCTTTGTCATGGGTTCGATCTTGCGGTGTCCTTTCCCAGTGACAGAAGGGGCAGCAAGGCACGCATGTATCATTGCCATTAAGGATAACAAGATGGGGTCTATTCCTACATGAATAGATCTTGTCTACATCATGTCATCGTTCTTATTGCATTACTCCGTTTTTCCATGAACTTAATACACTAGATGCATGCTGGATAGCGGTCGATGTGTGGAGTAATTGTGGTAGATGCAGGCAGGAGTCCGTCTACTTATCTTGGACGTGATGCCTATATAATGATCAACGCCTTGGATATCGTCATGACTATTCGATTTTCTATCAATTGCCCAACAGTAATTTGTTCACCCACCGTGTGCTATACTCATGAGAGAAGCCACTAGTGAACCCTACGGCCCCCGGGTCTACTTTTCCAACATATTGCTTTCCGATCTATCTTTTGCATCTTGGTTTTCAGATCTACAAAACCAAAAACCCAAAAACATATTGCTGCATATTTTATTTGCCCTTTTTATTTTGTGTTCTTGAGAGATCTATCTCTCCTATCTATCACTACCTAATCTATCTTTTTACCGTAGAGAGATTGACAACCTCTCTTTCGCGTCGGGTTGCAAGTATTTGTTATTTGTGTGCAGGTGCTGCTTATTGGGTGGTGGTGATCCTCCTACTGCTTCGATAACCTTGGTTTCATAACTGAGGGAAATACTTACCGTCGTTGTGCTGCATCATCCCTTCCTCTTTGGGGAAATACCGACGCAGTCTCAAGCCATGTCAGGGGAGATGCCCCAGTATCGTATGACCATCACTTTTATTTACCTTTACCTATTTCAGTTCGATCCTTAGCTCTTTCATGATCTAGTTGAATAAAAGTTTAGTATGATCTATTTTCCAGTGCTAGTTTCATGATCTATCTATCTATGTAATCGAGTGAGAGTTATATAATTAAGTTTAGTTTGAGATTTTGCTTCTTTACTTTCTTGTTGCAATCAAAATAAAAAGGAAATAAATGAAAATGGTCATATGCTAATCTTATGGTAAGTAATGACATCACATGAGGAAAAGTATAAGTGGTAAAATTTATTGGAGATTGACAAAAATACCATTGGTCAATGATGCAATTCATGAAAGAATTAATAAGGGAAGAGAAGATTCACATGCAAATACACTATCTTGGACATCTTTTATGATTGTGAGCCCCCATTAAATATTATATGCCAAAATTGCTGACGTTGGACAAGGAAGACAACATAATGATTTATGTTTGTTCATATTCACATAGAAGTTATATTGTCATAGATCCTTCAATATGTGGTGCTTGCTCAATATCTTTGCTAGCCAAAAATTCCACACTAAGTAGAGATACTACTTGTGCATCCAAAAACCCTAAACCCAAACTCATGTTTTGAGAGTCCACCATACCTACCTATGGTTGAGTAAGATCCTTCAAGTAAGTTGTCATCGGTGCACTAAGGCAATAAAAAGTTGCTTCTAAATGTGTTTGATCAATTAGTGTAAGAGAAAATTGAGCGTTGTACGAACATGTGATGGCAAAGTAATAAAAGCGACGGACTGCATAATAAAGGTTGCTATCATAAGGGCAATATAGCGTGACATTCTTTTACATTAAGGGGTTTGGCATACAAACCAAAAAGCGCATGACAACCTCTGCTTCCCTCTGCGAAGGGCCTATCTTTTACTTTTATGTATTTACTTTTATGCAAGAGTCAAAGTATTCTTCCCTATTCCTTTTTACTTTTTCTTTTTGCAAGCATCATGTGGTGAGGAAAGATCTATGCACATATATCCAGTCGGCTATGAGTGAGCATGAGTTATTATTGTTGACATCACCCTTGAGTTGAATACGTTCGGAGGCAAAACTATAAGCCCCTATCTTTCTATGTGTCCGGTTGAAACTTTTTGCTCATGGGTATGTTGTGAGTGTTAGCAATTGATGACCCACAAGTATAGGGGATCAATCATAGTCCTTTCGATAAGTAAGAGTGTCGAACCCAACGAGGAGCAGAAGGAAATGACAAGCGGTTTTCATCAAGGTAATTTCTGCAAGCACTGAAATTGTAGGTAACAAATAGTTTGATAGCAAGATAATTGGTAACGAGCAAGTAATGGTAATGGTAAATAAGGTGCAGCAAGGTAGCCAATCCTTTTGTGGCAAAGGACAGGCCAGAACAGTCTCTAGTAATAGGCAAAGTGTTCTTGAGGGTGCACGGGAATTTCATCTAGTCACTTTTATCATGTTGGTTTGATTTGTGTTCGCTACTTTGATAATTTGATATGTGGGTGGACCGGTGCTTGGGTGCTGTTATTACTTGAACAACCTCCCACTTGTGATTAACACCCACGCAAGCATCCGAAACTACGAGAAAAGTATTAAGATAAAATCTAACCATAGCATTAAACGTTTGGATCCAAATCAGCACCTTACGAAATAGCGTATAAACTAGGGTTTAAGCTTTTGTCACTCTAGCAACCCATCATCTAATAACTACTCCACAATGCATTCCCTTAGGCCCAAGGATGGTGAAGTGTCATGTAGTCGACGTTCACATGACACCACTAAGGGAATCACAACATACATATCATCAAAATATCGAACACATATCAAATTCACATGATTACTTGCAACATGACTTCTCCCGTGACCTCAAGAACAAAGGTAACTACTCACAAATAATATTCATGCTCAAGATCAGAGGGGTATTGAATAGCATAATGGATCTGAACATATAATATTACACCAAATAAACCATATAGTAATGAACTACAAGATGTAATCAACACTACTAGTCACCCACATGTACCAAACTGAGGTTCCGGTACAAAGATTGAACACAAGAGATGAACTAGGGTTTGAGAGGAGATGGTGTTGTTGAAGATGTTGATGAAGATTGGCCTCCCAAAGGTGAGAGGGGTGTTGGTGATGACGATGGCTTCGATTTCCCCCTCCGGGAGTGAAGTTGCCCCGGCGGAATCGCTCCGCCGGAGGGCAAAAGTGCTCCTGCCCAAGTTCCGCCTCGAGACGGCGGCGTTCCGTCCCGAAAGTCCTCCTCTTATTTTTTCTAGGTCAAAAGACCTTATATACCAGAAGATGGGCACCGGAGGTGGGCCGAGAAGGGCACAACCCACCAGGGTGGCCCCCTCCGGTAGTTCTTTGCTCGAGTATTTTTTATGAATTCCAAAAATATTCTCCGTAAAGTTTAAGCTCCATTTGAGATGTGCAGAATAGGTATCTTTGATGTGCTTTTTCAGGTCCAGAATTCCAGCTGCCGGTATTCTCCCTCTTTGTGTAAACCTTGCATATTATGAGAGAAAAGGCATTAGAATCACTCCCTAAAGCATTATTATTCAACAAAACATAATAAATAACAGTAGGAAATCATGATTCAAAATGGACGTATCAACTCCCCCAAGCTTAGACCTCGCTTGTCCTCAAGCGAAAAGCCGAAATTGAAAAACATGTCCACATGGTTTGAGAGAGAGAGAGAGAGAGAGAGGTGTCGATAAAAACAAAATACGGACATAGTAGCATCATGCTTATTTTCATAACAGCAACAAACTCTAGCATAAAACTTATTCATATATTTTCATCATATAGCTTCTCATGAACAAGTAACAATTCATCACAACATAGAAGTATAAAGCATAAACCTTATTGAAAACCAACAAACTATGTTCTCAGTAAACTTTGCAACTACAATTCATCATATTTTCAGGAAGGGTCTCATGTCGGAGCCTTTTGGCAAGTCCACATACTCAACCATCATTTAGTCTTCTATGATTGCTAACACTCAGAGCATACCCATGAGCAAAAAGTTTCAACCGGACACATAGAAAGATAGGGGCTTATAGTTTTGCCTCCCAACGTATTCACCTCAAGGGTGATGTCAACAATAATAACTCATGCTCACTCACATCCAACTGGATATATGTGCCTAGATCTTTCCTCACCACATGATGCTTGCAAAATAAAAGGTAAAAGGAATAGGGAAGAATACTTGACTCTTGCATAAAAGTAAATACATGAAAGTAAAAGATAGTTCCTTCGCAGAGCGAAGCAGAGGTTGTCATGCGCTTTTTGGTTTGGAATGCCCAATCCCTTTGTCACATCCCTATTTTACCTTGCTTGTCATTGCATATTCATGCATGCATTTTTAAATTCAAATGATATTGAATTGAGGATTTAGCAAGTCTCAGAAATCATTTCTTGTCAAAATGACAAAGATAATTTCCTCAAATATCACCAAGAAAATGTTCCTATTGTTGTGTGAAATTATTGGCTAGAGGAAAAACCTAAACCAATATTTTTGGAGTCACATAAATATTTATCTTGGGCTTTTGAGTTAAATTAAAAATTATTTGCAATGGACTTATATCTACTATATATATAATATTTGTCGATTAATCCCGAAACTTGTTATGTGGCACTGGTTAAATCCATTTAACCCACATATATTTTTCCAGGAGTTTTTGAAAATGATTTGGTTTTGAATCAAATCAAAACAAATTGAAATAAATAGAAACAGATAAGAAAAGAGAGAACTGAAGCTTACCTATTCGGCCCACCTACCTGGCCCAGCCCATGTAGCTCCCTGTCGTCTTCCTCCTCGGGACAGTAGGCAGAGCGCGTGCTCGCCGCGCGCGCACACGCGCCCGAGCCACCTCCTGCTTCCCCCTCCACGTCGACGCGTGAGATAAGCTCACGGGAGACGTCCGGATCGAGCAGACGCCCCCTGCTCTCTCCCTCGCCCCCTGCCGCTTCTCCCTGCCGAACCCGAGAGCGCCGGTCGCCGCCGTTCGCTGCTACCGCGCCCTCCAGCTAAACCTCGCCTCGTAGCCGTGCCCTACCTCTCCATCCAGTTGCCCTGAAGCTCCTTGTCGACGCACGCAAGCGCGGATGCCCTGCAGAGCCACCCCGAGGTCATCTTCTACCTCGGACCCGTCGGATGCCGCCGTCGAATTCGCCATTGATACGTCTCCAACGTATCTATAATTTTTTATTGTTCCATGCTATTATATTATCTGTTTTGGATGTTTTATATGCATTAATATGCTATTTTATATTATTTTTGGGACTAACCTTTTAACCTAGTGCCCAGTGCCAGTTTCTGTTTTTTCCTTGTTTTTGAGTATTGCAGATAAGGAATATCAAACGGAGTCCAAACGGAATAAAATTCTACGATGATTTTTCTTGGACCAGAAGGAACCCATGAGACTTGGAGAAGAGGCCAGAAGACCCACGGGTGGGCCACAAGCCACCTGGGCGCGCCCCTGGGGGGGAGGGGCGCCCCCTGGCTTGTGGGCCCCCCGTGGCTCCTCCAACCCTAATTCTCCGCCTATAAATTCAGAAATATTCCCCCAATACCAAAAAGAGCCACGATAATACTTTTCCGCTGCCGGAAGCCTCTGTTCCCGTGAGATCCCATCTTGGGGCCTTTTCCGATAATCTGCCGGAGGGGGATTCGATCACGGAGGGCATCTACATCAACTCCATTGCCCCTCCGATGATGCGTGAGTAGTTCACCTCAGACCTTCGGGTCCATAGCTAGTAGCTAGATGGCTTCTTCTCTCTCTATGTTCTTCAATACCATGTTCTCCATGATCTTCATGGAGATCTATTCGATGTAATACTCTTTTGCGGTGTGTTTGTCGAGATCCGATGAATTTTGGATTTATGATCAGATTATCTATGAATATTAATTTAATCTTCTCTGAATTCTTATATGCATGATTTCATATCTTTGCAAGTCTCTTCGAGTTATTGGTTTGGTTTGGCCAACTAGATTGGTAATTCTTGCAATGGGAGAAGTGCTTAGTTTTGGGTTCAATCTTGCGGTGTCCTCACCCAGTGACAAAGTAGGGGTAGCAAGGCACGTATTTGTATTGTTGCCATCAAGGGTAAAAAGATGGGATTTTCATCATATTGCTTGAGTTTATCCCTCTACATCATGTCATCTTACCTAATGCGTTACTCTGTTCTTCATGAACTTAATACTCTAGATGCAGGCAGGAGTCGGTCGATGTGTGGAGTAATAGTAGTAGATGCAGAATCGTTTCGGTCTACTTGACACAGACGTGATGCCTATATGCATAATCATTGCCTTGGATATCGTCATAACTATGCGCTTTTCTATCAATTGCTCGACAGTAATTTGTTCACCCACCGTATTATTTTCCTTCAAGAGAGAAGCCTCTAGTGAAACCTATGGCCCCCGGGTCTATTTTCCATATTATATTTTCAGATCTATAAACCAAAAATACCAAAAATACTTTGCTGCAATCTTTTTACTTTTATTTTACTTTTCGTTTTAGTAATCTTTTATATCTATCTCTATCAGATCTCATCCTTGCAAGTAACCATGAAGGGATTGACAACCCCTTTATAGCGTTGGGCGCAAGTGTTTGATTGTTTGTGTAGGTGCAAAGATTGGGGCCTTGCTTGTACCTCCTACTGGATTGATACCTTGGTTCTCAACAACTGAGGGAAATACTTATCTACTTTGCTGCATCACCCTTTCCTCTTCAAGGGAAAACCAACGCAAGCTCAAGAAGTAGCAAGAAGGATTTCTGGCGCCGTTGCCGGGGAGGATACATAGCAAGTCAAGACAAGAATTCTCCCGTCAACTTGCCAATTTCTGTCATGGTTGCCGGGGAGATCTACATCAAGCCTACCAAGTACCCATCACAAACTCATCTCTTGCATTTACATCATTTGCCATTTGCATCTCGTTTTCCTCTCCCCCACTTCTAAAACGAATTTTCAGAAAAAAACCAAAAAGATTTGCCTTTTTATTCTCCCTTCTTCCGTTCGTCTTTTCGTTTGCTTTTTGTTTGCTTGTGTTGCCATGTGCCTTCTATTTGCTTGCATCTTCGCTTGCTAAAAATCTATTGATATGGATCCTCGTCCACTTGCTAATCTTTTCAAAAGACCAAATTATGATGAACCAATTGCTAGTGAGTTGAGTGCACTTGATTATCTCTATGAAGTTTTGCTTGAAAATCATGAAATTTTTGATGAAGTGTTGAAAGAAGAAATTTATAAGGTGATTCATGATATCTCCTTGATTGGAAAGCATGATTGCAATAATGTTACTATCAATTCTATTAATGTCAATTATGCTAACGATATGCAAAGCCACAAGCTTGGGGATGCTATGTTTGATGAAGATGATATTTTTAGTCCCCCAAGTTTTGATGAGCAAATTTATTATGATGTTTGCATGCCTCCTATTCATGATGATGGTGAAACTTATTATCATGGTTTTAATTTGCAATATGGTTATGTCAATCAAGTGTCTCATGATAGTTATTTTGTTGAGTTTGCTCCCACTACTATGGATAAAAAGGAATTTGCTTATGTGGAGAGTAATGAAAATTCTATGCTTGTGCATCATGAAAAGAATTATTTATGTGATAGTTATATTGTTGAATTCCTTCATGATGCTACTGAAATTTATTATGAGGGAGGAACATATGCTTGTAGGAATTGCAATAATATCAAGTTTCCTCTCTATGTGTTCAAAGTTTTGAAGTTATGCTTGTCTTGCCTTCCTATGCTAGTTGATTCTTGTTCCCATAAATTGTTTGCTCACAAAATCCCTATGCATAGGAAGTGGGTTAGACTTAAATGTGCTTGTCATGAGATTCATGATGCTTTCTTGCATATTTCAATTACTACTTTTTATGTGAGCATCATTGAAATCATTATGCCTAGCTAGGGGCGTAAAACGATAGCGCTTGTTGGGAGGCAACCCAATGAATAAATAAATTTTTGCTTTTTCCTTTCTGTTTTTGAGTGTTTACACATTATTACCTATGTAGTAATTGTGTTTTGTTGTTTTAATTAGTGTTTGAGCCAAGTAAGACCTTTGGGATGGTCTACAGTGATTGTTGATTTTATTTTGCTGAAAAACAGAAACTTTTGCGCTCAGTCCAGGAATTTTATAAATTCACCAGAGCGTCGAATGAGTCTGAAATGTTTACACCAGATTTATATACAAATTTCCCAGATTGTCCTAATTTTTCAGAATTTTTGGAGTTACAGAAGTATTCGAAGTTTACAGATTGCTACAGACTGTTCTGTTTTTGACAGATTCTGTTTTCTTTGTGTTGTTTGCTTATTTTGATGTATCTATGGGTTGTATCGGGGGGTATGAACCATGGAGAAGTTGTAATACAGTAGATATTACACCAATATAAATAAATAATGAGTTCACAACAGTACCTAAAGTGGTGATTTATTTTTCTTATACTAACGGATCTCACGAATTTTCTGTTGAGTTTTGTGTTGTGAAGTTTTGAAGTTTTGGGTAAAGATTTGATGGACTATGGAATAAGGAGTGGCAAGAGCCTAAGATTGGGGATGCCCAAGGCACCCCAAGCCATATTCAAGGATACCAAAGAGCCTAATCTTGGGGATGCCCCGGAAGGCATCCCCTCTTTCGTCTTCAATCCATCGGTAAATTTACTTGAGGCTATATTTTTATTCACCACATGATATGTGTTTTGCTTGGAGCGTCTTGTATGATATGAGTCTTTGCTTTTTAGTTTGCCACAATCATCCTTGATGCACACACATTTTGAGAGGGACACGCATGAATCGTGAATTTATTAGAATACTCTATGTGCTTCACTTATATCTTTTGAGCTAGGCAATTTTGCTCTAGTGCTTCACTTATATCTTTTTAGAGCACGGTTGTGTTTTTATTTTATAGAAATAATTGAACTCTCGTACCTCACTTATATTATTTTGAGAGTCTTTAAACAGCATGGTAATTGGTTTAGGTTATGAATTTAGTCCTAATATAATGGGCATCCAAGAGGGATATAATAAAAACTTTCATATAAAGTGCATTGAATACTATGAGAAGTTTGATTCCTTGCATATAGTTTTGAGATATAAAGATGGTGATATTAGAGTCATGCTAGTGAGTAATTGTGGATTGGTAGAAATACTTGTGTTAAATTTTGTGATTCCCGTAGCATGCACGTATGGTGAACCGTTATGTAACGAAGTCGGAGCATGATTTGTTTAATGATTGTCATCCATTGTGTGAGGGTCGGGAGCACGCGATGGTTAACTCCTACCAACCTCTTCCCTAGGAGGATGCGTCTAATACTTTGCTTCGATAACTAATAGACTTTTGCAATAAGTATGTGAGTTCTTTATGACTAATGTGAGTCCATGGATTATACGCACTCTCACCCTTCCACCATTGCTAGCCTCTCTAGTACCGCGCAACTTTCGCCGGTACATTAAACCCACCATATACCCTTCCTCAAAACAGCCACCATACCTACCTATTATGGCATTTCCATAGCCATTCCGAGATATATTGCCATGCAACTTCCACCGTTCCGTTTATTATGACACGCACCATCATTTTCATATTGCTTCGCATGATCGTAAGATAGCTAGCATGATGTTTTCATGGCTTGTCCTTTTTGTGATGTCATTTGCTATGCTAGATCGTTGCACATCCCAGTACACCACCGGAAGCATTCATATAGAGTCATATTTTGTTCTAGGTATCGAGTTGTAATTCTTGAGTAGTAAGTAAATAAAAGTGTGATGATCATCATTATTAGAGCATTGTCCCATGAGAGGAAAGGATGATGGAAGCTATGATTCCCTCACAAGTTGGGATGAGTCTCCGGACTTTACAAACAATAAAAGAGGCCAATGAAGCCCAAATAAAAAAAAGAGGCCAAAGATGCCCACCCAAAAAAAATGAGAGAAAAGAGAGAAGGGATAATGTTACTATCTTTTTTTCCACACTTGTGCTTCAAAGTAGCACCATGATCTTCATGATAGAGAGTCTCCTATTTTTTCACTTTCATATAACTAGTGGAATTTTTCATTATAATGCACACCCACTTAGTTTCTTTTTGAGCTTTCATACACTTATAGCTCTAGTGCATCCGTTGCATGGCAATCCCTACTCACTCACATTGATATCTATTGATGGGCATCTCCATAGCCCGTTGATACGCCTAGTTGATGTGAGACTATCTTCTCCTTTTCCTCACAACTTCCACAATATTCTATTCCACCTATAGTGCTATATCCATGGCTCACGCTCATGTATTGCGTGAAAGTTGAAAAGGTTTGAGAACATAAAAGGTGTGAAACAATTGCTTCGCTTGTCATCGGGGTTGTGCATGATTTAAATACTTTGTGTGGGGAACATGGAGCATAGCCAGACCATATGATTTTGTAGGGATAACTTTCTTAGGCCATGTTATTTTGAAAGGACACAATTGCTTTGTTAGTATGCTTGAAGTATTATTGTTTTTATGTCAATATTAAGCTTTGTTTTGAATCTTACGGATCTAAACATTCATGCCACAATAAAGAATATTACATGGATAAATATGTTAGGTAGCATTCCACATCAAAAATTCTGTTTTTATCATTTACCTACTCGAGGACGAGCAAGAATTAAGCTTGGGGCTGCTTGATACGTCTCCAATGTATCTATAATTTTTTATTGTTCCATGCTATTATATTATCTGTTTTGGATGTTTTATATGCATTAATATGCTATTTTATATTATTTTTGGAACTAACCTATTAACCTAGTGCCCAGTGCCAATTTCTATTTTTTCCTTGTTTTTGAGTATTGCAGATAAGGAATATCAAACGGAGTCCAAACGGAATAAAATTCTACGATGATTTTTCTTGGACCAGAAGGAACCCAGGAGACTTGGAGAAGAGGCCAGAAGACCCACGGGTGGGCCACAAGCCACCTGGGCGTGCCCCTGGGGGGGCGCCCCCTGGCTTGTGGGCCCCCCGTGGCTCCTCCAACCCTAATTCTCCGCCTATAAATTCAGAAATAATGCCCCAATACCAAAAAGAGCCACGATAATACTTTTCCGCCGCCGGAAGCCTCTGTTCCCGTGAGATCCCATCTTGGGGCCTTTTCCGGTAATCTGCCGGAGGGGGATTCGATCACGGAGGGCATCTACATCAACTCCATTGCCCCTCCGATGATGCGTGAGTTGTTCACCTCAGACCTTCGGGTCCATAGCTAGTAGCTAGATGGCTTCTTCTCTCTCTATGTTCTTCAATACCATGTTCTCCATGATCTTCATGGAGATCTATCCGATGTAATACTCTTTTGCGGTGTGTTTGTCGAGATCCGATGAATTGTGGATTTATGATCAGATTATCTATGAATATTAATTGAATCTTCTCTGAATTCTTATATGCATGATTTCATATCTTTGCAAGTCTCTTCGAGTTATTGGTTTGGTTTGGCCAACTAGATTGGTAATTCTTGCAATGGGAGAAGTGCTTAGTTTTGGGTTCAATCTTGCGGTGTCCTCACCCAGTGACAAAGTAGGGGTAGCGAGGCACGTATTTGTATTGTTGCCATCCAGGGTAAAAAGATGGGGTTTTCATTATATTGCTTGAGTTTATCCCTCTACATCATGTCATCTTACCTAATGCGTTACTCTGTTCTTCATGAACTTAATACTCTAGATGCACGCAGGAGTCGGTCGATGTGTGGAGTAATAGTAGTAGATGCAGAATCGTTTCGGTCTACTTAACACGGACGTGATGCCTATATGCATAATCATTGCCTTGGATATCGTCATAACTATGCGTTTTTCTATCAATTGTTCGACAGTAATTTGTTCACCCACCGTATTATTTTCCTTCAAGAGAGAAGCCTCTAGTGAAACCTATGGCCCCCGGGTCTATTTTCCATATTATATTTTCAGATCTATAAACCAAAAATAGCAAAAATACTTTGCTGCAATCTTTTTACTTTTATTTTACTTTTAGTTTTAGTAATCTTTTATATCTATCTCTATCAGATCTCATCCTTGCAAGTAACCGTGAAGGGATTGACAACCCCTTTATAGCGTTGGGTGCAAGTGTTTGATTGTTTGTGTAGGTGCAAAGATTGGGGCCTTGCTTGTACCTCCTACTGGATTGATACCTTGGTTCTCAACAACTAAGGGAAATACTTATCTACTTTGCTGCATCACCCTTTCCTCTTCAAGGGAAAACCAACGCAAGCTCAAGAAGTAGCAGCCATCACCAGAGACTCCCCGACCTCGCCATTGCTCCCGTTAGATTCCCAGTGAGCTTCTCACTGTTTCCCCTGCCTCTCCCCCTCGGGGTCATTCCCTAGCCGCAACCCCGCCATGGTCGGAAGTTTCAGCCGCCGGCGATGGTGTAGCCGTGGCCACAGGCGCCTCGGCTCGTGCCCAAGCGTGGCAACGTGCTCCGCATGTTCTGAGGAGGCCAAAGCCTCCTGTGGTTCCTCTCGCAGCGCACCCTAGCGCCGAGCCCAACCCAGCCGTATTCCGGCTGCCGCCACAGGCTCGCTCCCGTCGAGCTCCGGTGTCCCCTCGAACCCCCGGTCGCTCCCCTGGATGTGGGCGAGCCAGAGCTCACCTCTGGTGCGCTCAGCGCCGCAAGCGGACGCCGGAAGCAGAAGTCCGGCATGCCACCGCCGTCTTGTGTGGTCGCCGTCGGCCACCCTCCGGCGACTGCCGACGTGGCAAAGCCATTAGTGGCTAATTAGGCCATTAAACAGCCTGTGAGCCACTGACGCTGGGCCCCTCAGCTGGTCAAAACCGGGTCAACACGGGGCTAACCCCTGGTTAGTCCCTGTGCCACTGACGTGCGGACCCCGCACGTCAGAGTTGACCTGGACCGGGTCAGTTGACCGACTGACATCACCCTGACGCAGAGCTGACGCAGTAAATGAATTCTGGAATTTAAATAAGTCCAAAATATAAACTAAACTTCTAAAATTCATAGTAAATAATCTGTAACTCAGATGAAGAAAAGTTATATATGAAAAATGATCAGAAAAATGCAAGGAATCTGATTATCTCATGTTCATGCATTTTTGAGCAAGTTAACATCACCAAGTACGACATTCCATGATTAGGACAAATTTGATAAATAGTTTGGAGTTGGAATTTGATGCCTATTTGAATTCCACTTCAATTAATATGGCTAAATATTGTACTAGGTGAATTCAGAACCTTAACATGCCATATCATACATCATGTTTGTTGCATCACATTGATTCTGTTCCTTCTTCTTGTTTCTCGGTTTTGTTCCCTCTCGGTAGACGATGGTTCCGACGTTATGATCGTTGACACTGATGAAGAGAAATGCTATCTTCAGAATTGTCAGGCAAGCACCCCCCCTTGAGCATACTGATATGAACCCAGTCTCTTGCTCCTGCTCTCTTTTACTGCATTAGGACGATAACGATTCAACTGTTACATGTTCTCGGTAGTTGAACCCATTCCTTTGCATGACCTATCCTTGTCACGGTAAATAGTTGAAACCACTTAGCATGAGTAGCAACTGCTTGAGCCTTGATGTGCCTACTCATCCATGCTTGCTTACTTACTATGCCTGCTATGCTTAGAGTGGTGTCGGGTCTGATCCATCTGGGCGATGAATCGGAATGGATGTGTTCATGTCCTACTGTGTGAGAGCTAAGTGTGTGAACACGATTTGGTAAAGGTAGAGATGAGATGCCATGTAGGAGTACATGGCGGGTTGTCTCATTGGGACCGTCCTTAAGAACTGAGTTCTGTGTTTGTTATCCAAGACAAGATACTGCCGCACATTGGGATCCTTAATTGACTCTCTCGACTTATTAATCGCCTTGATCTCTGTCCAGGAGTTGCAACTAGTTTCTGGTGTTTGTAGGATGTGCTGGAGGCCGTGCATAGCGCTGACCGGAGGGGTAGGCTATGGCGCGGTTGATGCACCCGTGGCCGGGTGTACCAAGCGTAGATAAATCCGTCGAGGTGGGCTTGGGAACCCTGCACACATCGTTTGGGGCCGTAATGGAAACTTCGGCCGGACTTCCTTGCGGGTTCAGTCTCAAATAGGCGATAAACCTGGACTAGAGTCTTGTGTGGTTAGTCAGGTCATGGCCGACTCCCTCGCTGGGCTTCCGCTTGAAGGTTGCCGAGGTGCCTTTTTACGTGCACATGGCGATAAGTGGCGAGAGCGTGTGTGAAGAAGTATACCCCTGCAGGGTGAAATAATATGTTCGAATAGCCGCGTCCTCGGATATGGACTACTTGGAAACTTATGTGGTTCATAGACAAGTAAAATGGATACTCTAAAATGCGCAAGATACGTGTGAGTGCTATGGATGGCCTTCTCGTAGGGAGATGGAAGTGGATCCATAGTGGTGTATTGATTTGGTGAATATGTGGACTCGTGTGCGCTATCCCACCTCAAAGATACTACTTGTAGTCGTAGTACAGGTTAGCCAAGAGTCAAAGCTGGCTTGCTGCAATAAACTCCACCACACCCTTTGTTGACAATGGTGCATATGTAGATAGTTCTGATGTAAGTCTTGCTGAGTACCTTTGTACTCATGGTTGCTTAATTTATGTTTTTGCAGAGGAGACGTCAGTCTCATTAGTGATTCTTATGACGTGAAGTTCAAGGTTGACCGTGTTAGCTTGGGAATCCCAGACAGAGGTCTGGCTCCTTTGGTAGGGTCGTTGTAGCTTTTTCAGGCTCTTCTAGCCGCTTTTAATAGATGTCTGTACCCAGACATGGATCTTCTGCTTGTTGATTGTATGCTCTGAATGATGGGTCATGTGACCCTCTGCTGGTAACATTATACTCCCTCCGGTCCTTTTTAGTCGGCATATAAGGTTTGTTCAAAGTCAAAGTATCTCTACTTTGACCAAACATATAGAAAAAAGTATCAAAATTCACAATGCCAAATCAATATTGTCAGATTTGTTATGAAATGTAGTTTCACTGTATATATATTGGGTATTGTAGATGTTCATATTTTTTAATATAAATTTGGTCAAACTTTACAATGTTTGACTTGATAAAAATCTACTACGCAGAGTAAAAAGGACCGGAGGGAGTACTATGTAGGCTCTCTGGAGCCTTCTAAATAAATGTTTTTGTTATAGAGTTACGTTGTGATGCCATGTTGTAGCTACACATATCGTGCATATTGCGTGTATGTTTGTAATGCAATGGTATGTGTGAGATTCGACACCTAGCTGTATGCCTTTGGTAGCCTTCTTTACGGGGAAATGCCTGTTTGTGCTTCCATGAGCCTTGGTAGCTTGCTACTGCTCCGGACACATTGATTGACCGGCGTGTATCCTTATTTGCTGCTGTGTCTGTCCCTACGGGGAAATGTCACGCGGTGTAATGGAGTCCATGTAGCTTGCTACGACTCGTCTACACTCGCTGATGACCGACACCTGTACTGCTAGGTTATGTATGCCTGTCCCTGTACGGTTGTGCCACTTGGGTTTATAACTAGTCATGTCGACCCGGGTTCTCTAACATATGATTGCTAGCGACATATTCATATACGTGAGCCAAAAGACGCAAACGGTCCCGGCCAAGGTAAGGTGGCAGCTGTGGGGATTACCGTGCGTGAGGCCGCAAGGTGATATGATGTGTTACATGCTAGATTCGTGTGGCTTAGGATCGGGGTCCCGACAGCCTTAATGTAAAAGAACTTCACACTATATTGCCCCCTATGATAGCAACCTTTATTATGCAGTCTGCCGCTTTTATTACTTTGCCATCATAAGTTCGTATAGCGCTCAATTTTCTCTTACACTAATTGATCAAAACACATTTAGAAGCAATTTTTATTGCCTTATTGCACCGATGACAACTTACTTGAAGGATCTTACTCAATCCATAGGTAGGTATGGTGGACTCTCAAAGAATGAATTTGGGTTTTGGGTTTTTGGATGCACAAGTAGTATCTATACTTAGTGCGGAATTTTTGGCTAGCAAAGATATTGAGCAAGCACCACATGTTGAAGGATCTATGACAATATAACTTCTATGTGGATATGAACAAACATAAATCATTACGTTGTCTTCCTTGTCCAACGTCAACCATTTTGACACACAATATTTAATGGGGGCTCACAATCATAAAAGATGTCCAATATAGTGTATTTGCATGTGAATCTTCTCTTCCCTTATTAATTCTGTCATGAATTGCATCATTGACCAATGCTATGTTTGCCAATCTCCAATAAATTTTACTACTTATACTTTTCTTTATGTGATGTCATTACTCACCATAAGATTAGCATATGATTCTTTTCATTTATTCTTCTTTCCTTTTATTTTGATTGCAACAAGAAAGTAGAGAGACAAAAACTCAAACTAAACTTTATTATATAACTCTCACTCGATTACATAGATAGATAGACCACGAAACTAACACACGAAAATAGATCATGCTAAACTTTTATTCAACTAAATCAAAAGGAAACTAAAGATCGAACTAGAATAGGTAAAGGTGAATAAAAGTGATGGTGATACGATACCGGGGCACCTCCCCCAAGCTTGGCTCAAGCCAAGGGGAGTGCCCATAACCGTGTGCTCAAGTATCCTTTGGTGGTGGTGATGAAGTAGGTGGTGGTGATGCTGTAGCCTTCTTCTTCAACGTATATTTGAGCATAAAATGTTCCTCCCTTAGATCATCATTCTCCAGCTCGAGCTTTAATATCTTTTTGCATAATGCCGTCTTGCTCTCCTGCAGAAAACGAGATGGAATAAATTGAACCTCAGGTTTGTATCCTCTAGGGAGGCTTGACTTCTTGAATTCCACATGCATGTCTCCGGGTTGAGGTAGTGGGTCATCTTCTTCCTCAGAGCTATCATCCTGTGTTTCCTTCATAGCAGCGTCTTCCTCCTCGACTGAGGTCCATCCATAATGCTCCACTTCTCCATAGATCTTGGGTTTTGCAATATAGTCAGCAACATAGCTCTCCCCCTCTGAATCTTGAGACGACATATTTTCAGACCTGTCAGGAAAACAACACGAAACAATAACAGAGGATTTTTCTGCGATACGGTCGTCAAAACAGTCGGGGGTATATATAGAGAGTTTTTATTCTTGGAAAGCAAGCATATGGAAGGAAAACGGAGTCGGGAAGGTGTCCGAGGTGGGCAGAATCCACCAGGGCACGCCTGGCAGGGCTGGCGCGCCCTGGTGTATCGTGCTCACCTCGATCACCTTCCGGTTTATTTCTTAATTTCCATATTTTTCTAATATTCCAAAACTGACAAAAAATATTTTTGCGGATTTTTCGGAGTCCGTTTACTTACCAAATCACGTACCTCCTATTTTTCAGAATTTTGGAGTGTTCCGGAAGGTTTCTTTTATGTGTTCCTCCGGTGTCATGGTTTGGATAACATTGCTTTCAATATTAATAGGCGTACTTGAGATATAGTGCTTAATTCTTTGTCCATTGACCACCTTCGGGTTAGTACCTTCGGCATTATTAATCTTGATAGCTCTAGAACGATAAACCTCTTCGATAATATAAGGTCCTTCCCATTTGGAGAGAAGCTTACCTGCAAAAAATCTTAAACGAGAGTTGAACAAAAGAACATAGTCTCCTATTTTGAATTTCCGCTTTTGGATTCTTTTGTCATGCCATCTTTTTTACTTTTTCTTTGAATAGTTTGGCATTTTCATAGGCTTGGGTTCTCCATTCATCTAGTGAGCTAATATCAAATAGCCTCTTCTCACCGACAAGTTTGAAATCATAGTTGAGTTCTTTAATTGCCCAAAATGCTTTATGTTCTAACTCTAGAGGCAAATGACAAGCTTTTCCATATACCATATTGTATGGAGACATATCCATAGGATTTTTATAAGCTGTTCTATAGGCCCAAAGTGTATCATCTAGTTTCTTAGACCAATTCTTTCGAGACCTATTGACAGTTTTTTGTAATACCAGTTTTATTTCTCTATTGCTAAGTTCAACTTGACCACTAGATTGAGGATGGTAGGGGGATGCAATTCTATGGTTAACATCATATTTGGCAAGCAACTTACGGAAAGCACCATGAATAAAGTGTGAACCACCATCAGTCATTAAATATCTAGGGACTCCAAACCTCTGGAAGATAACTTCTTTAAGCATTTTAATAGAGGTGTTGTGATCAGCACTACTAGTTGGAATAGCTTCTACCCACTTAGTGACATAATCAACAGCAACCAAAATATGAGTGTACCCGTTAGAGGAAGGAAAAGGTCCCATATAATCAAAACCCCAAACATCAAATGGTTCAACAACAAGTGAATAATTCATAGGCATTTCCTGACGCTTACCGATATTACCAATTCTCTGACATTCATCACAAGACAAGACAAACTTACGGGCATCCTTGAAGAGAGTAGGCCAATAAAAACCAGATTGCAATACCTTGTGAACAGTTCTATCTCTCGCATGATGTCCTCCATAAGCTTCGGAATGACATTTCCGTAGGATTTGTTCCTGTTCATGCTCAGGTACACAACGTCTAATAATACCATCTAATCCTTCTTTATAAAGATGTGGGTCATCCCAAAAGTAATGTCTCAAATCATAGAAGATTTTTTTTTATTTTGTTGGTATGTGAAGCTAGGTGGTATATATTTAGCGGCAATGTAATTAGCATAATCAGCATACCAAGGGCTGTTTTGAGAAACATTTATTGCAACTAACTGTTCGTCAGGAAAACTAACTGGTCATCAAGAATTTTTTCTAACCTAGACAAGTTGTCGGCTACGGGGTTCTCAGCTCCCTTCCTATCAACGATATGTAAGTCAAATTCTTGAAGCAAGAGAACCCACCTAATGAGTCTAGGTTTCGCATCTTTCTTTTCCATAAGACATTTTATAGTAGCCTGATCGGTGTGAACAATAACTTTGGAGTCAACAATGTAGGATCTAAATTTATCACAAGCAAATGCAACTGCTAAAAATTCTTTTTCAGTAGTAGCATACTTTCGTTGGGCACTGTCTAGAGTTTTGCTAGTATAATGGATAACATTCAATTTCTTATCAACTCTTTGTCCTAGAACAGCACCAACAGCATAATCACTAGCATCACACATAATTTCAAAAGGCAAGTTCCAATCAGGTGGTTGAACGATAGGTGCAGAGGTTAAGGCTTTCTTGAGTGTTTCAAAGGCTTCCACACAATCATCATCAAAAACAAAAGGGATGTACTTTTGCAAAAGATTAGTAAGAGGCCTAGAAATTTTAGAGAAGTCTTTAATGAACCTCCTATAGAAACCAACATGACCAAGGAAACTTCGAATACCTTTAATATCTTTAGGACATGGCATTTTCTCAATTGCATCGACTTTAGCTTTATCCACCTCAATACCTCGTTCGGATATTTTATGCCCCAAGACAATACCTTCATTAACTAGTTGGAATAGCTTCTAGCCACTTAGTAACATAATAGCAACCAAAATATGAGTATACCATTAGAGGAAGGAAAAGATCCCATATAATCAAAACCCCAAACATCAAATGATTCAACAACAAGTGAATAATTCATAGGCATTTCCTGACGCTTACCGATATTACCAATTCTTTGACATTCATCACAAGACAAGACAAACTTACAAGAATCCTTGAAGAGAGTAGGCCAGTAAAAACTAGATTGCAATACCTTGTGAGCAGTTCTATCTCCCGCATGATGTCCTCCATAAACTTTGGAATGACATTTCCGTAGGATTTGTTTCTGTTCATGCTCAGGTACACAACATCTAATAATACCATCTACCCCTTCTTTATAAAGATGTGGGTCATCCCAAAAGTAATCTCTTGAATCATAGAAGAATTTTTTTTTCTTTTCTTGGTATGTGAAACTAGGTGGTATATATTTAGCAACAATGTGGTTAGCATAATCAGCGTACCAAGGAGTGTTTTGAGAAACATTTATTGCAGCTAACTGTTCGTCAGGAAAGCTATCATCAATAGGTAGTGGGTCATCAAGAATATTTTCTAACCTAGACAAGTTATCAGCTACGGGGTTCTCAGCTCCCTTCCTATCAGTGATATGTAAATCAAATTCTTGAAGCAAGAGAACCCACCTAATGAGTCTAAGTTTAGCATCTTTCTTTTCCATAAGATATTTTATAGCAGCATGATCGGTGTGAACAATGACTTTGGAATCAACAATGTAGGATCAAAATTTATCACAAGCAAAGACAACAGCTAAAAATTCTTTTTCAGTAGTAGCATAATTTCGTTGTGCATTGTCTAGAGTTTTGCTAGCATAATGGATAAAATTTAATTTCTTATCAACTCTTTGTCCTAGAACAGCACCAACAGCATAATCACTAGCATCACACATAATTTCAAAAGGCAAGTTCCAATCAGGTGGTTGAACGATAGGTGCAGAAGTTAAGGCTTTCTTGAGTGTTTCAAAGGCTTCTACACAATCATCATCAAAAACAAATGGAATATCCTTTTGTAAAAGATTAGTAAGAGGCCTAGAAATTTTAGAGAAGTCTTTAATAAACCTCCTATAGAAACCAGCATGACCAAGGAAACTCCGAATACCTTTAATATCTTTAGGACATGGCATTTTCTCAATTGCATCAACTTTAGCTTTATCCACCTCAATGCCTCGTTCAGATATTTTATGCCCCAAGACAATACCTTCATTAACCATAAAGTGGCATTTCTCCCAATTCAAGACGAGATTAGTTTGTTCACATCTCTGCAAAACTCGATCAAGGTTGCTTAAGCAATCATCAAAAGAAGTTCCATAAACGGAGAAATCATCCATGAAAACCTCCACAATCTTTTCACAAAAATCAGAGAATATAGCAGTCATACATCTTTGAAAGGTAGCAGGTACATTGCATAAACCAAAAGGCATACGTCTATAAGCATAGGTTCCAAAAAGACAAGTAAAGGTGGTTTTCTCTTGATCAGATTGTGACACACGTATTTGAGAGAAACCAGAATATCCGTCCAGAAAACAAAAGTGTGTGTGCTTAGATAATCTTTCTAGCATATGATCAATGAAAGGCAGAGGGTAATGATCTTTTCTAGTAGCTTTATTTAATTTTCTAAAATCAATTACCATTCTATAGCCAGTGACAATTCTTTGTGGAATGAGTTCATTTTTATCATTAGGAACAACGGTAATACCTCCTTTCTTAGGGACACAATGAACGGGACTTACCCATCTACTATCAGCAATGGGATAGATTATACCTGCTTCCAGAAGATTTAATATTTCAGTTCTTACCACTTCTTTCATCTTAGGATTTAATCGATGTTGGTGATCAACAACGGGTTTAGCATCAGGTTCCATATTAATCTTGTGCTGACATAGAGTGGGACTAATGCCCTTAAGATCATCAAGAGTATATCCAATAGTAGCCCGGTGCTTCCTCAGAACTTTTAATAATCTTTCTTCTTCATGTTCTGAAAGGTTAGCACTAATAATAACAGGATATATCTTTTTCTCATCAAGATAAGCGTACTTCAAAGTGTCAGGCAATTGCTTTAATTCAAACACAGGATCACCTTTAGGTGGAGGAAGACCTCCAAGAGTTTCAATAGGCAAATTGTGTTTCAGGAGAGGTTGTTGTTCAAAGAAAATTTTATCTATTTCATTTCTTTCACGCAAGTGCATATCATTTTCATGGTCAAGCAAATATTGTTCTAATGGATCAGTAGGAGGCACGGCAATAGAAACAAGACCAATTATTTCATCCTTACTAGATAATGATCTATCACGGGGTTGTCTACTAAACTTGGAAAAATTAAACTCATGAGACACATCACCAAAATTGACACCGACAGTTTGTTTTTCACAATCTATCTTAGCATTGACGGTGCTCAAGAAAGGTCTACCAAAGATAATGGGACAAAACTCATCTTGTGGGGAACCAAGAACCAGAAAATCAGTAGGATATTTTACTTTCCCACACAATACTTCAACATCTCTAACAATCCCAAGTGGTGTGATGGTGTCTCTAGTAGCAAGTTTAATAGTAACATCAATGTCTTCTATTTCAGCGGGTGCTATTTCATTCATAATTTCTTGGTATAAAGTAAAAGGGATAGCACTCACACTAGCACCCAAATCACATAAACCATGATAGCAATGATCTCCTGTTTTGACTGAGACAACAGGCATGCCCTCTACGGGTCTATGTTTATCCTTTTCATCAGGTTTGGCGATTCTAGCAGCTTCATCAGAGAATTAGATAACATGCCCATCAATATTTTCTACCAAGAGATCTTTAACCATAGCAACACTAGGTTCTACTTTAATTTGCTCAGGGGGCTTAGGTGCTCTAATATTACTCTTACGAACCACAGTTGATACCTTAGCATGTTCCTTTATCCTAACAGAGAAAGGTGGTTTTTCAATATAAGTGGTAGGCACAAGTGGATCAACATTGTAAATGATGGTTTCATCTTTAGCTATGACCGGTTCTTTAATTTCTTCTTTAATGGGGGGATGATATTTAAACCACTTATCCTTAGGGAGATCAACGTGAGTAGCAAATGCTTCACAGAAAGAGGCTACTATCTCAGAGTCAAGTCCATATTTATTGCTAAACTTGTGAAAGCATCGGTATTCATAAAAGATTTAACACAATCAAACTCAAGCTTTATACCTGACTCATTACCTTCGTCGATTTCCCAATCTTCAGAGTTGCGTTTAATTCTATCAAAGAGATCCCACTTGAATTCAGTAGTCTTCTTCATAAAAGAACCAGCACAAGAAGTATCGAGCATGGATTGATCATTATGAGAAAGTCGAGCATAAAAATTCTGAATAATAACTTCTCTCGGGATATCATGATTGGGGCATGAATATAACATTGACTTAAGCCTCCCCCAAGCTAGAGCGATGCTTTCTCCTTCACTAGGCCAAAAATTATATATATAATTCCGATCATGATGAACTAGATGTATGGGATAAAACTTTTGATGGAATTCCAATTGTAATCGATTCCAGATTCATGATCCAAGATCATCACATAGCCTATACCATGTCAATGATTTTCCATTCAAAGATAAAGGGAAAACCTTCTTCTTAGCTTCATCTCCGGGTAAACCTGCAAGCTTAAATAATCCACAAATTTTGTTCACATATAATAGGTGCATATCAGGATGTTCAGTTCCATCTCCTGCATAAGGTTTAGCAAGCAGTTGTTCTACCATACCCGAAGGAATTTCATAACCAATATTTTCAGTAGGTGTAGTAGGTTGAGGGGCAACTAATTGTGGTTTCGGTCGAGGTGAATATACCCCGAACAAACCCCTCAAAGGATTGTTTTCCATAGTAGCAAGTAACAATAAATTTCAGCACGTATTATAAGTTTTTCCTTACCGATTTCCACTTACCAAGAGCGCTTCACTCCCCGGCAATGGCGCCAGAAAAGAGTCTTGATGACCCACAAGTATAGCGGATCAATCGTAGTCCTTTCGATAACTAAGAGTGTCGAACCCAACGAGGAGCAGAAGGAAATGACAAGCGGTTTTCAGCAAGGTAATTTCTGCAAGCACTGAAATTGTAGGTAACAGATAGTTTGATAGCAAGATAATTGGTAATGAGCAAGTAACGGTAACGGTAAATAAGGTGTAGCAAGGTAGCCCAATCCTTTTGTGGGAAAGGACAGGCCAAACAGTCTCTAGTAATAGGCAAAGTGTTCTTGAGGGTGCACGGGAATTTCATCTAGTCACTTTTATCATGTTGGTTTGATTTGTGTTCGCTACTTTGATAATTTGATATGTGGGTGGACCGGTGCTTGGGTGTTGTTCTTACTTGAACAACCTCCCACTTATGATTAACCCCCTCGCAAGCATGCACAACTACGAAAAAAGTATTAAGATAAAATCTAACCATAGCATTAAACGTTTGGATCCAAATCAGCCCCTTCGAAATAGCGCATAAACTATGGTTTAAGCTTCTATCACTCTAGAAACCCATCATCTAATAACTACTCCACAATGCATTCCCTTAGGCCCAAGGATGGTGAAGTGTCATGTAGTCGACGTTCACATGACACCACTAAGGGAATCACAACATACATATCATCAAAATATCGAACACATATCAAATTCACATGATTACTTGCAACATGACTTCTCCCGTGACCTCAAGAACAAAGGTAACTACTCACAAATAATATTAATGCTCAAGATCAGAGGGGTATTGAATAGCATAATGGATCTGAACATATAATCTTCCACCAAATAAACCATATAGTAATCAACTACAAGATGTAATCAACACTACTAGTCACCCACAGGTACCAATGTGAGGTTCTGGTACAAAGATTGAACACAAGAGATGGTCTAGGGTTTGAGAGGAGATGGTGTTGTTGAAGATGTTGATGAAGATTGGCCTCCCAAATGTGAGAGGGGTGTTGGTGATTACGATGGCTTCGATTTCCCCCTCCGGGAGGGAAGTTCCCCCGGTGGAATCGCTCCGCCGGATTCAAACGTGCTCCTTCCCAAGTTCTGCCTCGAGACGGCGGCGTTCCATCCCGAAAGTCCTCCTCTTATTTTTTTTTAGGTCAAAAGACCTTATATACCAGAAGATGGGCACCGGAGGTGGGCCGAGGAGGGCACAACCCACCAGGGTGGCCCCCTCCGGTAGTTCTTTGCTCCAGTATTTTTTATTAATTCCAAAAATATTCTCCGTAAAGTTTCAGCTCCATTTGAGATGTGCAGAATAGGTATCTCTGATGTGCTTTTTCAGGTCCAGAATTCCAGCTGCCGGTATTCTCCCTCTTTGTGTAAACCTTGCATATTATGAGACAAAAGGCATTAGAATCACTCCCTAAAGCATTATTATTCAACAAAACATAATAAATAACAGTAGGAAATCATGATGCAAAATGGACGTATCAACTCCCCCAAGCTTAGACCTCGCTTGTCCTCAAGCGAAAAGCCGAAATTGAAAAGCATGTCCACATGGTTTGAGAGAGAGGTGTCGATAAAAACAAAATACAGACATAGTAGCATCATGCTTATTATCATAACAGCAGCAAACTCTATCATAAAACTTATTCATATATTTTCATCATATAGCTTCTCATGAACAAGTAACAATTCATCACAACATAGAAGTATAAAGCATAAACATTATTGAAAACCAACAAACTATGTTCTGAGTCAACTTTGCAACTACAATTCATCATATTTTCAGGAAGGGTCTCATGTCGGAGCCTTTTCGCAAGTCCACATACTCAACCATCATTTAGTCTTCTATGATTGCTAACACTCACAGCATACCCATGAGCAAAAAGTTTCAACCGGACACATAGAAAGATAGGGGCTTATAGTTTCGCCTCCCAACGTATTCACCTCAAGGGTGATGTCAACAATAATAACTCATGCCCACTCACATCCAACTGGATATATAGTTTTGGCCTGTCCTTTGCCAACGTATTCACCTCAAGGGTGATGTCAACAATAATAACTCATTCCCACTCACCTCAGTGGGCTTATATTCTGGCATGTCCTTTGCCACAAAAGGATTGGGCTACCTTGCTACACTTTATTTACCGTTACCGTTACTTGCTCGTTACCAGTTATCTTGCTATCAAACTATCTGTTACCGACTATTTCAGTGCTTGCAGAAATTACCTTGCTGAAAACCGCTTGTCATTTCCTTCTGATCCTCGTTGGGTTCGACACTCTTACTTATCGAAAGGACTACGATCGACCCCATATACTTGTGGGTCATCACCAATCAATCTCTTATACCCATGCCAGACCTATGAGAGAGTGATTGAGTGTTGTGGAGACTATCTTTTGAATCACAAGAGCAAGGAGTTCATCATACTACCACATCTATTACCTTTTGGAGGGTGGTGCCTCCTAGATTGGTTTGGTGTTGCTTGGGAGCCTCCTTCTTCGTGATTGTGGAGTTGAACCAAGAGTTTGTACGGGCAAGGAGATCGCCTACTTCGTGAAGATCTACCCCGAGTAAGGCTAGTCCTCCGTGGATGTAGGCCATCATGGAATAGATGAGGTTGCTACTTCATTGACCCTTCGTGAGTGGAGCCCTTCGTGGACTCTCGCGACCGTTACGCTCTGTGGGTTGAAGTCTCCATAAACGTGGACGCACGATAGCACCACATATCGGAACCACAGGAAAAAATCTCCGCGTCTCCAGATTGCGTTTGATCTTCCAATCCCTAACCTCTTACATTTGCATGTCTTTACTTTTCGCTGCAATATTCTTAGACTTGCATGTGTAGGGTGAACTTGACTTGCTACAATTGCTAAAATCTGCCCGCAACTGAAATTGGGAAAAGGTTACATTTTTATTTGGTCAAGTAGTCTAATCACCCCCCTCTAGACATACTTTCGATCCTACATGTGGTATCAGAGGTTTGGTCTCCATTGAATTGGTCTCACAACCTAGGAGAGTATGACGTCTAGTGAGGGAAATTATCACCGTAGAGGTCCATACTTTGATGGTACAAACTTTGCTAGTTGGAAGCATAAGATGAAAATGCATATTCTTGGTCATAACCCCGCCGTATGGGCTATTGTTCGTGTTGGCTTGCAAGGTGAATTCTTTGGTGATGGAAAGGACCTGGATCGTGAAGCGACCGCTTGGTCATTACCCTTGAGTTATTATTGTTGACATCACCCTTCGACGACGTTAGTGCCTGTCCGTGGCGTGTCATCAAAACTGGGCCCCACATGTCATAATCCAGCTTAAAATACCCAAACAGACGGGTCAGTGGTTTCTGCAAAAAATTAGGCACATATATTGTGTTTTCTGCAAAGAATTTATAGAAGAGTGTTTTCTGCAATCCTACGCTTGAATGTGGTGGTTTTCTGCAATTAACTCTGTTGGGAGCCTCCAATTAAGTTGTGGAGAGAGCCTCAACCTTGTTTTTAAAGGTCCGATGGCCGCCTTCAAGGGCACCGCTAGTGGAATCACGACATCTTGCATTGTGCGAGTGCGTGAGGACAATAAGGTGGTCCTAGTGACATCTTGGGGAGCATTGTGCCTCACACCTCTCCAGCGGAGACGTACCTCCCCCAAAGGAGGGAACTTCGGCAACACATCCTCGTCTCCATTGACTCCACTTGCAGTTACTTCGTGCCTCTACCTTGTGCAATCTTTTATTGTGTGTTTATCTTGTGTTTGTATTTGTTGGTGTTGTGCCAGTCATATAGGTTGTCCACCGGGAGCAGTATATATCTACTCAATTTGTAGTAAATGTGGCTTACATTGGTGCTAACAAGGCAAAGCTTCTAGGTGTCAATGAGGGAATGGACCTTCGCCGTGTCGTGGAGTTTCAGTGTGATTGGAATGAGTCATATGTGCTTCGGTTCTATGCCACTCGTGACTTTGGTATTGATCATGACATGTCCCTCACTTGGATGACCGATAATACCATTCTTCGTGTGACATTTGATGAGTTTGCTACTGCACTTGGTCCGTAATGTAGTAATTGCCTCCATTTTTGGATCCATGCAACAAACACTGCCATGAGTTTAATGACTTTTGGACATTTGATGGCCATCACTTCGTGTGAGATTCTTCTATCTAGAGCTCTTCAGGGTGATGTACTGCCCCTGCTTCTTCCAGGACATCAATGAGCCACGACTACACTCACTCCACCAGGTCATGGAGCTCGAAGAGTTACCCTTGTACATCCGCGAAAGGTGGAGGACAACAGAAAGGGAGGGCTCCTTGTCGTATGACACAAAGTTTTTCTCCACCACGAGAGCGTCCTAGTTAATGAGGTCAGGCTCGGATCAGGATCCGCTGTTGACGACGGACATGGTGGCATGGGGCAGCGGGGACAGGTCTGGTTGGAGCGAAAGGAAGGAGAAAGGAGAGGACGAGGAGGAGAGTGGAGCGCTCGAGAGTGAAGTAAGTATTAGTCTGGGGTGGGATAGACCAGCCTGGGCCGGTCCGATGTGGCGTACGCGTCCAAACTGCCCCTAAGCTGCTCCACATATGAGCTAGATTTTAGGGATGCCAGGCAGTACGGACATTTGTACTTTTAATGAAGGTCATTTGGATGATGTTTTTGATCGGCACCATGTCTGAAGGGTAGGGGGCGGGTCAGAGATGCTTTTACTATCTGTCTGCCTATGACTTCTCGCGACAAGCAGTAGAGGAGCGCATGCTCTCTGCCCCCCGGCCGCCTCTCCAACCCTGGCCGTCACCCCTTGTCTCGCCCCTGCTCCTCCAGATCCAATGTTCACGCGTCTAGCGACGCTCGTTGCTATCCTTCGGCGGCAGGCGTAGCTCCCCTTTTGGATAATGTGGTCTTAGCTAGCGACATGTTCCCCATCTTCAGATCCTGTCCCGACAGGGATTGTTCGGACATAAACCAGGGAGAAATCCTTACTCGACTTGTTGATGTTGGCAGCGATGATACTTCGGGTGCCGTCCCCTTCTTAGAGGTGCTGCCACGACCTTTCTCCGTGCCCCTTTTCGAGCATCGGGGGAAACCCCAGTTCGGTTCTTTGGATCAGATGACAACGATGTCAACATCGCTCCCTTTCATGAAAGTGTCGTCTTGCTCGTGGCATACCCAGTGATGATTTTTCTAAATTTTGGACATCATTTAGGATAAGGTTGCCTCTCTTGGTCATGGTAGTTTAGCGATGTGTTTTAGCTTCTGTTTGGACCGAGCATGTCATGTCTCTCGGCTTCGGATACTGTCTTTACATCATCTTTGGTTGTGTCATGTGATGTTCCCCCTTTGTTCTCATTTCAACTTCTTCTAGCAATGAAAGATACGTGCGTTTTGCATATTCGTGAAAAAAGAAGAAAAAACACAAGTGCATGGACCATGCTAGAAATAACAATTGTATCAGAGACGGTGGTTCAAATATGCCAAACCTTTGAGATCAAGCTTATCATGTAAGCCAATATGTACTTGTGTTGCCATCATAAAATAAACAGCAATGCGGGCCAAAAGGGCGGGGATGCCTCAAACCACACTTCAAATTTTGTACGCCACAGTCGGGAAACAAACGCACACATAGCTAGCCGTAACATGCTACAACGCCGGAGGCTGCAGCTGCTCAAGTGGAGGTGCTCAACTGACGACGAACGGACGAGGAGACGAGGCGCCTGCCTAGTAGCAACACCAATCCAATCCTAGTGGCAGTGTGGAGCCAGGCACTCGCAGACCGGCCAGAGGTAGCCCCCGTTGCACTGGCCGTCGTTCTTGCCGATGGCATGGCAGGCAGCTCTGCACCCCGCGGGCTTCACGCAGATGCCGTACCCCATGTCCGTGCTCCAGCAATCATTGTCCCCCTCAGCCCTCGACACCCCGCCTGCAAGCAACCACACAGCCATAACAAAACTTGGAAGAAACAAGCACCACAGAAAGCACATCGCCGGCCTGTCAACGGTGACCGAGGGAGGGGCGGCGGCGCTCACTTGAAACGACGACGAGCAGCACGAGAAGCGCCGACCGCAGGGCGTTCCTCCTCCAAGCCTCCATGGCAGGAACAGGAGAATGTACACACGGACGCAACACCAAACTGTTTGGGCCTCCTTATTTGGTGAGGCTCCTCCTTATTTTGGTCAATTGGCATTCAGAGTATGAACTATGGTCTGCATATATATGGAGGTCCTAAGGCCTAGAGAGAGAATAGGAGGCTCAAAGAACTCGAGGTCAAGCGGGTAAGCCGGGGCAATTCAAGTATAGTCAACACAAACATGCCCCTAGATTTTGTACATGCATGTCCCTGAATAGGAGGCTATGTTTGTGCGGTTACTCCCAACCTATCTATTTGAAGAACTTGCTAATCACTTCATCCGATTTTATTTTTTTGTGGGTCACTTCATCCGAATTACAAAGAAGCGATTGTCATTCGATGATTGGATCGTGTGGTCTGTTCTGATCGTAATAAATTACTGAGATTGCAGGTGCAATCGAGAGCCTGGCCTGAAAACCAAAAGCTTTGCTTTACATAATTTGCACTAAAAGTAGTGACTGAAAGGGCATCAAAGCACAGATCGACATAATATATACACTCAGCTGTGCCAACTTCAAATACAACGTTGATATACGCGGTCTTTTCTACGTACGTTTCACACGTTTTCGCTAAAAATGATGCAAAAAGAAGAAGAATGACATGTTTACCACTTCGCTAAATTTGGGTAAGTCAATTTTCCGACCATTCAATCTTTTGACAAGATTAGTGCAGTTTTTTTCTTCTTTGTGTTGTTTAGGCTGAGTGTTGACTTGCCCTGATTTGGGGTAAGTCAATTTTTTCTGATGCTGAATTTTTGACTTGCCCCTGTTTGGGGTAAGTCGCTTTTTCTTAGGCTGAATTTTGTTTAGGGCACTTAGGCTGAATTTTAAACTTGCCCCTGTTTAGGGGTAAGTCGATTTTCAATTGGGTTTGAAGCCCCTTACACACTACCTTATTTTTATGCGCTTTTTTTTGCTTTTATTTTTAATTTTAGTTGGTTTTTCTTTTTTTCTACATGGATATTTTTTGCGTATTGGATGAGTGGAAATGTAAACACCCAAGTACTATACATTATGTGTGTAAATTACACTATAATGTGAAATTACACTATTTATTTGCATATTTAAGAAGCACAGTTTTTAGTGTAAAGTTGTGTGCAAGTTTTTAAAAAAAGTTGTTCCCTTTCTTCTTAAAGGGTAATACCAACTGCCACTATCATTATTCTGTACAATACTTCATTATTGTGAACTGAGCGTTAGCTCAGTGTTAGGGACCCTGTCTTGGGTTCTAGACCAGCCGGGTTCGACCCTCACCACGGGTGTGAATATTCAACCGTGTTTCTCGTCCTTCTATAAAAAAATGCCGAGGGGTGCTTGCCCCTTAGATGTTATTTTCTTTACAACACTTCATTATTTTGATTTAGTGTTAGTTTTTATTTCATTTTCTTTCTTCCTTTAAGACACTTCTTTTTGAGAAATTCTACTGTTATATACTTATTCGGGCATATTGTTAAAATAAGCAACTTATGTGTAAAGTATGTGAAAATTTTATCATTATTATTTTCCATCTTAAAGGGTAATAACAATGCCAATAATTAATTCTTCCTTACAAAATGTATTACTTTTATTTTAGTTTATTTTCTTTCTTAAAGGGTAATATCCAAGCCACTAACTCATTCTTTCACAGAAAAAAAGATTTAGTTTTTGTTTTTGTTTCATTTCTTTTTTAAGTGTAATACAAATATAAAAATTCATTCTATCATAGAAAACATTTTTATTTTTATTTTTTACTTTATATTTCATTTTCTTCTTCTTTAAGGGTAATACCAATGTTACTAATTCATTCCTTCTTAAGAAACATCCTTTTTGCAAAAAAAATTACTATTATATGCTTATCTTGCATATTATAAAAAAGCGCAATTGTGTATATTATGTGCAAATTTTGACATTGTTCCTTTTATATTTTTTTTTATTTCTTCGTAAAGGGTAATGCAAATGCCACTAACTCATCCTTCCATATAAAACTCCATCTTTTTATTTTGTTATAGTTTATAGTTCACCTTTTTTTGTTCTTGCATGTTCCTTCTTAAAGGGTAATACAAATGCCACTAATTCATTCATTCTCAGAAAACTTCTTTATTTTGATTTTATTTTGGTTTACATTTTGCATTTCCTTTCTTTTTTAAGGGCAATACTAATGCCATTAATTCATTCCTTCTTAGGAAACTTATTTTTGCGAAAATTACACCATTGTATGCTTATTCTTGATATTATAGAAAGAGCAAATTTTGTGTAAATTGTGTGCAATTTTTGACATTGTTTAAATTAGATTATTTTTCAATTTCTTTCTTCGTGAAGGGCAATCCAAATGCCACAAATTCATTCTTCCTTAGAAAACTTCATATTTTGATTTTGTTCTAGTTTTAATTTCATTTTATTTATTCGTAAAGGGTAATACCACTATTACTAATTCATTTTTCCTTTTAAAACTAAATTATTTTAGTTTTATTTTATTTTTTTCTTGAAGAAAACTTCATTCTTACTTAGAAAAAATCATTATTTCTATGTAAATTATTATTGTATGATTATTCTTGCGAATTAAGAAAAACACAATTTCTATGTGAAATGTGTGGAAATTCTGTCATTATTTGCTTTATTTTTTACATTTTTGTTCTTGGTAAAGGGTAATACCAATGCCACTGATTTACTCTTACTTAGAAAATTTATTATTTTTACTTTGTTTTACTTGTTATTTTCTTTTCTTTCTTCTCTAAGGATAATATCAATGCCACTAATTCATTCCTTCTTGGAGAATGTTTTTTTTTGCGAAAAATCCACTATTATATGCTTATAATTGCATATTATAAAAAGAACAATTTTCTTGTGAATTGTGTGCTATTTTTTATGTATTTATTATATTTTTCTTCATATTATTTATTTTTAAAGGATAATACTCATGCCATTAATTTATTCTTTCTTAGAAAAAATATATTTTGTGTTTTTCTCACTTTATTCTGTTCAATTATTATCGTTTTTGTCTTATGTCTTACTAGGTATCATGCCATTTTTTGTATGTTTCTGACCAAACTCAAGTATCAGATGGCTTCTGTTTATTGGTTGCATAGGGTTCTGCTCTAGAAAAGTCAAGTGAGACCAACAATTTTTAGTTTTAATGTATGTCTTTATTTACTCATAAGAAAAAGTAGCCGATGCGAATAATATTATTTTTATCTCCCATGTACTGATATTTCTGCCTCTAAATTTTATTTTATCCTTTTCTTATTTTACTTACGTAGAAAAGGAAGATGTAGATTTGTATATGCCTGCATGTTAGAAATTGATTCTAGTCACACTCAAGCAGTATAATCATAAATCAGAAGGCATGTAGCATGACCGAGCAGATGCATGCATGCATGGCATACTATGCCAAAATGTAGGCAGAGTAAATAGGGCATCTTCAACGGACCCTTAAATTTTTCCCTCATTTGTCGGTTAACAGAGGACCAATCCGCGGATATGGATGCAAGAAACAACCATTCACTGCTGCCTGCATACATCTGGCTTTCCTATTTCTTTTTTTTTAAGTTTGCATGTTTAAATAGCCGCATACATAGAATACATACGTTCAAATAGCCGCATGCAGCAGTAGTACAAATTTAGAAAAGTTCAAACATTACATTCCAACATTGGTGTTCCCTTTAACCGCCCACGGATACTTAATCAAATTTTCTTCAGTTGCTCGTGAGTTGGTCGATGCCGAATTTATTGATGCATTTGATAAACTCTTCAAATCTGGCTAGATTTTGGTCTAGAAGTTCGATAGGATTACCCATGTTCTCAAAATCTAGAGTTGTGGCAACATCCTCACCTTTGTCCTCGATGATCATGTTACGCCTGATTACATAACATGTCATCTCCTTCCACAAGATCTTCGGATCCCATTGTTTAGCAGGTCTACAAACAACTGTAAAACGGGCCTACAGAACTCCAAATGCCCTCTTGACATCCTTTCTAGCTGCTTCTTGTCTTTGACAAAGTGAGACTTTTTCTGGCCAACTGAGTTAGAGATGGTGTTGACAAAGGTAGCCCGCGGATGATATATACCGTCAACAAGATAGTAGCTTTTCCTTCATCCAGCCTCGCAAATAATGGTGATCGCTGCAGTATATTAATGCCATCGTGAGACCCGGACAAGCCAAAAAAGCGTGCCAAATTCAAAGATCATATGACGTAACTACTTCAAGAATGATGGCGGGCTTCTTAAAATCACCTTTATATTGCCCTTACAAAGCCTTCGGGCAATTTTTTCCATTTTCAATGCATACACTTAAGAGATCCAAGCAAACCTAGTCACCCTCTTGCTTCTGAGATTGCCAAGAGTTTCTCGGTGTCCGAGATTCAGACACCTCGACCACGACACTTGTAAACCTGACCATGGCATCTTCGCATGTGCTCTCAAACATCCGTAGGTACTCATCCCACGAATTAGCGGGTGTGCCATATGCAAGCATCTGGAGTGCGGCCGTGCACTTTTGGTAACCAGGGAACCCAAATGTGGTGGTGATGTAGAGTTTTGGCAGGGGGTGGCGTGGCGGCCGGGGTGGTGGAGCGGCGGCGAAGGCAAGAGAGAAAGAAGGAAAATGAGAAAATGAGGAGGATTGAGGCGCGGGGTCCGAAAAGAGTTTTGGGTGGGCCACGGGTGTCTGAGTCATATGTGGCTACTGTCCGGACTTACATAAAGCCCCCACGTTTTTCTCGGGTTTACGAGGAAAAGTACGTCCGGACCGCTCGACGGACAGATACAAACCCGCGTTGGATGACAAACCGCGGCGGAACCGCGCGGCCCGGATATATGCGGGCAGTTTGAGGTTCGGCGTTGAAGATGCCCTTATGATGTTCTTATTTCAGCTCTAGCAAACTACTACCTTCGTCCTAGTTTATTTGCCCCTTTGTATTTTATGTCAAATTTTAACCATATATTTAACTAACAAAATGTTAATACATGTCATAAAAATTATATAGTAGTTGGATTCGTATTTGAACATAATATTCAATAAATTATTTTTGCTATGTATAACCAATATTTTATTAGCTAAAATCCTGACCAAAATATGTCTAAATATGGAGGTTACTAACAAACCAGGATAGAGGTAGCATAGGGCAGAACACCAATCAAGGACAATCAAAAAAGTGGCCGACCCAAAATTAGTTTTCAGTCACGTGACACCTAGCCAGTACCGGCTAGATGTCAGTCGAGTAGAAAATATATTTGTCACTCACTTTTCATTTTGTCTAACCTCACGCCGTCACGCGCATGCTCTCTCTCTGCGTGATAGGCACCTCCACTCTTGTTTCTGTTACTTTGTGCGTCTGTTCCAGCTGAAAATATTAATGTCGTGCAGCTAATGGGGGAAAGAGGAAAGCAGACGATTTCTATGTGAGCAGGACGCAAATATGTCGCGTGCACAAGTCACATATGCTGATATTAACTTCTTTACTCCACTATAGTATGGCTGAAAGCTTGCAACGACGGGAGGAAAACCAGGGGCTCTTGTTTTTTCGTGTGGAAGTGGATACCTACGACTCAGAATAGAAAGGTAAACACGGCTCCACACGCATCCATAAGAATAGTAAATTGGACAATAATATAAGAAAGAAAAATAAAAATTCTGAAATTTTGGTGTATGAAATTTATTCGACCATTCTACTTACGTGTGAAGTTCCGTGATGTATTGACACCCATGGTATTCTTAGTGAAAAAATACAATTAGAACCATGCTATTCATCAAACAATTTTTTTTAATATAGCTTTGATTTTGTCATTTTTGCCTATATTACCATGATGTGATTTCTTCGTGAAACTTCATAGGTGAGTATACCGGTTGACTATGTATATTACAAGAAAAGTTCAGATTTTTTATAGTATTTTTCTTAAATTTACTATTCATATGGGATGCGTGCAGAATCATATTCATCAAATCCACGTCCTACCTACGGCCCCTTTTTCAACGCTCTACGGCCTTTTTTTTTAACACAGTACAGACGCAAGTGCTCATATACACGCGCATACACTCACCCATATGAACGCACACACGCACACCCTACCCCTATGAGCACCTTCGAGAGACTGAGCCGGCATATCATCTTGAAATTTACGAAGTCACCGTAGGCACCTCGTCATCGACGGGAACGTCTCCTCCCTCCCACTGAATGCGCATCGCCGGAAATCCTGAAATAATTCCAGGAATAAATGCGAGCACCAGGATTTGAATCCTGGTGGGACAGGGATACCACAGTCCCTCTAACCATCCAACGACATGTTGGTTCGCTCTTCGGCCTTTTTTTAAGGCAAGGATATGTATGAACTTAATAAAGCACCATGATAATGATACTTGGCAAATAAAGATGAACTTCGTCCTGCATGCGTGCATCCGTGCTTCATGTACCTAATTTACGTCCTCGCGCTGGTGCAGTACAGGTTGGTCTGTGTCATGCCCAGCTCCCAAGGCCCAAGGTCGAGTACATGCATGCAATACCCAGTAAAAAAAATAGAAACAAAAGTAACCATCCAAGAAGAAATAATTCAAAAACAAACTAAAATAAATAGATGACAAAATTTGCATACCATTCAAACAACGAATTAGTTTTCATGTACCTAATTTTCTAAAAAGAACGAATTAGTGACTTTGTATTGGTTTTTAAGAAGGAATAAAATAAATAAAAACTATTTTTTTCATAATAATGAAGTTTTCATAGAAAAAAATAAATTAGTGACTTTCGTATTATTCTTTAAAAGAAAGAAAATAAAATAAAAAGTAAAACTAAATCAAAATAATGAGGTTTTCTAAGGAGGAATGAATCAGTAGCATTTATATTACCCTTTAGGAAGAAAGAAAAAAAAAACAGTGAAAAAATTTGAACACAATATACAGAAACTTTTTCTTTTAAAAATATACAAGAATAAGCGTATAATAGTGGTATTTTCATAAAATAGAATTTCCTAAGAAGGAATGAATGAGTGACATTGGCACTACCCTTAAAAGGAAAGAAAATAAAATAAAAAATTATACATAATAAAGTTTTATAAGGAACAATAAATTAGTGTCATTGATATTATCCTTTAAGAAGACAGGAAATGGAAAAATGAAAAAGACTTTCACACAACATTGCATTGAAATTGCACTTAGTATGCAAAGAATAATCTTATAATAGTGCAGTTTTTGCATATATTTTATTCTCCCTGCGTTCCACATTGTAGCGCGTAAAGATTTCTTGAGAAATCAAACATTACAAACTTTCATCAAGTTTATAGAGAAAAGCATAAATCTACAATACTAAATACATATTATCAGATACATCATAAGACATGTTTTCATATTATGTACATTTCGTATCATAGAAATAGTTTTATCTATAAACTTAAACAAAGATTGCAATGTTTGACATTTTAGATAATCTATGCACTATATTATGAAAGAAAGGGAGTAGTATTTGTGAGTATTACACTCACCCAACATACCAAAAATACCCATAAAAAGATGAAAACGGAAAATCTAAATAAAAAAGATAAGAAAAAACACATAAAACCAGAAGAAGGGAAAAAGGGAGGGGGAAAGGACTGGGTCGTACAGGTAATGGGATACAGCCCTTTAACGAATTGTCTGACCAAAATCTGTGGCCAATCGAGAAAAAACAGCGCAAAATTACTCAAAGAACAGCCTAGGAAAAAGAGGTAGCACAAATGTTAAAGCATGAATCAACGGACAAAAATACCGACTGACCCAAACCAATTTTCAGACGACTTACATATACTAAAATACTAAAGTGGATGCAAATAGTGCCGTCGATGGTATAGCTAATTTTGTTTCTCTCCCGAATCCGATGGTTTATTAGCGCATCTCGAACGCCGACCTACAAACCTCCCGCACGCGTGCGGACCGTAGAAGTCATCCAACACGGTCATGTATCGGTTTACAGCGCGGTTCAAACGTACTTTCTTCCGTAAACCGGAGACAAACGTGAGGGGTTTTGCGGGAGTCCGGACACGCGAGCACACCCGTTTGGCACACCCAAAACCCTCCTCCCTCGCCCGCGCGCTTCCGGTCAGCGCTGCTCCAAGCGTCAGCGCCAGCATTCATGCCCGGAGAGCGGACGCGACCGCTCACTAGCGTCGGCATTGAAGCGGCGCGCCGGCCGAGAGAGCGCCGCCCGTGCCGCTTCCCGGTGCAGGCGACTGCCGCGCGTTCAAACGACACGACGGCCGCCCGTCCGTTTATCTGCCGTCAATATAGATGGCATGCGGTTGCCGAGGCATCTCCTCTGACGCCACCCGTCTGTCCCTCTGCCGCCCACCATTGCTATATAGACTTGTGCCCCGGCCATAGCCGCAGTCATCCAACCTTCAATCCCTCTCCTCACCACTCCCACCATGAATTCCTACCCCGCCAAAGCTCTCTGGGACGGGCTGACGCCGGACCAGAAGAAGGAGATGACCGCCATTGCTGTCGGCTGACTGGCCGGCAGGCAGCTGGAGGACAACGACCTCCCAATGGAGGACGTTGCCGATGACGAACCGGAGCCACCTTCCTCCTCCGTGCCACCCTCGCCGGTAGATTGCATCATGACTATCGACGAGATCCGTGCCCATTATACGGACATGGTGTGGGCAGAGCGGTTCCGAGAGGCGCAGCCAGACGCCGCCTACAACCATCACCTCCTTCAGGAGCACATGCAGGCAGAGGAGCAGCTCGGCGCCGGCAGGGAGGTCATGCCGAACGCGGACCTGTCAGAGCACTAGGCGTTGCTCGAGTCCTACCGCTCCGCCCGCGAGATCCGCCTCGCCCGCTAGCGGTACCGCCGGCGGGTGGCGGCCGCCTACAAGGATTGCAACGACACGGGCAAGACCGACGACGCAGTGTTCGACGAGGAGGAGGACATCGCCGAGGCCACGCCCCGCCACGACGACCACGAAGCCGGCATGTCCGTGGGCGCCGCCGGAAGGGAGGAAGAGTAGTGCACGGTAGGTCGCTGCCGCTCGGGTTCCAAGAAGGCCACCGCTCCTCGCCTCCTCCCCTTCCGTTGAAGCCAAGCTTGGTGGGCTGATAAACGTCGGTCAATTAGCCGCTTCGCACCCGGCGTGGAGGCGGACAGCTTCACTTCCCAAGGCTCCGGAGTAGGAGGTTACGGAGGTGGAGTGGAGAGCTCCGAGACGGAGCTGAAGAAAACAAAACTTTAGTTCTCGGGGCTCATGGCCGGACACAGGGAACGGGCGCTGGCGCTCATGTATTAGATGTATTAATTATACCTTCAGAGCTGGACGAACACAACTTAGTTGATGTAAATATAATAAAATCTGTCATGTTTATATGAAATCAATCATGTTTGTATGAAATCCGGCCGTGTTTGCATGAATTTTGTCCAGTTGGTTCGAACTGTTGTTAAAATGTATGTGGCTACGATTGGATGGCGGCCACTCGCATCCGTGTTTGCGGACTGATCCGCCTATCTGTAGACGAATGCATGAGAAAATTTACGGGTTTGCCACGTTGGAGATGCCTTAGTGGGTAGTGTCCCATGGTGTGTAACGAATGCTCTTGCAGAGGATTGTCTGAACTATCCTTGATTAATGTATCGTTGGTTATAAAGAAACGGAGACATCCTTTGGCCACAAAACAGCGAAAGTGCTGTTCTACTCCCGAGCTCATGTGAGCTCGGGTGAACAGTAAAATCGAAAAAAAATGAAAAACAAATTCAAAAAATTCTGAATTTTTTTTGTGTGAAGCATTGACAAAATGTTTGTTGGCTTGTAAAATTTCATCACAATACGACATTCGTGTAAATCATGGCAAAAAAAAGAATCAGAACTCCAAAATGTTGTTTTTGAACACATTTTGGAGCATCGATTTTTTTTTCATGATTTACACGAATATCATATGGTGATGAAATTTTGTAAGCCAACAAACATTTTCTCAATGTTTCACATAAAAAAATCAGAATTTTTTGAATTTGTTTTTTATTTTTTCCGATTTTACTGTTCACCCGAGCTCACATGAGCTCGGGAGTAGAACAGCCGCGTCCCACAAAACAGTTTATATGGTGTATACAAGGAAGAGTATATGCATTTGTTTGTATAAACACAAGTTATACTAGTCACATATAGACCACCGTGAATATCCGTGACATAAGAAAATTTTATCTCCTTACAAATAATTGGGTATAAATAAGAGCACAACAAGGGAAAGTAGTGGCTGAATCCCAGCTCAATGCATCCATGCAAGAAAACATAGCAAAATATTTCGAAAAAAATCTAAAACTTTGTGGGAATGGTTATGAACAAAAGTTATGGATGTTTGCAAAGTTCGGTGGTCAAATGACATCCGAGGAATTTTGTATTTTTTTTTTACAAATTTTGCTTGAACAGTACAAATACATTTTGAGTAATTTCAAGCATTTGCTTTTCTTTGTACAGAGCTTCTCAAATATCATTTGACCATCAAACTTTGCAAACATCCATAACATCTGTTCATAATCATTTTCATAAAGTTTCAGATTTTTTCGAAATATTTTGCTATGTTTTTTTTGCGTGGTGCATCGAGCTGGGCTGTAGGAAAACCACACTCGCACAACAAAGTGCCACATTCAATTATTTATTTTTCTTTGTCGCTCTGGCCTGAGTTGGAGAAATAAAAATTACAATAAGGACAGTCACCCAATAATCACTTGATAAAGATATGATCTATAAAATATAATACTCATTCCATCCCATATTAATTGACGCTCAAACAGATTGCATATAAACGCTAGATACATCCTTCTCACGTCAGTTAATATGGGATCGAGGGAGTAGCTTCTAAGGAATACTATGGAAGGTGGTGTTTTGGCTCATAGGTGTAGATACATTATTATGAAATATATATAAAACAAATTTCAAAATTTAAAAGAATTATGAACAATAATTTTGCGTGCATTCGGACATTCTACGTTCGCACATAAAATTTCACAAAGAAATAATTTTTTTTGTGGCGTGTATAAAAAAATAGAAAAATGTCTCGTGAATAGTTATAATCGAGCATCGAAAATTGTCTTTTTTGCACAAGCCACAAAAAATATCATTTTTCACCGAAACTTTGTGCACGAACATGTAATGTCCGGATGTACACGTGGGATTTTTCTCGATTTTTTTAACATTTTAAAATGTGTACTTAGACAATGGGTGCATTTACGCCTATGAGCCAAAGTGAATTTCTCAATACTATGGCGTTTATTAAAAAAAAAAAAAAACGAGACCAACCCAGGCTAGACTAGCCTGTTGGCATTTTTTTATAGAAGAAAACTCCGTGAGCACGAGAGGCTCGAGCCGAGGCTCGAACACTGGTGGGCTGGCTGCGAACTCCCGCGCCTTGCCAACCGAGCTACGCTCGGCTCTCACTATGGCGTGTGACTTCTACATACACAGTACCGAAGGAATTTGAATTTCAGCAACAATTATGTCAGTACTACCGTAGCTCTGCTACTGAGTTTAGTTTAGCTGTCTGAACAGGTGGAGATCAAAGAAGTAAGTAGTACTATCTGCATACACATGTGCAACTTCTATCGTAGCGCCACCAACCCCAATCCCACCTTAATTTCTGTTAGACTTGAGTTTCGTCAACTTGGCGCCGACAACGGGCGCAGTCGTCGTTGTGGACGTGTCATCTTGCTTGCCGTTCCTCCTGTCCCTGTCCCTGCCAACTCTCGGGCTGCCACTGTCGGTGCCCAGGCCGATGGATAGCTTGCTGAGGGCCTTCCGTGCGTCGGTGCAGTACCTCTTGCTCGTGTCGAGCAGCGACGAGACGCCCCACCCGCGGCCCTGCCATTCCTCGCGGCTCCTCTTCTCCCCGCGCGGCTGCGGCGGCGGGTCTTTCACGTCCATGTCGTCGGTCTTGTTGTCCTCCTGCAGAGCGTCGCGCAGCGTGGGGTTGCCGCGGCCGCGGGAGGGCGAATGATCAACTGCGACGGAGCGACGCGTCGTCGACGGGCTCTTGAACCCGCAGGCCGCCCGCTTCGCGCTCCAGGGGAAGAACACCATGAGCCCGCAGGCTCTCGGGGACATCTGCTCGACGCGCGGCATGGCCTTCACGGGGTCGTTGTTCTTCGGCCACTCCCCGTCGTCGTCATCGTGGTGGCGCGTGCTGCCGCGTCGCCGCCAGTGCTTCGTGTGTCTCGCCGAGGACGACGACGCGGCGACGACGGCGCCGGCCTCCCCCGTGGGCGCGTGGCGGGAGGAGTAGGACCTGTCCTTGGCGAAGCTCGCGGCGCGGCCAAGAAAGATGTCCTCGAAGCGCTTGGACGTGACCCGGTCGAAGGAGCCGATCCGCGCGGGCGAGGAGGACGCCCTGTCCAGCGCGTCGGAGAAGGACGACGCGTCGCAGTCGTCGCTGCTGGCCTCGCTCCCATTGCCGTAGCACCAGTTCGTCCTCGTGGGGCACTGCGGTGGCCAGCGCCCGGGCGGCAGCTTGGGCGGCGGCATCGTCTCCTCCCGCGTGTCCCTGCTGCTCTTGGGCACGCCGGGCGAGCTCTCCCAGGAAAAGGGCACGTGCGTGCGCAGCGGCGAGGCGGCGCACCGCAGGCTGTCCGGCGCGTCCGCGGAGGCGCACGAGCGGCGCGGCGTGGGGAGCGGCGAGTCGAGCAGCTGCGGGAGCTGCTCGCCGTCGGCGGCATTGCCCCGTCTCTCCCTGGGTCGCTTGGTGACGATCTCCATGGGCTCCGGCCTTTTGTTACGGCGTACTGTTGCGAAGCATGCAAGCGTATAAGAGAGAGTGCACGCGAAGGCTGCAGCGAGGTAGGTGAGTGAGAGGGCGAGGCAATGGTGACTGAGTTCGTGGTGCTTTACCACGAGAAGTGGAAAGTGGAGGCGGTTGGGGCGTAGCTAGCTTCGCGGATGGTAGCGTGTCGCCGACATTTTCCGCACCTCCGCTGGTTCCTTCCCGTGAATTTGCTCGGGGGCGTTAATGGCGGAGGTTGCCGAAAGGTAGGCGATGCAGGAGAGAAGGGAGGACATCCTGCACGCGGTACAGCCGTGCAAGTTGATTGGTCATCCTAAAGGCCGTGATTTTTGCTCGACTTCTCATTGTTGCGACATTGCTCAGTCCCTTCTTCTACAAAGCTTTTTTTTTTTGGAGTGCCTGGAACTCATCTAGCTGAGTTATAATATGGTCTCATTCACATGATGCAAGCTGATGTCGTGTGTTACTTGTCCCAATCCGTTTTCTATTGTCCCGCCCGTCCTTTGTTTTCCATCCGAACCAGCGTGGCCCAGTGATGCCGTGTATTGGGTTGTCCAATTAATTTGATTCCCGCACAGCCGATTTGGGCTTTTCGGCCTGGTCACAAGTCATTTGGCGTTTAAAAATAGCCAGCCCAACTCGACACTATATCACGTGGGTCATAAAAAATAGCCAAAAAAGAGCACACGCATGGGATCTCGAACTCACCATCAATCACTGATTGATGCGTCTTGCAAGCCACTACAGCTGAAGGGAGTTCGTGATTAATGAACACCACGAGACTGTAAAGAACATCTACCGTGATAGATCGAACAGTTTTAGCACTTTTGTAGTCATTTCTTAAAATTGATATTTTTCTTTAAAAAAATTGAAATTCCCTCGACATTTCTTGAATTTACGTAGAAAATTAAAAAAATGAGCATTTTTTCCAATTTGTGAACAGATTTTGAGTAATAAGGGAACTTTGTGGACAAAATGAAAAACGATAAAAGACATATGAAAACAGGGAAAAAATATTAAAATTCCTAAACAAAATTTGAAAAGCACGGGCATTTTTTAAATTCGCAGACATTTTTTAAATTCGCAGACATTTTTTCATGGACAAAATAAAAACAGTAACATTTTATTATGTTTGGTATAATTTATGAAAAGCACAAACATTTTTTGAAAATTACTAACATTTATGAAAATCACGAATATTTAAAAAAAGACAAAAATAAAAAATAAAAAAATATAAAAGGAAGGAAAATGAAATAGAAAAAGAAAAAGAAAAGAGAGAGACCGTGCAATTGTGACATGCCTTGAAAAGTTGCAATTGCGACTACCCTAGATAAACTTGCAGTTGCGACTGGCTTTCACGAAATTGCAAATGCGACTATCCTAGAGAAACTTGTAGTTGCGATCGGCATTCAAAACACTTGCAATTGTGCCTACCCTAGAGAAACTTGTAGTTACGACCAGCCTTCAAAAAGTTGCAATTGCGACTACCCCTCGAGAAACTTACCGTTGCGACCGGCCTTGAAAAAATTGCAATTGCGACTACCCTAGAAAAACTTGCAGTTGGACCGGCGTTCAAAATACTTGCAATTGCGACTATTCTAGAGAAACTTGCAATTGCGACCGGCCTTCAAAAAACTTGTAATAGCGACTACCCTAGAAAAACTTGCAGTTGCGACCGGCCTTGAAAAAGTTGCAATTGCAGCTGGCCATGGAAAGCTTGCAATCGCGATCCTTCTTCAAAAGACGTGCAGTTGCGACTGCCCCCCACCCCCAGAGACTCGTACAGTTGCGACCTTGTGTTAAATAACTTGAAGTTGCGACTGGTATTGGAAAACATGCAATTGTGAGCCTTGAAAACTTATAACTTCGATTACATTGGGAAAACTCGCGGTTCCAAAAATCCTCCTCCGTTTTCAACTTGCAGTTGCGGCTACCTATAGAGACACAAAAATTGCGAGTACCCCTAAAAAACATATAGTTGCGACCCTCTAGTCAACAGAACTTGAAATTGCGACTACCCTTGTAAAACTTGGAGTTGTGACTACCAACTACTTTTGGAAACTTGGAATTGTAACTACCCCTTTTAAAAACTTGAATTATGTATACACTAGCGTATACCTCCAAACACACAAAAGCTCCAAAAAAATGAAAAACAAGAAGCAACAGAAAAAGTAAATCGAGCCATTTTACTAAAACTAAAGTAAAAAGAGGAACGCAACTAGGATAGTGGGGAAACTGTGATTTAAGGGGAGAAAATTCTGAAGTGGCGCATGTATCAAAATGTTCAAAACAAAACTAAAAATGTGATTTTAATCTGCAAAGAAAGAGAAAAAACAAAAAAAGAGAGCTAAAAATTATATTGAATTAAACATGCGTAAAAAGTTCTCAGAAAAATTCCGATTTGTATATCATCACACACATAAACTAGCAACAACCCTTATCCAATTTTGAACCCGCGTATCAAAAATGGACACTGACAAAACAAAATAGCATATCCACACAGTAAACTATACTAACAAATACTTACCATTAAAATTACTCTTCACTTAAAAAACGTAAAAAAAATGGTTGAAGCTTCTTGTCGAGTTTGACACACATACATATATATTAAGAAAACAAAAATGTTCTTACCACGCAGGCATGCTACAGAAAAATTGCATCCGACACAGATAAGTTAGCCCCCTCCCCTAGTCCTCTTAACACAAATATGCTACAGAAAAATCACATCCGACAACTCCCCTATGGAAAAGTTTATGAAATTAAAAGTGTTCATGAATTCCAAAAAATGTTCACAAACTGAAAAAAAATTGAAACCGAAAAAAGAAAAGATAGAAAGAAAACCAGAAAAAACAATGAAAAACATAAAAAATAAAAAAAATGTTCTGAACCTTCCCAAACCGGTAGGAAGGTTCCAGAAGCTTCTCAAAACTAGATTAAGAATCTTCCCTTAACTTTGTTCCAGTTGTTCCCTCCCGTAATGGACTAGTCAAACATTAGCAATAGTGTGATCGGCTGCCCCTTGTGAGTTGAAAAGAGGATTCAAACAAAGAAAAAAAAAAGTACATACTCCACGAACTCAGGACCATAACTGCACAACCGTGAAAACGGAAAAAGTAAAACAGGCCGAACGACAGAACGAGGGATCGATACAGAAGCTAAGCGAGCGCTCCTGTAGCTGCACGAATCATGACACGAAAAAGCATCCAACGGCTGATTTGGTGAATGATGCCAAACTTCAAACTCAGCTAGCTGAGTTTCAGCCAAACCGTTTTTTGAATGGTAATACTTGTGTCATTTACTGCTCCCTCCGTTTCTAAATATAAGACATTTTAAAGATTTTACTATGGACTACATACGGAGCAAAACGAATGAATTTACACTCTAAAATATGTCTATATACATTCATATGTAGTTTTTAATGAAATCTCTAGAATGTCTTATATTTAGGAACGGATGGAGTATATCATAAAGTGAGATTAACCGTAGTAGTGTCATACGTGTGGCACGAAACATTTCGGTCCCGACGTTTTTATAACCAAAATCGCCATCCATAAAGAAAAAAAGAGACAAAAACAACCAAACTAAATTGCCATCCGAATAGAAGGTTGTCATGCTTGACATTTTTTTTGCCATCCTCCCGTCACTAAACTTGCCATAAAAAATGTTTAGGGTTGTCATGTGTTTGTGTCACACGTATGGCATTTATCAGGGTCCAAAGATTATAGTACAAGTCATGTAAACACCGATATGACAAAACTGAAAAAGCAGGAAAATGCTCGCCTACACAAAGAAACATCAGTCAGGAAGAAAAATTACAATCAAAACCGAAAATCCTCTGAGTTTGACACCAACGTCCGTCACCTGCCTTTGGCATCACCACAACAACCACCAAAGGAAAAATATATATGACGGATCACCTCCTCACCAATCTCGACGCGGCTCTCTCGCTGATATGCAACTTTACAGACCTCTAAGGAAGCTCACCGAAGATGAAACCATTACCATTGAACAAATCAGACCGGAGCAACACCCCGGACACGCCATCGAACTCCAGATCTAGCACTCCCGCACGACTAAGACATTGGAGGAGGAAACCATACATGCCATTCACGAACCCATCACCAGCTTCCAGATGTCGCCCATGCAGACCAAAATCTGCATCCGCTCTTGGACTACCTCCCAAGCTCCATGTCGGCGTCGACGAAAATGTCGTCGCAACGACAGAGCCCGAGGACACAAGTCCATCAAAAGAATGTCGTCGTCGCCGCCACGCCATGCTTGTTTGAATAGACTGGTTTCCAAATCCACCCCAACCATAGGGCCGACCGCCGCTTTAGGGAATGATATGAAGATTCTTTATTCAGCGCCACCATCGCCATCACCAAAAGCCAAGACGATGTACAACCTAAAAACCCGAGCTACTCTGGCCTAAAACGATCCACACACGTGGATCGGTGACCCCTCTCACAACCGACAATCGACGTCGTCAGCGGAGGGGAGCCGCCAAAGCACAACGACATAGGAGACTCTCCTTGCGGTTTGGCGAGATCCTTTTTCCTTTATTCGATAGGAGGAAAGAAAAGCAACATGTGGTTTCTTCTACACAACTTGACTTTTTGTGGCTACATATTGCCAAGTAAAAAAATGATGATGCATATGTGGCATTTTTTTTGCTTGGTTGTGCCTCCGGCGCCTAGCGGCTCGGATCCAGTGGCCTCGCTAGTGGGGGGGGGTAGGATAGGTGAAATTATGATGTTAGGGAGGGCCATGTAGAGAAAATAAAAATAAAAAAACATCATTGTTCATGTGTTCATTAGGAACAATCCATTGTATTAGGGGGACCCAAGCCCCGCTGGTCTCCCTGACTCCGCAGATGGCCATCGTCATCGATCCAGTGGCCATCGGTGCCTTTGTTGCCCTCCCCTCTCACTGACATAGATTTATCGCGCTCTGCCATGGATGCTCCTTGCTCTCATACAGGAGCTCCCCTTTCAAGTGGACGAGGTTGCATGAGGTTCCCCAGGAGGTTCGTTGGCGCCGGTGTGGTGATGCATGTGTTGCCAGGTGGCTGGCCATGTCTCTGGCTCATGGAACTTGGGTCGTTGGTTGGCGGCCTGGCCGGTGGTTCCTTTGATGTGAAATGAAGTTTCTTTTCGTTATTCCTCGAGTGGTCGGTTGCCATGGCGGCGGGTTGTGGGTGGTGGTGCAGGATTGCAAGATCTTGGATGTCCGGTCGACGACCCCAAAAGGTGAGGCTTCACGATTGGCTCTGCGGTGAGCAAAGCTGCAGCAATGGCGGCACCTCTCCTTGGCTATGTGGTTAGTGAGGGGAGGGTTGGCGGGTGATCCTGATGCTATCATGGCTTCGGCGGTAGCGTCTCCCTGGTATATGTAGGCCTTGTGCTGGCTGTGGCGGTCCCTCGGGTCGTCGACCCTCGTACCTCGGCTGGCATGCGTAAGGTCCGAGCGAAAACTCTACAATTAGGGCGCTGGCGACGATGATGCATGTGGGTGCCGCATCCCTCTTGGAGGCGTCATTGCGAGTCACCTTATCCGTGTGTCAGGGCCCCAAGTGAAAGTGTAGTTCCTCTTTTTCGGATTCGACGTAGACGACATGTTGCGTTGTCACCCTCTTGGGTGTGTTGTCGTGAGGCTCTGTGTATCTTCTGGTTGCGGCGAGTCGGCATATTCAGGCTTGTTTGACCCTGGCAAGAAGCTTTTTCGACTCTGATGTGGGTGGTTTCATTGGTCTCCTATATTTTACACATGTTCTCGTTGTTATCACTCTTGGTCCTAACTGTTTGTTGGTAGTGTCGGAGCTCCGCGGCCCAAAGCGAGAGGGCAAGCGGCCCTTTCTTGCGACAACTTGGTGTGTGTGGTGTAACGGCCCCGGTGGTTTCCTATGGAGGCATTCGTCTGGTAGTTTCAGTAAGCCTTGTCGGAGTATTTTATGGCAGATCCCTCAATAGGGTACCTGGCCAGATGAGTGGATCAGATGGGAAACAAGGCGGAGTTTTACTCATTTTAGACCCTCGTAAAGGAGGTACTCCCTCCATTCCTAAAAGTAAGACGCATTTTGCTTCGTTAAGACATATACTTGACCAATAATTACTTCATAAATACATTGTTATATGACATGAAATTTGTGTCGCTAGGCTTGTATTTAAAAGTACTTTGTTATAGTGATTTTTTATCACATAAATCAAATATTAAAAGAGTAATGGCTGGTCAAAGTCTTGTCTTAACGAATGAAATATGTTTTATTCATCGAAACAGATGGAGTAATATCCTACTCCTGCTTGTGTATATGGGTTATAAGGATTGAGACATATTGAACGACAACACTGTGATTATGTACCTATAGCCGACTAACCTAGCCTCGACTTTATATGGATATTGGGGTTTAGGGTTACATGTTCTAAGTTTGTTGTAGGAGTCTTTCTAGACGCCGGTCATCTCGTCGTATAAGTCTTCCGGGTTCGCCTGATAGTAGTACCATGGGCCGGGCCAATCATCTCATGGCCTAACCGACCTAGGAGGGCCCAGGCCTGGGCGGCTTCTAGTAAGGTGAGGCATCCTTGGGCCATAACAACGCCAAGCCTATTGTTATGCATAACTACTCTTGTTTTCTTGGGCAACGTCGAGTTGGTGGGTTCTCGCTCCTCTCTCAATTATCGTTTGTATTTTGATCTGCTTTGTAAAAAGATTTTCTCACCACCTTATACCGGATTGGTCATTTGGGCTTTACTTATAAAGCAGGGCAAAAGCCTAATTCGAGATATGTTATTCATTTATGGGTGTATGGGTGAGGAGACAGATCACCCAAATCAACTAGTTATTAAATCATCTAAAAAAAATTAAAACTAGTTAGGAATCATAGTTTTCTTTTTTCCTGAGTAGACCTAGGCATGGGCAAACCGGTCCGGACGGCCCGTCCCGACCCGGCCCGAAAATCCCGGGCCAGGCCTGACCTAATTGTGCCATCGAGCCGGGCCCGGGCCTGGAAATCGAGCCCGACGAGCAGATCAGGCCGGGCTCGGGCCTGCAGAAAATTATTTTTTAGCCGTAGTCGGGCCGGGCCGACCGGGCCTTGTCGGGCTTTCTTAGGCCCGATGGTTAGGCCAGGCCGGGCTCAGGCCCAGGTTTTCAGCACCAGGCTTTTTTTGGCCCCGCCCGAAGCCCGGCCGGCCCGACATATGCCGAGTATAGTCCTGAGCTTGAGTACCACCGTAGCTAATACGATTTTTTTCCTACAAAGGGAAACCAACTTTTTTCCGCCAGTTTAAGGCCCAGTTAGTACTGCAATGGAGGCCCAGGAATAGATTGACCAGGCCCAATAGACACATCGGCTTCTAAACCCTCGCCACACCACCTTGTGCGAGATTCCATTTCCACTTTTCGCCAGAAACCCCAGCCATGGCGATCGCCGCGGATTCGACCGCCGACCAAGCCCCGAACCCTGCTCCCCACGAGCCTTCGGACGAGGCCCCCATGGCTCCCGACCAACCCGACCGTGGCGAGGACAATGAGGTCGACTTCGACGAGGAGGAGGAGGACGATGCAGAGGAGCTGGACGGGCCGGCGGCGCGAGCGGCGTACAAGGAGAAGGTGGATGCCCTCTTCCGTCGCCTGTCCACCGAGCCCGTCGGCATACGCGTCCACGACGTCATCATCAGGGGTAATTTCAAGACCCGCGGCTCCCTCATCGAGGCGGAGGTCGCCGACCTGCTCCGCTCCGCCGGCACCGTGCAGGGCCTGGTGCGCGCTTCCAGCCATGCCAGCGCGCTGCTGCGCCGTCTCTACGTGTTCGACTCCGTCTCCATCACCCTCGACGCCGGCCCGCCCGAGTTCCCCGGTACCGCGAACGTCACCATCCAAGTTGTGGAGGCGGCCAGACCCTACAATCGTGGCATCTTCTTCTTCCCCAAGAAAGAGGTGAGGATCGATCTCTGTAAAATTGCAACGCAAGTGCCCTCAATTTGTTATTTCCTCCGTTAGTGATGTGTTGGTCAGATGAAGTGGTGCTGAATTAAGCACTACAACAAAGTGATGCTATACTTTGGATTCGGTACTGCTACTATGTGTGTAGTTTAATTATTGCATTAATTGCTGGCATGTTCCAAACCAAGGATGCTCAAAGTGGCCACTTTGTAGCTACATTACCTGATTGTTGGTAGGATGAGAGGTAACACTAATCAGTAGTCATGTGCTGTTATTTGGTGTATGAATAGGAAAATTTTAATGCTTGGAGTCTTACTTTGGTTGCTTTGGTGTGTTCGTTTATCACCTAAGGTAGCATGTGTCCTCTCGAATGAATACATCTATTTATCTTAATAAATATGCAGGATTGTATAGATTATCAGACACAACCATTTGGTGGTTTGGCGACACTCAATTCTTCATTGCTATTCCAGAACACTCAATTGGTTACAATTTTATTATCTTGAGTGAAGCATACAACTGTGAGCCATCTCTTATCCAAGAAAACCACTTAACTATTGTTGATAAGGTAACATATATTTTGACGGTTGATCTACAGCATAGTAGATACACCGTATTATGTGACGCCATTCTAGTCAGAAAACAGAACCATGCAAACATCTTATTATTTGGGTAAAATAGGTAAATTGGTTTGTTATGTGACGCCATTCAGATGTCTAGTATACGCTTAGTGTTAACAACATAAGAGCAGAATATTGCATTGGAGGTCTTTAGTAATACGTGCTTCTTTTTTAACTGCATTCAGTATCTGAAATGTTTCCTGGAATGATGCTTATATTATATTCAGGCAATATCATGGCCAGTTGAAGGATGGTTCATGTTGAAGAACCTATTTGGTTACGGGGACATGTGGGATGTTTCAGGGGAATATGGTTGGGATCAGTCATCAAAGATAGACATTGGAGTGTACCTGCCAAGATTGAAATCAATACCAACACCTTTGACGGCTCGGGCATCAATCCTTTCTGAAGATTGGCTGAAGTTTTCATCGTACAAGGAGCTCCTTCTTGGCCTTAAGTTTGGTTTGCTTTCAACCTTGCACCATAACTTGTCCTATGATCTGGCATGGCGTACCTTAACTGACCCCTCAGAAATGGCATCAGAATCCATAAGGAGGCAGTTAGGACATAATCTGCTTTCTGCACTGAGTTATGCATATAAAATAGATAAAAGAGATTCGGAATTCCGGCCAACAAAAGGATGTGCATTTGTCTCAACTTCTCAAGTTGGTGGTCTATGGAAAAATGGACTAAAATTCTTCCGCCAGGTTCTTATGCAACCAACTTCTTATGGTTAATCTTCCATGCAAAGTTTATGCCTGCTTTATCTTCATTGCATTTTTTGCTTTCTAATATGTCAAACATTTACTACCTACTCCCCCTGTTCCATAATTCTTGTCGTGCTTTTAGTTCAAATTTGAACTAAAACCACGACATGAATTATGCAACGGAGGGAGTACTGTTAGTCTTGTTTGTATTAGCTGCACTGTTAAGTAACCATTGAAGTAATCAAGGAAAAGGAAGATTAGGCGTTAATTGTGTGCTTTGCCACTGCCTAGCGTATACTTCACCTAAGCGCACACCTAGGCGTGTTATTTTTTCACCGAGTAATGTGCCAATTCCAAGAATGTGCTTTATACTTTGTACCAGCATTATTATTTCACTAGAATGTACTGTTTGATCGAATTGTCCAAGAATGATGGAGACTCTTACCACAATGAATAAATAATTCCCTGTAAAACCATATGGAGACGGGTGTACAAAAGAGGGCCTGAGCAAGGGCCTGTATGTAATGCTGGTGACATCTGCTCGGCTTTTTTCCCGACGGAAACTTGGTTTTAATAATCTCCGTTTGGCAGTGAAAATGCAGAATATATTGCAATTGGTTATGTTACCAAAAGCTCTCATTGTTTGTGAGTGACTTGTTTGGGGAAGACTGCCAGGGGAAAATAACTGGAAGTTTAATAAGAGATAGATATCAAAGCTTAGCATGATATTAAATGTATAATTTAACATTTAACTATTTTGAAGGAATGTTCTAATGGATCATGGCCCTGAAGACATTTTTAAATTCTTCCTCACACTTATAGCTTCACATCCCAATAGAGAACATAACCAACCATCAGAGATCATATTATTTGAACTTAAGCCAGCTGATGTCACATTATTCTTCCTCATACTTATAGCTTCACATCCAAATAGAGAACATAACAAACCATCCGAGGTCAAATTATTAGGACTTAAGTCATCAAATATGTCAACTATCCGATGACTGTGCCAAGAGCAATTGAATACTCGCCACCCATGATGAAGCCAAGGTTGCTCTTGGCACAGTCAACTATCCGATGACTGTGCCAAGAGCAATTGTGGGGGAGCCAAGGTTGGGCTGGACCTGGGCCAACCTAGGGCCGACATGATAAACACTGTCAAACAAATGCTACCATCATCGTCAGGATTCCGGCATTACTACCCGGGCCACTGTCTGGCTTACCTGGGTCTTACCTCCACTCCTGTCACCACCCATTAGCCAAAAGATAACTGAAGTATATATACCAATGCGAGTTAGGCATTGCTGATTTTGCTTTGGGCAGTACCCGTCATGGTTTGATGAATGGCTTTTCAAATAACCCTACCAGTGTCAATATGCAGCATTAGAAGTATTTGAGATTTCTGGTATCTACTTTTGGTTGGATAAATCAGTGCTCAGTTCATCTTTTCGATTTATCATGGATAACTTATGTTGAGTAATGCATTAAATCGATGTATATGTAAGGTTATGAAAATTGTCTATTAGAGTTTTAGGTACTTAAACTATTGCCATTTTTTTCCGTCACCAATACATGTCTGGAGATATTTTGTCCGACTTAACTGACCTAGTTCACGTGGCAAGTTTTGTTCGACTTGGGAATATAATTAATTACTATCCTTGTTAGGATAGGATATAGAAGCATTATTGCCCATTTGTTGGTAGTGTTCACTATCTAGCAATGAATTGCCGATGGTTAATTTTGATACACACAGAGCAGAGAATTTTGTTTACCATGCAGAATGTGATTTGTGATTTGCTTGGTAGGAGCTCCTTTTGTTCTTTTCACATGACTGATTAACATCCAAAACTTGCATCACTCTGTTCTGCTTACCGCACAAGGATTGCCCACTTAACCGGTTGGCGGTTGTCCATGAGATTATTTGTAATAATTGGCGAGTGTTGTCATGGAAGCTGTATATAGTTAAGAGCTACACCTGGGGTGTAGGTTCTTTGATTTTTTATATCTCTGTTAAGAGTTCACTGGGTGGTGTCTCTGCTGTGAATGTTAGTACAGTGCATCAAAGCAGCACCAGTTCCATTATGACTGGCTGGCCGGCAAGAAGACCAGGTGTTTACACTGCAAGAGATGGTCAGATGTTTCTCGAGGACTTGCAGCAGAAAGGAGGAGAGTTAATAGGATTAGGAAAGAGTTCAGTTTAATAAGGAAAGACCTAATAATAAGTATAATCGTATTAGTCTGTTACGACTTAGGACAGGTCAAGGGCCTGATCATCCACTATATAAAGGTGGCATGTATGATGTATCTATCTACGTTTGAGACAGGCAATAACAGACAATGTATTCGCTCAAAGTTATTCTAGTTTCAAACTATGTCTACCCAGTCCCCCGTAGCCATGCTGGCTATCTTCAGCACGGTAGTTTCCATTGCGAATCAAGGTCCACAAGGACCACAACAGTCTTGGTCATTTCTCTCATTCTCTTTTGTTTGTTTTGGGCCGTGGCCCTTGGGTTGGTGCGTCATAACTATTTTTCATTGTAAAGGCGAATATCACCTTATTCGAAGTTCCAGAGAAAGTTGCCAACCTTAATCAAAGCCATATGAATTGTACGGTTGTGATAGGTGTGGAAGTAGTGGAATAAATCCTTGGAATGCAATGCTACAACACATTTGAATATGGGTAGCAAAGAGCGCTTGTGCTCCAACTCAGACCAATCAACTTGACACCTGCATAACACCTCCTTGACTCGTACTATCCACTATGAGGACCATGCCTGTTGGCACAATACCCTTGCCTCAAACTGGCCTCAAGGCTTTGTTATAGATAGTATCATTTTCTAAATAGAATGAGGCAGAAGGAAGCATCCGAAAAGGATGGAAACCTAGAAGTTTGTATTTTTGTCAAATGAGTTTCCAGATAGAAGTATGCCTTGTGAATATTTTTTCACCGAACATCACTGTTTTCTTTACTGCAGGAGTTTGATGTTCGCGGCGCTGTTCCATTCGGTTTTTGCAATGCTGCCCTTAATGTTGGCATATCAGCAGGGGTGATTCTACCTTTGAGCAGAGGATTTATGGAATTGTCTTCACCTGTCCCTGATAGATTTTACCTTGGAGGTCTTTCTTCCCCTGTATGCAGCCTTGGTGGGCTATCATCTCTGTTGGGTTTCAAAACAAGAGAGTTGGTCCATCCGAACCACGGAGATCTGTCCCAGGCAAGTCAATTACGGTCGATGCTGCTGCCTCTACAGGGAGGGATTGCTTGGGAGGCGATCTTGCTGTTTCTGCGTTTGCTGATCTATCTTTTGATTTGCCCCTAAAGCTGCTCAGAGATAATGGGATACATGGTCATGCATTTCTTTGTGCTGGAAACCTTGCCAAGTTGTCTGAGGGTGAGTTTAAGAATTTCTCATTTCCCGAGTTTCGGCGCACATTCAGAAGCTCTGCTGGTGTTGGCATTGTCTTTCCAACCTCACTTTTCCGGATGGAGGTATATTTTGAGACCTCAATCTTTCATTATGCAATCCTTGGTGTTTGTTAGGCGACTAATCCATGCTATTGGGCTTCATTTTTCCAGTTAAATTACTGCCATATTTTGAAGAAACATGAGCATGATCATGGAAAGAGTGGAATTCAGTTCAGCTTCTCCTTGGAGTAGATTGTTAGAAAGTGGAGCAACCTTTTGACTTGTTGAAGAATACTGCGTCCTTTTGCACTAAACCATTTATCTTCGTCGCTGCATCAGCTGTTTAACTAACAAGTATAGGAGACTAGTCGACTGTCATCCGATATATTTGACTTCTCGTGGTATGATCGAGAACTGGAAGGGTGTTGGGTGCTGGATCAAATTTATTCGATTTCACGGTGTTGCCATGTCTTGAGGTTGTCTTATTGGCTCGGTAGAGCTTACACTGGTGCTTTACATTGTGATGGTTGGTACTGGATGGGATATTACATGTTGTGAGGCCAACTCCAGCGCGCGACCCCATCCGGACGTCCGTTTGGGCCGGATTCTGTCCGCTTGGGGCGACAATGGGGCTGCCCATGTCCGGCTCGGTCCGTGGCCGGGTCGGTGCGCCCAACGCGCGGACGCACCCCAAATCAGTCCGGGGCGGACAGGGCATTTAAAAAAAATTGGAATACACAAAAAATGCCAGAAAAATGTAAATAAAACGCAAACATTAATAATTATACATTAATAAAACATTGTTCAACGGCCGCACAGCCCACAGTCCTTAATTAACATAATTAAAAAAAAAGCAGATAAAATGTGTCGCCCCGCGCTGCCGTGCCCGTCACCGTCTTCAGGCGCCGCCGTTGCAGCCGTTGTCGTCATCGTCGCCAGTGAGGTCGATGTACGACGGCATCGTCCAGAGGTGGGCCGGCGGCCCCTGGAAGGTTGGCGGCGCTGGCGGCGCCTGCACCACCTCCCTCGCGGCGATGGCTCGCGCTCCGGTGACCGCGGCGGCGTGGGGCACCAAGGCTCGGCCCCCACTCCCTGGACCATCTCCGTGGCCGTGCACGACCACCTCCAGCGCTGGCCCACCAGGTTCGGGGCAGGCCGTGGCGGAGGAGAAGAACGGCGCGGCTCGCTTGCGGCGCGGCGGCGGCCGGACGACGACCCAGCCTCGTGGTCGTGCGCCCCCTTCCCCTTGCGGCCGGTGCTCCACCACCCCATTGCTGCCGGCGGCCGGAGAGCTCGAGGGAGGGGGGAGAAAGCTAGGGTTTGGTGTCGGTCCCGAGGAGGCAGCAGGAGTGGAGTGGGGCGCGTGGACTGTGCCGGTCCACGGCTTCCCCATTAAGAAGGACGGCGACCGCCCGCCTGAGTGGATGACAGGTGGGGCCTACCGGGCGTGCACAGTAAATACGGGCGGTGGGAGGTAGGTGGCCGCCTGCCACGCGTCCCCGACGCGGACGAGAGGAGGGCTCGAGCGCGTCCGCTCGCTGTCCGCCAGGACCCAAACCGGGCGCATGTTTGCGCCGGAAATGGGTCGGCCCGTACACAAAACGGACAAGATGCGTCCAGGCCGACGCGCGCTGGGCCGTGGGGTTTGTCCGTTTTGCCCCAAACGGACAGGGCCGGACCGGATGGGGTCGTGCGCTGGAGTTGGCCTGATTTTGGCGAGAGTTTTACACCATTGAGTTGGGAGGGCCTGCTACTTGTATGCACGCGCTATATTCTGACCATTTTGACTGGTATCTGTTCTTTTTGGTTTCTCCGTTAATTTTTTGAAGAAGCCATCCGATGGCTCGATTCCCACACATCAGTCTTGATCTGTTGATCATCTGATCCACTACCAACAGATAGCCCTCATGCTCATGCTCATGGTCAGTCTGTTTGTTTGTTAGCTTTGTATTGTACACTTGTAGTACATATACTTCATTGTGTTAAACTGCCGACAAGCTCGAAAATGCGTCCATCCTACATCAAACGACCAATAATTCCAAAAGTTCCAACGTACATGCCATCACTAAGTCATGTCGTCGTATCATATCATGGCAGAATCTACAGGTCAGGAAGGGTTGAGTACGTGTCCACAGCCTTCATCTGGAGTTCGCAAGTGCGGTGGCCAGGTATGCGTCCAGCTTCTCGTTCTGCTCTCTGGCGACGAACCTGATGCAGATGGGCGGCGTGACGTCGTACCTGGCGAGCAGCGCGTAGGGGATGGAGAAGAGCCCGTCGCCGCAGATGAGCCCGGACGCGAGCACCGGCCCGAACGCCTGCGCGCCGTCCCTGTCCGACCTTGTCCACAGGTAGAGCACCAGGCTGCCCACGCACATGTCGATGGCCACCGCCGGCACCAGCAGGAACGACATGGCCATGCCGGTGACGCTCGGGATGAGGTCCCGCGCGCGCCACCTGCAGTGCACGGCCGCCTCCCGCAGCGCGCACACCGCCAGCGCCAGCACGAAGAAGCCCACGCTCATGCTCAGGCAGTGCCTGGGCAGCTCCAGCTGGTGGCCCACGCCGATCACGGCGATGGCCCGGTAGATCTTGGCCAGCGGCACCTGGTAGATCTTGTTCCCGGCCTCCTCGTAGAAGTGGTGGAACACGGTGAACACGGCCGGGTTGACGACGCAGCCGATGGCCGTGCCCACGACCTGGCTCAGGAAGAGCGCCCGCGGCGAGGTCAGCGTCAGGTAGCCGGTCTTGAAGTCCGACATGAAGTCGGAGGCGGTGGAGACGACGGACGACACGACGCCGCAGATGACGAGGCTCCCCACCACCCCGCCGCTCCCGTACCCGATCCACGACGCGAACAGCAGGATCACCAGCTTGTTGTACTGCGCCGAGAAGTTGGTCTCGGCCACCCCCGTGCCGTAGGCGTTGCAGAAGGCCAGCAGCGGCGCGAACACGTACGCCGTCGCCACGTGGTAGTACCGCACCTGGCCGTAGATGTGCGGGACGGCGGCGGTCGACAGCAGCGCCAGCGCCGCGTAGCCGCCCATGGCGAGGGTGCCCGGGATGTGCTCCCGGAGGAACACCTGCGTCCGGCGCCGGTCGTCGAAGCTGAGAGTGTTGCGCGGCACCGCGTTCACGTCGGAGAAGGACCTCAGCGTCTCCGCCGCCTCCCGCTGGTGGTGCCGCATCGTCTGCAGCGTCCTCACCAGGATCACCACCAGCTGGAAGATGCCGTCGCCGAGGATCATGCCTATGGCGCCAAACACCTGAAACCACACCAGCTGTCGATTACAGCGTGCGTGCGTGCATGCATGCCTCGTCGTAATTTGTTGGTGGATCGGAAACTACGTACCTTGTACCCGTTGACGCCACGCAAACTGCCTTCCTGTAGATCGGCGGCGTACCAGCTCCCCTCTTTGGTCTCGATGTACGGCCACAAGAACCCCCAGGAGAGGATGGCCCCGACCAGCATTGAGATGTTTATCTGGTAAGGGCTGATCATCCCGACGCCGACGTATGTTCCGTTCAAGTTGAGGTAGAAGCTGCAAGCATCAGAGAAGCAAATTCGTTGCCAATGGTACATTTCTGCTCAAGCTTCGGCGGCACTGGACACAAGTAGCAACTTGTAGAATGGATGGATGACTTACCCGCGATTGAAGGCGTCGAGCCCAAACGAAGGGAAGGCGGTCATGCCGCAACGCGGTCCGCCGGAGTAAAACCATTGGAAGATGGACATGAACAAGCTTCCCAGGCACGACTGGATCATCAGAGACACTTGCTTCCTGTGGTAAGAAGCAGAGGCACATCAATGGATAACTCAACCCCAGCTGCATGGCTGATGAGGAACAGTTTCATGTGAGGTTCCGTACGTGCTTACTTTGTTTGCATGGCCCCGTTAGGGGTATGGAAGCTGTTGATGAGGTGAGCCGTAGCCGAGCCGCTCGGAAACGTCAGCCGGTGCCGGATGATCATCGTCTACACGTTAACCGGCACAGTAGGGATGCGCCAGGGAGCTATAATTAGGTGAACGTACGGTTCAAATTTTATCTCGTCGGCGGCGCACGTAGGGGGGTACCTTCCTCATGGGGACAACGGCGAGGAGTCCGACGAAGCTGATGAGAAAGTAGTAGGCCATCATCCGGGGGAGCGTCGGCTCGCTGACGTTTCTGCCGTGGACCTGGCCGGTGTTGATCTTCTCCGCCGTCCTATGATCCATGGCGAGCAGGTACGACCCGAACCCACCTAACAACGGCGCAAGCACACGCACAAAATCATGCGACCGGTCGAGCAGAGATTCATGGAGGAAGATCGACGTCGCGTCGCGTGGCAGGCGCGCGAGGCGTACGTACCGCTGTAGGTCATGCTGGCGCAGGCGACGACGCAGGTCTGGACGACGACGTTCTCGTGGCGGGTGAAGGGGTGGTAGGACACGCCGAGCTTGTCGAGCAGGCGCGTCCAGGCCCTGAGGAGGAAGAAGCCCAGCAGGCCGGCGGTGATGTTGAGCGTGGGGATGATCCCCGACGTGAACACGAGGTTCATCATGACGCCGCTGAAGGCCGCGCCCAGTGCCAGGCTCGCCACCACGGCGCGCAGCGTCACCTGCTCCGTCCATGGCGGGATGGTCTGGTCCTCGAACGCGCGCTCCGTCGACGGCCCCTCCCGCGGGTCGCCGATCGGCTCCATCGATTATTCGTCCCGCGCCTCCGAGTGCCGGCCTCTCAGGAGGGTGTCGATCGCGCGGGTTGTGCATGCATGCATGCATGCAGTTGACTATTTGGGAATCATATTGGGAGGCAGATAGGGCTACATTGTTTGGCTCCTGCAGTTGCTATTATTGTGAGGGCGAAATGAAAAACTAGCGGTGCCGGCTTCTATCGGATATCGGAAACGTCGTTTGATTTTTCTAAGATTCGTGCATCGTTGTACCGTAGTCAATATAGAGTATACAATCCATTATGTATCAGTACAAATTGCATACAATATGAACACGCGTACACGATGCACGTGTGGCTCACACATTCAATTCGTCCGTAGTCATTGATGTACCCCACGCCACCCCTAACCAATCTTCTCCGTCTAATCCTTTCGTGTGCGAGCCCGCCGCCGCTAGAGTTCTTCAAGCCCGTGGATCCAGTTGGGAGAAGATGAGCTAGCATCATCCTATTCTACGAATCGGTCATCGAGGGTTAGTGATCTACACATCAAAGGCCGTCGTTTCCGAGGTATATCCTCAATTTTTCTGTTAGTGTTGCAGTAGATTTCTGTCTTCTATATCCGCCTTGATATGTGAATGCATCTTAAATAGATTTGACTTGGTACATCTGCATACGGCTATGATCCTTGGTGAGCATGGTAAAACCGAGCCAACCGAGCCCGTTGTTAAACACATTTAATTGATCCAGTAAAACACTGATGATTTCATTTTCATGCTATATTGGGACATCATTCATGTATTAACACCGAAACAGTTATGTTTTGTCTGTTGTAGCCTTTGAAGCGAATCTGACTATTCAATTATAGCCTATTTTCCAGTTATTTACATGTTGCCATTTTACGAAAAACTGCAATGGAGAAAATGCATTTAGCCCATGAGCTTACCATATGGACTTCTCCTCGTTTTCATAAGGCGTGCCATATGCTAAAACAACCACTTGCCGTCGATGACTCACATTCAGGACAACAAGTTTGCAATGTAAATAACCGAGGTAACCTACACTTCGACAAGCATGGGACTGAATTTACAGAGAAACAGTAAAAATCCGTCGTCCAGTTTCTAGCATGAGGGCATCGGAAGCGTCGAACATGCATGATCATTTTAGAAAATGCATCATTGGAAAAAAGAGTAGGCATCGTGGAATGTCTGAGTCAGACGAATCAGAAGTGGGCAGAAAGCGGCATCGAAGTAATGATTTTACGAGCTCAGATAGTGGTCAGTCAAAGAACATGCGTAATAGACAGTTTCAAGCATATGCCAATTATGGAGAGGGAAATCATAATAGTAGTTTTATATGTGATGGTGACCTCCTTGACAAGAGAAACATAAAAAGATTCAGAAACATAAAGAGGATGCATCAAGTTGACAACAACAATTTCCATACGAATTGACATATACAAGTCATACATGTGTAAATTCGTGTAATCCGGTAAGTAGGTCGTTCCGCCTACAAGTTTTGATTACTTGTTCCTCATTCAATAAAATGTATTGTGTCCTCACCGGAGTGACAAGGACTCCCATTATATACAATGCAGGTTATTGGGTACAAATGTAGCCCTCGGAAGGTTAACCAGGTTGTGCAATCACTTAGTGACATACAAAGAAAAAGGGTAAGAGAGCTTGGTTTTCCAGCACTCCTAGAAATCGTGCATGCAGGATGCCTCGAGGTTTAACATTATGGTTAATAGACCAGTTCAACTGGAGGAGAGGGACACTCGTTATCAGAGGCCACCATGTTAAGATCAGGAAGTTAGTGAAGAGAATGCTAGAAATACCTGATGGTTCAGTTGAAGTTCCAATGCCTCGTGGTCGGGGAAAGACAAAGATTAAAAATCATCCAGAAGAAGAAACAAGATCAACCGATGGAATAATAGAAGCAGCAAGCCAATCAAGCAGTTAGTCGATATAATTCATACAGTACCGGAGAAGCAAGAATTTAAGAGGATTTCATGCTGATAGTTCTATGTGTTTACTTGGAGACCTTTTACGGTACATCAGATGATTATTGGCCGTTCATTTTTCTGTTTAGACGGACCAGATTTGGAAATACTACAGCAGATTTTCGGGAGTATATTTTTCGATCAGGGGTAGTTTCGGTAGTTCACTGTTTCCTAAAAAACAGGCGAAGGGCATTACTGGAATTTAACATATTCAATGTTTTTTCTCCAATAGCCATCAGCCCATCACCGTCCTCAGGTCCAGGGACACAAACTGAATCCCTCGAATGGAAGGATAAGGGCGACCGCTGCCGGCGAACCCCGGTCGCCGTGAGGGCCCTCTGCTTTGGCGCTCCGCCGTACCCGGACGAGCCCACACCGCGGGCGTCGTTCCCCTCGCCCCACCCCCCCTCCCCGCCCCCTGGGTGTCCTAGCCGGCAGTCGTCGTCGGCTAGATGACCCCGCCGTTCGTGTTCCTCTCCTAACCTGCGGGATGTGGAGCGGGTCGCTGAGGGGGGTGACGAAGGCGAGACGTCGCTGCGGCGGCATGCCCCATCGCCGTCAAGGACCTGCGCGCCGCCGACCAGGAGGATTTGGAGTAAGGTACTTTACAGACTTGTTCACTCGTCGATTGATTTGATTTGTCGCTTTTGGGTGATGTTTGGTGCAGTGATTTGGGTTTGTAGTTGTTGAAATTGCATAACTATAGAAGCTGAATTCTTTGTTATTATTATGGTGAGGAATCATGATAGTAGATGCTTTTTCTGCTTGAAAATGTTAGGTTCTGTAGTTGCAGACTCTACAAAATTGAGCAGTTTATGATCTTCTTTTGTACGGTCTGGTTCAGTTGTTGTGCATTGTAGACAAAACCACTGCAGTCGGGATTGCTCTGTAGTAGACATGCCCGAAATACTTAACTCTGAACCCCCATCCAAAGACAGCAACCAAATCAAGTGATAAAAGAGAAACAGAAGTCTGAACTATAAAGTCCAAAACTAAAAGCATTGAATGTAATGAGCCAAGAAGTAGAACTGGAAACGGTAGGTGTATTGCCATGTAATTTGATAGTCACACTGATTCTTCAGTGCTCAATTTAGGACGAACACAACTCAAGAATGACCTTGAGACCGAAGCAGACAAAGATTAACTGAATATTAGATCTAAAGACATAAAAGATATGGGTAGTCCAAACTCAAAAGCATTTGCAGCTCCTTTGTTCCCCTGATTTCGAAATGAAATGAAATGAAATATCTATCATTTGCATTATTAGCAGGACCAAGAAACATTTGCATTGCTCGAGGATCTTCTTTTGTTCAATCTTTCAGTCAACATCACACTTCACCGAATATATGGTGACTGTAGTCACTCATGATGATGGTGTTTTTTCCATGACTCTGTAATCTCATGATGGTGTTTTTTCCATGATTCTGAAATTATGAATGAACACAAGCAATCCATGACTATGTTCTTTATTCGACTAGAAAGGTCAGACAAAGTGCCAATGTTACAAGGTACTGTTTAGCTGAATCAAACATGACAACATTAACCTATCATTCATTGCCATATCATACCGAGAATTGAATAGTATAAAGCAAACCCCAAGTTTAAAATGAATGTATTACTTCCAAGGACCTAAGTTACAGAACAAGGAAATTGCGACCAAAAGTCTAAAGCCACTTAAGAATTTTATTTTTGAAGCACAGCCTATTAAACCGCTGGGAAATACATTACAAAAAATACTTCTTTCTAAAACAAAGATAGCATAACATAAATAAGTAGTCAGGACTGATGCAAGCAATCCCTGCATCGTTTGTAAACAATGAAATCTAAAGGACTACCAGATTTTGTCCCAAGACACAGACTTATCTCTGTGTAGAGAGCAATGGACTGAATAATTAAACATAAATGTAGAATGCAATGCGGATAAATGTAGTAAAGATGTACGGCAATTTGCCATACAGATAAAGTAGCACAACCAAAAAAAATGTTTGATACAACTTGGGGACGCTTTAACAGAATTGACTACAGCGTGGAAACCTTCTCCGGGGCAAAAACCACACCACACCCAACCCTATTAACTCTACACCAAGTCTAGCACCGAACCACACCACTACAGTGCAGAACCATCGTCTCCTGAACCGTCTCCTCCGTTGTCCTCTTCGTCGTCTCCTCCGAAGTCTGCGAGGTCATCTAAATCGTCTGCTGGTTTGGCCTTCCGCACTTTCAGCTTGTTGTGGGGTGAATTTATGAGGGCAGCAGCCAGCCATTTTCTGAACCCTCGAATGTCATGCTGCATAGTACGAGGGAGATGTTAGTACTGTTTTGTAGTTTGATGTGAAACTCACATGGCGAAGATGTAGGTACCTGGTCAAATGTCATCGTCATTTCTACTCCACTCCAATACTGGATGTTCTTCAACATAAACAGAGCACAAGAACATCCATCTTCTTGCTGTGGCACTATGTAATCCTTCATAGTCCATGAACTCACGGCAGTGTCTGGCCATCTACTTCCTTGCATGCCATTTTCCATGACCGCTATATCTAGATGTGCTTCCATCCCAAGGAGCTGCAAGTATTATAAGTACCAAATTTATTACAGTATTCGTATAAATTCTAACTTGTATAAAAATGCTGTTAAACACTCACCGCAGCAATTACTTCTTTCTTGGTGTTGGGCGACGAATCGAGGGAGTCCAGAATTTGAATCTCCCTCTTGTAGGCATTGACAACAGCTAGGAACCAGTGCGACCGGGGAACATTCGATGGTAGGTAAATCTGCATTGGAATTTTTGAAGTAATGTGAACTGCCTAAAAAATATATTTTTGATTATTATTAGTGAAGGGAAGGATGTTCTTACCATATCATGCTTGAGGTAGTTATCTCCCCATTTAGTACCTTCTCTGCCTTCTAGAACGTCCCTGGTACAACTAGGGACTGTGCCATCTCTCTTCAGAATGTTGACGATTGTCGACCTTTCGACATACACGCTTCCATGATCTCGGATATCTTCTGTTCTCTCTAGTCGTTGGAGCTCAATTGCCGCATCGATTACCTTAAAAACAAGAAATTACGTTAATAGGAAAACATGAATAATTAAAGATATCATTTTGCGTAATTACTTACATCATCATCCACCCATGCTGCAAACGACGAAGAGTCTGGTGTTGTGAGGCATCGAAGAAACTTCTGCGTTAGCATTATGTCCTTAATCTGCACCAACCTTGTGGTCTTAGGAGTACTGTTCACATAATCAGCCATGATATTCTGAGTGACTCTATCTGTTTCGGCTTGAAATTTCAATAATTCTTTTTTCAGCTCTTTGAGCTGCTTGGCGCTGCTCTCAGCATTTCTCTTTTTGTTCTGCGGGTACAGAACCTCGGTACTATCGTTAGTCTGTTGAGAAGCAGCCCTTTTCCTTCTCAAGCCAGGAGTGTAAAACTCATACTCCTCGCTTTATAGGAGTGAAGACTTGTTCTTCTTCCGGCCATCATGTCTCACACGCTTCCCAATGGAGTCCATGGCATGAATGGATGTATCCTTCGCCTTCTGCAATATTGGACGTAAGTTAGGAATATGGATGGAACAAAATGTTTTTAGCAATATGATTGAAAAAGAGAACAAATTTAAGAGACATGTGCATGCTGACCTCAGATTCTGCCGGTAAGTTCTTGCTGTCATCACGCCTGCCACGCCTGCCAATGGATTGCACAGAGTCGTCTCTATCAGATTTTCCCTTTTGGGGGTCCACTGATGTTTTCTTTACCTTCTGTAAAAATGAAGCTAAGTTAGCGAAATTGCTGGAAAAAAAAACGTGATAGCAATATGGAACTTCATACCTCAAATTCCGTTGCAAGGTTCTTGCTGGGGTTGCTGTAGACATACTTTGGAACTTGAATTGTAGAACTGGCAACATTTTTTGAGGTTTTCTAGTTTGCACGTTCAGAAGATAAATGGTTAGCATAAGTTTTGTGACATGAAGAGGAAAGTTACTAATTTTACTACCTTGGTTTCTTTGTCTACTCCCTTTTCCGCATCTAAGTTATGGGATGGCACAAAGTGAGGGACATCGTTCTGTCGTACGCCAAATTGATGGTCCTTTTAACAAAAGGATGTTAGTCATGCACTTATTTTGAATGATCAATTAGAAAAAACAAATACTTACATTGAATTGGGTTATTAGATCCTCCAAGCGCATGCTGGTTTCTTTCTGGCGCCTTATAATCCCTTCAATCTGTGCAGAACTCTCCGAATGTTGTCGAGACATCATTGCTTTTATCTCGGACATGTGGGCGACTAGGCGGCCTGTCCCATCGAGCTACAATTTAAGATAAATTAGAACTGATCTATTACAACAAAAAAATAGAATAAGTTTCAGCCTGAGAAACATTGCACGTACCTCCACAGTTGACTTTGGCTGTTGATGTGAAACCTTGGGCAATGCCTTCCAAGGTCGCATGAGGTCCTCAACCAGCTGCATTTTTTTTATTATGAATCATGAATAATTTTCTAAAAACAGAGCAGATAACAACGAGTACACTAAGGACATACCTCTGAAAATGCATAAACTTACTTCAAAGGTCTTTTATTCTTAGCACACACTTCATCATTGTTCTCTTTTCTCTTTCTCCCCCGAGTCATCATACTAACTTTAGTCAACTTTGCTGGAGCTTTCCTGTGTAGTCAAAAACATTGTTCAATATTAACATGCTTCCAGAACAGTGCAACTTGCTAAAGTACAGTAGACAAGATACATGAAAAATGAAAAAACTTACTTCACCAGTTTCCTCTTCTTAACACGCTCTTCTTCTTCTTCTTCTTCATTATTGTTCACTTTTTTCTTCCTCCCACCAGTCAACTTAGTATGAACTTTCCTATAAAAATTAAACCATATAAACAGGCTACCAATGAATAAATGAACATATGTAGTACAGATCAAAATGACCAAACACTTACTTAAATGTTTTCTTTTTGGCTTTCAAATTCTCGTGGAATGGCTTCAACCTCTTATTTGATTCTTTGCTTGGTCTGCCTTTGGGCTTTATTGGTATTGGGTCTTGGACTTCATCTGTAAAGCATTGATGCGCCCCAGAAAAATATGCCGGCATAGGAACAAATGATGCCGTGCCAGTATTCCCATCATTTATGCCGCCCTCGTCCAATATGCTCCTCAGGTACTCCATCACCTTTTCTGACTGGATTGTGCTAGACTGCTAGCTGAGGCTGTGAATAAAGCTTCATTAGCCATATTGCGCAGTTCATGGTACTTATCCATCTGTTCTGACCATACATGTGTATTGGCAGTCCTCACAGAACCGAAAGCAGGCTTGGCTTGCATTGTCCATCTTGCCTTCACACAACATGTGGGGATGGTGCATATCCCATTGTACTTCAGAACGCAAAATATATGAGCACATGGAAAATCCTCGCTTTGCATCTTCCTACATCCACAATATGCACTTTCCATCTTTGTTCCATCAAATATACATGTCACACGAAACCTAATGTGCACCGACTCTTTGCGAGCAACTCCATAGCTAACCAAACCAGTGTCCTCTTCTACTTCAATAACATCCCATCTTGATAAGTTGACAATCTCGGCCTTTACCTTAGTGAACATAACAGGGGTATGAATAGATGAGGCACTTATCTCTAGTTTGTCGGCAGTAAATTTAGTGAAGGGGATTGTGTGCGAAGCAACAGCGTCTAATGCTGCTTCATTTCTACGCAAAACTGACACACAGTGCTCAACGTGTTGCACCAGATCAACGAGTTTCATACTCCTGTTCAGGTGCACATGAAGCCTCGAGTTTAGAGACTCACTCCTCTGATTGCTCAGCATCCCTAGGAAATACCTTTCCTTGTTATATGCTAAAGACCACTTATCTCTTAGCTCATACATCCTGTGAATCCATGCATCTTTCTTTTTCCTTGTGATTCTGAATTTCTTCTTATAAGACAACCAGCGTCTCTCAAACTCATCAACAGACATGGCATAGTAGATAAATTTCCTAAATTCCTTGAGCTTTTCCTTTCGGAGGTGAAGCACCATATTCTGCTCGATATGCCAGCTGCACAAACGATGATATGTGTTCGGCCAGACTGATGTTATGGCTTTGGCCATTGAAGCGTCGCCGTCTGTGATCGCTGAAATGGGATGCTTCTGGTGCATTGCCTCCAAAAATACCTGAAGCAGCCACTCGTAGGAGTCAACCGTCTCGTCCGATACAAGACCAACCCCAAACACAACTGTGCTGCGTTGGTGGTTCAACCCCACAAATGGAACAAACGGCAACCTATATCTGTTTGACCGGTATGTGCTGTCAAACACCACCACACCACCAAATGCTACAAAGTCCAAGCGAGATTGGGCGTCTGCCCAGAATATGTTCCGCAGATGCCCATCACTGTCTGTGGTGTATTTGTAAAAAAAATCTGGATCTTTCATCTTCTGTGCGGTCATGTAGTTCAGCATAAATTGAGCATCACTACCATCTATCTTTTTCTTCTTCTCCAACGCGACATGATTATACAGATCTCGAGATATAAATCCAACCTTGCCGAAACCACCAGCCTGCTTCTCCATCACATCCATTATCTGATGTGTGCGAAGTCCACCAACGGAGTACTCAATGATGTCTGCTTTCTGTGGGTCAGTGTCATGGTACGATGAGACCACAAGAAAGGTGACAACTCAGGATCTATGAATGGATGGCTATGTTGGTCCAGAAAATTCTTTACAAACCACAACCCAGTGCTTTCTTGGAGCTCAACCTGCAAAAGAGCAGGACAACCACACCGAGAGAGTGCCCTTGGCGTCCTTTTCTTGTCAGTTTCTTCAAAGTGCTTTATGGCCCGATATCCTTGTTTGCCGCACACAAACGTCCTCCGGTATGCATTTTCCTTGTTTCCCTTATATTTCAGATCGCCCTTTCTAACACCAAACCCTTTGTTCTTCGCATACCCTAAGTAGAACTTGTACGCTTCGTTCTCACTTTTAAATGTCTGCCTGACCATCGAGTCATACTCCATAAATTCATCTATCGAGATGCCTTCACCACCCATGCCGTTATCCTGCCATAAGAAACAACAATACCTGTTACATATTTACATGAAAGAAATACGCTGGAACTAAAATATATTAACTATAAATTGTCAACGATTATCATCTGTAACTGAACCAAGAATCTCTGACATCCTTATTAATTGTCTGAGAAGCCTACAATCCTACTGGGCAGAGTAATTTAACCCATCGTTTTCATGTTTATTGTTCCAAATTGCTTCTGTTCACATAGCATGGGCATACAGGCTGTACATGCACTTTCATTCCTGTGTGATATGCGTGTAAATCGCATCACAGCTTCCACGTATGTGTTGGCTGGAATGCTTCGTAAAATATACATATGCATACTTATCCCGAACTGCATAGACACCAAAGCAACTTTCTCATCTCTATCCAAAAATTCAGGTTCTGAGAAATCTTGGTTTTCAAATAACCTTATTAAGTTCTTCTAAGAAGTACTCCAATCTGAGGTGATGGCAAAGCAATATAGTCATTACAAACCCTTGGATGCCATCATAATTTATTGTCTGTTCTCTTGTCACACACACTACTAGCATCCATACGCACACAGATCAAGCAGTCCTTTGGAAATTCCTATTGCATGCACAGCTATGGTGTTTGGGGAGCACCAGAGGCAACGTACCTATGCGAGGGATCTCCACCACGATGCGCGGATGAACCAATCTCGGACCCCGTCCGAAGATTGCACGACGGAGAGAGGGCCGCCGGGCGGCGCGGGGCGGCTGCGCCGTTGAAGATCTTGCGGCGGCGACCGCAGGGCGGGAGAAGGAGCGGCCGCCTCTGTACAACTCAGCCGACGGCCGCAGAAAAATGAATGCGCGATGGAGAGAGGGCCGCCGGGCGGCGCGGGGCGCCTGCGCCGTTGACGATCTTGCGACGGCTGCGCCGTTGAAGATCTTGCGGCGGCGACCTCAGGGCGGGAGAAGTAGCGGCCGCCTCTGTACAACTCAGCCGACGGCCGCCGGGCACCTAGGAAGCGGCAGAAAAATGAAGAACTCTGTGATAATGAGAAGGGAAACCTACGAACTAAGATAGGAACGATTCTTTTTTCCAGGTGTGATTACTTACGTTATTAATTATTGCAATTACTCATATTATTAATCACCACAATTATCATTAAGAAAGGACTAATCTACCCTAACAGCCAATTACCAGAATATCCTCAAGGAAAAAAATCAGAAATCAATAATGACCATTGGATCAATTATATACTACCCACTATTTACAGGAGTATGATGCACCGTAAAAGGTCTCTTTACTTGGCTCCACCTGGTGGTCATGTGCTTAATAGGAATTTCATATCAATGGTGCGGGATGTAGAAGTTGTTCCCGACATGAATTGGTGCAAATTCGTTGCAGACTACATAGCTGAAGGCGTGAAAACGTACATGCAGTCAACAACAACAAATATTAATGTCTATGGGTGTGTCCATGTACTGCTGGTAAGAACGTACATATGGCATCATAGTTAATATGCATTTATGATTTGCTAATTCGGCGTCAAATATGCAGCTAATATACATACATGTTGTCCGGTCTCCAATGCTTGTTGTTCCTGATAACACCCCACTATGCAAGAACGTATCTACTGTGCTGCTCGATCAGCCTAATTCATTGGACATTGAAACATCCGGCGAGCACGGCAGGTTGTCGGTAAGCTTGCACTAAATGTTTGTAGCAATATTCTATATTATTGGCTGGTAAATGTGTTCATATTTTGTCAATGTCTCCAAACATATAGATCGACCAAGTAGTTATCAAAAGTGCTAACCTAATCCCAGGTGACGCTCTTAGTGATGAAGAAAACGATAGCCATCTAGGTCCGAAACAACTTGTAGTACTGGATGGGAAGACGATTTCGTTGCGCTCCGAGGTTTGTATGTTTGCATTACATTGGGTCGCCAATCAAAGCACATGCATCTTAATTAACTGTATTAAATTGGATCGTATGTCATCTTTTTTGGTAGGAGTGGCCTCCCGAATAAATAGCATTGACTGTCGTTACAGTAAATCGAAGTGGATCATCAACAATGCAGCGGCTAAGAAGATGAAGGCAGTAGAAAAAAGGAGAAATGATGCCCTACTTGCTCTGTTTTGTGTTGATATAGCAACCGCTATAGTAGATCCGAAATATACTCGCATGTTATCAAACCATTCACCGGCAAAATCTACCTATGAACCTTCAATGTCAAGGCAGGCAGACACGTTCAGAGTTAGTGCTAACTCAGATAGGATGCAAGGTTCCTCACTGAACCCAGAACGCGTAGAAGACACCAGTGCATACCCAGCCAACACTGTCACAAGTGTACAGATGAACACATGATATGGTTTGTTGTCCTTGGAAAATAATGCAAATGCTATGTCAGACCACACTGCAAACCCAGCTAGTTGTAATGATCAGAACACGATTGCTAAGCAGCCTCAGTCATTCTGCATTGAAATGAAGAATCTGATGCTCTCACATGTAAATGTACTTGGTCCATATGAGAAAGCAGACGAAATTTCGGAAGGCCAATCTGAAGAAGATGTGTACAATGTCACGGCGTACGCCAAAGAGGCTGTTGATCAAGCTCTTATTGACGCTGGTCAAGGTTCTGGCCTTCATGAAGGCCCTACTAGTGACAATGACCAACATCTAGTCTTAGTTGCAAGCTATCCTGAGTTCTGTGAACAACCTCCACCAATATCTATTTTCCACGTAGACGATGCATCCTCCGATGTTTTTGAAGGCTACACTGCTCCCACAATTGACAGTAGCCGTGCTGGTGGTTTGCATGAAAAGATTGAAATGTTATCATGTACCACAGACCCATTAGTAAGTTGTGATCCTCCAAATATATCCATAGATTTGGCACCATTGACATGCAATGAGCCAGCTCTAACTATACCAAATCAGTCTGTTGGACAAATGGATAATGACGAAGTATACGAAAATGATATGCTACATGGAAGCTCTAGATTAATAGTTAGGGCTATTTGTGACCCTGGTAATTCAACAAGTATTGTGGATGGTCATACTTGCAACTCCGGTTCAGAACACACAGATACATCAAACATCACAAACTCAAGTGATGAAGGTGAATCCATCGACAACATGGTTGCTCATGTGATATGCGTAGAACGTAAGTAAATTTTGGCATGCTTACTGTTAATACGTTCACATCATACCTTTCTAATAGAAGTGCGTTTACTGTTATTTACAGGGGGGCACTGAACCGCATGAAGCGATACATGATTAGACGACACCGCTGAGGTAGGTGCTTGGTAATGAAATGGAGGTATCAACTATTCGGTGTCCAATCCAAGAAGGCCATAAATTCATACTTGCAGGAAGTGTCAATACAGCTGTGAAATTAAGAGCAAAAATATAAGAAGGATGATAATTTTGATGGTATATCTGAATGTGTGAATACTAGAAAGACCAACAAGAAAGCAACTGCACTTCTATATAAGCAGCATGTTCTTGATACACACGTGGTCTATACAAAATCTGAAGGACGATCGGATTCAGTTGATACCATGGAGTCGTCAATGAAAGTTATAATAAGAGGGTGTAAGTTAATAGATCAGGAATTTTTTCAAGTGCTTATGCCCGAAGGGGTTGTTAACGCAAAGTTCATGTCACTTTGCAACGTCGCAATCATGGCAGATTGGGGTTCAAACACCAAACAAATCATTGACCAAGAAACCGTTGTAAATTCCACCAAATGTACTATTTAGCAATTTCAGTTGTAGGTTGGATGTGGGGAAGCAACATAGTTGGGTAACTCACATGTGTTTTACAGAGGGAGCCGCTCTTAACAGACGATCGGTGGAACCACAACAAGATTGCCTTAATGTTTGAACAACTACCCCTAAAACAAGCTGAGCAGGTATGCCATCTGATGTCCAATTATGCAACAATTTTTAAGCTTGTTGCGTTGCCAAACAAAGTACATCACATTCAACCCGGACTGATGCTTACTTGTTACCTTTCCCAAATCAGTTGTTTATCCCGGTAATTTCAGAAGGACGTTGGGTACTGATTGTCGTAAATTTTATCGGGCATAACGTTGAAATATACGACCCCACTGTTAGAATTAGAAAAGGCGACGACCCACACGGGACATTGTGGGATGTGATAGTAAGTGTTGTAAATCGGAGTTCACAGGTGATACCCACGATGTTTTTTAACTACCACCATCAGCATGAACATGGAACAAATATTCAGAAGGTCATGTACATGACTGCATGCAACGGAATCAGCGTTTATGATAAATTCCAGAAATACTATTCGAAGACTCACCTTCAAAAATACAGGGTTGCGACATAAGATTAAGATAATTGTTTTTGCATCTCATGCGGTGCATATATAATCAATGTACCACATAACATGCAGAAACGATAGTGGTTTCGCAGTTCTGTGGGTCATACAGTGCCATAATGGAAAAGACCTGATAGGTTACATCAAGGTAAGCATGTCAAACAACACAAAACACTCCTACACGAAAATACGGTCACACTGCATGACAATATGGATTAAATTATTTTCTTCAAAGATCGATTGATGGATACCGGAAGGAATTATGTTGCACTTTGATACTGCATTGGCTCAACGACATGCATTGACACGTCTCAAACATATATACTTTTCCAAACACTTTTGCTCTTGTTTTGGACTCTAATTTGCATAATTTGAATGAAACTAACCTGGACTGATGATGTTTTCAGCAGAGCTGTTATGGTGTTGTTTTTGTGCAGAAATAAAAGTTCTCGAAATCGACGAAATTTCTTGTGGATTTTTTTCTGAAATATATAAAAAATAATGGAGCGAAAACCCACCATAGGGAGGCCACCTGTGTGTGCCAAGACAACAGGGCGCGCCCACCACCCCTGGGCACGCCTTGATGGCTTGGGGCCACCCCGTGGCTCCTCCGACCTTAATTCCAGTCCTATAAATTCCTAATTCTTGAGAAAAAAATAAGAGAGAAGTTTTCATCACATTTCACGAGACAGAGCGGCCGCCGCCTCCTGTTCTTCCTCGGGAGGGCTGATCTAGAGTCCGTTTGGGGCTCCGGAGAGGGGGATTCGTCGCCATCGTCATCACTAACCCTTCTTCATCCACACCGCCATGATGCTCCCTACCGGGAGTGAGTAATTCCTTTGTAGGCTTACTGGACGGTGATGGGATTGGATGAGACTGATCATGTAATTGAGTTATTTTGATAGGGCTTGATCCCTAGTATCAACTATGTTCTGAGATTGATGTTGCTATGACTTTGCTATGCTTAATGCTTGTCACTAGGGCCCGAGTGCCATGATTTTAGATCTGAACCTATTATGTTTTCATGAATATGAGAGTGTTTTAGATCCTATCTTGCAAGTTGTATGCACCTATTACGTGTCATGATCCGCATACCCCAAGGTGACAATAATTGGGATTCTTTCTGGTGATTGCCGTAGTTTGAGGAGTTCATATTTTCACCATGTGTTAATGCTTTGTTCCGGTTCTCTATTAAAAGGAGGCCATAATATCCCTTAGATTTTCTTATGGACCCCACTGCCACGGGAGGGTAGGACAAAAGATATCATGCAAGTTCTTATTATAAGCATGTATGACTATATACGGAATACATGCCTACATTATATTGATGAAATGGAGCTAGTTCTGTGTCACTCTAGTATGTAACTGTTACATTGATGTCATATAAATCATTATCCATCACCGATCCATGGCCTACGCTTTTCATATACTGAATCTTGCTAAGTTACTATTGCTGCTACTACTGTTACAAGCACTATAAAACTTCTGTTGTTGCTGTTACCGTTGCTACTACTATGTTACTGTGCTACTAAAACTTTTGCTACCGAGAGATAACCTGGTGTGGTTAAATTGACAACTCAGCTGCCAAGACCAATAAATATTCTTTGGCTCCCCTTGTTTCGAATCAACAAATTTGGGTAAAATGATACATCTCCAACGTATCTATAATTTTTTATTGTTCCATGATGATATATTATCATTCCAGGATACTTTTTGGGTCTTTATTTACCAATTTATAATATTTTTGAGCACTAACCTATTGACCCAGTGCCCAGTGTCAGTTGCTGTTTTCTACGTGATTTTCACTTTTCAGGTTTACAGTACCAAACGAAGTCTAATTGCCACGAAACTTTTTGATGATTTTTTCTGGACCAAAAGAAGACCAGGAAGCTTAGAAAGGAGGTCGGGGGCCGCACGAGGGCCGGACAAGCCAACAGGGATTCAATGAATTGTGGGTTTATGTTTAGATTATTCATGAAAAGTATTTGAGTCACCTCTGAATATTAAGATTCTTATTTGCATGATCATTATAGTTTCTCAATGCTCTCCGATTATTGATGTGCTTTGGCCAAGTAGATTGATCTATCTTCAGTGGGAGTGGTGCGTTGTGGTAGGTTCAACCTGGTGAGTTTCTACATCCCAGTGACAAAGTAGGGGACAAGATGCGTCTTTGTGTTGTTGCTACTAAGGATAACACGACGGGGTTCATTCATATTGCTTGAGTTTACTTTGTCTACATCATGTCATCGTTCTCCATGCATTACTCTGTTTTATTTAATACTCTAGATGCATGCTGGATAGCGATCGATGAGTGGAGTAATAGTAATAGGTGCAGGCAGGAGTCGGCCTATTTTTTTATGGACGTGATGCCTATATATACATGGTCATTGCCGTGAAAATCGCAAACTATCCGCTTTTCTATCAATTGCCCAATAGTAATTTGTTACCCACTGTATGCTGCCTACATGAGAGATACCGCTAGGGAAAACTATGGCCCCGGGGTCTATTCACTTATATATTTACAAACGCTACTATTACCTTGCTGCCTTTATTTATTTTTTATTTTATTTTGCAATTTAAAATTATCTGCAATTATCTACACAACTCATTTTATTGCAAATAACGAGATCAAGGGGATTGACAACCCTCTTGCCCGCGTTGGGTGCAAGTTGTTTGTTCATTTGTGTGCATCCGCTGAAGACGGTTGAGGATTGATATTCCTGTTGGTTCGATAAACCTTGGTTTCATAACTGAGGGAAATACTTACGCACTTTGTGCTGCGATAACCCGTTCCTCTTCACGGAAAACCCAACGCGGATCACGAGTATCAAATACCTCCCTCGAAGACTGTTACGACCCCCTATACTTGTGGGTTATCAAGACTGTTTTCTGGCGGCGTTGCTGGGGAGCATAGCTCTATTTATTGTGTTCACCAAGGTTATCCAATTGTCACTATGAAGAATCTGAAAGATACTAGAACCAGGATGGTACCCTCTAAGACGAGGGGAGGTAAGGAGCTGCCATCTAGCTCTGCTATTGATTCACCTACTGTTTTGAATTCACTTATGACACCACCAAATGCTACTCGTTCTGATATGTCTCAAGTACTTGATGATCCTACTTCTGAAATTAATGATGATACTACTGCTATGCTTGATGAAACTGAAATTGTGCCACTGAATGAATTACTTGATGCTCATATTGCTAACGCTAGAGAACTTGAGAATGCTGAAATTGATGAGCACTTTGATTCACCTACTACGCCTAGCTCTCCTAATAGATATGAAATGTCGGATGTATTTGAGGGTTATGTTATGGATGGAGAGATAGCTAGAGACTTCCTTGTTTGTAATGATAGAAATGATTTGAAGACACTACTATGCAAACTGAAAGAAAAATCTATGATGGGGAAAATGAAACGTGATCCTAAATTTGCTACTTCTCCTATATGTGTTACTGATAAGGATTATGATTTCTTTGTTGATCCTAAGTTAATCACTATAGTAGAATCTGATCCTTTCCATGGTTATGAAACTGAAACTGTTGTGGCACACCTCACTAAATTAAATGATATTGCCACTTTGTTTGCTCATGAGGAGAAGATACGCTATTACTATATCCTTAAGCTTTTTCCTTTCTCGCTAAAAGGCGATGCTAAGAAATGGTTCCTCACTCTTGCACCTGGTTGTGTGCGTAGGCCCCAGGATATGATTTATTACTTTATTGGGAAATATTTTCCTGCTCATAAGAAACGAGCTGCTTTACAGGAAATATTTAACTTTGTGAAAATTGAAGAAGAGAATCTCCCTCAAGCTTGGGGGAGGCTTCTCCAGCTACTAAGAGCTTTGCCTGATCATCCTCTTAACAAAAATGAAATACTTGATATCTTTTATAATGGACTAACTGATGCTTCTAGAGACTACCTAGATAGTTGTGTTGGTTGTGTTTTTAGGGAAAGAACTATTGGGCAAGCTGAAGAACTATTGGATAATATTTTTAAGAATGCTAATGATTGGACACTTCCTGAACCACCACCGGAACCTATTCAAAAGAAGCGAGGTATTCTATTCCTCAGTCCAGAAGATATGCAAGAAGCCAAGAGAACTATGAAAGAAAAAGGTATTAAATCTAAAGATGTTAAGAATTTACCACCCGTTGAAGAAATACATGGGCTCGATATCCCTACACAGGTAGTAGAGGTAAATTCTCTCCGTAGATTTGATGAAAGTGATATACCTTATACTAAGACTCCTAGTCAATGCATGGATGAATTTGATAATTACATTGCTAAGCAAGAACATTTTAATAATTATGTTAAGGATCAATTACAACGTAATGCTATGATGATAGATCGCTTGAGTGACTTGATGTTTAGAATCACTAAAGATGTTAAAGGTCTAGGTAAACATGCTTCCATGGTTCATACTCAATTAGACCAAGTTGCTAAGTCACAAAATGATTTGCTTGCTGAACTGAATGATAACATGAATGATCATGTTGTTAGCGTAATGGCTAGAGGAGGTAGAATGACTCAGGAGCCTCTTTATCCTGAAGGTCATCCTAAGAGAATTGAACAAGATTCCCAGAGAACTAATGAAGATGCACCTAGTCCAACTAAAAAAAATAAAAAAAATGATAGGACTATGCATGCTTCTAGTGAACCTGTTATAGAAAAACCTACTGGGAATCATAATGATGTTTCTATTTCTGATGCTGAAACACAATCTGGTGATGAACATCCATCTAGTCATAATGTTCATGCTGATGCTCCACCAGATAATGATAAGGAAAATGATAATGATGTAGAAATAGAACTTGCTGAATATTTTGATAACCCACCTCCTAAGAATAAACGTTATGATAAGAAAGACTTTGTCGCTAGAAAACATGGTAAAGAAAGAGAACCATGGCTCCAGAAACCCATGCCTTTTCCTCGTAAGCCTTCTAAGAGTAAGGATGAGGAGGATTTTGAGCGCTTTGCTGAAATGATTAGACCTGTCTTTTTGTGCACTCGCTTGACTGATATTTTGAAAATGCCTCCATATGCTAAATACATGAAAGATATTATCACCAATAAAAGAAAGATACCTGAAACGGAGATTTCCACCATGCTTGCTAATTATTCTTTTGATGGTGGAGTGCCTAAGAAGTTGGGAGATCTGGGTATACCCACAATACCTTGTTCCATTAAATGAAGTTATGTTAAAACTGCTTTATGTGATCTGGGAGCCGGTGTTAATGTTATGCCTTTCTCCCTATATAAAAGACTTGATTTGAATAAACTCACAACTACTGAAATATCTTTGCAAATGGCTGATAAATCCACTGCTATACCTATTGGAATTTGGAGGATGTACCTCTTGTGGTTGCAAATGTTACTATCTTAACAGACTTTGTTATTCTTGAGATGCCCGAGGACGACAACATGTCGATTATCCTTGGTAGACCCTTTTTAAATACTGCATGGGCTGTTATTGATTGCAAAAAAAGCCAGGTTACTTTTCATGTCAATGGCAAACAACATACATTGCACTTTCCGAAGAAACAAGCTTCGTTAAATAATATCAATGCTATTGAGCAAGTGGCCACAATCACTATTGGAGGGTTTAAATTTCCTCTTCCTACTGCCAAGAATAAATATGATATTCTTATTGTTGGGGATATGCAAATCCCCATTGAGGTAACTTCGTGCTATATGAAAATTCTTCGGTTTCATGTCAATCAGAAATGGTTATAAATAAGACTTGATCAACATTATTAATGGATCCTTTTTGAAGGCATGTGATCGGTGAACCTAGTAAGCACACCCTTTTGTACCCTTAGTTTATTCTCTGTTATTTTTAGTTTAATAAAATAAAATGCCATGATTATCCTATTTTCTGAATTACCCGTGCAATGAAAAATGACCCAAAAATAAAAAGTCTTAGATTGCCACAAAAAATTTACATGATTTTTTCTAGAATATTTAAAAAAATTGGATCAGAAAACACCTCAGAGGGCCAGGGGTGCACCTGTTGGTGCCAAGCCAACAGGGCGCACCCACCCCCTGGGTGGGCCCTGATGGCATGGGGGCCCACATGCACCCCGTTACTTATCCTTCGGCCCACTCCTTCTTCTTCCTCTAGAAAAAATCATGGTTACTCTCTTTCTCTCGTGTTCTAGCTCCCAAACCTGAGATTTTCGATCTCTTTGCTCGGAACTTCGTTTCCGAAACTGTTTGGAGGGATTTCTCCTTGGTATGTGACTCTCTCATTGCTCCAATTAGTTTTTGCTTTAGTGGTTTCTATTTTGCATATTTTGCTCCACTTGGTGCTACTGAAAATGAGCTTGCATGTTGAATTCTTTGAGTTCCAAGTAGTTTGAATACTTGACATGGCCTCTAGGCATCTATATGAGTAGTTGATACCAATCTTACAACGTTTTACCGACATAATTTTGTGGTCCAAAAATTTCAGAAATTTGTTCCTAGGAAAATGAATATCTTTAGGAGGGGTTCTTCGAGCCGGAGTCCCAAGGGAGTTATTGGGAGTACCCATGACCAAGACATCAACATCTTTCGTAACAAGGAGGTTAGGCCGTGCGAATGGACACATACACCTTTCATGAGCGAAGCGGGTTTCTACCAAGAGTTCATGCAATTCACTACAAATGCCGGGCTGACCAATTTTCTCATGGATGAGTGTGATCAATACTATCGCCTTACAAACTCCTTTGTGCAAAATTTCTATTTTATGCATAGGCTCGATATTCCCATGGTGCGCTTTGATTTATACGCGAAACATTTTGAAATACCATTCGTTAGGTTCTACGAAATATGCTTGATTCCCTCTGACGGGGATTAAATGAGCCTAGACCAGAGGAGTTCGAGTACTTCCTCCTCACCTTAACTGTGGGTGAACGTAGGGGCGTGTCGAACGCCCGAGCTACTAGCTTGCATTTTCCTGTTGTGCACTACTTTGCTTTATTTATAGAAAAATGTCTAATTGTTATGAAGCAGGGTGGTGGCCTCAGTGCACCCACCCTTGCTATTTTGCGTCGCGCATTATTTGGTGATAACACATACAACTTAGGAGCTATCGTTGCGTGACGCTTGCATGGTAACCGGACCAGGGGCAAGGTTCATGGTGGTATTTATGCCACTCGACTAGCAAAACACTTTAATATTAATATATGCCCTACTAATTACTTGTTACCTAAGGTTTATCTTGATCACCAGTCTATGTTAGAACACCACTTTATTGATGAACCTGAGCCTCCGCGCCACATTCGTTATAACATAGTATACAGCGAGAGGACTCGCGGTATTATTGTGTTGCCTGCACCTTCTTTGTTTAACTATCACGCCAGGAATAAATATGTTGTCATGCCAGCGGACATAATTGCTTACCGGAACGAGTTAGCTGAGGTGGAGGCCGTGGTCCAGGCTTGGGATGCTCAGGTGCCTCAGCCTAACTACTTTCCTCCTGGACACGATGGCTACTTCGGATGGTGATCACCAAGCTAGGGCAAAAGCCTAAGCTTGGGGGAGTACGTATTTCTCACCGACATTACATTCATCTTCACACACTTCATTTCAATTGTTGGTGTTCATTCTCTTTCATTGTATATCCATGCTAGTTTTATTTTTCTGCTTTCTTCTTGTGTGTTTGAAAAACTTTGAAAACCCCAAAATATTTCTCGCTTTTCAACTTTGGCCAAGGAGTTGGAAAGGGGGCTACCTATAGGCAGTCGGCTCTGATACCAACTGTGACGCCCCCGATTTCGACCGTACGCTAATCAATCACGCAATGCGTACGACCAAGATTAGGGACTCTTTGATCGATATCACAACACAACACTAGACACAAATAAAAAGTCATACAGCTTCATATTACAAGCCAGGGGCCTCGAGGGCTCGAATACAAAGCTCGACAAGCACGAATCAGCGGAAGCAAATAATATCTGAGTACAGACATAAGTTAGACAAGTTTGCCTTAAGAAGGCTAGCACAAACATAAGCAACGGATCGAAAGAGGCGAGGCCTCCTGCCTGGGAACCTCCTAACTACTCCTGAGCGTCGGGGGCAGCCTCCACGTAGTAGTAGGCTCCAGCGGTGGTGTAGTAGTTGTCTCCGGCGTACTCCATCTCCAGGGCTCCATCGTCTGAACGCAGAGTCGTATCGAAGGGGAAAGAGAAAGCAAAGCAGCGGTGAGTACTCATCCAAAGTACTCGCAAGACTGACATCAGAACTATGCTAAATATGCATCCGTATCAATGAAGGGGGGTATATCTGGACTGACTGCAGAAAGCAAGAATACGGAGAAGGCCTAGTCCTATCGAAGACTAGCATCTTCATCATCTTGCAACATTAGAAGAGTGCAGATTGGTATCTCACATATAGTCATATTATTGTAGCAATTTTATTAAGTAACCACGCCCAGAGATTCTTCCCCGACTCCCTGCGAGGAAGCAATCTCGGAGCCACAATTCATTTCAAATTAAATCACAATTATAGTTGTATAAGGTCAGGGTACAACTCCAAGTCGTCCTGTTACCGTGGACACGGCTATTCGAATAGATTATTCATCCCTGCAGGGGTGCACCACATATTCCCCAACACGCCTGAATCACCTCCGGCTGGACACACTTTCCTGGGTCATGCCCGACCTCGGGATATCAGCACGTCGTCACCCCACCTAGACTCAACGAAGAGGCCAGCCCGCCGGTCTAAATCCTAAGTGCGTAGGTTCGTGGGCCCACTTGCCCTTGCACTCCTGCACGATGCGAAGGCGGCCGGAAGCAGACCTAGCACACTCCAGTCCAAGAGCTGTACCGTCCAGTCCAATCCGGCGCACGCCGCTCCATTGCTGACGTCCGTAGAGCTTCGGCTGATACAACGATGCTGAGTACCCATAACTTCTCCCACGTGAAGGTTAGTGCGTATTAAGGCCAACGACCTAACTCAGATCAAGTACCCAACCCATTAGCATTTTACTAATGCGGGGAAAGCGCGACCCATGAAGTGCGGTCCGTCGCCCCGCTCTCGAGGATGTGTGGCAAAGGCCTCTCTCGCCAGTCCACGCCTCATCATCATCAAACCGTGGGTACCCCTCAGGGCCGACCCATCACCAACATGTTTCAGTAACCCGGTCATAGTAACTGTGTGTATAAAACATCAAGGCGGAACCTGAGGAATCACCCTCAAGGGTCCCCGCTCGATGCAACCGTCAAGGTGGACTTAGAGGAATCACCCTCGAGGGTCCCACACTTGAGGGGTTGCACGACAGAGTCATCGTCGGGAGTGGTGAAGGAGGAATCACCCTCGATAACCACGACCGACTAGCTACACTACAAAGCTAGCATCATGAGTACTTCACGAGGTGTCACCCTCGGTACTCGATAGTAGCGCTGCAGAGTCGTACAACTAAGGGGAGTGCGGTGATGTGAGGGGCCTGGCTTGTCGGTCGGTCGACCGAGTCTTCGAGTCTTCAGGTCGTTGAGTCGTCGATGAAGAAGCAAGGGCAACTGGGACTAAGGGGTCACTGGGGATTCACTGATCAACCTATACTAAGCAGTTGATATGTTTGCAGGTATAGCAGCAGTTTATCAAAAATAGGCTATGCATCAGAATAGGAGCTAACTAATACAATAGCAAAATCTAATGCAAGCAAAAGAGGGAGAAGAATAGGCGATATCGGAATGCTCAAGGGGGTTTTGCTTGCCTTGCTGCTCTGCGGCAAAGGACTGATCGTCGGTGGTGTAGTCGTACCCGGCAGCACCGTCAGTCCCGGGGTCTACCGGAGAGAAGAGGGGGAGGAAACAATAAATATAAAGCACAGATGCAACACGATGCATGACATGGCAATATGCAGGGCTAGGCATGCACTAACGCAGTACTACACGTGTCAGACGGAGCGGGAGAATATCTGACGATATTTCCCAGGTCTCGGGCTTCTACCGGACAGATGAAAACGATGGAAATGTTCCACGTTTGCTATGATAGGAGCACGCGACGGACGAACGGACTGCGTATTCGGATTCGTCTCGTCGTTCTGAGCAACTTTCATGTATAAAGTATTTCCATCCGAGTTACGGATTATTTTATATTAATTTTTAAAGTTTTATTAATATTCTGGAATTAAAAAACAGATTAAATTAAATCAATTAATTGCATTATGACATCAGCATGATGTCATGCTGACATCAGCAGTCAACAGGGGCCAGACTGGTCAAACTGACCAGTGCGTCCCACATGTCATTCACACAGGATTAATTAATGTTTAATTTAATTAAAACAATTTAATTAAATGGGGTGGGACCCACCTGCCATACACTGTTTAGCTTAATTAACTGATTAATTAAAGTTAATTAGCTATTAAGTTAATTAAACTTAATTAGTTAATTAAATCGGACTTAATTAAGTTAGTTAATTATTTAAATTAATTAATTAATTAATTATATATTTTTATTATTTATTTATTTATTATGTTTTTTTAAACGTTCTGTATGGGGGGGGGGGCACTGGTCAGTGGTCAGGGGCGGACACGTCCGCGGTCGCCCGTTCGGGCGCCGGACACGTCCGGGCACCCATAGCGCGCGTGCGGGCACAGAGAGCCGGCGAGGGCCACGGCAAAGGCGGGCAGCGGGCGACGGGGCCGCGCGCCGGGGGGGGGGGGTGTGCGAGTGAGCGCCGGCGAGTGCGCGGCGACGGCACGACGCGCGGGGGCCGCGGCAGGGCGGTGCGGGGCCGCAGCAGCGGCGGCGATGCGCGGGGCGAACGGGGCCAGGGCGGGGCGCGTGTGTGCGGGGCGTGCGCCTGCGGGCGCCGCCGGCGGGTGGGGGAGCGCGTGCGGGTGCGGCCAGGGCGTGGCCCGGCCACGGCGAGCGCGGGGCGAACGCCGGGGGCGAGGGGAAGACGCGGGGAGGCCGCGGGGCGAGCGAAAGGAGAGGAGGGGAGGAGCCCGATGGGCTCACCGCCGGTGGAGGGAAGGGGGCGGCGAGGCTCGGTGGAGCCGTTGGGGAGGGGGGACGAGGAGGCAACGGCGACGGGATGGCGCTCCGGCGAGGGGCGGCGGCGGGCGTCGGCCCGATCCAGATTTGGATCGGGAGAGGAGAGGGGGGAGTTATCCCCAGGGGCGCCGGGGTGGGCCGGCCCGCTGGGCCACGACCCAGTTGGGCCGGGGGGCGGGGCCTTTTCCTTTTCTTTTTCTTTTTCTTTTTCTTTTCTGTTTTATTTCATTTTGGCCAATATTCCTCCAAGCAAAAATGTGCCACCTAGCCCAAATATTTACTTGCAATATTTGAGGGTTCCACAAAGGGTTTGGGAATTTTTAGAAACTGTTTGCATTTCCAATTTGAATTTAAATGCATTTAAAAATACTTTTAGCTTCTGTTTTGGTTTGTGGGGTCCACTCCACATGATTGGTGATGTTGTTTTCCTCAACATTATTTATTTTGGATTTTATCTCAATTATGCAACATTTTATTGCTGTTGTTTGAGGACTTAAATTTGTCACAAGATTCATAGGGCATTTTGAATTGAAATTTTGGATTGGAATTTGGAACTTCAACTTGATCATGCCCTGTTTAGCAAAATGATTAGGCACTGATCATGGTCATCACTGTGCTTAATTACAATGATCACTGTAGTCAAGATCCAGGGTGTCACAATTCTCCCCTACTAACAAGAATTCTCGTCCCGAGAATTAAGAAGTAGAAGGAAAGAGCCCGGGGTATTCTGCACGAAGATGATCTTCGCGTTCCCAAGTGGCTTCATCTTCAGAATGATTTGCCCACTGCACCTTGAAGATCTTAGTAACCTTCTGACGAGTCCGACGTTCAGTTTCATCGAGAATGCGGACTGGTTGCTCCTTGTAAGAAAGGTCTTGTTGCAGTTCCAGCATTTCATGATCCACTGCTCGGATAGGATCCTTGAAGCAGCGACGAAGCTGTGACACATGGAACACATCGTGAACCTGAGAAAGGTTTGGCGGTAATTCCAGTTGATATGCCACTTTACCACGCCTTTCGAGAACAGTGAAAGGACCAATATATCGAGGAGCCAGCTTGCCCTTGATCCCGAAACGGTGTGTACCTCTCATTGGCGTGACTCGAAGATAAGCCTTTTCGCCAGGTTGATAGACCATATCTTTGTGATGACGGTCATACTGACTCTTCTGACGAGACTGAGCAGCCTTTAGATTTGCATGAATAATGCGGACTTGATCTTCAGCTTGCTGAATAATATCCGGACCGACAAGTGCACGTTCCCCAGTTTCTGACCAATTCAGAGGAGTTCGACACTTACGTCCATATAACACTTCAAAGGGAGCCATCTTCAGACTAGCTTGATAGCTATTGTTGTAGGAGAACTCAGCATACGGGAGAGATTCCTCCCATTTCTTTCCGAATGAAATGACACAAGCACGAAGCATGTCCTCGAGAATCTGATTGACTCTTTCAACTTGTCCCTGGGATTGAGTCTGAAAAGCGGTGCTAAAGGATAAATGAGTTCCCATAGCTTCCTGGAAACTTTCTCAGAATCTTGAAGTGAATAAACTGCCACGGTCTGAACTAATCACCAATGGAATACCGTGGAGTGAAACAACTCTGGACATGTAAAGAGTTGCCAGCTGACTAGCAGTGATAGTTTCCTTGACAGCCAGAAAATGTGCAACTTTGGACAACCGGTCAATGACGACAAGAATAGCATCATTACCTTTCTGCGACCTGGGAAAACCAGTAATGAAGTCCATTTCAACATGATCCCATTTCCATTCAGGAATAGATATAGGTTGCAGAGTTCCAGCGGGCTTTTGATGTTCTGCCTTGATCCGACGGCAAATGTCACATTCTGAAACATAGCGAGCAATGTCTTGTTTCATGTTTGGCCACCAGAACCTTTGTCGGATGTCTTGGTACATATTGGTACTACCCGGATGAATAGACAGAGGTGTATCATGAGCTTCTTTCAGTATTTTATCAGTCATATTCAGGTTTTCCTTCTTTGTGGGAACGAATAAGCGACCCTTGAAGTACACAGCGCCATCATCAGCCACAGTGAAGAATGAGGGTTTACCCTCCGACAGATAGCGTTTAATCCTTTCGACTTCACTGCGATAGAGTTGCATAGTTTTGATGCTGCCCACGAGATTTGGTTCAACAACCAGGTTACTCAAAGAACCCTGGTTAACAACACGAAGGTTCATCTTCCGAAACTCCGGTGGAGGGGGAACGAGATAACCCTGAGGAACAATATGGAGGTTCAGCTTGCGAAATTCCTTTTGAAGACGGGGGTGGACCTTGTGAACCAGAAAATGATTGCAATAAGACTTGCGGCTCAAAGCATCAACCATTACATTAGCCTTGCCTAGGGTATAAGAAATACCCACATTGTAATCTGCTATTCGCTCCATCCATCTTTGTTGACGGAGATTCAGATCTGGCTGAGTAAACAGGTACTTCAGACTTTGGTGATCGGTATATATCTCGCAACGATTACCAACAAGGTATTGCCGCCACTCTTTCAGTGCATGAATTATTGCAGCAAGTTCAAGGTCATGTACTGGGTAGTTCTCTTCATGAGGACGCAATTGACGAGATGCATAAGCAACCACTCTGCGTTCTTGCATTAGGACACAACCCATTCCCTGACGAGAAGCGTCACAATAAATGGTAAAGTCCTTACGAGTATCCGGAGGAGCAAGCACTGGAGCAGAGGTCAGTTTGTCCTTAAGTGTGTGGAAGCTCTCCTGACATTTTTTTGTCCACTCATATTTAACCCCTTTGTGAAGCAAATTGGTTAAGCGCTTTGCAATCTTGGATAAGTTCTCGACAAATCGACGGCAATAGCTGGCGAGTCCGAGAAAACTTCTGACTTGCTTGACATTCTTCGGGGGAGTCCAGTCAAGAATTGCCTGAACTCGTTCAGGGTTGACCGCAATACCATCCTTGGAGATCACATGACCAAGGTAGGTTACTTCGTCCATCCAGAACTCACACTTCGAATACTTTGCATAAAGTTGATGTTCTCGAAGCCTCTCCAGTATAAGACGAAGATGTTCAGCATGCTCTTCTTTATTCTTGGAGAAAACCAGGATATCATCCAGATAAACCATGACGAATTTATCGAGGTAATCCATGAATATATAATTCATCAACCGAGAGAAAGTTGCTGGAGCATTGGTTAAGCCGAAGGACATGACGGTGTACTCGTATGAACCATAGCGAGTAACAAATGCAGTCTTGGGAATATCCTCTTCACGTACCCGGATCTGATGGTAACCCAACCTCAAGTCGAGTTTAGAAAATACTGCTGAACCAGCAAGTTGATCATACAGATCGTTGATCCGAGGAAGCGGGTATTTGTTTTGAATCGTTGCTTGGTTGATGGGCCGGTAATCTTGGACCAACCGATTCGTACCGTCCTTCTTCTAGACAAAGAGAGAAGGCGCTCCCCAAGCAGAGGAACTTGGACGAATGAAACCCAGATGAAGCGAATTGTCAAGTTCTTGCTTAAGTTCAAGGAGTTCATGGGGTGGCATCTTATACGGACGCTTGGCTATAGGAGTGGTACCAGGTACCAAGTCGATGACAAACTTGACAGCTCGAGCAGGGGGAATCCTTGGAAGTTCTTTCGGAAAAACATCTTGGAAATCCCGGACAACTGGAATGTTTTCAATCCCTTCAAGAGGTGATTCATTTAATGCATTTCGGGCATATAGTCGGGTTTCAGCATCTCGAATAAGATGAGCATGGTAGTTGACTATCTCATTCGAAGGATGCAAAAGGTGGACAATTTTGGTGGCACAAACGATGGAAGCAGTATGCGCTTTCAACCAATCCATCCCCAGAATAAGGTCGATCTTGGAAGACTTCAATATAATGGGGGAAGCATGGAATTCCATTCCTTCTATTTCAATGGGGACATCTTGACAAACCATTGAGGTTCGACATTGGCCAGCGGGGGTGTTTACCACTATTGGATTGTTCATCTCCTCGTACTTAATGCCATGCATGTATGCAAAATCTTCAGACATGAAAGAATGCGATGCTCCTGTATCAAACAATACAGAAGCTGGTACTGAGTTAACAAGAAGTGTACCCATCATAGTAGCAGGCTGGTCTTGAGCTTCATTCAGTTCAGCATTGTTAGCTTGAGCACGACCCTGAGAAGGCCTGGCATTGTTGTTGCAGGGCTGGTTGGAAGGCAGTGCAAGTTGATTCTGATTCTGCCTGCATTCTCTAGCATGGTGTGCTGGACGACCACATTTGAAGCACAGTCCCTCCTCAGGACGGGATGGTGGAGGCTGAGGTGCTCTTGGCGGTATAGCTCTTGGCTGTCTTGGCGGTGGAGGGGGCAGGCGAGGTGCCACATAGGATGGCCTCGGGGCATATGCAGGCGGACGGTAGTTGTTGGGGATCCAGATCCTTTGCTTCTGAGGACGTGGGCCCGAAGATGAACCCACGTCAGTTTTGCGCTTAGTGTGATCCTTGTACCTCTGCAGACCTATCTCAATCTGGATAGCCTTATTCACCAAGGTGGCAAAATCAGGGAAGTCGTGAGCTAGAAGAGCAAGGTGAACATCTGGGTGAAGTCCTTCACGGAATTTCTCCTGCCTGCGAGCATCAGTTGCAATGTCTTCTTCAGCATAGCGAGATAAGTCCAGAAATTCCCGCTGATAAGCATCCACAGTCTTGTTGCCCTGGACTAAGTTGCGGAATTCACGCTTCTTCTTATCCATCATTCCCTGGGGAATGTGACGAGCACGGAACGCAGCTTGGAATTCTGGCCAGGTGATGATTGTTCCAACAGGCTGTGAGCGCCTGTGGCTGTCCCACCATTGAGCAGCGGGGCCCTTCAGAAAGTATGAGGCAAGGGTGACATAGTTAGCCACTGGGGCGCCTGAAGACTCCAGTTCAAAGGTGATGTCACGGAGCCAGTCATCTGCGTCAAGCGGCTGAGTTGAGCTGCGGTAGGTCATAGGGTTGAGGCGCATGAAGTCTTGCAGAGTCATTGGGGCTGGCTGCTGATTCATATTCGGCCTCGGGAAATGGTCCATCAGTCCTTGCATAAACTGGCGATTCAGTTCAAACTGCTGCATCATACCAGCCATGTAGTCCGGTGGTGGTGGTGGTTCAGGCGCACCACAACCACGACCAGCTGGCCTAACCATTCTGTCAAATTTTAACAGTGGTAGTTTAGCATTTGGTAAATGCAAAGCAAGGAATCGTTCATGAAGTAAATTGCACAAAGAAGGAAGTGCAATAAATACGACATAGTAGTTCAAACTTCAACATTCAGATTCATACATAGGTCTATTACAAACCATAAGTTCGTTACAAAATAGACGATAGGTCCGGCATGAAATTAACCTAGACAACTAGGCGGCACGCAGGCACGCGGTGGAGGGATACAACAACGGGATATAGCGATAAGCTACATCAACGTCGGGGACAACGAAAGTAGCCAGGGAACTACGCATGACCACGATTGTGAAAACCGGTGGCAGGGTCCTGCATCCCGTGCAGACTCTGGTGCAAAATCTGCATACCAAGCAGGAGCGCAGGTCCACGTGCCGGAGTACGACCTCCGACCTCAGGCCATCCAAGACCTGGAGGAAACTCAGTCCGAGGCGGGTAAAGGATGTGCTCCGGGTGTATCCTCGCCCGACTGCTGGCAACAAGTGCTCCATAGCCTGATGAAGACGAGCTCGGGTGGCGTACAGCTCGAAGTTAAGAGCCCTGACAGTGCGATCCAGTGTCTCAGTGTACTGGATCAGAACCTGTGGGTCATAACGACGACTCACGTAGGGGGCGCAGATAGCAGTGTAGGTTCGGTCGGTATGCTGCGCCGCGAAAGGAGTCAAGACCTCAGCGTCGGCGGCAATATCAACTCCAGCAGGAGCATACGGGATGTATCTGTATGTTGTCTCCTCCAAACAGGAGTTGGCTGCACGGAGATGAACAATAGCAGCATAAGCAGCATCCTGTACTGCCATCTCAACAGTCACTCCAATGCCACGAAAGGTGTGCAGCTCAGTGATGGAGCGGTCCCATCGAGCCCAGATAACCATCTCAGCCTCATACTGTTCCTGGTTGAACTCGCGGTAGTCCTCGTAGACAGTGTACTCGGGGTACCAGCGATATCCCAGGTTCTTCAAAAGGCCGACCAGAATAGCCGGAAACCCAGTCGTATCGTGCGCGTAGGTCAGACGAACGATCTGCCTACCGGGACGCATCTGTAACAAGGAGATTCAAGATGTCAAATGACAGTGCGTGCATCATAACTTCAAAGAAGACAGTTTTCGACGAAACGATTCTCCGGTGGATGTGATCACGAGAACCTAATGTTAGATTTAGCAAAATCTTTAACCCGAAGAGAAGAGAGATTAGAACCCAGAGTATAGACGAGGAATAAAAGATCCTAATACCACCCGATTGAGATGTGGGCCCGTAAGCCACAGCATCAGTGTTAGTAAAAGTTTTTCAATGTCTAGACTCAACTTCGGCCAAGGAGTTGGAAAGGGGGCTACCTACAGGCAGTCGGCTCTGATACCAACTTGTGACGCCCCCGATTTCGACCGTACGCTAATCAATCACGCAATGCGTACGACCAAGATTAGGGACTCACTGATCGATATCACAACACAACACTAGACACAAAAAAAAGTCATACAGCTTCATGTTACAAGCCAGGGGCCTTGAGGGCTCGAATACAAAGCTCGACAAGCACGAGTCAGCGGAAGCAAATAATATCTGAGTACAGACATAAGTTAGACAAGTTTGCCTTAAGAAGGCTAGCACAAACATAAGCAACGGATCGAAAGAGGCGAGGCCTCCTGCCTGGGAACCTCCTAACTACTCCTGAGCGTCGGGGGCAGCCTCCACGTAGTAGTAGGCTCCAGCGGTGGTGTAGTAGTCATCTCCGGCGTACTCCATCTCCGGGGCTCCATCGTCTGAACGCAGAGTCGTATCGAAGGGGAAAGAGAAAGCAAAGCAGCGGTGAGTACTCATCCAAAGTACTCGCAAGACTGACATCAGAACTATGCTAAATATGCATCTGTATCAATGAAGGGGGGTATATCTGGACTGACTGCAGAAAGCAAGAATACGGAGAAGGCCTAGTCCTATCGAAGACTAGCATCTTCATCATCTTGCAGCATTAGAAGAGTGCAGATTGGTATCTCACATATAGTCATATTATTGTAGCAATTTTATTAAGTAACCATGCCCAGAGATTCTTCCCCGACTCCCTGCGAGGAAGCAATCTCGGAGCCACAATTCATTTCAAATTAAATCACAATTATAGTTGTATAAGGTCAAGGTACAACTCCAAGTCGTCCTGTTACCGTGGACACGGCTATTCGAATAGATTATTCATCCCTGCAGGGGTGCACCACATATTCCCCAACACGCCTGAGTCACCTCCGGCCGGACACACTTTCCTGGGTCATGCCCGGCCTCGGGATATCAGCACGTCGTCGCCCCACCTAGGCTCAACGAAGAGGCCAGACCGCCGGTCTAAATCCTAAGCGCGCAGGTTCGTGGGCCCACTTGCCCTTGCACTCCTGCACGATGCGAAGGCGGCCGGAAGCAGACCTAGCACACTCCAGTCCAAGAGCTGTACCGTCCAGTCCAATCCGGCGCGCGCCGCTCCATTGCTGACGTCCGAAGAGCTTCGGCTGATACAACGACGCTGAGTACCCATAACTTCTCCCACGTGAAGGTTAGTGCGTATTAAGGCCAACGACCTAACTCAGATCAAGTACCCAACCCATTAGCATTTTATTAATGCGGGGAAAGCGCGACCCATGAAGTGCGGTCCGTCGCCCCGCTCTCGAGGATGTGTGGCAAAGGCCTCTCTCGCCAGTCCACGCCTCATCATCATCAAACCGTGGGTACCCCTCAGGGCCGACCCATCACCAACATGTTTCAGTAACCCGGTCATAGTAACTGTGTGTATAAAACATCAAGGCGGAACCTGAGGAATCACCCTCAAGGGTCCCCGCTCGATGCAACCGTCAAGGTGGACTTAGAGGAATCACCCTCGAGGGTCCCACACTTGAGGGGTTGCACGACAGAGTCATCGTCGGGAGTGGTGAAGTAGGAATCACCCTCGATAACCACGACCGACTAGCTACACTACAGAGCTAGCATCATGAGTACTTCACGAGGTGTCACCCTCGGTACTCGATAGTAGCGCTGCAGAGTCGTACAACTAAGGGGAGTGCGGTGATGTGAGGGGCCTGGCTTGTCGGTCGGTCGACCGAGTCTTCGAATCTTCGGGTCGTCGAGTCGTCGATGAAGAAGCAGGGGCAACTGGGACTAAGGGGTCACTGGGGATTCACTGATCAACCTATACTAAGCAGTTGATATGTTTGCAGGTATAGCAGCAGTTTATCAAAAATAGGCTATGCATCAGAATAGGAGCTAACTAATACAATAGCAAAATCTAATGCAAGCAAAAGAGGGAGAAGAATAGGCGATATCGGAATGCTCAAGGGGGTTTTGCTTGCCTTGCTGCTCTGCGGCAAAGGACTGATCGTCGGCGGTGTTGTCGTACCCGGCAGCACCGTCAGTCCCGGGGTCTACCGGAGAGAAGAGGGGAAGGAAACAATAAATATAAAGCACAGATGCAACACGATGCATGACATGGCAATATGCAGGGCTAGGCATGCACTAACGCAGTACTACACGTGTCAGACGGAGCGGGAGAATATCTGACGATATTTCCCGGGTCTCGGGCTTCTACCGGACAGATGAAAACGATGGAAATGTTCCACGTTTGCTATGATAGGAGCACGCGACGGACGAACGGACTGCGTATTCGGATTCGTCTCGTCGTTCTGAGCAACTTTCATGTATAAAGTATTTCCATCCGAGTTACGGATTATTTTATATTAATTTTTAAAGTTTTATTAATATTCTGGAATTAAAAAACAGATTAAATTAAATCAATTAATTGCATTATGACATCAGCATGATGTCATGCTGACATCAGCAGTCAACAGGGGCCAGACTGGTCAAACTGACCAGTGGGTCCCACATGTCATTCACACAGGATTAATTAATGCTTAATTTAATTAAAACAATTTAATTAAATGGGGTGGGACCCACCTGTCATACACTGTTTAGCTTAATTAACTGATTAATTAAAGTTAATTAGCTATTAAGTTAATTAAACTTAATTAGTTAATTAAAACAGACTTAATTAAGTTAGTTAATTATTTAAATTAATTAATTATATATTTTTATTATTTATTTATTTATTATGTTTTTTTAAACGTTCTGTAGGGGGGGGGGGGGCACTGGTCAGTGGCCAGGGGCGGACACGTCCGCGGTCGCCCGTTCGGGCGCCGGACACGTCCGGGCACCCATAGCGCGCGTGCGGGCACAGAGAGCCGGCGAGGGCCACGACAAAGGCGGGCAGCGGGCGACGGGGCCTCCCGCCGGGGGGGGGGTGCGAGCGAGCGCCGGCGAGTGCGCGGCGACGGCACGATGCGCGGGGGCCGCGGCAGGGCGGTGCGGGGCCGCAGCAGCGGCGGCGATGCGCGGGGCGAACGGGGCCAGGGCGCGGCCGGCGGGGCGCGTGCGTGCGGTGCGTGCGCGTGCGGGCGCCGCCGGCGGGTGGGGGAGCGCGTGCGGGTGCAGCCAGGGCGTGGCCCGACCACGGCGAGCGCGGGGCGAACGCCGGGGGCGAGGGGGAGACGCGGGGAGGCTGCGGGGCGAGCGAAAGGAGAGGAGGGGAGGAGCCCGATGGGCTCACCGCCGGTGGAGGGAAGGGGGCGGCGAGGCTCGGTGGAGCCGTTGGGGAGGGGGGACGAGGAGGCAACGGCGATGGGATGGCGCTCCGGCGAGGGGCGGCGGCGGGCGTCGGCCCGATCCAGATTTGGATCGGGAGAGGAGGGGGGGGGAGTGCGGGCGCTGGGGTTAGGGTTCGGGGGAGGGGGGAGGTATCCCCAGGGGCGCCAGGGTGGGCCGGCCCGCTGGGCCACGGCCCAGTTGGGCCAGGGGGTGGGCCTTTTCCTTTTCTTTTTCTTTTTCTTTTTGTTTTCTGTTTTATTTCATTTTGGCCAATATTCCTCCAAGCAAAAATGTGCCACCTAGCCCAAATATTTACTTGCAATATTTGAGGGTTCCACAAAGGGTTTGGGAATTTTTAGAATCTGTTTGCATTTCCAATTTGAATTTAAATGCATTTAAAAATACTTTTAGCTTCTGTTTTGGTTTGTGGGGTCCACTCCACATGATTGGTGATGTTGTTTTCCTCAACATTATTTATTTTGGATTTTATCTCAATTATGCAACATTTTATTGCTGTTGTTTGAGGACTTAAATTTGTCACAAGATTCATAGGGCATTTTGAATTGAAATTTTGGATTGGAATTTGGAACTTCAACTTGATCATGCCCTGTTTAGCAAAATGATTAGGCACTGATCATGGTCATCACTGTGCTTAATTACAATGATCACTGTAGTCAAGATCCAGGGTGTCACAATATGTTGGAGGGAACCCGTGGATTCGGTCAGCCATAGCTTGTGTATGTATGGTGAATGGGAGTAAACATTAAAATTCTGTTTGGGAACCGCCAATAATGTGTTTAGCATGGAAGATATTGAAAATTTAGTTGTGGCGTTGACAGGAAAAGCACACCACCCAAAATTATAATTTCATCTCAGTTTTAAACTTTGAGCTCTGACACCTCTCCAAATCAATGCTTCCCTCTGCGAAGGGCCTTTCTATTTACTTTTATGTTATTTTACTTTTATTTTTGAGTCATCAACGTCTTGCTAAAGCACCAGACCGGGGAGCACTATTGTCATTTTTATGCATTGAGTCTAGTTAATGATGGATGTGAGCATGACTGGATCTCTTCTACCCTGAATTACAATGTTTAGGCGCTGCTTGAACCTCAGAGGTGATCTTCATTTATGTTTTGCGATCTTAGAAAGGGCTAGCGAGATACCATGTCATCATATTATATCATGATTGTTTTGACAAATTGTTGGCATGTAAGATATTTTATTATTGCTCGCTAGTTGGTTATGTTATTGTCATGACTAAATATAATAGCTAAGTGTTATCATCGATGTGGTTATTTATGATTTATGCTGAAAACTTGAACACTATCTAAGCATATATAAGGCAACGAGAACAAAAGAGTTTGTAAAAGTTTTCTTTATCACTTTCAGTTTATCAACTGAATTGCTTGAGGACAATCAATGAGTTAAGCTTTGGGGGAATTGATACGTCTCAAACATATCTATTTTTCCAAATACTTTTGCTCTTGTTTTGGACTCTAATTTGCATAATTTGAATGAAATGTAACACCCAAAAATTGGGTTATCATTTTTTGTGATGTTATTCCTTTCAAGCTCTCCTTTTCAAAATCTTTCTCAGAGTTCCAGTCAATTTTCAACTTTTCAGAACCTTGCCCTGGTCTTTGATGCTGGTCAAGACTCCATCTGCATCACCTAACTCTTTCAAACCTTGGGTATGCAAAATATTGCCAAGCCATATGCAATAATCTTCATTTTGGGATTAATTCCTTCTTGTCTTTCCGAGGAACCAAAGTCAGAAGGATAGCTAGACATCTCTGGAATTCATGATTTTTTTTGGAGATGATCTTTGTGGCTATCTCAAGATCTAGTAAAAATATTGGCCAAAGTTTAATAAGGAAAAATCACCTTTTCTTTATCAAGGCCAATATTGCCTCCCAGCCACTTTCCAAAGGAACTACCATTTTGGTAGCCAAGAAAATTCCCAAACAACTTGTGGAGTTCCTCCTAGATATATATTCACCATTTCCATCCAAATTTCAAGTTCCATGGTTCATAATTTGAGCACATGATCCTATGCAAGTTTCTGCCTTGTCTAAAGCTTTATGAAGGAAGTGCTTGATTCCTTGATCCTATTGAGCTGAAATTTTGCAGGGTGGTTTATGTTGATATATTATCACCGCAAACCAAAAATCAGCTCAATCCCCTTAGCCTTTTTCCCCAGCACCCTCTTTTCCATTTTTGGCCAATTTGGCACTTTGCAAAGGAAGTACCAGCTAGGCCTCTCCTCTTGAACTGAAATTTTGGCACAATGGTCTCATTAATAGATCATTAACCTCCTGCAAATTTCAAGCCTAGTGGATGTTGGGGAACGTTGCATGGGAAACAAAAATATTCCTACGCACACACAAGATCTATCCATGGAGATGCATAGCTACGAGAGGGGGAGTGTATATACATACCCTTGTAGATCGCTAAGCGGAAGCGGATATAACACGGTTGATGTAGTCGTACGTCTTCACGATCCAATCGCGATCCGTCCCTATCTAGCGCCGAACGGACGGCACCTCCGCTTTCAGCACACGTGCGGCTCGATGACGTATCTGCCTCCTTGATCCGGCAAGAGAGGGCGGAGTAGTAGATGGGTTCTCAACCATCACGACGGCATGGTGGAGGTGGTGGTGGAGCACTGCCAACTGGGCTTCGCCAAGCGCTACCGGAACCACGAACGGAGGAGAAAACGATCTAGGGAGAGAGGGAGGCGCCAAGGGCTTGGTGTGTCCTCTTGGGGCGCCACCTCCACGATATATATAGGTGGAGGGGCGTGGAGATCAGCCCCTCCAAGCCCTAGGGCGCAGCCAAGGGGGAGGAGTTGGACTCCTAGTTCAATTCCCTCCCTTTTCATACACAGGTGGACTTTCCACCTCTCCCAAGCCACATGGGCCTTGAGGGACTTGTGCACCTGGCCCAATAAGGCCAGGGTGCCTCCCCTCAGCCCATGCAAACCCTTGGGACGTGGTGGAACCCTTGGTGGACTTCCGGACTTCTCCGGAAATTTCCGGAACCTTCTAGAAGCTTCCCGATATAATACCGGAAACACCCGAAACTTTTCCGATAGCCAAAATATTACTTCCCATATATAAAAGTTTTACCTCCGGACCATTCCGGAGCTCCTCGTGACGTCCGGGATCTCAACCGGGACTCCGAACAACATTCGGTCACCAACATACATAACCCAATAATACTATATCGTCACCGAACGTTAAGCGTGCGGACCCTGCGGGTTCGAGAATCATGTGGACATGACCGAGACACCTCTTCGGTCAATAACCAATAGCGGGACCTGGATGCCCATATTGGTTCCCACATATTCCACGAAGATCTTTATTGGTCGAACCACGATGTCAAGGATTCAATCAATCCCGTATGCAGATCCCTTTGTCCAGCGGTATGTTACTTGCCCGAGATTCGATCATCGGTATCTCTATACCTAGTTCAATCTCGCTATCGGCAAGTCTCTTTACTCGTTCCATAATACAAGATCTCGTGACTAACTTCTTAGTCACATTGCTTGCAAGCTTCTTGTGATGTTGTATTACTGAGTGGGCCCAGAGATACCTCTCCGTCATACGGAGTGACAAATCCCAGTCTCGATCCATGCCAACCCAACAGACACCCTCGGAGATACCTGTAGAGCACCTTTATAGTCACCCAGTTACGTTGTGACATTTGATACACACAAGGCATTCCTCCGGTGTCAGGGAGTTGCATGATCTCATAGTCATAGGAACAGATACTTGACATGGATAAAGCAGTAGCAATAAACTAACACGATCAAATGCTATGCTTATGGTTGGGTCTTGTCCATCACATCATTCTTCTACTGATGTGATCCCATTATCAAATGACAACTCATGTCTATGGTCAGGAAACCTTCACCATCTTTGATCAACGAGCTAGTCTAGTAGAGGCTCACTAGGGACATAGTGTTGTCTATGTATCCACACATGTATCTGAGTTTCGATCAATACAATTCTAGCATGGATAATAAACGATTATCATGAACAAGGAAATATGATAATAACCACTTTATTATTGCCTCTAGGGCATATTTCCAACAGTCTCCCACTTGCACTCGACTCAATAATCTAGTTCACATCGCCATGTGATTTACATCGTAGTGAATCTAACACCCATAGAGTTCTGGTCTTGATCATGTTTTGCTCCTGGAAGAGGCTTAATCAACGGGTCTGCAACATTCAGATCCGTCTGTACTTTGCAAATATTTATGTCCTCCTCCTTGATGTAATCGCGGAAGGAATTGAAGCGGCGCTTTATGTGTCTGGTCCTCTTGTGAAACCTGGGCTCTTTGGCTAGAGCAATGGCACCAGTGTTGTCACACAAGAGAGTCATCGGATCTTTTGCACTGGGCACAACTCCGAGATCTGTCATGAACTGCTTCATCTAGACTCCTTCCTTCGCCGCTTCCAAGCAGCGATGTACTCCGCTTCACATGTAAAATATGCTACCACACTTTGCTTGGAACTGCACCAGCTTACCACTCCACCATTCAGAATATATATGTATCCGGTTTGAGACTTAGAGTCATCCGGATCTGTGTCAAAGCTAGCATCGACATAACCCATTACGACGAGCTCTTGATCACCTCCATAAACGAGAAACATTTCCTTGGTCCTTTTCAGGTACTTAAGGATATTTTTGACCGTTGTCCAGTGTTCCATTCCTGGATCACTTTGAAACCTTCTGGCCATACTTATGGCAAGGCTGACATCTGGTCTCGTGCACAACATCGCATACATTATAGTGCCTATGGCTGAAGCATAGGGGATGACAGTCATCTTTTCTCTATCCTCTGTAGTCGCTGGGCACTGAGTCTTACTCAGCTTCACACCTTGTAAGACATGCAAGAACCCTTTCTTTGACTGATCCATTTTGAACTTCTTCAAAACCTTATCCAGATATGTGCTTTGTGAAAGTCCTATTAAGCGTCTCGATCTATCTCTATAGATCTTTATGCCTAATATGAAAGCAGCTTCTCCGAGGTCTTTCATTGAAAAACTCTTGTTCAAATACATCTTGACGCTTTCCAAAAGTTCTATATTGTTTCCAATCAGCAATATGTCATCCACATATAATATTAGAAACGCTATAGAGCTCCCACTCACTTTCTTGTAAATACAAGCTTCTCCATAAACTTGTATAAACCCATACGCTTTGATCACCTCATCAAAACGAAGATTCTAACTCCGAGATGCTTGCACCAGTCCATAAATGGATCGCTGGAGCTTGCACACATTGTTAGCATTTTTAGGATTGACAAAATCTTCTGGTTGCATCATATACAACTCTTCCTTAAGGAAACCATTAAGGAACGCTGTTTTGACATCCATCTGCCAGATCTCGTAATCGAAAAATGCAGCTATTGCTAACATGATCCTGACGGACTTAAGCATCGCTACGGGAGAGAAAGTCTCATCGTAGTCAACTCCTTGAACTTGTGAAACCCCTTTTCCAACAAGTCGAGCTTTATAGACGGTGACATTACCGTCCGCGTCCGTATTTTTCTTAAAGATCCATTTATTCTGTATGGCCTTACGATCATATGGTAAGTCCTCCAAAGTCCACACTTTGTTCTCATACATGGATCCTAGCTCGGATTTCATGGCCTCCAGCCATTTGTTGGAATCCGGGCCCACCATCGCTTCTTCATAGCTCGTAGGTTCACTGTTGTCTAATAACATGACCTCCAAGACAGGATTGCCGTACCACTCAGGGGCGGTACGATTCCTTGTCGACCTACGAGGCTCGGTAGCAACTTGATCTTAAGTTTCATGATCATCATCATTAGCTTACTCTTCACTTGGTGTAGGCGTCGCAGAAACATCTTTCTGCGTCGTGCTACTATCCAACTGAAGTGACGGTTCAATAACCTCATCAAGTTCTACCTTCCTCCCACTCAATTCTTTCGAGAGAAACTCTTTCTCGAGAAAGGACCCGTTTTTAGCAACCAACACTTTGCCCTTGGATCTGAGATAGAAGGTATACCCAACTATTTCCTTAGGGTATCCTATGAAGACGCATTTGTCCGCTTTGGGTTCGAGCTTATCAGGTTGAAGCCTTTTCACATAAGCGTCGTAGCCCCAAACTTTAAGAAACGTCAGCTTAGGTTTCTTGCCAAACCATAATTCATACGGTGTCGTCTCAACGGACTTTGATGGTGCCCTATTTAAAGTGAATGCGGCTATATCTAATGCATAACCCCAAAACAATAGTGGCAGATCAGTGAGAGACATCATAGATCGCACCATATCCAATAGAGTATGATTACAACGCTCGGACACACCATTACGATGTGGTGCTCCAGGTGGCGTAAGCTGTGAAACAATTCCACACTGTCTCAAATGCATGCCAAACTCATAACTCAGATATTCTCCACCACGATCAGATCGTAGAAACTTTATCTTCTTGTTACGATGATTTTCTACTTCACTCTGAAATTGCTTGAACTTTTCAAATGTTTCAGACTTGTGTTTCATTAAGTAAATATACCCATATCTACTCAAATCATCAGTGAAGGTAAGAAAATAATGATATCCACCGCGCGCCTCAACACTCATCGGACCGCACACATCAGTATGTATGATTTCCAACAAGTCACTTGCCCTCTCCATTGTACCGGAGAACGGGGTTTTCGTCATCTTGCCCATGAGGCATGGTTCGCATGTATCAAGCGATTCAAAAGCGAGTGATTCTAAAAGTCCATCAACATAGAGCTTCTTCATGCGTTTTACACCAATATGACCTAAGCGGCAGTGCCACAAGAAAGTGGTATTATCATTATTAACTTTGCATCTTTTGGCATCAATGTTATGAACGTGTGTATCACTACTATCGAGATTCAACAAGAATAAAACATTCACATTGGATGCATGACCATAAAATATGTTACTCATATAAATAGAACAACCATTATTCTCTGATTTAAATGAATAACCGTCTCACAATAAACAAGATCCAGATATAATGTTCATGCTCAACGCAGGCACCAAATAATTATTATTTAGGTTTACTACTAATCCCGATGGTAATTGAAGAGCGAGCGTGCCGACGGCGATCACATCAACCTTGGAACCATTTTCGACGCGCATCGTCACTTCATCCTTTGCCGGCCTCCTTTTATTCTGTAGTTCATGTTTTGAGTTACAAATATGAGCAACCAAACCGGTATCAAATACCCAGGCACTACTACGAGAGCTAGTGAGGTACACATCAATAACATGTATATCAAATATACCTTTGTTAACGTTGCCAGCCTTCTTATCAGCCAGGTACTTGGGGCAATTCTGCTTCCAGTGGCCAGTCCCCTTGCAATAGAAGCACTCAGTCTCTGGCTTGGGTCCAGCCTTGGGTTTCTTCACGGGAGCGGCAACTTGCTTGCCACCCTTCTTGAAGGTTCCCTTCTTTCCCTTGCCTTTCTTGAAACTAGTGGTTTTATTCACCATCAACACTTGATGCTCCTTTTTCCTTTCTACTTCCCCGACTTTCAGCATCGCGAATAGCTCGGAGACAGACTTGTCTATCCCTTGCATATTATAGTTCATCACGAAGCCTTTATAGCTAGGTGGCAGTGACTGAAGAATTCTGTCAGTGACCGTTTCGGGCGGAAGCTCAACTCCCAAATCATTCAAACGGTTGTAGTACCCAGACATTCTTAGTAGGTGCTCACTGACAGAACTATTCTCTTCCATCTTGCGGGCGAAGAACTTATCGGAGTCTCATACCTCTTGATCTGGGCATTTTCTTGAAATACTAACTTCAACTCCTGGAACATCTCATGTGGTCCATCGTGTTCAAAACGCTTTTGAAGTCCCTATTCTAAGCCCTACAACATGGCGCACTGAATTATCGAGTAGTCATTAGAACGCGCCTGCCAGACGTTCACAACTTCTGCAGACGAAACTAGAGGGGGTGGCATGCCAAGCGACGCATCAAGGACATAAGCCTTTTGCGAAGCCGTGAGAATAATCCTCAGATTACGGACCCGGTCCGCATAGTTACTTCTGTTGGGTAACGCTGCATGGGAAACAAAAAATTTCCTACGCACACGCAAGATCTATCCATGGTGATGAGCATCTACGAGAGGGAGAGTGGATCTACATACCCTTGTAGATCGCTAAGCGGGAAGCGTTGAGAAACGCGGTTGATGTAGTCGAACGTCTTCGCGATCCAAATCGCTAGCCGTCCCGCGATCCCATCACGATCCGTTTCGCGATCCAATCACGATCCGTCCCGCGATCCAATCACGGTCCTTCCAATCTAGTGCCGAATGGACGGCACCTCCGCGTTCAGCACACGTACAGCTCGATGACGATCTCCGCCTTCTTTATCCAGCAAGAGGAAGCGGAGAGGTAGATGAGTTCTCCGGCAACGCGACGGCGCGGCGGCGGTGGTGGTGGAACTATTCTGGCAGGGCTTCGCCTAAGCACCGCCGAAACTAGAGGATTTGATCTATCGAGGAGAGAGGGCTGCACCGTGGCTAGGGTTTCTTGTGCTGCTGCCCTATCTCCCCTCTAGTATATATAGGAGGGAGGGGAGGGAGTGCTGCTCCGTCGGGGTAGTAGTCGACATCTCCAGCGCACTCAAACTCCTGGGCTCCATCAACCGAACGCAACAACGTATCGAAGGGGGAAAAGAGAAAGGCATAGCAGTGTGAGTACTCATCCAAAGTACTCGCAAGACTTACATCAGAACTATGCTAGATATGCATTAGTATCAAGGGGTGGGATTATATCTGGACTGATTGCAGAAGGCAAGAATAGGGAGAAGGCCTAGTCCTATCGAAGACTAGCATCTTCAACATCTTGCAGCATTAGAAGAGAGTAGACCTGCAGCTCATATATAGACATATTGTTGTAGCAATTTTATTAAGTAACACGCCCAGTGATCCTTCCTCGACTCCCTGCGAGGAAGCAATCCCGGAGCCACAATTCATTTTAATTTAAATTACAATTATAGTTGTAAAAGGTCAAGGCACATTTCCAAGTCGTCCTGTTACCGTGGACACGGCTATTCGAATAGATTATTCATCCCTGCAGGGGTGCACCACATATTCCCCAACACGCCTGAGTCACCTCTGGCCGGACACACTTTCCTGGGTCATGCCTGGCCTCGGGATATCAGCACGTCGTCGCCCCACCTAGACTCAACGAAGAGGCCAGCCCGCCGGTCTAAATCCTAAGCGCGCAGGTTCGTGGGCCCACTTGCCCTTGCACTCCTGCACGATGCGAACGCGGCCGGAAGCAGTCCTAGCACCCCTTAGTAACAAGCGCGATGCGTTCCAGACCAATCCGTCGCGCGCCGCTCCATTGCTGACGTCCGAAGAGCTTCGACTGATACAACGACGCTGAGTGCCCATAACTTCCCCACGTGAAGGTTAGTGCGTATTAAGGCCAACGACCTAACTCAGATCAAGTACCCAACCCATTAGCAATTTATTTGTGCGGGGCAAGCTCGAACCATGAGATGCAGTCCGTCGCCCCGCCAATAACACTCGGGTGCCTTACCGGCGCACCCCACCAATGTCTCTCGGATGCCTTGCGGCGCATCCCACCAAATCTTTCTCTCGCGGGTACCCTTGGGGCCGACCCGTCTTAAACAAGTAGCTGTAACCAGGTCATAGTAACTGTGTGTCTATACACCAAGTGGAAATCCGAGGAATCACCCTCGATGGATCCCACTCGAGGTATGAGTACGGCAAGAGTCGCTACCGGTAAATGGGAAGGAGGAATCACCCTCGATACCCATGACCGTTAGCTACGCTATAGAATTAACACCGGGAGTGCTAAGTGAGGTATCACCCTCGGCACTCGGTAGTAGCTCTGCAGTGCCATACTTAAAGGGGTGTGTGGTGCTGTGTCGGTAACGGCTTGTCAGTCACGACGACTGAGTCTTCTGTCTTCAAGTCCTCGGTGTCGTCGATGAAAGCAGGGGCAACTGGGACTAAGGGGGTCTCAGGGGTTCACTGATCAACCTATGCTAAGCAGTTGATATGATAACATGTGTAGTAACAGTTCATCAAAAACAGGCTATGCATCAGAATAGGAGCTAACTAATACAGTAGCAAAATCTAATGCAAGCATAAGAGGGAGAGAAATGGGTGATATCGGAATGCTCAAGGGGGTTTTGCTTGCCTTGCTGCTCTGCGGCAAAAGGCTGGTCGTCGACGGTGTAGTCGTATACAGCAGTATCATCGGTAGTCTCAGCGTCTATCGAGAGAGAGGGAGGGGGAAGAAACAGTAAATACAAAGCAAACAATGTAACACAAAGCATAGCATGGCAATAAGTTGTGCCGGGTGTGATCTAACGCAGTGCTACTCGATACCGATGAAGGGGGAACCCATCCGGGAAGGTTTTCCCGGTTCCGGACAAATGTCACACAGATGACCGGAGGGGGGGGAATGTTCCGGGTTGCGGTGTTAGAGGCATGTGACAGCTAGGATGCAGTGCAGGGTTGCCTAAAAGCACGTCTAAGTCATATTAGTTATTTTAGGATTTAAGTTGGATTTATTAGCCGGTAGTTATGCACTATTCATCTACCGGAAACAGGCGAAAGTTGCGGGTTCACCTACGTAGAGGGTCCCGACATGGAAACAGGTAGCACGGTTAGATTCGTGGGATTTTTCTGATCAACTTTCATGTTCAAAACTTTTTAATCCGGACTACGGTTTATTTTATATTAATTTTTAAAGATTTAATAATATTCTGAAATTAATTTAATTATTAAATTCGATTTATCCAAAACAGTAAATGATGACGTCATCATGACATCACCATGACGCCAGCAGGTCAACTCTGGCTGACCAGAGTCAAACCTGTCCAGTGGGTCCAGTGGGTCCCACTGGTGAGCCTCACAGTAGTTAATTTGGAATTAAATTAACTAACTACAGATTAAATTAGGGGTGGGGCCTACTGTCAGTGTCTAATTAGCATTTTAATTAATCAATTTATTTAATTAACCCATTTTCTATTTATTAAAAACGTTAACCGACTGGGCCCCACATGTCAGTGGGTTGACCCAGTCAACGAGTCAACTGGGCCCACCCGTCAGTGTCTCAGGCGGGCCCCATTGGTCAGTCCAGGTCAGCGGTGGCGAGCGCGTTCGCGGCGGCGCGATTACGGTCACCGGTCGGAAATCGCGCACGGGCCACCATTTTGGTCGCGGTTGGGTGCGTTGGAATGGCGAGACGACGGCGCGTCGTTTGGCGGTGGTCGGAGTGGCTGATACGGCCGGAAACAAGCGGCACGACCTCGCCGGCGGCGAGCTCATTCGGGTGAGCTACGGGGAGATCATCCCGGCGCGCAAACGAGCGGAAGCAGAAGCTAGGCGGGTGCTACGCAGTGCGGTGAGCTCGATGGTGGCACGCACGGGACCCAAACGTCACCGTGGCTTCGCCGGCGACGAGCCCAGGCGGTGATGGGTTCGGCCACGGTGGCGAGGGTGGCTACGGGACGCGGGCGAGCTAACGGAGAGGGGGAGGAGGTGTGGGAGCTCACTGTGAGGTCGTAGAGGGTGGCAGCGGGCTCGGGGAGGGCTCGTTGCGGCCGCAATCGATGGCGAGTCCCGTCGGAGCAGAGGAGGAAGACGGCGGGGTCGGGGTCGATGCAGGGGGGCCGGCTCCTCCCAATGGCACGGGACGGAGCAGCGGACGGCGGCGGAGCTCTAGGGCATTACGGTGGGGCGAGGGGCGGTCGATGGCTACGGCGGTGAGGCGGCGCGGCGACGGTTTCGTTCGGGATGAGCCAGATCGAGAGAGGGAAGGGGAACGGGGAGGAACGGGGGCTAGGGTTCGCTGGGAGAGAGCGAGGGGGCTTGGGGTAGGCCTTATCCACCGGAGAGGGCGGTGGATCGACGACGCGTGCGGCAGTGGCGATCGGGGCGGCTCCGGCGCTGCCACGTGAGGGGGAGGAGGTGAGGAGGAGGGAGAAAGGTCAGGTGGGCCGGCCTGGCTGGGCCACGGCCCAGTCGCCAGGTAAGTGGCCTCTGGCCTTATCTCTTTTTCTGTTTTTCTTTTTATTAATTCTGTTTTAATTCTTTTGTTTCTGTTTTATTTTAGTTGCAGCACTATAGTACTTTTGAAAAAATGTGATACCTGGTCCAAATATTATCATGCAATATTTACCACTGTTAGAAAAAGGTTTGGAGTCCATATGTTTCCATTTGGATTTTATTTAAATTAAAAGGGTATTAAATAATGTTGTTTGCTACTGTTCTTGTTGGTTGAGTTGCCTAGTGATTTTTAGTGATGTTGTTTTCCTTAACAGAATTAGTTATGGAATATTAGCTATTAAGGGAACATTTTAGTTTTCATTTTTGAACAACTTTTATTTTCCATTTTGAATTTCCAATTGAATTTGAATTTGAAAAGAGATATGTTACTAATAATGATCAGGCACTGTTGGTCATGGTCATTACTGTGCTTAATTACAATGATCACTGTAGCTTAATTATCCGGGCGTCACACAAATATACTTCCGTTGATGTTGCCAGCCTTCTTATCTACCAAGTATCTAGGGTTGTTCCGCTTCAGCGACCGTTCTCCTCATAATAGAAGCACTTAGTCTCGGGTTTGGGTTCAACCTTGGGTTTCTTCACTGGAGCAGCAACTGACTTGCCATCCATGAAGTTTCCCTCCTTGCCCTTGCCCTTCTCGAAACTAGTGGTTTCACTAACCATCAACACTTGATGCTCCTTCTTGATTTCTACCTTCGCGGTGTCAAACATCGCGAATAGCTCAGGGATCATTATTTCCATCCCTGGCATTTTATAGTTCATCACGAAGCTCTAGTAGCTTAGTGACAGTGACTTGGAGAACTATATCAATCACTATCTTATCTGGAAGATCAACTCCCACTCGATTCAAGCGATTGTAGCACCCAGACAATCTGAGCACATGTTCACCGATTGAGCTATTCTCCTTCATCTTGCAGGCAAAGAATCTTGTTGGAGGTCTCATACCTCTCAACACGAGCACGAGCCTGAGATCCCAATTTCAGCTCTTAGAACATCTCATATGTTCCATGATGTTCAAAACGTTTTGGAGCCTCAATTCTAAGTCGTAATGCATGACGCACTGAACTATCAAGTAGTCATCAGAACGTGCCTGTCAGATGTTCACAACATCTACAGACGACGCTTGAGTGGGTGGCGCACCGAGCGGTGCATTAAGGACATAAGCCTTCTGTGCAGCAATGAGGACAATCCTCATATCACGAACCCAGTCCGCATTATTGCTACCATCATCTTTCAACTCTATTTCTCTAGGAACATATAAAAATTCAAGGGAGCTACAGCGCGAGCTAGTAATCTACAACATAATTTGCAAATACATTTTGACTATGTTCATGATAATGAGTTTAGTTAATCATATTACTTAAAAACTCCCACTCAAATTGACATCCCTCCGGTCATCCGAGTGTTACATGATCCAAATTCACCAACCCAAGTCCGGTCATCACGTGAGATGAGGTGGTTTCAATGGTCAACATCTTCATGTTGATCATATCTACTATATGACTCATGTTCGACCTTTCGGTATCTTGTGTTCCGAGGCCATGTCTGTACATGCTAGGCTCGTCAAGTTTAACCCGAGTGTTCCGCATGTGCAACACTGGCTTGCACCCGTTGTATGCGAACGTAGAGTCTATCACACCCGATCATCACGTGGTGTCTCGAAACGACGAACTTCCGCAACGGTACACACTCGGGAAGAACACAATTTTATCTTGAAATTTTAGTGAGGGATCACCTTATAATGCTACCGTCGTCCTAAGCAAAATAAGATGCATAAAAGGATTAACATCACATGCAAATCATAAGTGACATGATATGGCCATGAACTTGTGCTTTTGATCTCCATCTTCAAAGCACCGGCATGATCTCCATCGTCACCGGCATGACACCATGATCTCCATCAACGTGTCGCCATGAGGTTGTCGCGCCAACTGTTGCTTCTACAACTATTGCTAATTCATAGCGATAAAGTAAAGCAAAATGGCAAAGATAAATTAAAGACAACCCTATGGCTCCTGCCAGTTGCCGTACTCATCGACATGCAAGTCGTGATATTCTATACAAAACATGATCATCACATACATCACATATATCTCATCATGTAATTGGCCATATCACATCACAACATACCCTGCAAAAACAAGTTAGACGTCCTCTAATTGTTGTTGCATGTTTTACGTGGCTGCTACGGGTATCTAGCAAGAACGATTCTTACCTACGCAAAAACCACAACGGTGATACACAAATTGCTATTCAACCTTCTCAAGGACCGCCTTTGTCGAATCCGATCCAACTAAAGTGGGAGAGACAGACACCCGCTAGCCATCTTTATGCAACAAAGTCACATGTCAGTTGATGGAACAGGTCTCTCGTAAGCGTACGAGTAAGGTTGGTCCGGGCCGCTTCATCCCACAATACCGCTGAATCAAGAAAAGACCAAGGGAGGAAGCAATCTGAGCATCAACGCCCACAAACTCCTTTGTGTTCTACTCGTGATCTCATCTACGCATAGACCTAGCTCATGATGCCACTGTTGGGTAACGTTGCATGGGAAACAAAAAAATTCCTACGCACACGCAAGATCTATCCATGGTGATGAGCATCTACGAGAGGGAGAGTGGGTCTACATACCCTTGTAGATCACTAAGCGGGAAGCGTTGAGAAATGCGGTTGATGTAGTCGAACGTCTTCGCGATCCAAATCGCTAGCCGTCCCGCGATCCCATCACGATCCGTCTCGCAATCCAATCACGATCCGTATCGCGATCCAATCACGGTCCTTCCAATCTAGTGCCGAACGGACGGCACCTCCGCGTTCAGCACACGTATAGCTCGATGACGATCTCCGCCTTCTTGATCCAGCAAGAGGAAGCGGAGAGGTAGATGAGTTCTCCGGCAGCGCGACGGCGCGGCGGCAGTGGTGGTGGAACTATTCCGGCAGGGCTTCGCCTAAGCACCGCCGAAACTAGAGGATTTGATCTATCGGGGAGAGAGGGCTGCACCATGGCTAGGGTTTCTTGTGCTGTTGCCCTCTCTCCCCTCTAGTATATATAGGAGGGAGGGGAGGGGCTGGCCGACCTAGGGATCCTCCTAGGAGTCGGCCGAAGGAGGTGGAGGTGGAGGAGTCCACCTCCAATCCTACTCCTAGTAGGATTCCTTCCCTTCCCCACTTGGACTTTCCTTTCCCAAAAATTCCAGCCGCATAGGCCCACTTGGGCTGGCCGCCCAGCCCACCAGGGGCTGGTGCGCCATCCTAAGGCCCATGTGGCCCTCTTGGGGTGTGGTGGGTCCACTTGGTGGACCCCCGGAACCCATTCGTCACTCCCGGTACACTGCCGGAAGTGCCCGAAAACTTTCCGGAGTTCAAACACCACTTTCCTATATATCAATCTTTACCTCCGGACCATTTTGGAGCTCCTCGTGACGTCCGGGATCTCATCCGGGACTCCGAACAACCTTCGGTCACCAACATACATAACTCAACTATACCGAAACGTCACCGAACCGTAAGTGTGCAGACCCTGCGGGTTCGAGAACTATGTAGACATGACCGAGACACCTCTACGGCCAATAACCAATAGCGGGACCTGGATGCCCATATTGGTTCCTACATATTCTACGAAGATCTTCATCGGTTGAACCTCTATGTCAAGGATTCGGTTAATCCCGTATGATGTTCCCTTTGTTCTTCGGTATGTTACTTGCCCGAGATTCGATCGTCGGTATCTCTATACCTAGTTCAATCTCGTTACCGGCAAGTCTCTTTACTCATTCCATAATACAAGATCCCGTGGCTAAATCTTTAGTCACTTTGCTTGCAAGGCTTATTGTGATGTTGTATTACCGAGTGGGCCCTGAGATACCTCTCCGTCCAACGGAGTAACAAATCCCAGTCTTGATCCATGCCCACTCAACAGACACCCTCGGAGATACCTGTAGAGCATCTTTATAGTCACCCAGTTACGTTGCGATGTTTGATACACACAAGGTATTCCTCCGGTGTCAGTGAGTTGCATGATCTCATGGTCATAGGAACAGATACTTGACATGTAGAAAACAATAGCAATAAACTGACATGATCATATGCTACGTTCATAGTTTGGGTCTTGTCCATCACATCATTCTCCTAATGATGTGATCCCGTTATCAAATGACATCTCATGTCTATGGCCAGGAAACCTTGACCATCTTTGATCAACGAGCTAGTTTACTAGAGGCATACTAGGGACACAATGTTGTCTATGTACCCACACATGTATCTGAGTTTCCAATCAATACAATTATAGCATGGATAATAAACGATTATCATGAACTAGGAAATATAATAATAACCAATTTATTATTGCCTCTAGGGCATATTTCCAACAACTTCCATCATCTTTCAACTTAGCTTTCTCTAGGAACGCATTAAAATTCAGGGGAGCTATTGCGCGAGCCATTGATCTACAACATAATTTTGCAGAGACAACCTTAGACTATGTTCATGATAATGAGTTCAATTAATCATATTACTAAAGAAGTCCCACTCAAATCAACATCCCTCAGGTTGTCTAAGTGTGACATGATCAAAATCCACCAACCCAAGTCCGATCATCACGTGAGATGGGGTGGCTTCAATGGTGAACATCTCCATGTTGATCATATCTACTATATCACTCATGTTTTGACCTTTCGGTCTCCTGTGTTCCGAGGCCATGTCTGTACATGCTAGGCTCGTCAAGTTTAACCCAAGTGTTCTGCATGTGCAAAACTGGCTTACACCCGTTGTATGTGAACGTAGAGTCTATCAGACCCGATCATCACGTGGTGCTTCGGAACGACGAACCTTCGCAACGGTGCACACTTAGGGAGAACACAATTTTATCTTGAAATTTTAGTGAGGGATCATCTTATAATGCTACCGTCGTTCTAAGCAAAATAAGATGCATAAAAAGGATAAACATCACATGCAAATCATATAAGTGACATGATATGGCCATCATCATCTTGTGCTTTTGATCTCCATCTCTAAAGCATCGGCATGATCTCCATCGTCACCGGCATGACACCATGATCTCCATCATCATGATCTCCATCATCTTGTCGTCAAGTGGTTGTCGCGTCAACTATTGCTTCTACAACTATTGCTAATTCATAGCGATAAAGTAAAGAAAAAATGACGAATTTAAATTAAAGACAACCCTATGGCTCCTGCCGGTTGCCGTACTCATCGACATGCAAGTTGTGATAATCTATACAAAAACATGATCATCTCATACATCACATATATCACATCATGTCTTTGGCCATATCACATCACAACATGCCCTGCAAAAACAAGTTAGACGTCCTCTACTTTGTTGTTGCAAGTTTTATGTGGCTGCTATGGGCAACTAGTAAGAACCGTTCTTACCTACGTAAAGCCACAATGGTGATAATCAAGTTGCCTTTTAACCTTCTGCAAGACCGCCTCTGTCGAATCCGATTCAACTAAAGTGGGAGAGACAGACACCCGCCAGCCACCTTTATGCAACTAGGTTACATGTCAGTCGGTGGAACCGGTCTCTTATACGTGGACAAGTAAGGTTGGTCCGGGCCGCTTCATCCCACAATACTATTTCTTCCCGAAACTTCCCAAGAAAAATCCCGAATTGGATCCAAAATTGATGGGTTGCCGAATCAAAATAAGACTAAGGAGGTAAGCAATCTGAACATCAACGCCCACAAACTCTTTGTGTTCTACTCGTGCATATCATCTATGCATAGACCTAGCTCATGATGCCACTTTTGGGGAACATTGCATGGGAAACAAAAAATTTCCTACGCACACACAAGATCTATCCATGGAGATGCATAGCTACGAGAGGGGGAGTGTATCTACATACCCTTGTAGATCGCTAAGCGGAAGCGTATATAACGCGGTTGATGTAGTCGTACGTCTTCACGATCCAATCGCGATCCGTCCTGATCTAGCGCCGAACGGACGGCACCTCCGCGTTCAGCACACGTGAGGCTCGATGACGTATCTGCCTCCTCGATCCAGCAAGCGAGGGCGGAGTAGTAGATGGGTTCTCAACCAGCACGACGGCGTGGTGGAGGTGGTGGTGGAGCAGTGCCAGCAGGGCTTCGCCAAGCGCTACCGGAACCACGAATGAAGGAGAAAACGATCTAGGGAGAGAGGGAGGCGCCAAGGGCTTGGTGTGTCCTCTTGGGGCGCCCCTCCCCTCTATATATAGGTGGAGGGGCATGGAGATCAGCCCCTCCAAGCCCTAGGGCGCAGCCAAGGGGGAGGAGTTGGACTCCTAGTCCAATTCCCTCCCTTTCCATACACAGGTGGACTTTCCACCTCTCCCAAGCCACATGGGCCTTGAGGGACTTGTGTGCCTGGCCCAATAAGGCCAGGGTGCCTCCCCTCAGCCCATGCAAACCCTTGGGATGTGGTGGAACCCTTGGTGGAGTTCCGGACTCCTCCAGAAGTTTCTGGAACCTTCTAGAAGCTTCCCGGTACAATACTGGAAAAAACCCAAAACTTTTCCGGTAGCCAAAATATGCCTTCCCATATATAAATCTTTACCTCCGGACCATTTCAGAGCTCCTCGTGACGTCCGGGATCTCATCCGGGACTCCGAACAACATTTGGTCACCAACATACATAACCTAATAATACTATATCGCCACCGAACGTTAAGCATGCGGACCCTACGGGTTCGAGAATCATGTGGACATGACCGAGACACTTCTCCAGTCAATAACCAATAGCGGGACCTGGACGCCCATATTGGTTCCCACATATTCCACGAAGATCTTTATCGGTCGAACCACGATGTCAAGGATTCAATCAATCACGTATGCAGTTCCCTTTGTCTAGCGGTATGTTACTTGGCCGAGATTCGATCGTCGGTATCTCCATACCTAGTTCAATCTCATTATTGTCAAGTCTCTTTACTCGTTCCGTAATACAAGATCACGTAACTAACTCCTTAGTCACATTGCTTGCAAGCTTCTTGTGATGCTGTATTACCGAGTGGGCCCAGAGATACCTCTCCATCATACGGAGTGACAAATTCCAGTCTCGATCCACGCCAACCCAACAGACACCCTCGGAGATACCTATAGAGCACCTTTATAGTCACCCAGTTACGTTGTGACGTTTGATACACACAAGGAATTCCTCCGGTGTCAGGGAGTTGCATGATCTCATGGTCGTAGGAACAGATACTTGGCATGGATAAAGAAGTAGCAATAAACTAACACGATCAAATGCTATGCTTATGGTTGGGTCTTGTCCATCACATCATTCTTCTAATGACGTGATCCCGTTATCAAATGACAACTCATGTCTATGGTCAGGAAACCTTGACCATCTTTGATCAACGAGCTAGTCTAGTAGAGGCTCACTAGGGACATAGTGTTGTCTATGTATCCACACATGTATCTGAGTTTCCGATCAATACAATTCTAGCATGGATAATAAACAATTATCATGAACAAGGAAATATGATAATAACCACTTTATTATTGCCTCTAGGGCATATTTCCAACAGTGGATCTATGTTCTGCTCACAAATTCCATCAAACACCTTGCTATTGAAAGGGTTTTGTGCATCCTATGGTTTCTCAGTGGGCCATGGTTTTTGTTTCTTTGCTACTAACAGCTTGTGGGGGAGTGCTTAACCCGTCAGACATGGCCAGGCCACCCAGAACGAGTGTCAATGTCGCGGGCATGCGGTGACCACGCGTAGAGCGCGCGCACTGCATGCAATCTGAGTGCTCTGTGCACTGCATGCAATCTGACCTTTGCTTTCTTCAATACATGCCACTTGCACCACCTATGGGTTGTTTCTTTGAAGCATTCCCTGATAGCTGAAGTCATTGCTAGGCATTGGTCCGAGAAAGGCAAAGAGCATCCAATGTGAGTCTAGCAACATATATACAAGCGGCAATAGATGGTTTGTTTGTAGTGAGTTTTACCTATCAATATTGTTGGCGGTGGTTTACCGCCCATCATGGCTACAAATTTAGTGAATGCCCATTTGAAATCCTCAACTGTCTCATTAGTCAGTAAAACCCCAGCGAATATAACAGTTTGGAAATGGTTGTTGACGCCGACGAACATGCCAAAAGGCATTTTATAGATGTTCGTCTCGTATGTCGTGTCAAACGTGACAACATCACCAAAATAACGGTACATATTACGACTCCGACCACTAGTCCACATCAATGATTTTAGCCTATCTTCTTTGTCTAGTTGTGTTGTAAACACAAACCTTGGATCATTGGATATCATGCTTCTAAAGTTTTTCCATTGTTTTACGCATGTCATTTCGTAGTGCATCTGATGTTATACTTGAACAAACGGTCTGTAAACTCTTTTTATCTATTGGTACCTTATCCATCAAACCAAAAAAGCTGCCTAAAATGCAATTTACCCTTCAAAGTGTAACATTGTTCTCCCATAAATGCTTTACAATTTCCTTTATTTGCTTGTCAATGTTTCTATGGGAGGACAACAATTTGTTTCTCCACAACTATCTACCAGTTCATGGTTGTGCTCCTCGACCAAAGCTCTGACATACCAGGATGAAGAGTTTACACTGTCAGTCATAGCTAGTTGTACCATTGCTTTGCAGCCACATCTGGTTGTAGACATTCTGTCAATCTTTGTAAATCCCTGCATCACATATACTAATATTGTGAGCAATGGATCGAAACTACTGGGTTGAGGTTACAACGATGGTGGCATCATGTTGGGAGATAGCTTACCTCACGCTGGCACTTGTGTTCTTGCATGGTTCTCACAGGCCTACCATTTGTATAATTGTCGTCGCATTTGATACTGAACCCAGTAACCAAGGAGTACATGTTATAGAACTGATAGCCCTCTTCCAATGATTCAAACTTAACTCCAATCTCCGGTTTAAACATTGTGTATGATTTGTCTTTGCAGAACTTCCGCATCGAATCTTCAATGATGCTAGCTTTGCCATGCTTGTAATTTGTGTTAAGAAACATGACATTTGAGTTATGAGTAACGTCTTGATGCTTGAAAGTGGTCGAAGGAACATGTTAAATAAAAATATGTTTGAGTTGCTACCTGTCGCCTGAATTAACTTCTTCTTTATGTTCGTCGTCGTCACCACAGTTGAAAGATGAATAACAACGGAATGCTTCAGAATGCTTAGAAGGTTCAAGTACTACATTATGTACATCACTTGCTAGATGTTCATTTGCACCGGCATTACATTCTCTGTAAGACTATCCGAATCAAAATGTTACGGCGCTTCCTAAGCTGGTTGCTGTTAGTATAACACTTACTCATTACCTTCGTTTGTCACCGTCTGCTTGCATACTTCAACGTCCTCCCATTCTCTACATTCATTCGTATAGCCAGTAAGAGAGTCATCTTTGGAGTTGGATCTGAACGTATATAATGAAAAAATGATTTAGACAGTTTAGTCAACAAATAAACCTAGTCGCACATAACGAAAGCATGTATGATGGTACACATACATCTCTCTCTGATCTTCTTGTGACGGTGGATATTGATGGCTTTGCAGCAACTGTGTGAATGTCATAGAGGGATCAAGCAAATTTCTCTCATGAATGGAGCCAATATAACAATACGGATGGCCAGACCTGCAATTTCAGAATACATCTTTCGCAACTGATGCATCACTGTGTGAATCGTACAATATTGTATGAATGCGTATGTACTAACCCGGGCGGATTTATCCCCATGCCTATCTCCGGATCCATGTCGCCACCGCCACGAAATGTACTGTTCCGCACAAGCCGCCAGGAACAACTTATGCTTAGTGGAGAGCTATGCCTCTCTTCAATGCTATGACCTAGACAACATCTAGCCCCGCAACCAACAATACTGTATTGAATTAATGGTATGCAACATGTACAGATGTACACATGGGTTGCGCTTCGGTACACAATACGCCTATACATGTTGACCGTCGAATACTGCATGAATCTCATCACTGTATTATGTGACATCCGCGTAGAAAAACCACTCTCATTATTGACGCGCTAATGGGAGTGGTCTGTCCAAGCAGTTTGGTCCAAGCAAGGACAGAACACCTTCTTCATACGCCCGGAACAAAATTACAGAGGGGAGCAATATATAGAGTGGTTTTATCTGTCATGCACGGGAGATCCCGTGCATGGATCCATCTTCCGTGATTTGCTTTGAGATCCATGCATGCTACCTTTTAGTTGTCAAAATTTACCTAGTTTTGAAATGTTTCTCGGTATTGTCTTGTTTCAACGTCTCATGTTTCATTGTGCACCAACAAAAAAGAATGCGCTTGTTTTGAATCGGGTTTGCTGCTACATGGTTACACACGATGAAACATTAATATATACTTTGGAACTGGAAGAAAAACCTAATGCAACTCTTTGAAACAAGACAAATTCTGAAAACAGCAAAAATGTAGCATGAATCTCAAAGCTACCACGGACGGTGAATCCATGCACTGAATATCCCGCGCACAGTAGAATAGCTTTTATCTATATACATATGAGAAGTATTTATACATTGTTGTTGTACTGGAAAAGAAGTCATAACATGACACTATCTGAATCGACGAGATTGCAAGTGTCCCGCTCTTTGTTGAGTGTCTGCATTTTGTCGGGCACTCAACAAAGGCCCTCCTGAAACCGTATGCAGCGGAAAATCACTTACCACAAAGCCAACACTCATCAAAGCCTTGCCTTTGCCAAGTGCAGACTAGAAAACACTACAAAGAGCCGGGCGCTCGGCAAATACGGGGACATGTGATCTTTTGAATGAACTGGATTCAAAATTTATACTTATTTTTAAAAAAATTAAGTTCAACACACACAAAATGAACTGGATTGAGCTGTAAGCCCGTAACATAACAGATCGAGAGGACTGAGGTATGAACAAGTCAGTACCGGGTTTGAACGAGTATCTCAAACATGCAGTTATAATTAGCAACGTGCCGTAGCAGATGGAGATGCATGCAACTCCAAAAACATAAGATCGGGGCCGAACTACGTGTGGAGAATGGTCAGGATCTTAAACAAACAAAGATGTGGCTCCAGCGTTACCTGGAGGGCACGCACAAATTCCCAAGGAGACCGGATCACCGGAGTATAAATCAAGCAGGTAGCAGCAGCATCCCATATCCCAAGCAAGAAGCAAGCCCTCTGCCTTGTGAACGAAAGAGCACTGTAGCTGCCAACAATGGCCGTCCCGGCTAAAGCCAGCAGCTCCTTCTCCACGGCCTGCCTCTTGGCCGCCATCTTCCTCCTCTCCTCGGCGCCACGGAGCCACGGCGGCAGCATCGCCGTCTACTGGGGCCAGAACGGCAACGAGGGCACCCTGGCCGAGACCTGCAGCACGGGCAACTACGCCTTCGTCAACATCGCCTTCCTCTGCAGCTTCGGGTCGGCCCAGCAAACCCCGCAGCTCAACCTGGCGGGCCACTGCGACCCCTACTCCAACGCCTGCACCAACCTCACCGCCGACATCAACCTCTGCCAGTCCAAGGGCGTCAAGGTCATGCTCTCCATCGGCGGGGGCGCCGGCGGGTACACGCTCAACTCCGAGCAGGACGCGGCCGACCTCGCGCAGTACATCTGGGACAGCTTCCTCGGCGGGAGCTCGCCCAAGCGGCCGCTCGGCGCCGCCGTGCTGGACGGCGTCGACTTCGACATCGAGGGAGGGAACCCGGACTACTACGGCGCCCTGGCGGCGCACCTCAAGGCCTACGGCGGCAAGGGGGGCAGCAAGGAGGTGTACCTGTCGGCGGCGCCGCAGTGCCCGTTCCCGGACCAGTGGGTGGGCAAGGCGCTCGAGACCGGCCTCTTCGACTACGTGTGGGTGCAGTTCTACAACAACCCGCCGTGCCAGTACGTGCAGGGGGACACGGCCAACCTCATGGACTCGTGGAAGCAGTGGACGTCGGGGGTCCACGCCAAGTACATCTTCCTCGGGCTGCCGGCGGCGCCGGCGGCCGCGGGGAGCGGGTTCATACCGGCGGGGAGCCTCGAGTCGCAGGTGCTCCCGGCTCTCAAGGGCTCCAGCAAGTACGGAGGGGTGATGCTGTGGTCGAAGTTCTATGACGACCAGGACGGCTACAGCTCCGCCATCAAGAACGCCGTCTGATGATGATCGATCGCATTCCTGCATGGTCCCGGTTATGATTATACGAATCGACAGTGGTGTGTATATAGTTGTGGCGCATATGGTCTGGCAATTGGCGTAGTTAATTTATCTGTGCATACAACGAAATTTATATCGAATAAAAGAATTTGTCACCTGTACAGTGTTCTGCTGCTGGGCTTACAGTGAACATATGTTAAATCTCATAGTAATTCTGAAGAACGCGCCAATCATTTTTCAAATGATACAAGACTAGATCTGTGGCCGAGGCGCTCTCAAATAACACATGGATCAACGACATCAGATGCAGTGGCGGAGCTTGAAAGAAATCTAGGGGCGAAGCTGTAAAAAATCCAAATATGAAATCATACGAATACAACAAATTAGATATTGCAAATATCATGTAACTTAGATAATTATATTGATCTGCTCCAGATTAGCTTACAAAATACATTTCTAATCAGTAGAGAATTTGGTTCACTACAAAGTGCTATTTATCCATAGAGCATTCAGTTCACTACAGATCAACTCCAGAACAAAAGAAACTATACCCAAAATACTATATAACCATGGAGCATTCAGTTCACAAGTAACTACAGATCAGCTCTTCGTTTCTTTACACCCTTAAAGCGCATAAATGGTTTCTTTACACTGTTGGTTCATCTTCACATTCAGTTGAATCACATCTCTTTCTCTTTAAAAAAGCATCAATGGTTTTCCCCTTAAGCATCACTGCTTTCCTCGGTCCCTCTTAATCTGTAATGGACATTTTCTCTTTCAGTATAAAATCCTATTGACAAAATCGACAACCAGATGACCTAATTAAAATTTTCATCCACTGAGAATCTGAGATTGAGAGAGATACAGGGAGGGCAGGCTGCACACACGGGTCACCGAGGTACTGCGCGGCGTCGAGGTACCTGCCTGAATCCTGATGCTGTTGCGGACAGCCGCAGCCGAGGCAGGAGTAAGGAGTGAGTGGATGAAGCTGAGGGGAGGAGGAAGGAGCCGACCAATCCTTAGCCGGCCGCCGGCCACCCGCCAGCCGCCAGCGGTCGCCCCCACGCCGGCAAGCCACAGCGGCGAGCAACTCTCCCAGACGCCGGTGCCCCACGCCCCGACCCCCAGGTTCAGCCGTCCGCGGTCGCAGGTCAAAGGGGAACGAGGTCTGGACAAGTTTGGTCGCTGCCTTGGCTGGACTAGTAAGTATGCACGTGCAACGCACGTCTCGATCAAATGCAATCTGTGAAATTCGTGTGAGTATTGAATTCTGCATTCATATTAAGATTAATTATTCATGTGAGTATTGAATTCTGCATTCATATTGAGATTAATTAACTTCCATGTAACGGTAGCTCTCCTGCGTGAAATGAAGCTTACTGTATACTACACCCTCTTCATAAATATATCAGTACAGAGGGAGTTATGTTTACAACAAAACATGAAAAACAATGATAAATCCATGTAATATAAGCATCTATGATGACCATATAGAGATTTGAATAAAAAAATTAATGATAAGTGTCTGCGTGAAGCAATACAATCTCGGGAGTTGTGTGGGTCATATTCCTGATTAGGAACATTTGGCTTCAGACCTTCAACTCTTCACCCCAAATCATTTTCTTTAGTTTCAAACAGATGAGAACTTCAGTTACAAGGGTAGAATAAAGTGATGGCGGACTCGACAAGTGTATCATGCAGTGAATGATTCATAGTTTGCTCCACATAGAGCATGCAAGTTAAATTAATTAATTAAACCAACATGATGCAAGGAAAGATCATCCTGAAACTGAACTTGCACGTGCAACGCACGATAACACAATATAAAAAAAATCTCATTCATCTATTTAGACTTATGAACCCAAGAAAAACATCATATATAAATTTCCAGATGCAAGATTTAAGCGAATAGTCGCAGAGAAAATATTTGGGTAAGATTTTTGAACCTCTCTAGTTGCAAATTGCAATGCATAGACAAACATCTAATCGTTGTATTAAATGCTTGTTCATCCAAAAATCTAATAGCAACAGTGAGCCTTAATCATCTCAAGCATCAGAAAAAATTATATCCATGTGAAGTAAATTGATTATACAAGTAGTACAATGTTTCATTCTTCACAAAAGAATTACAATATTCCATTCACGAAATGCTATGTGCACACAATGGAATCAAGTATATCCATATTACATAAAAATGTATTTTTGTTACATATTAATGAAAGTACATTCATATTCCATCGTAAACAAGCATATTATTTTTGAAAACTTGACAGGATCAATGTTCATATCTATTAGTAGGAGTGGATAGTTTTACAACCGGGCCTATACAACTATGCAAAGGCCCAAAACAGCAGCCCTGGTCATCCTCAATAACTATAACAAAAGCATGTTCCCTCTTCCTCACTAACTCTAATCATTTCCTGAAAAAACTAACTTTGATCTTGAATGCGGCATCACCAATTCCCCTGTAACGTTCTTTTTGCGAATGTCTTCCAACTCATCGCAAATGACACAACGATCAGAGCCAAGCCCGTTCTTTTTGCGAATCTGATCAGCCGTAGGCAGCCAACCTCTAATAGCTTGCCACAGGAATATTTTGATTTTGGGTGGCACCCTAGCCTTCCAGACCCGCTTAAACTTAGACGTGGGGGAGCCAGAGATGAGTCTGGAGTAAAGGGACTCGACAGTGAATCTCCCTCACGCCGCGTGGGGCCAGGACACAATGTCCTCCTCCTCCGAGTGCAAAGGGAAGACAACAGTAAGACGGTGCCAGTCGCCCGACTCTACAAGAGAGAGGGATCTCCTGAGACCTAAATCCCAATTATTATGGGAGAGCTCTGAGATAGAGATCTCAGGAAAAGAGCAGTAAGAAAAAAGAATCGGGAAAGCATTAGCCAAAGTGTCATCACCAGTCCACCAATCCAACCACAACCTAGTAGATCGACCATTCCCAACCACGAACTTGACATGTTGTCGAAACACCTCTTTAACCTTCACCAAATCTTTCCAGAACTGAGAGCCAGAGGAAGCCGTGGCAAATAGGGGTCTACAATTCGGGAAGTACTTAGCTTTCAGGATGGAGTACCACAGAGATCTAGGCTCGGAAGTCATAATCCTCCACCACCATTTGATAATGAAACATTTGTTCATGACCATCGTATTTAAAATGCCCAGCCCCCCAAGGCTTCTGGGCCTACACATCACTTTCCATTTCATGCCAATGTAAAAGCTCCAAGGCTTACAATATGTCCTAAAGCCTCATATTTTGAATGGCACACGTAAAAATCGAGAATTACATTGTCTGCACTCATTAAGTCTAGTATGTTTTCTTTTTTGTAATGAACTTCAGGAACTTGAGGCGCCCGGTTTCCGTTTGTCAGTGTCAGCTTGCCATGATGTGTATGCTACAACAAAAAATTAGCTGAAAATATATTCATCTTCAAAAATACAAATGATTAGAATATTTGGCAGAGGCTTGAGTTGTAGAATGGTGAAATTTCCTGTCATAATAATCGGAAGTACAAAACATGAGGAAACATCATTAATGAAAGAGACTAAAAGAATTATGTGGTTTATTGCACATATCAACACTAACACCTTTAAGATGTGCATCAGTAAAAAAGACTAATTGAAAACATTAGGAATGCATAGATTTGAGAAACTATTGAACCCCTATATACCACAAAGATTTGCTATGAACATTAATAAAAATTTTTGGAGAATATCAGAATATAGATATGACAATCCCCTATGCAGCAAGCCAAAAATCTATAGGTGTAGAATTTGAATGCTCTCTTGTTTAGTACAGGAAATACAAGTGCTGACTTGCAAAGTGAGAGGTGTAAACTTAACAATAGGAGGTCATATATACCAGGTTGTCGCCAATAGACGATCGCCCAAGCTTCTTGTTTTATCTGTTTCCTTCACAAGCTCCACATAACATCTGTTAGGAGAACACTTCAGCAGACCAAGAAATGAGTTCACATATTTAATGGGGATTACATATTTAATGATATGACATGTTATATGGCTCTCGATCAAGACAATATAAGTACAGTAAATAAATAAATATGACCTCTCACAAAATGTGCTAAATGAAGCAATGTAACCCACTACAAAATGAAATTCTATATGTATTGTCCAAAGTATACAACAATAAATAAAAATGTTAGGTCAGAAATGAAGCAAGTGGCAACAACAAATCTTCCACAAATTCTATATATTTCTGGATGAAGCAACTGACGGCTGAGCCAAATGAAATTTCATGGCCATGTAGATTTTCAAAATTCATGTTATAGAATAATCGGTTCCTTTATATATTCCACAGCTAATTCCTTTCCAAGAATTCAATACTTATTCGCTTCTATGAAGAAAACTAACCCACTGATATCATCAACACTATTAACCTGTGTAGGAAACTGTGTATAATTTCTAGATCACGTGTAAGTAAAATACAAACATTACGTCTGGATAAAGGGATGGGCCAAAAGTGGCTTACTTCATGAGGTGAAACAACCCTTTCATCAGTCCATATAACATCCACATTACATCTGTTAGCTAAATCATCAGGAGCAACAGGAATCTGAATATCCTTTGCTTCTCCCTCACGTACTCAGATCCAATATCCTCTCCTCCTACCACAAGGAAAAGTCAGTAGAACTTGCGAAGTGCAGAACTACTTATGAGAGAGAGCGACCAAACATTTTAATCCTGAGCTCTAGTATAGTATCATCATCAATCTAAAAACAGTACACACATGCTCTTGAATTCTAAGGTTGTAACTGAATCAACTTTAAAAGAGTACACACACAAAATTGTTCAGTTCTGCTGTCACTCAACTAAAAAGCTAAGGCTTCTACATGCTTCAAGATCTATTCTCCAGGCCTGGTACCGCATCGTCCGCAAGGTGTGTTCCATAATGTCTATGCAGGCCGGGCCACCATCCTTCTCCTCGACGACCCTAATCAGATATAAGAACGTGTGTATATTTCTTTTAACACCAACTTGACAACGACGCCTACAAATAAAAAGAATGAAGCAAAAAGAAAATTGATCAAAATCATCACCTGATTAAGAATCCAATTGAAGGCTGCGGCAGCAGTGCACTCATTCTTGGAAGCACTACTATTCCAATCCAAGTTATACACCTTATCCATTGCTTTATTACAGATGAAAAATTAATCCTCCTTTCTTTATTTGAGAAGATTTCTCCATTAGAGAAAACATTTACGTGACTGTTTAGAAGGGTTTCTAACCAACCACTTCCAGATCACTGTGATGAGATAATTGCAAAAGACCGAGCATTTAGTAATAAAGTATATTCAACAAAAGAAAATAGTACAAAGATAGAACGGTACACCTACTGTACTTAGTAGACAATAGAAAGAAAATCACAGAGAGAGGGAGAGAGAGAGAGAGAGAGAGAGAGAGAGAGTGATTAGAGGAGCAACTGAACTTGTGAAGAATACAAAGAGTTGCTGCACGCGGGTGTACAAGTGTTGGACATGGAGAATGGGGGGAGAGGAAGACGGATTCAGGGGGTGGCGGGACTCACCTACGACGCCGTCCCGAGTGAAGTAGCGGACGAACTGGACAGCCAGCAGCGCCTTCCCCAGCTTTGGGTCCGGCTGAGGAGCAGAGCCGCCGCCAGGCCTGATGCGCACGGATCTCATCGGACGACTTCCCGGCGGCGACGATGTTGCAGGCGAGATCAAATCAAACAGGCCCCGGTTGCCGAGGTCCTTGGAGGCGAGGATGAGGTCGAGGAGCGTGGTGTGGTCGACGCCGGCGGCGTCCCAGCCCGGGTCGGCGTGGATATGTTTGGAGCAGTGGAGGATTAGGGAGAGCACGGCAGGGCAGAGTCGACGCGGAGGTGGACGTGGGGTGGACGCTGCTTCCGCCGGCAAGGCATAGATTTCATACCTGATGAAGGCAGCTTGGATCTGGGTAAGGGAGGCGATGGCCTGGTTTGCGATCCGATTTGTGTTTTCCTTCCTTCGATGGATCAGAGAAGCGATGTATTGGGGTGAGCGCGGCGCGTGCGGGACGTTCGTTCGGCAGAGTTTTCGTCCGCCCGGGTAAATTGCTAAACACATTTTTGCCTCAGGATTAGTATTATCTCAACGGTTAGATCAAATTAAATGGTCCTAATCGTGAGGCTGTAATTGGTCTGTGTGGTTATGTGTACGTTAGGCTGGGTGCACTTAGTGATGAATATGTTTGCTTGTTTAATAGTAGTAGAGATTCGTTCGTGTGTCCAGATCCAGCCACGGTAGACTAGTCTAATTGATAAGTGGGCCTCTGGGCTGTAAGTAATACATATAGGGGTAGGCCCAGGTTCGCCCCTACGAAGCTCCGCCGTTGATCAGATGTACACTTCCTGTCCAGGCCACTGGAATTCTGGGACCTGTGGCGTGTTCGTCTCGTTCAGGATGCTGCCCTGCGGCAGTTTATTCGGTTGGCGAAGTCCTATTCGGTTGCAAAATGCGAATCAGTAAGCCAGGATTACATCTAGTTTATTACTCCATCCGTTCCATAATGTAAGACGTTTTTTAACACTAAAAAACGTCTTACATCATGGGACTGAGTAATACAAAATTATCAATGCAGGAGCGAAAAAAGATTATCAATGTTTAAAGCTTCCTTAAAACGTCTTACATCATGGGACGGAGTAATACAAAATTATCAATGCAGGAGCGAAAAAAGATTATCAATGTTTAAAGCTTCCTTGCGAGTGCTACGAACAAAATGAAGCTCGAATACAACATGTGTTCAGCACCTCAGAAAAGGTTGTCCCCATCAAATATGGCAGAATCAAGTTTGCCCATACATACATTGATACATCCTCCACAGTGAAATACGTAAAGACGACAGTTTCTATTTCTTGTACTGGCATCCGAACATGAGGTCGTTTACAGCAGAGGAACCAGAAACAAAAATGGACAAACAAAAGAGAAGCCCCGAAGGTTCTCTTCGCTGTCGTGGGCGCCGTGACTGGTTATACAAGCCATGAAACGTCCATTTATCATGTAATTTATTCTTCTGTCTCATACTGCTGCTGTACACATGGTCACATGGACTTTCTAGATAACCATTCGTATGGTATTTCAGATAATTATCGGATGATATTTCACATACTTGTTGAACCAAGAACTTAGCCAACCGATCCCTCCAGCTTCAGGTTCATAAGTGCATCCACCTCCTGGGCAAACTCGTAAGGAAGGTGTTCAAAGACAGCTCTACAGAATCCACCGATCATGGCTGCAACGGCCTTTTCATGATCTATCCCCCTTTGCTGAAAGTAAAACAGCTGGTCCTCTCCGATTTTGGATGTGCTTGCCTCATGCTCAACACGGCCACTAGTGCAACCCACCTGTTGCCACAAAAGTTGGGTCAAAATCATACTATAAATGTGGTTTTCTGATGAATTGTTATTGAAATGAAGGTAAACAAAACCCTGGTATGACTATTTGTCAGAAAGAATTGTTGTGAACATGTGGTGCTCATGTAAATACAGTACTGGATGCACACTTATCAAAGTGCAGTATGAGATATACACGCAGCTTAGGCATGCAGAACATAGGAGTTGTTGACCCAGATATTCATGTAGCTTATGCAAGTGCTTGCATAAGTTAGAATAAGAATAAAATAAGCATGACAATGCAGACATGTGTCCCTAGAGAATTTAAGGAAACCAGATGAAGCATCGAGATTAACTGTTGGGCCTAATTGAGTAATTCAGCTAGCTATATAACTCTATTTAACATGGATGTATACATAAGATTGTGGAAGTGCACTGGTAAAAATAATAAAAGGTGATTCATATATTTGCCTAGTATATTTGTATATATACCAAAATAAAGTTAAGTGTGAACGAGAACATTATGAAATGCAGCACTGAACATCCCATATTGCTTATTAAACTTGCCTTGATTAATGATTATATAGCTCCTAATGCCTTATCAGTCTACCGTAAAACTTGCATCAATGAGTTGCAAAGTTTCTCTCTATCTAAGTCAATGAAAGAATTTCTACCCATCTTATTTCCTTCCATCATTATCATGAGAACTTCTGAGTGCGCTTTTAGTATGCGAATGATATGAGTGTTGATAAAGTTGCACAGATAATGCTATATCAAGATACCGATACCTTCTGAGTTTCAGTACACGTGGGAGTTCAGTTCAGAATTAGGCAGAATAGCATTAACATTTGTCTTGCATGTCCAAAACTTAAATGGGCGATTATGAGAAAGGGCCCTTTAGATAGCAGATATTGAACTATTGTATGAACAATTTAATAAACTAAGTTCTAATTGAATGATCGATGATTCATTGCTTGATTAAACAGTTGCACACCTGCCCTCTATATAAGCGACTGACTTATCCACAAGTCAGAGCACAACTCAAACTCTTCACAGAACCATAACTCTATCGAAGTTAATTGGACTCTTCCTAGTCTAAAGATCCATCTATATCCAACATGACTACTTCTCTTACTGTCTAACCCTAAGCCTGCTCTATCCTATGCCTTAACGGACATGCACACATGAGGCTGCTATCGCACACATAGGCTGACCCAACATGAGGCTGCTATCGCACACACATAGGCTGAGCCCATGTTGCTGCTGCCGGCTTGTCACACAGCCGCTGCGGAAACCACCCCATAAGAAATGGTACCCTCAAACAACCAAATTACCAAAGCTCCTTAATTCTGATATCATGCCGCGCATAGTTTTGCCTCAAATCGTATATACCATGTGTACCACAGAGGTCCCAACTCTATGTGCTTCGACACTTGACAGTAACTAATCACAAATTAGTCAGAGAGACAGAGCCTACCCTATGACAGCAACCAAAGCTTGCGTGCCAAACTAACCTAGGACAGAGAAAAGGCCCTTTATATAGCAGATATTAAACTATATCTATAAGAGCAATTCAATAAATTATGAGTTCTAAGTGAAAGATCGATTATTCATTGCTTGGTTAAAGAGTTACACAACTGCCCTTTATATAGGTGGCTGACGCAACCATAAGCTGGAGCACAACTCAAACTCTTCACAGAACCATAACTCTATCTTCCTAATTTGATTGGGCTTTTTTTTTAGTCCGAAGACCCATATGTATACAGCATGAATACTTCTCTCAAGACTATCTATAAGCATGCCCTATCCTATGCATTAAAGGATGTGCACACATGAGTGCATTATCGCGCACATATGCCGAGTCCATGTTCTTGCTGTTGCTGGCTTGTCACACAACCACTGCGCAAATCACCCCATAACAAATGGTACCTCAGACAACTAAATTACCAACATCATGTCAGCAAAGTTTTGCCTCAAATCTTATCTACTACGTGTGCAACTGCGGTCCCAAGTCTATACGTGCTTCGCAACTTAACAGTAACTAACCACAAATTAGGCACAGCGACAGAGCATGACAGCAATTGAGCCTTGCACCCCAAACTAAGATAAATAAACATGTAACTAAAAAGCGGAAAGTACCTGAATGGTGGGATAGGTGTTAGCAGCAGCGTTGTCCCCAATCAGCAATGAATCACACTGCGAAGAATTATAAGCATTCTCTGCACCTGAATTCATCTGGACCAGCCCACGGTAGCAATTCCTTGACTTTCCTGCTGAGATACCTTTGGATATAATCCGGCTGCGTGAATTCTTCCCCTTATGGATCATCTTTGTCCCTGTATCAGCCTGCTGGTAATCCTTGGTCAGCGCTACAGAATAGAACTCTCCAACGGTGTCATCCCCAACAAGCTCCACACTTGGGTACTTCCAGGTGATTGCTGACCCTGTCTCAACCTGTGTCCATGAGATTTTCGAGCCACGCCCCTTGCACCGCCCCCTCTTAGTGACAAAATTGTAAATGCCCCCTTTGCCCTCCTCATCACCAGCATACCAATTCTGCACGGTGGAGTACTTAATCTCGGCCCCCTCTTCGCACACAAGCTCCACCACCGCGGCATGGAGCTGGTTGGAGTCATATGCTGGAGCTGTACAACCTTCCAAATAGCTAACCGTGCTCCTCTCATCAGCCACAATCAGAGTCCTCTCGAACTGCCCGGTCTCCTTGTCGTTGATTCTGAAGTAGGTAGATATCTCCATGGGGCAGACCGTGTCCTTGGGCACGTAGCAGAAGGATCCGTCACTGAACACGGCTGAATTGAGCGCGGCATAGTAATTGTCACCAGGCGGCACAATACTCCCGATGTAGCGCTTGATGAGGTCCGGGTACTCGCGGATGGCCTCAGAGATGGAGCAAAATATAACGCCCTTGGCCATGAGCGCCTCCCGGTGGGTGGTGGCGATGGAGGTGGAGTCGATGACGGCGTCGACGGCGACGTTGGAGAGGCGCTTCTGCTCGCCGAGGGGGATCCCGAGGCGGTCGAAGGTCTTGAGCAGCTCGGGGTCGACCTCGTCGAGGCTGTTGAGCTTGGGCTTGGTCTTGGGCGCGGAGTAGAAGCAGAGGGACTGGAGGTCGACCGGCGAGTAGACGTTGTCGCTCCAGGTGGGCTCCGTCATGGTGAGGAAGCGGCGGTAGGCGGCGAGGCGGAAGTCGAGCATCCACGCCGGCTCCGCCTTGAGCTCCGAGATGCGGCGCACGGTGGCCTCGGAGAGGCCCTTGGGGATGGAGAAGGACTCGAAGTCGGAGACGAAGCCGTACTTGTACTCCCGCTTGAGCAGGTTCTGCAGCGCCTCGGCCTCGTCCGCCGCCGGGGACGACGGCGACGGCGACGGCTTCTGCGGGCCCGTCTGCACGGCCACCACCGAGAGGCGGCCGCGGCGCGCGTCGACGCGCCGCCGGGGCCCGCGGGACGGGCGCCCCGCCCCGAGCCTGGCGGTGAGAGCGCAGGGCCCGAAGAGCGACGTGGAGGCGGAGGCGGAGGCGGCCATGGTCGCGGCCGGAGAGGCGGAGGCGAATTTGGGAGGGGTGGGATGAGCGGAGGGGAGAGGAGGAGACCGTGGGATGAGAGAGAAACGAAAGGGGGAGGGGAGTTGTTGACAGGGAGAGGCCGGGGCCGTGGCACGGGCGCACGGTGCGCGCGCGCTGGTGGGCCCGGGCACGGGCGCGTGTGCCCCCGGCGTTGGTGGGCTCGGTCCAGGGAGGTCCGCGCTGGCGGGGCAGGGGTCGTGTGGCGGCCGAGCGGCGGAGCACGGCACCGGATGGGGTTCGCGACACGTGGCGTTTCCATAGAAGCGCTAGAGAATACCGATTTCTCGTCGTCCATTTACCAGTTTTTTCCTTTATCGGTTTTTTTCCTGCCGCAGACGGGACGGAGAGACCGAGGATGGGCCCGGGCCGTCCAGATGCAATCCGACGTCACCCGGCTGCGGATCGAGCGGCGCAGAAGCCCGGCGGCTAGCCCGCCCGGGCGGGCCCAACGGCCCCCCGTTAACTCGCCTCACTCCTCGCACTCGCTCGCTCGCTCCCCGTGGCCTTCGCATCTCGTCGCGCACGCCATGGCCGCTTCCTCCCTGCTCCGCTCGCTCTCCCGCGTCTCGCGCCGCGGCTGCGCGCCCGCGTCCTACGGCCGCAGCCCGTTCTCGCCGTTCTCCGCCGCCGCGGCGACCGCGGCGGCGGACGCGGGGGACGCTGCCGTGCTACCGAGGGGGCTAGCGGGGCTGGGGCCGACGGGCAAGGGGGAGAAGGCGCGGGTGGTGGTGCTCGGGACGGGGTGGGCGGGGTCGCGGCTCATGAAGGACCTCGACACCACCGGCTACGACGTGGTCTGCGTCTCCCCGCGCAACCACATGGTGTTCACGCCGCTGCTCGCGTCCACCTGCGTCGGCACGCTCGAGTTCCGCTCCGTCGCCGAGCCGCTCGCGCGCATCCAGCCCGCCGTCTCCAACTCCCCCGGCTCCTACTTCCTCCTCGCCCGCTGCACCGCCGTTGACCCCGACGCGCACACGGTGAGATTCCTGGGTTGGTGAGTGGTGCCCCGCGCGTTGATCCTGTCATACGGGGGTCGCTTTTACAGATAGATGTGCGTGCGCGAAATGTGTGTCCCCGAGATTCCTGGAAATGTGCGTACTGTGTGCGGTTGTGCTTCACCTTTTCTGATGTCCGTAATCACGTCCGATCTTTTTGGATATTGGATGGGGAAAAGGAAGAGGAATCTGCGCTTTACTCCCATTCTGCATGTCTATTAGCATATGGCTCTATGCTGCGGCATAGCTCTATGCTAATGGATTGAGAGACAGAAATGTTATCACCAGCTCGCACTCATTTATGGCTTTATGGGTATTTTTCTAACTCTACTAGCTAACTCCATTTCCCTTGGGCCAAAAACTGTTCACATAAACACGGGGATATCAGCTAGAGGGGAAGGCAAACTTGTTTATTTTCGTTAATCACACGCCAGGTCTTCTACTTTTTAAGAAAATTTCACATTATACACCTAAGGGGAAGAGCTAGTTCATGCAGTAGCATTAAGTACCTTTGCTTGTTCAAGAGTTTGTTTAATAGAAGACTCGCTCTGCAACTTAGACAGTTCATGTTGGCTTTTTGCCTAACACTCCTGAGCATCTCTATCACTATAGAAGGGAATGGGTCTTCACAATTTTGAACGCTAGACATTTAGACACTGTTCGGAGTTCCACCAGCTCCGCGAAATCCAGGGAGCTGCGGAGCCAGGAAACAGGCGCTCCGCGACTTACAACAGTAACTCCACCTGCTCCGGGAGTGGAGCTGTGGAGTGGAGGTTCTCCGAACAGGGCCTTAATTAAGAAGGATTTGGCATATCACATCAATTTTTTAGTTACAGCATGAGTATTTCTCCCCACAGCTTTTACATCCATTTATTCGGACTTGTTTGATTTCAGATTGATTGTGAGACAGTTACTGAGGGGGAGAAAGATACCTTGAAGCCGTGGAAATTCAAGGTTTCGTATGACAAGTTGGTCTTTGGATGTGGAGCTGAGGCATCAACTTTCGGTATACGTGGTGTTACTGAACATGCAACCTTTCTTCGGGAAGTTCACCACGCTCAAGAGATCCGCAGGAAGCTCCTTCTGAATCTGATGCTGTCTGATGTACCTGGTATGGTAGCAGCTCAATATGTATCTAATTACCCTTCTGGCACAAAGTCATCAATTATTACTTCCGCACCTTGCTGTCTCTGTATAATGATTTTTCTTTTACTTAAGTCAAGTGGATACAGTTGCATGTACTTTTTGTTCGATGAATTTTGGATAAATCTATGTCGCTTATAAAAATAAACCAGTCTCCTTTTAAAAGGAACTGGCCAATTAACTTCGAAAAACTACGTTCTAACTTGAGCAGAAAAATTGGTGGGGGATGGATAAAGTGGGCAAAACAGACTCACATTTTTCAATCGAAAAGATGGGTTCCTTTTTCGTCTCGACAAAGAAAGAATCATCTTGAAATCTCTTATATGCTTCATTAACGTACTTTTTGTTCGATGCATTTTGGGCAAATCATTTTTTTATGTCTCGTATGCTTTATTCTCATAATATACCTTGTGTGCACAAACATTTGATACCCATTTGATTATCGCTGATGGATCAATGCTATTTTGTTAAACAGGCATATCAGAGAGCGAAAAGCGCAGGTTATTGCACTGTGTTGTTGTTGGAGGTGGTCCAACAGGAGTTGAATTTAGCGGGGAACTTAGTGATTTCATCATCAGAGATGTGAAAGAACGTTACTCACATGTGAAAGATTATGTCCATGTGACCCTGATTGAGGTTTTTGTTGTGATTTTCCGATTTGATCCCTACTCATGTTGAATTTGGGGCTTAACAACTGGTATTCGGCTTTCATTTCAGGCAAATGAGATATTGTCATCCTTCGATGTTCGCCTCAGGCAGTATGCTATAAACCAACTAGTTAAGGTCAGTAATCTATGTTTGGTATCTTTAGCCATCATCAACCAAGACTTGGGGACTAGTATATTTTCAAATAAGGCATTCAGATCGTCCCATGATATACATATTTGGTAGTTGTAATAGATGTGTATCATTCTCTCCCATATCATTTGGAATATGAATATAGCCTGCCCTTGCATGGTCATCCACCAGTCAGGTGTTAGGCTTGTACGAGGAATCGTGAAGGATGTACAACCCGACAAATTAATCCTGGACAATGGAGAGGAGGTTCCTTATGGTTTGCTGGTATGGTCTACTGGAGTTGGTGCTTCATCATTCGTTAAGTCATTGCCATTTCCTAAGTCACTCGGAGGAAGGTATAATTGATTGATATGACCTTATAATTAATTTATATAGTTTATTGATTGGACTGGGATTAGGGGTGGCGGGGGGGATCTTTCGCCTGTTGGCTCATGTGTAAATCGTAGGATTCTTAATTCTTAATAGGTTATGTACTGTTTGCAGGATCGGTGTAGATGAGTGGTTACGTGTTCCTTCTGTCCCAGATGTGTTTGCTGTTGGTGATTGCTGTGGATTCCTTGAAAGCACCGGCAAGGAAGTTCTCCCAGCCTTAGCTCAGGTAATTTTACGAACTATCTTGATGCAGTTCAAGAGTATGAAAGCATTTTGTCAAGTTACTGTCTCAGAAAAAAATATGGGGCTTATGAAATGTTTCCTCTTTCCTGAAGTGCAATAGAACTGGGTGGAATAGAAACATAGCATAAAATAAAATTGAGCAGATGGTTATACTCCCTCTGTCCCACATTGTAAGACGTTTTTGCAAGCTAGTTTAGCATGTAAAAACGTCTTACATTGTGGGACGGAGGGAGTACATCCCATCAAATTACAGACACTTGGGTTGTTGGGCATGACATGAGACTCTCTTTGCGATGCTGCATATCAGTCATGTATTTTATGATTTTGTTCCCCACTTGTACTCCTGAACAGGTTGCCGAGCGGCAAGGCTTGTACCTCGCTCGCCTGCTCAACCGTGTGATGAAAGCTGGAGGAGGGCACGCAAACTCCCAGGTCGAAGTCGATCTAGGTCCAAAGTTTGTGTATAAGCATCTAGGGAGTATGGCAACCGTTGGAAGGTACAAAGCTCTGGTGGACCTGAGGCAAAGCAAGGTTGGTTGCTCATCCGTTCTTTGTGAATCTTTGCAGTTCACTAGACGCTCAGGAGTCGAACTGAGCATTTTTTGCCCCTATTCGCAGGACTCGAAGGGCATATCCATCGCAGGATTTGCAAGCTGGTTCATCTGGCGCTCAGCATACCTGACCCGTGTTGTCAGCTGGAGAAATAGGCTCTATGTGGCTATCAACTGGCTGACCACGATGATATTCGGCCGTGACATAAGCCGTATCTAGGGTATCCATCGGTAGATCCTGGGGATCTGAACTGTACGGGTTCGATACACTACATAGGCTACGAACACTAAAAGAAATATAGGTCCTGATCACATTGCATCTTTTTCTCCCTCCTGCTCCCTTTTATCCCTTTCAGACTGGCCAGCCACGTGAGCTCCAAATGCACATTTTTTTTTGTAAATTATGAATAAATGAGATGCAATTTGATGGTCTTCAAGTTACTTGGTGTGTACATGATGAATGCTTATGCAACTGTAGTTTCTTTGCTCACGAATGAGTGATCTGTCAAAAATCTCACTGTACACATCGTAAACGTGAGGCGAATAAAGGGAAAACCAAGAGAATGGAAGATACTAATATCGGAAAAGACTATACGACCCATCAAATGAAACAACGCCATAGTCAGGTGTTTCTTTAGAGGCTCCATTTCTACTTGCATAGTATACCGTGTTTTTAACTTGCTCGCAAAAAACTTCCATTTCATCCTTTGCTAGCGAAAAATATGCAAAACCTAAGGGAAGTTTCATGTGGAAAATGATGAGTTGGCTTGCTACCAGAACTACGAGGGAATGAAATATATGCTTGTTGGAGCATAAATGGTCAGGCTTGGCTTCTCAGGCAACAAAGGCAATATTTCCATCCAGTTTCTGGGTATTCATACACTATCATATATAACCTCCCAGTTTGATGATCGGGGTTTCTATGAATCGCAGTCCACAGAAATCTCATTGCTCTGAATGCACATTTTGGCATCCAATTTATCAACAGGGAAAATTTCATCCCACAACAACCCTCCACATTAGGCTTTACCAACAGTTTGACAGACTAAAGAGGTACAACAGAGGCTCCAGGGGAACTAAACAGAACCATTCTAGTAAACAAATGGAAAGGGAAAGAAAACATTGTTACACTACAACACAGAAGACATCATCCAAAGAAACGAAATGGAATAACTGGAATCAGCAACATTATGAAGCTCAAAGAAACTCCGCGACCGAGAAGGTCTACATCCTCCGCCTCTTGTTGCGCTGTGGGGGGGCACCATCCACATCTAAAGAAGCCAGCGCATTGCTCCTTCCCCTCCTCCTCAGGGATCGCGAAGAACCGGCGTTGCTAGGCTCTCCCACCGTCTCAGAAACACTTGCATCCCCCTGTATCACCGCAATGGTGCTCGAGTTTGATGCTTGGTCTGTAGAAGGTGCTGCACCAACACGAGTTCCGTCAACTGTTGCCTCGGGATTCAAAGGGTTCGACAATGAAGCAGATGCTCCATATTGGCCAGGCGTAGCTATCCTTCTAAGGTCACTCATGGCAGTTGCCAATCTTTCTGTATTTGCAATGCCAATAAGAGTAAGCCGTTGCAACAAATCAATTCCTTCTGGTAAAATCGGGCTTGAACCATGTCTAGGTGCATCTGCCGCACTATTTCCAGGCAAACCACTATCAGGGGCAATGAAACCACCATCAGGAGAGTTATCTACCTCGCTCAGCAACCGTCTTGCTCTCATCCTTGTGGCCAATCTACTTAGGCGGCCAGTGTGTGGAGCAATATCACCTGTTTCATGCACAGCTGGTTCAGACGGGCCTTCGAATCTACTCACACTACTCATGATCTGTTGATCAAGAAGGCGCCTCCATGATGACAGTATCCCATGAGCGTCACCAAGCCTTCTTGACATTGGACGTAAATGCTGGAACTGCTGTCGGAAACTTTCAAGCCGATTTCCATGTGGCCTTGGTGGGATTGTGAGACCTGGCTGCTTGCCTTCCTCCACAGCCTTCTCTGCATCTGAACAAGAATTCCCTCTACCATAGATAGGAGTGATATTGGCCTCCGTCACCTCGCCCTTGCAGACAGGGCATTCCTTGTGGTTGGAGTAAACATTAAGCCATTGGTACAAGCAAGGCCAGCAGAAGAGATGACCACAAGAAGTGACCACCGGCTCTCCGGCCATCTCAAAGCATATGTTGCACTCAAATGTGGCGACCCTCTTGCCCCGCTCCTCCGACTCCTCTGAGGCACCTACTTCCACTCCATTGCCGGTTACTTTATTGTCTCCAACGATATCAATTGTCGGCTCATGATGTGGCACCGGCACTGCTGCATCATGCCTTAGAGGTTGAACCTCAGAGCTGAGCGGTGGAAGGTCCGATCTAAACCGCCTAGAGCGGAGCCACCGGCTTCCTGTCTGCTCAAGCAGCCGCCTGTACCTTGTTGCAGCGTCAGGGAGAAAGGAGGAGGAGGCCGTCGATGAAGACGGGCGATCCTCCCAGCCAAGAAACTCGCTGGCTCGCACCAGCGGAGGCGGGGGGTGGAAGCCGAACCCGATGTCGTCCGGGAGCTCATCCATGACCGGCGCTGGCGCGTACGGTAGGTGCGCGTCCTCGGGGTGGTACGAGGAGTATATCTCCGGTGGCGGAGGAGAAAGGTCGGCGCGAGACGGGGAGTAGGGGGCATGCGGGGGCTCCGGAGGCGGAGGGGCGTCGACGGAGGCGGCAGAGGAGGAGGGCGAGGAGGGCATCGGGGTGCTGAGGGCGAGGTCGGAGCCGAGGTCGGAGCGGCGAGACCGCGGGGCGCGGGGGAGGCCGAGGTACAGGTTCAGATCCATCCTCCTGCTACTTCCCGCGGCCTCATCAGCGTCCATCCGCCGGCGAGGCACCCAAGGTCCCGCCCCAGCTTCCTCCAGGTAACACCAGGTCGCCTCCTCCGCACCTTAGCATGGCCGGGCGGCGCGAGAGGCAAACCCTATGTTGGGGAGGTGGCGCGGCGCGAGGACGGGGCTCGCCATGGATGGGATGAACTTGCGGTGGCGCCCCCTCTCCGGGGCTGTTCCAGAGGATTGGCTGGCGGCGGTGGTGGCGGTGGCTGACGAAGGACGCGGCCTCGCCCGGGGTGGAGGGGCTGGGCGGAGGCGCGGGTGGGGATGGGGAGGCGCCGAGGAGGAGGAGGAGAGGGAAAAGGTAGCAGCAAAGCGGTGCGGGGAAGAATTGCCTTTCTATTGCCTACCGCGGAAGAACAGCATGCTGCGTCAGGTTAACAGCTGGTTACAAACCGCTAAACTGTAGACCTTTCTTGGACAGATGCTTTTCTTTTTAACCAATTTACCTCCAGTAAAACAAATAGAACACGATGACGCCCGAACGTTCGAGGTTTGACCATGACAAATCAAATATATTTTTATGGCAATTTTAGTGATGCGAGGATGACGAATTTAGTTGGCAAGCATGGCCAATCAGGCTCGGTTTAATTTTTTTTGCCAAGAAATTGATTTATGTGTCAATTAAACTTACTATCTTCGCGTCACTAAAGTTGTCACTGGAAATGTTTGATTTGCCATGGTCAAATCGCAAACATTCGGTATTTATCATTTTCAAACAAATAAGGGTTTTTACGTGCAAAATAATATTGCCATCTAGTTAGGCTTGCAAACACACTCAAGGGGGTAGTAGGGCATGAGGAGGAAGAAAGAGAGAGGGGAAAATGAAGAAAAAAAATAGTAGAAAAGGGAGGACGGACGCAGAAAGGCGACAGAGCATGAGGAGAACGCGGCGGTGGAGGGAGGAGGGCGTGGAAAGGCCAATAGATGGCGAGGCAACGGAGAAGAGGAAAGGGGAAGAAGAAAGGCAAGGTGTGGTTAAGAGACTGTCTTTGCACTTTTTACATATTCTTGTCGAATTGTTGGCTGTGTCATCCTATGTTTTTCGCACATGGCAGTCCATATGAGTCGTATTTGTGCCACATGTCTATGTATCATTGGTTGGCATGTAGTGGTCATAAATAAACCTTGTAATGTTAATGTGGAATAATGGTGGTAGATATGTAATAACCCTAACAAATCCTCTAAAACACTATGCTTCCTAGTAAAAGATGATGTCAAATTTAGTATGAGCAATTTTACAACACAACAAAGCTAAAACTATGGAAATAGTCCTTTCATAGCACATGTGTAGGCTCCGGCACCTCATGAACGCATATGTTTTCTTTCCCGCATGCACAATTGTATTCCATGTTCCACATTCTTGTAATGTCCTAGGGATGTGGATCAAGAATTGGAGATGAGGAGAGACAGAGCAGGTGAGGAAAGCGTGCGAGAGGGGAAATGATTTTGTTTCTTCTTCGTTCATGCCTGACTCAGTCTCCGTTCGGTACATATGTAGTTGCCCACTTGGGCTCACACAACTCGACCGTGACCCAACTCGACTTGCTTACAAGCAAGGTTGGAAAAAGCGGTAGGCGTAAGCGAGGCGGTGCTTAAGCGCCCTAGGGGCGGCCTAGGCGGTAATATAGTTTATACTATTAGGGTGTATCTATGGTTATTATATGTGTATTATCTTAATTCAGGGCATATATAAGATAACTATCAGCTACTGCCATTGGAATAGGACTTGTTTGGCATATTTGTGCAGTATGGCATGATTTCTCTCTTGGGTAGACAATTTCTAGCTTGCCCTGTCTAGACTTTCGCTTATGCTCTAGGCGAGGCGTTTGGCCATCACCTAGTGCCTAGGCGTGCCTAAGCGCCTCCTAGGCACTGCCTTTTCCAACAGAGCTTACAAGGCATGTGGCCCAAGTCACCACGCAGGGTGTTGCAAGTTCAGTTAACTAAACCTATCCTTTAGTCCGCTACAAATGTAGAGCAGCTATCATCTGCAGGCGTGACATTGCCCCCCCCCCCTTGAGAGGCGTCGTCTTCCCAAATATGTGATGTAGGAAAACATTGGCGGAGCACGTTGTAGTCTTCCCTGGTCGTGGCAGAGGGTGGCATAGATTCCCACTGCACCTCGCGTTGCACGACGGGAGCATCGTCTTTCTTCATCATGTAACGATCGAGGATAGCCGTTGCTGCAGCTCTCTTGCAGTATGATCAGGTACCTTGGGTAGCTCAAAGAAGACCGATGTGTAGTAGGGGACGAAGGGCTTCAATTGCGAGACGTGAAACACCGGATGAATGCGGCTGTCTTGAGGAAGCTGGAGGCGGTACGCTGGGGTCCCGACCCGCTCCGTGACGATGAAGGGCCGAATAATTTGGACACTAGTTTGCAACACGGGCGGTTGGCGACGGAGGACTACGCGTATTGATGCAGCTTGAGGAGCACTTGTTCGCCGACGTCGAAAGCGAGCTCTGCGGGGTACCGATCAGCTTGTTTTTTGAAGCGGGCATGGGCGCGCGCCAACTACGAGCGCAACAGCTCTATATGCGCCGCCCAATCCAGATCATCGGTAGTTGCAGCGTCCGACAAGGAGGAGCTCAAGTGGGGCAGGCCTCCCAGGTTGGGTTCCTTCCTGTACAAAGCTTTGAAAGGTGAACAGTTCAGGGAGGAGTGATACTTGTAAACTGCGTTGGGATTTTCCCCGAAGTGGAGGGGATGATGCAGCACAGTAGAGATAAGTATTTCCCTCAGTGAGAACCAAGGTTATCGAACCAATAGGAGAACCATGCAAACTCCTGTCTTCAGCGCCTTCAGCGCCTACGCACAAAAGAGCAAACTTGCACCCAACGCGGGCAAGAGGGTTGTCAATCCCCTTGAGTTCGTTACTTGCAAGCGATAAGTAGTGATAGATAGATAATTTAATAAATATAATTGTAAATAAAGAGAAAGTAAATAATGACAGCAAGTTATTTAGAGTTTTTGTAATTATATTTATGAGGAGACCCGGAGGCCATAGTGTTCGCTAGAGGCTTATCTCGAAGAGGCATACGGTGGGTAAACAAATTACTGTTGAGCAATTGATAGAAAAGCGCATAGTTATGCAATATTTATTCACGGCACTGATCATGTATATAGGCATCACGTCCACAAACAAGTAGACTGACTCTTGCCTGCATCTACTACTATTACTCCACCCATCGACCGCTATCCAGCATGCATCTAGAGTATTAAGTAAAACGGAGTAATGCTTGGAGGAGGATGACATGATGTAGACAAAGTAAATCCAATTAATATGAATAAACCCCATCGTTTTACCCTTAGTGGCAACAATACTGTGGGGAACGTTACATGGGAAACAAAAAAATTCCTACGCTTCACCAAGATCAATCTAGGAGATGACCATCTACGAGAGGAGAGATTGCATCTACATACCCTTGTAGATCGCTAAGCGGAAGCGTTAAGAAACGTGGTTGATGTAGTCGAACGTCTTCGTGATCCAATCACGATCCGTCCCGATCTAGCGCTGAACGGACGACACCTCCGCGTTCAGCACACGTACAGATCGATGACGTTCTCCGCCTCCTTGATCCAGCAAGCGAGGGCGGAGAGGTAGATGAGTTCTCCGGCAGCACGACGGCGTGGTGGCGGCGGTGGTGGAGCTGATCCGGCAGGGCTTCGCCAAGCACTACCGAACCGATCTAGAGGAGAAAGCAATCTATGAGGGAGGGAGAGGCTGCGCCGTGGCTTGGGGTGTTGCCTCCCTCCCTCCCCTCACATATATATAGGGGGAGAGGAGGGGGGCGGCCGCCCTAGGGTTTGGTGCGGCGGCCAAGGGGGCTGCCTTACCACCCAAGGCAAGGGTCGGCGGCCCCCTTTGGGCTTGGCCCCCACCCTCCAGCCGCATGGGCCTTTGTGGGAGGGGCGGCCAGCCCATCAGGGGCTGGTGTGCCCCCTCTCACAGCCCATGGAGCCCTCCAGGGCATGTGGGCCCCTTCTGGTGGACCCTCGGAACCCTTCGGCACCCCGGGTACATTGCCGGCGACGCCCAAACTCTTTTCGGTGACCAACACAGTACTTTCCATATATCAATCTTTACCTCTGGACCATTCCGGAACTCCTCGTGACGTCCGGGATCTCATCCGGGACTCCGAACAACTTTCGGTCACCAATATATATAACTCAACAATACCTAATCGTCACTGAACGTTAAGTGTGCAGACCCTGCGGGTTCGAGAACTATGCAGACATGACCAAGACACCTCTACGGTCAATAACCAATAGCGGGACCTGGATGCCCATATTGGTTCCTACACACTCTACGAAGATCTTTATCGGTCGAACCACGATGTCAAGGATTCAGTTAATCCCGTACTCCGTTCCCTTTATTCATCGGTATGTTACTTGCCCGAGATTTGATCGTCGGTATCTTCATACCTAGTTCAATCTCGTTACCGGCAAGTCTCTTTACTCGTTCCGTAATACAAGATCCCGTGGCTAACTTCTTAGTCACATTCCTTGCAAGCTCATTATGATGTTGTATTACCGAGTGGGCCCTGAGATACCTCTCCGTCATACGGAGTAACAAATCCCAGTCTTGATCCATGCCAACTCAACAGACACCCTCGGAGATACCTGTAGAGCATCTTTATAGTCACCCAGTTACGTTGCGATGTTTGATACACACAAGGTACTCCTCCGGTGTCAGTGAGTTGCATGATCTCATGGTCATGGGAATAGATACTTGACATGCAGAAAACAATAGCAATAAACTTGACACGGTCATATGCTATGTTCATAGTTTGGGTCTTGTCCATCACATCATTCTCCTAATGATGTGATCCCGTTATCAAATGACAACTCATGTCTATGGCCAGGAAACCTTGACCATCTTTGACCAACGAGCTAGTCCTATAGAGGCTCACTAGGGACACATTGTCGTCTATGTATCCACACATGTATTTGAGTTTCCAATAAATACAATTATAGCATGGACAATAAACGATTATCATGAACAAGGAAATATAATTATAATCACTTTATTATTGCCTCTAGGGCATATTTCCAACAGTCTCCACTTGCACTAGAGTCAATAATCTAGCTCACATTGCTATGTGATTTACATTGTAATGAATCTAACACCCATACAGTTCTGGTGTTTATCATGTTTTGCTCGTGGAAGAGGCTTAGTCAACGGGTCTGCGACATTTAGATCCGTGTGCACTTTGCAAATATTTATGTCCTCCTCCTTGATGTAATCGCGGATGGAATTGAAGCGTCACCTTATGTGTCTGGTCCTCTTGTGAAACCTTGGTTCCTTGGCTAGAGCAACGACACCAGTGTTGTCATAGCACAGAGTCATTGGGTCCAGTGAACTAGGCACAACTCCAAGATCTGTCATTAACTGCTTCATCCAGACACCTTCCTTTGCCGCCTCCGAGGCAGCTATGTACTCCGCTTCGCATGTAGAATCAGCTACCACGCTTTGCTTGGAACTGCACTAGCTTACCGCTCCCCCATTGAGAATAAATACGTATCCGGTTTGCGACTTAGAGTCATCCGGATCAGTGTCAAAGCTTGCATCAACGTAACCCTTTACGACGAGCTCTTGATCACCTCCATAAACGAGAAACATTTCATTAGTCCTTTTCAGGTACTTAAAGATATTCTTGACCGCCGTCCAGTGTTCCACTCCTGGATCACTTTGAAACCTTCCGGCCATACTAATGGCAAGGCTGACATCTGGTCTTGTGCACAACATTGCATACATGATACATCCGATGGCAGAAGCATAGGAGATGACACTCATCTTTTCTCAATCCTCTGCAGTCACTGGGCATTGAGTCTTACTCAACTTCGCACCTTGTAATACATGCAAGAACCCCTTCTTGGACTAATCCATTTTGAACTTCTTCAAAACTTTATCAAGGTATGTGCTCTGTGAAAGTCCTATTAAGCGTCTTGATCTATCTCTATAGATCTTGATGCCTAATATGAAAGCAGCTTCTCCTAGGTCCTTCATTGAAAAACTCTTGTTTAAATATTCCTTCACACTTTCCAAAAATTCTATATTGTTTCCAATCAGCAATATGTCATCCACATATAATATTAAAAACGCTATAGAGCTCCCACTCACTTTCTTGTAAATACAAGCTTCTTCGTAAACTTGTATAAACCCAAACGCTTTGATCACCTCACCAAAGCGAAGATTCCAACTCCGAGATGCTTGCACCAGTCCATAAATGGATCGCTGGAGTTTGCAAACTTTGTCAGCATTCCCTGGATCGACAAAACCTTCTGGTTGCATCATATACAACTCTTCCTTAAGTAAACCATTAAGGAATGTTGTTTTGACATCCATCTGCCAAATTTCATAATCAAAAAATGCAACTATTGCTAACATGATTCTGACGGACTTAAGCATCGCCACGGGTGAGAAAGTCACATCGTAGTCAACTCCTTCAACTTGTGAAAAACCCTTTGCCACAAGTCGAGCTTTATAGACGGTGACATTACCGTCCGCGTCCGTCTTCTTCTTAAAGATCCATTTATTCTGAATGGCCTTTCGCCCTTCAGGTAATACTTCCAAAGTGCACACTTTGTTTTCATACATGGATCCTATCGCGGATTTCATGGCCTCTAACCATTTGTTGGAATCCGGGCCCACCATCGCTTCTCCATAGCTCGTAGGTTCATCATTGTCCAACAACATGACCTCTAAGACAGGGTTACCGTACCATTCAGGAGCAGTACGTGTCCTTGACGACCTACGAGGTTCGATAGTAACTTGATCCGAAGCTTCATGATCACCATCATTAGCTTCCTCTTCAACTGACGTAGGTTCCACATAAACATCTTTCTGCGCTGCGCTACTCTCTGGTTGAAGCAAAGGTTCAACAACCTCATCAAGTTCTATCTTCCTCCCACTCGATTCTTTCGAGAGAAACTCTTTCTCTAGAAACGATCCATTCTTAGCGACAAACACTTTGCCTTCGGATCTGAGATAGAAGGTGTACCCAACCGTCTCTTTTGGGTATCCTATGAAGACGCATTTGTCCGCCTTGGGTTCGAGCTTTTCTGGCTGAAGCCTTTTGACATAAGCATCGCATCCCCAAACTTTAAGAAACGACAACTTTGGTTTCTTGCCAAACCACAGTTCATACGGCGTCGTCTCAATGGATTTAGATGGTGCCCTATTTAAAGTGAATGCAGCTGTCTCTAACGCATAACCCCAAAACGATAGTGGCAAATCGGCAAGAGACATCATAGAACGCACCATATCCAATAAGGTTCGATTACGACGTTCGGACACACCATTACGCTATGGTGTTCCAGGTGGCGTCAACTGTGAAACAATTCCACATTGTCTTAAGTGATTGCCAAACTCATAACTCAGATATTCTCCTCCTCGATCAGATCGTAGGAATTTAATCTTCTTGTTACGATGATTCTCATCCTCACTCTGAAATTGCTTGAACTTTTCAAACGTTTCAGACTTGTGTTTCATTAAGTAAATATACCCATATCTACTTAAGTCATCGGTGAAGGTGAGAAAGTAACGATATCCACTGCGTGCCTCAATGCTCATCGGACCGCACACATCAGTATGTATGATTTCCAACAAGTCACTTGCCCGTTCCATTGTTCCAGAGAACGCGGTCTTAGTCATATTGCCCATAAGGCATGGTTCACATGTGTCAAGTGATTCAAAATCAAGTGACACCAAAAGTCCATCGGCATGGAGCTTCTTCATGCGTTTTACACCAATATGATCTAAGCCGCAGTGCCACAAGAAAGTGGTACTATCATTATCAACTCTACATCTTTTGGCATCAATGTTATGAACATGTGTATCATCGCTATCGAGATTCAATAAGAATAAACCCCTCACATTGGATGCATGACCATAAAAGATATTACCCATATAAATAGAACAACCATTATTCTCTGATTTAAATGAGTAACCGTCTCGCATTAAACAAGATCCAGATATAATGTTCATGCTCAACGCAGGCACTAAATAATAATTATTCAGGTTCATCACTAATCCCGATGGTAATCGAAGAGCGAGCGTGCTGACGGTGATGACATCAACCTTGGAACCATTTCCCACGTGCATCGTCACTTCGTCCTTTGCCAGCCTCCGTCTATTCCATAGTTCCTGCTTTGAGTTGCAAATGTGAGCAACCAAACTGGTATCAAATACCCAAGCACTACAACGAGAGTTGGTAAGGTACACATAAATAACATGTATATCATATATACCTTGTTTGATGTTGGCCGCCTTCTTGTCAGCCAGATACTTGGGGCAATTCCGCTTCCAGTGGCCAGTTCCCTTGCAATGAAAGCACTCAGTTTCCGGCTTGGGTCCAGCCTTGGGTTTCTTCACGGGAGGGGCAACTGCTTTGCCACTCTTTTTGGAGTTACCCTTCTTTCCCTTTCCATTCTTCTTGAAACTAGTGGTTTTATTGACCATCAACACTTGATGCTCCTTTTGGATTTCTGACTCAGCGACTTTTCAGCATCGCAAACAGCTCGACGACTTATTTGTTCATCCCTTGCATGTTATAGTTCAACACAAAGCTTTTGTAGCTAGGTGGCAGTGATTGAAGAACTCTGTCAGTGATCGCCTCTGGTGGGAGAGTAATACCCAACTCAGCCAGACGGTTGGAATACCCAGACATTCTGAGTATGTGCTCACTGACAGACCCGTTCTCCTCCATTTTGCAAGCATAAAACTTATCAGAGGTCTCATACCTCTCGATCTGGGCATTTTTCTCAAAAATAAACTTCAAATCCTGGAACATCTCATATGCTCCATGACGTTCAAAACGTCTTTGAAGTCCCGATTCTAAGCCATACAACATAAAACACTAAACTATTGAGTAGTCATCAGAACGCGCCTGCCAGGCGTTTGCAACGTCTGCATACAATACTGGAGCGGGTGGTGCACCTAGAGGTGCATCAAGGACATAAGCCTTTTGGGAAGCCGTGAGGATAATCCTCAGATTACGGGCCCAGTCTACAAAGTTACTTCCATCATCTTTCAACTTGGCTTTCTCTAGGAACGCATTGAAATTCAGGGGAGCTATTGCGCGAGCCATTGATCTACGACATAAATTTGCAAAGATTACTTAGACTATTGTTCAAGATGATGAGTTTAGTTAATCATATTACTTAAAACTCCCACTCAAATTGACATCCCTCCGGTCATCCGAGTGCTACATGATCCAAATTCACCAACCCAAGTCCGATCATCACGTGAGATGAGGTGGTTTCAATGGTGAACATCTCCATGTTGATCATATCTACTATATGACTCATGCTCGACCTTTCGGTCTCTTGTGTTCTGAGGCCATGTGTGTACATGCTAGGCTCGTCAAGTTTAACCCGAGTGTTCCGCATGTGCAAAACTGGCTTGCACCCGTTGTATGCGAACGTAAAGTCTATCACACCCGATCATCACGTGGTGCTTCGAAACGACGAACTTTCGCAACGGTGCACACTCGGGGAGAACACAATTTTATCTTGAAATTTTAGTGAGGGGTCACCTTATAATGCTACCGTTGTCCTAAGAAAAATAAGATGCATAAAAGGATTAACATCACATGCAAATCATAAGTGACATGATATGGCCATGAACTTGTGCTTTTGATCTCCATCTCCAAAGCACCGGCATGATCTCCATCGTCACCGGCATGACACCATGATCTCCATCATCATGATCTCCATCATCGTGTTGCCATCGGGGTTGTCACGCCAACCATGCTACTACTACTATTGCTATCGCTTAGCGATAAAGTAAAGCATTACATAGCGCTTAATGAGTGACACGCAGGCCACATAATAATTAAAGACAACCCTATGGCTCCTGCCGGTTGCCGTATCAACATGCAAGTCGATATAAACTATTACAAAACATGATCATCTCATACATCAAAAATATATCATCATGTCTTTGGCCATATCATATCACAACATACCCTGCAAAAACAAGTTAGACGTCCTCTAATTTGTTGTTGCATGTTTTATGTGGCTGCTATCAGTATCTAGCAAGAACGATTCTTACCTACGCAAAACCACAATGGTGATATACAAGTCGCTATTTAACCTTCTACAAGGACCGCCTTTGTCGAATCTGATTCAACTAAGGTGGGCGAGACAGACACCCGCCAGCCATCTTATGCAACAAAGTTACATGTCAATCGATGAAACCGGTCTCATGTACGAGGACATGTAAAGTTGGTCCGGGCCGCTTCATCCCACAATACCGCTGAATAAAAATAAGACTAAGGAAGGAAGCAATCTGAATATCAACGCTCACAAACTCCTTTGTGTTCTACTCGTGATGTCATCTACGCATAGACCTAGCTCTAATACCACTGTGGGGAACGTTGCATGGGAAACAAAAAATTTCCTACGCTTCTCCAAGATCAATCTAGGAGATGACCATCTACGAGAGGAGAGATTGCATCTACATACCCTTGTAGATTGCCAAGCGGAAGCGTTAAGAAATGCGGTTGATGTAGTCGAACGTCTTCGCGATCCAATCATGATCCGTCCCGATCTAGCGCTGAACGGACGGCACCTCCGCGTTCAGCACACATACAACTCGATGACGTTCTCTGCCTCCTTGGTCCAGCAAGCGAGGGCGGAGAGGTAGATGAGTTCTCCGGTAGCATGACGGCGTGGTGGCGGTGGTGGTGGAGCTGATCCGGCAGGGCTTCGCCAAGCACTACCGAACCGATCTAGAGGAGAAAGCAATCTATGAGGGAGGGAGAGGCTGCACCGTGGCTTGGGGTGTTGCAGCCCTCCCTCCCCTCACATATATATAAGGGAAGAGGAGGGGGCCGGCCGCCATAGGGTTTCCCCTAGCGTTTGGTGCGGCGGCCAAGGGGGCTGCCTTGCCACCCAAGGCAAGGGCCGACGGCCCCCTTTGGGCTTGGCCCCCACCCTCCAGCCGCATGGGCCTATGTGGGAGGGGTGGCCAGCCCATCAGGGGCTGGTGCGCCCCCTCTCACAGCCCATGGAGCCCTCCGAGGCATGTGGGCCCCTTCCAGTGGACCCTCGGAACCTTCGGCACCCCCGGTACATTGTCGGCGACGCCCGAACTCTTTCCGGTGACCAACACGGTACTTGCCATATATCAATATTTACCTCCGGACCATTCCGGAACTCCTCGTGACGTCTAGGATCTCATCCGGGACTCCGAACAACTTTTGGTCACCAACATATATAACTCAACATTACCTAATCGTCACCGAACGTTAAGTGTGCAGACCCTGCGGGTTCAAGAACTATGCAGACATGATCGAGACACCTCTACGGTCAATAACCAATAGCGGGACCTGGATACCCATATTGCTTCCCACACACTCTACAAAGAACTTTATCGGTCGAACCACGATGTCAAGGATTCAGTTAATCCCGTACTCCGTTCCCTTTGTTCATCGGTATGTTACTTGCCCGAGATTCGATCGTCGGTATCTTCATACCTAGTTCAATCTCGTTACTGGCAAGTCTCTTTACTCGTTCCGTAATACAAGATCCCATGACTAACTTCTTAGTCACATTGCTTGCAAGCTCATTATGATGTTGTATTACCGAGTGGGCCCTGAGATACCTCTCCGTCATACGGAGTAACAAATCCCAGTCTTGATCCATGCCAACTCAACAGACACCCTCGGAGATACCTGTAGAGCATCTTTATAGTCACCCAGTTACGTTGCGACGTTTGATACACACAAGGTACTCCTCCTGTGTCAGTGAGTTGCATGATCTCATGGTCATGGGAACAGATACTTGACATGCATAAAACAATAGCAATAAACTTGACACGATCATATGCTACGTTCATAGTTTGGGTCTTGTCCATCACATCATTCTCCTAATGATGTGATCCCGTTATCAAATGACAACTCATGTCTATGGCCAGGAAACCTTGACCATCTTTGATCAACGAGCTAGTCCTATAGAGGCTCACTAGGGACACGGTGTCGTCTATGTATCCACACATGTATTTGAGTTTCCAATAAATACAATTATAGCATGGACAATAAATGATTATCATGAACAAGGAAATATAATAATAATCACTTTATTATTGCCTCTAGGGCATATTTCCAACAAATACAATACGTGTCATCTCCCTTTCTGTCACTGGGATTGAGCACCGCAAGATTAAACCCACTACAGCGCACCACTTCCACTTGAAGATAAATCAATCTAGTTGGCCAAACCAAACCGATAGATCGGAGAGAATTACGAAGCTATAACTATCATGCAAATAAAATACCGGCAATTATTCAATATCTTTTCATGAATAATCTGAACATAAACCCACAAATCATCGGATCCCAACAAACACACCTAAAAGATTGATTACATAAGATAGATCACCGCGGGAATCGCGGTGATCTCGACAATGAAGAACATAGAGAGAGATAGCCATCTAGGTAGTAACTATGGACCCGTGGGTCTGTGGTGAACTACTCACACATCACCATGGGAGCAACAAGGTTGATGTAGAGGCCCTCCGTGATCGATCCCCCCTTCGGCAGGGCACCGGAACAGGGCTTCAGATGGGCACACGGCGGAACAGAGACTTTTGGGTGTTTTGGGAGGCTCTCTATGGTTTTTACAATACTAGCAAACATGCCCGTGCGTTGCAACGGGTGAAAACAACTCTCACACGGCTTTTACCCACTGAGCATGGCTAAAGACATCACCCTAATGCCCGTAACATAATAAACATAACGAATACCTCATCCTCATGTCCACATCCTCCACTTCAATATGACATCGGATCCATGTTTTCGCTTGTCCTCTTTGTTGTCCTCGTCGTCGGTGGTCACAGTACCAGTTATCACTAATCAAGGTTGGCCAGGTCCAATAGCTGGATCACTAAGCCTCCTTCGTGTCTGACGAGATCAATAGCGTTGAAAAAAGATTTTTTTTATCATCCGGCTAATATAATAGGGAAAAACATAATATATGTATGTGTTATCATGTAAATTGAATAATTTGTGTCACATAGAACATGAAACCTTAGTTGGACTCCTCATGCATGCATTGTGACGGGTGTCACCGGGCTGAGCGAGGGTTGGTCGTATGTGAAGATGCGATGGAGAAAAAGATCCCTTTTCGAACATAAATTGAACTAAAACAATACACCCGTGGGCATATTTCATAAATTCACCCAGTTTTATTATTAGTAGGTAAAGATTAAAAAAATTAGCTACAATACCCTAGTTTAAAAAAATAATGTTTTCAAAAAATGTTTGTGTTTTCTAATTCAAAGTCCAAAAAATATTTGTGTTTTTAAAAAATGTTCGCAAAATCGAAAAAAACATTCAGTATCCTAGTTTTAAAAATGTATCCGTGTTTAAATAAACATCAGGTTAAAAAAAACAATTTTGCTTCTTAAAAACCAATTTCGAGTTTAATTTTTTTATTCACAACCTTACTAAATATTCGCTTCTAAAATATGTTCACTTTTTCTAAAAGAAAAATCATTTTGCTCTTAAATGTGGCAGCACTGTTCACTTAATGTAAAGTGTTGCGCTGCAAATTGAACACAATGTCGTCTGTAGTGTAGTGGTTAGCGGGCGTTGTTGTTTAGTCTGGCCGCCCAGGATCGACTCTGGGCGGTGCAGCCTTTTTGTTTTTTTGGATAATTTCCTCTAACGGGCTGGCACAAATCGGGAGTATGTTTAGACGGACGAAAAATTATGTGGGGTCCACTATAAACCAAAAAAGTTGGAGAAACAATCCTCCCTTTAATATTAGGTAGAGATTAGAGAATTTATAGGCCAGAGATAAGGGCCAAAGGAGCGGGGAGGTGGCCCCAAGCCATCAGGGTGTGGCCACCCCCTGGGTGTGCCCTGTTGGCTTGGGGGCACCTCGTGTGCCCTCCGGTCTTCCTCCGAAGCTTCCAGGTCTTATTTTGGTCCAAAAAAAATCATCAAAAAGATTCGGGGTATTTGGACTTCGTTTGGTACAGTATTTCTGAAAAGCGAAAAACATGCAGAAAACAACAACTGGCACTTGGCACTGGGTTAATAGGTTAGTGCTCAAAAATAATATAAAATAGCAAGAAAATGTCTAAAAAGTATCCTAGAATGATAATATAATAGCATAGAACAATAAACAATTATAGATATGTTGGAGACGTATCAACATCCCCAAGCTTAATTCCTGCTCGTCATCGAGTAGGTAAATGATAAAAATAGAATTTTTGATGGGATATGCTACCCAACATGTTATATTTTCAGGTATGATCATTGAGAAACGATGAATCAATAAACATTAACATAGTAATATCCATAAGCATAAGTAACATAATCATCAACTTTCAAAATATACAATCTTTAAAGAATGTTTACCCCCATTCATTTTATCATATTAGCATGGCATGGCTCCGTCTTCACCACATAAATACAAATGTCAGGCACCACGGTGTTAAGCCAAGCAATTGGATCGTACTTTTTCACGCACGTCAACTTTTTATACCTCACCCAATACATGGGCGTGAACCATGGACATAGCATATAGGTGGAATAGAATATGGTGGTAGGTTTCAAAGGGGTAAAAGTGGAGAAGAAAGTCTCGCATCAACTAGGCGGATCAACGGGCTATGGAGATGCCCATGAATCGATATCAATGCGAGGAGTAGGGATTGCCATGCAACGGATGCACTAGAGCTATAAGTGTATGAAAGCTCAAATGAAGCTAAGTGGGTGTGCATCCAACTTGCTTGCTCATGAAGACCTCAGTCATTTGAGGAAGCCCGTCATCGAAATATACAAGTCAAGTTCTATAATGAAAAATTCCCACTAGCATATGAAAATGACAAAACATGAGACTCTCTATATGAAAAACATGGTGCTTTCTCTAAGCACAAGTGTGGAAAAAGAGTAGTAGCACTGTCCCTTCTCTCTTTATCTCTCATTTGTTTATTTTTTCCAGTTTTCTCTTTTTTTCTTTTTTTTTTCTTTTTCTTCTTGGTGGGTTCATTTGGCCTACCCCATTTCTTTCATTTTCTGTCCGGAGCTCATCCCGACTTGTGGGGGAATCATTGTCTCCATCATCCTTTCCTCACTAAGACAGTGCTCTAATAATGATAATCATCACACTTTTATTTACTTACAACTCAGTATGAAAAACTACTAAACAATATGACTCTATATGAATGCCTCTAGCAGTGTACCAGAATGTGCAATGATCTAGCATAACATGTAAACAATAATGAACGGTGGCTTTGCCACAAATACTATGCCAGCTACATGATCATGCAAAGCAATATGACAATGAGTGCACAAGTCATATGATGTAACGGTGGAAGTTGCATGGCAATATATCTCAGAATGGCTATGAAAATACCATAATAGGTAGGTATGGTGGCTGTTTTGAGGAAGATATAAGGAGGCTTATGTGCAACAGAGCGTATCATGTCACGGGGTTTGGATGCACCGGCGAAAGCTGCACCGATCCTCGAGGTGAGAATGGCCAATGCACAGTACCGAAGAGGCTAGCATATAAGAAAAGGTGAGTGTGCGCACATCCATGTATTCACATTAGTCATAAAGAACTCACATAATTATTGCAAAGTTTTATTAGCTCTTTCGAAGTAAAGTACTACTCCCATGCCCCTAGGGAGGAGGTTGGTAGGAGTTAACCATTGCGCGCGCCCGACCTAAACAACACTAGGATTTCAACATGGAATAAGAATGCTCACACATCATCACCATGTCATAACCAATATTTAGATGAACATTAAATTAACACCCTTTAACTATCGATATTTCTACTAACCAACAACCATGCACTCGCGCCCTTTCATATTACCACATCAATACCATTAACCCACAATTTCTCTTTTATGTGTTACATGAAGGTTTCGATTATGCACTCCTTGAATACCTATTATTTTTTGACTAGTCTTATAACCCATGCAAATTACCATCACTATATATTGGACTCTTAAAAAAATTAAGTGAAGAACGAGAGTTCAATTATTTCTGTAAAATCTATACGCTGTCGTGCTCTAAAAGATATAAGTGAAACACTAGAGCAACTACTTAGCTCAAAAGATATAAGTGAAGCACATAGAGTATTCTAGCAAATTATGGTGAACATGTGTCTCTCTCAAAGTCTCAAGTAGGTGTGTCCAGCAAACAATGATTGTGGAAAACTAAAACAAAAGAAAACTAAAACACAAGACGCTCCAAGCAAAACACATACCATGTGATGAATAACAATGTACTCCAAGTGACATACCGATGGATTGGGACGAAAGAGGGGATGCCTTCCGGGGCATACCGAAGCTTAGACGCTTGAGTCTTCTTAGAATTTACCTTGGGGTGCCTTGGGCATCCCCAAGCATAGGCTCTTTGCCACTCCTTATTCCTTCATCCATCATGATAACACCCAAAACTTGAAAACTTCAGCACACAAAACTCAACAAAAAACTCGTGAGCTCCATTAGTATGATAGGTAAATAAAAAACTTTAGGTACTGTCATAAATTGATTCATATTTTATTATTTCATAAGGTACTGTATTCTAACTTCTCCATGGCTTATACTGTAGGGTTACGTAGCAGAAAACAAAAATTCCCGACCTACGCACCAGCCCAGGACCACTATGGAGACTGCATACAAGGTTTGATCTTTTCGTTACCGACTCGTAGCGCAGCGGAAGTAGAGTCGATGACGATCGGCGGTGCAGATCCCCGTAGCTAGGATTTACAACCTCCCAACCGCGAGGATGTACTCCCTCGCCTGCTCCCCGGACGGATCTCCGGGCAGCCCTTCGGGAGGCCTCAGGACAGTCCCTCGGATAGTACCACCGGACGGATCCTCGGACAGCCCTTCGGGAGGACCTCAGAACAGTCCCTCGGATAGTCCCACCGGACGGATCCTCGGACAGCCCTTCGGGAGGACCTCAGAACAGTTCCTCGGATAGTCCCACCGGACGGATCCTCGGACAGCCCTTCGGGAGGACCTCAGAATTTCGGACGGTCACTCGGACAGCCCTTCGGGAGGCACTCTCGAACTAAGACCGTAACAACGATCTCTCTACAGAGTTGCACACATACGGTGTCATCTATCCGGCAGGGCTTCGCCGTCCAGAACTAGTTCCCACCGGAACCCAGACAGCCTTTCGGCTCTACGAAACTATTTCGCTGGGAGGGAGAGAGAAGCCAGATAACATCAGATGGCATGTCTATGTGAGAAAGAGTGAGAGTGGAGAGTGCATCTCCACCTCTATTTATAGGAAAACCCAAGGGGTAGGGAGACACTTGAAATACCCATAATGCCCTTCACAAGGGCACAAAGGTAAAAGCAAGTGGGCAGCCCTTATCCTTCCATGTCATCCCTAAAGATATTTGTGAGTAAAGCCCCAAAAGGTGGCTTTCCATAAAGTAATCCAAAAAGCACTTTCACTATTCACGACGACATATTTCAGCGTCCGTTCGAACTGAAAATATTCATGTGGGCTTAGAACATTTCCAGTACCCACTAAAATAATTTTCAACGCGATCCGAAACAATTCCGGTTTAGTGATTTTCATGTGCGAAAAGCATCTGAAGCGGTTCCGGCAGCTCTGGAACATTTCCGGTTTTCATCCCGGAAAATTCCAGAAAGTTTCCAGAACGATTCTGGCACCCTCCAAGAATTATCAGGCATGTGCCGAAACCAATTTGACTTTATGGTGTACTCCGAAACAACTTTTCGGTTTAGTGATTTTCATGTGTGAAAAGCAATTAGAGCGGTTCCGGCAGTCCGGAACATTTCCGGTTTTTGTCTCTGAAAAATCTCAGAAGTTACCGGAACAATTCTGGTACCTTCCAATAATTTCCAGGCATGTGCCGAAACCAATTTGACTTTATGGTACACTCCGAAACAACTTTTCGGTTTTACCGAAACTCTTCCGGTGTTCTCTCTCCGGAACTCTTCCGTTGTCTCCGAAACTTTTTCGGTGAATTTCTCTCAGACTCCCTGTCTAGTATTCAACAGATAGATGACCCTTAAGCGTGTGACCCTATAGGTTCGGTGAAGTATAGACATGACCCGGAACCCCTTCCGATCAATGATCAACATCGGAGCCGTGGACACCCATATTGACCCCTATACCCACACGAATGAATATTCGAGTGAACCTACAGTTGCCGTGTGCTATTCCTGTTGCTTCGCGATATGTTACAATTACCCGAGGTGAGACATGTTGGCATCCCCGTGGATCAACAACTTGTCCAATATGCCAGTTACCTCGTTACCGGTATTGTTCTCTTTTCTCGTTCCGTGTTCCGACATCCCCGTGATCAAATCACAAAGTGTCTGGCCAGACGATGATGGATACCGTAACACCGAGAGGGCCCAGAGATATCTCTCCATCGTCGGAGGAGCAAATCCCAATCTTGATCTATCAAGTTACTTGACATACTTTTCCATGAACCCGTAAGCCGCCGTAATAGCCACCCATTTACGGATGACGTTTAACAAACCCCAAAGTTCATGAAGCAAGCATGAAGAAACTCGATACTCTCATGGTCTAAGGAATTATGCAAATGTTAACCATCTCTGTGTTATTAACCATTAACTTGTGACGAATGTATCTCATAGCATAACATCAATTCGGGTCGATTCAACACAAGTGTTCTACCAACATTGCGCCCTCAAAATTGCCGGAATAGCCATGCCCATGATCAGGAAAACAGGATCATCATGCAATACTTGAGCCAGTCTTAGAGGCCAGACTAGGAATACATTTTACCGTTTATTATCCCACACGTGCATATGAGTCTTCCTCCGAGCCTCGTGGTTATTGCAGACTCGAGAACCATAGCAGTTATAGCATGGAACATAAACCTAATTATGAACAGGGAGATAATCAATAACATTTATTATTGCCTCTAGGGCATATCTCCTACAGACTCCCACTTGCACTAGAGTCAATAATCTAGTCAATGCTAATGCACTTTACACCTATGGCATACTGGTGTAAAATATGCTTCGCTTGTGGTATAGCCTGATGTCCAACGGATCTGACAACTTCAGCTCCGTGTGTAACTTTGCATATTCCCGCATTTTCACGCTTTCGCAAAATTCATATTTTGTGTGGACTTGGCTTTGTATATATGTGAATCATAGGTCAAACCTTGATTCCTCAGACTGAGCTATGGAGCAACTATCTGCAATAGTGTCCCATTGACCAAAGCCATCTTGGAACCATACTAAGTTCATGAATGAACTATATGATTCAACATCTTCTTTGTCGCTTCTAAAGCATCAACATACTTAGCCTATGTTATAGAATTCGCCACAGTATCTTGTTTGGAACAATTTCCAACTACCGTGCCACCATATTGTGTATTACACAAAACCCTTAACTTAAATCGAAAATCGCATGGAGCATTGATGAATACTGTATCGACGTAATTACTTACAACGAGCACTTCATAATCTCTGCTTGTGAGAAAACATGTCATCAGCACTACTCTAGTACTTAATGACATCTTTCACTATTGTCCCATGATCAGTACTTTGATCACTTTGGTATCTATACTCGCAACAACTTGGGAGTATCGGACATATCTGGTTGATTTACATACCATGGAATACATGATTAATCCAAACACAAGAGTGTGTGCAATCTCCATCATGTATTTTTGCTCATCAGTGTTTTGAGACACCGAGTCTTGCAAAACTCTTTCCATGTGACTTCGGCAAGAATCACTCCTTGGCGTTTTAAATGCTAAAAGGTTTTAGCATCTTGTCAATATGTATCTTTGCTCAGCCCCATTAGGTAAATCTATCTCCATAGATCATCATGCCTAATATTAAGGCTATTTAGCCCAAGCACTTCATCGAAAAACCCTTTTCAAATGAAGTCCTAATTCGTGTCAAGAAATTTATTTCCAATTTAACAATGTGTCAAGTACACAAGGTTTTTAGAAATATTACCATGCTCCCACTTACTTTCTTGAATCACAAGCATCTTCGATACCCATTTGATGAAGTCAAACCTCTTTGACCATTCCATCAAAAACGAAGATTCCAACTCCACTTTGCTCTCTTCTGTCCATCGCTGGAACTCTGAAGTTTGCATACTCACTAGCATCCTCTGGATCGACAAATTACTTTGGACTGTATCACATACAAGTCCTAGGTTTCATTTCCATCAGATGGAAATCCTTTTGTCATCCATGTTTCATATCTCATGATTGAAATATGTATTAATTGCTAGTTCAACCCGAACCGACTTCAAGCATCGCTACGGTGAGACAATCTCATCGTAGTCAACTCCTTGAACTTGTTATTGCAACAAGTCGAGCTTTATGGATAAAACATTTTTTCCGTATCAGTTTTAGTTCCATAAATATTCGTTAGACTCTAAGTCTTCCGAAAGGTGTATCAAGATTTTAATCTTGAATCACTTATATGGAAACTATCTCGAATTGTATTGGCATTTAGCCAATTCCGAAGTCAGGGCCCATCAACGCTTCCTTGTGTATCGTAGGTATACTGTTGTCTAACAACAATATCTCGTATGCGCACCTGAGAGGTTTGCACGAGTTTTTCCTACGCGGTTCAGCTGCAAGTTCGACCGAAGTCCATACATCTCATGTAGAGGCTTCCGTATCAGTCGCAGTAGGAAACTCCGGAATCACTTCCAAGGTTCCTTTCCTTTGACCTGATGACGAAGATACTGGTTATCTCGTCGAGTTGTACTGTCCTCCCACTCACCTTTTGTAAGAACTATTCTCTTTAAAAGCATACCGTTTTGTGGCAAGATCGTTTGCCTCGGTATAGTGGTGGGGGAATACCCAATGACTTGGGATAACCTACAAAGTAGCACTTGTCTGATTTGGAATAGGTTTGTAACCTTTTACACAAGCCCCATATTCCAAATGTTAAGAAAAGATATAACATGGTTGGGCGTACCATACCATGGCGTCATTTCAACAGACCTGATGGATCTCTTTTCAGTGTAAAAGCCGCAGTCTCTAAAGCATTACTCTTTAAAAGGGATAATGGCAAATCTATTTATGTCATCTTTGATCTTACCATGTCATAAATGGTTCGATTACATCTTCACGGACTTTCCACTTGCAGTGGTGTTCCGGGAGGTGCAAGTTATGAAACCCCTTTCACAACTCATCAGACATTCGCTAAACTTGTAACTCAAATATTCCTTTCTGCAATCGAATTGTAGAAACATAATTTTCTTGTTACAATATTTTCTTCTTCATTTTGAAAACCTTTCGAATGATTTCAAAAGATCCAGACTCACATCTCATCAAGTAAATATCCATATATCTACTTGAGTCATTTCTGAAGATAGATAAATCCACTACTTGCAATAACATTTATTGGACTACACACATCATAATGTATGATCACCAACATGTTCTATGCTCGTTCCTTATGGCCTGTGAACGGTATTTCAGTCACTTCACTTTTCAGAGGAAAGTTGCAAGTGTCAGATGATTCAAAATCAAACGACTTCAAAATCCATCATAATGGAATTTTCCATGCGGGTTTCTCCAATGTGACTAAATGCAGTGCCACACTTGTGTGGTATTCTTTTAGTCTTGCGACATTTAGCGTCAGTGTTATGGATGTAGCATATTTCCATCAATATTCATAACATACATCCCATCTAGGATGGAAGCATGGCCCTTCATGTTATTCATAATACTGAACAACAATTGTTGTTTTATGAACAACTCTTTTCAACAAACATTGTGCAATGGGCTAGAGTGTATGAAACTCTAAAATGAATTATGAAAGTAAACCCAGAGGTAATGTATTATTATCAATATTCATAACATATGTCTCATTCATAATGAAAGTATGGCCCTTATGTTATTCATAACACCGAACATCAAAAGTTCTCTTATGAACAACCTTCTTGCAAGATACCTTATGCAAAGGGCTAGAGTGTGAAACTCTAAAATGAATTTTGAAACTAAATACATAGGGAATACACCGATGGAAGGCATAGTAACATTTACTATGTTCCCTGCGTGTATCTAAACCTCATCCCTGGCTAGTCTTTCAGGCCATAGTAGTTCTTACATCGAGTTGCAACAGAATGCAATCGAGCGGGTATCTTTGTGATTAAACTTACAATACCCAAGAATTAGTGATTAACATGTTTAACCATAATTCCTAAGAACTATATCTTTGACCAGCCTTCTATACATCAAAAACTTGTATGACATTCATACATGAGCTGGATATTCCAGTCTTCTTTCCTTTTGCCTTTATACTTCTAACAGTTTAACTTTTAGTATTTCTCCTACTCTCAGAAGAAGCATCCAACTTAAGAGTGGTGTTAGCCCCGGACTTCCTAGGCGTGAAAGTCTTACTAACACCCTTCGGACACTTCCTTTCTCTTTAAGTTGTTGTTTTATTCACCTTTCATCATATGATAGGTGTTCTCCTGGATCCCTCTCTTATCAGTCTAATGCATAGTAAACTCCTTTACTAACAGTTTGCAAACAAACATTGCTTTGGATATCTCATATCTTTTAGCCTTTGTCTGTCTCTGAAAATGATTTTCAGATTCCATGAATATCACATAACTATCCAAACTTTCGAAGTTCGGGTCTCATGGAAGCAAACATATTGCACTTTGACTGAAAAGGAATTCTAGCTTTTGGATCGAAGGACGAGAGTCACATGATCCATAGCATTAGCGGGATTATACCGAAAGTATGCGATAGGACAAAATCCTTCTCGGCACTCTAGAGGACAATCCTCACATTACGTTACCAACCGTAAAGTTTTAACCAGATATTTAAAAGCTATTCAATTTTAATAGGGAAGGTGGAAACGCGAGCCATTATTCTACAACTATTATGCAAACCACACTTAGACAGTGTTCAAAATTAATTGCATTGAGAATTAAACAAGTTAATTCTCTAGTGCGCTCCCACTCAAATCAATATCTCTCATAATTGATTTTGAGTGATACAAGATCCAGACTTCAATTCATCGCCATAGAATCATCATCTCATGACGGGAATTTTAATAGGTAGGCCAACTTGTCGATCACATCTCTATGTGACTCTTGTTCATCTTTCGATGCGTGTGTTCCGAGCTCAGGACGATCCTGCCATGAACGTCAAGACAACCAAGTGATCTTGCTGCGAGGTCTGACCTCACCCGCCTCACACATCCCTAATCGTTCATACCCATGCATCCATGGCGCACCCCAAAAAGTTAGGTGCCGTGACGGTGCTACACTTGGGAGAACACTAACTACTTGATATTTTTTGTGAGAGATCACCCTAATAAAAAGCGACTACCGCGCAATCAAGAAGGGTGCTTCATAAGGGATAAACATCTCAGGCAATTCATAATAGCATGATATGGTATAGCCCTTTCTGACGGAGAAGTCTTTCATTTCTTCGTCTTCGGCATTCGCGTCGGTGTTCACCTTCGCGAAGATTGCCACCACCTTGTCGATGCACCAGATAATATTGCTATCTATATAGCTAATAAAATAAGTGCATTACATAAGGTTGACACGCAGGTCATTAAAGTGCAATCATATGGCTCTAGCCATCATGCCGAATCATGACACGCAGGTCATGTTAATCAATTTACATCATATAGTCATCTCATACATAATCAAATTAATATGAACACTGCTATACCACATCATATGCACATGCAAACCATCCTGCAAAACCAAGTTAGACGCCTCTAATCGGTTCATGCAAAATTTTATTTTACGTGGCTTCTAAGGTTTCGAAACAAACCGAAGCTTCCAACGTCCATCATCAAGCATGATAATCCAAGTCGCTAGATTAACATTGCGGGGTGTATGAAACACGAGCACCATACTGAACTTCGTCATACGCGTGACCCCCGTGCAGATCATATCTGCTTTTCCCTTTCGTCTGCGAAACATCCATCTTTCTCAACTATGGTGGAACCCAAAGAACTGTTAGCACTTCGTTGATCTGTCAATCAGCATACTCAGGAGCAGCATGAAAGGATCGCAGATTGCCAGAACTTTGTGAGATTCCACCATGCCGTCAAGATCGGGACTACGCAAATTCCAGGGAAGCAACAAGAACATCGGGTAACAGATTTCATCTGCTACCCGCACAAATAATTTTCAGTAATAGATCTCATCTACTACCTAATTATATTGTGCAACACCCATACATCTCTATGTATTCTAGATCGCAACCTGCATCTACGCATAGCACGGCTCTTGATGCCACTGTAGGGTTACGTAGCAGAAAACAAAAATTCCCGACCTACGCACCAGCCCAGGACCACTATGGAGACTGCATACAAGGTTTGATCTTTTCGTTACCGACTCGTAGCGCAGCGGAAGTAGAGTCGATGATGATCGGCGGTGCAGATCCCCGTAGCTAGGATTTACAACCTCCCAACCGCGAGGATGTACTCCCTCGCCTGCTCCCCGGACGGATTTCCGGGCAGCCCTTCGGGAGGCCTCAGGACAGTCCCTCAGATAGTCCCGCCAGACGGATCCTCGGACAGCCCTTCGGGAGGACCTCAGAACAGTCCGTCGGATAGTCCCACCGGACGGATCCTCGGACAGCCCTTCGGGAGGACCTCAGAACAGTCCCTCGGATAGTCCCACCGGACGGATCCTCGGACAGCCCTTCGGGAGGACCTCAGAATTTCGGACGGTCACTCGGACAGCCCTTCGGGAGGCACTCTCGAACTAAGACCGAAACAACAATCTCTCTACAGAGTTGCACACATACGGTGTCATCTATCCGGCAGGGCTTCGCCGTCCAGAACTAGTTCCCACCGGAACCCAGACAGCCTTTCGGCTCTACGAAACTATTTCGCTGGGAGGGAGAGAGAAGCCAGATAACATCAGATGGCATGTGTATGTGAGAAAGAGTGAGAGTGGAGAGTGCATCTCCACCTCTATTTATAGGAAACCCAAGGGGTAGGGAGACACTTGAAATACCCATAATGCCCTTCACAAGGGCACAAAGGTAAAAGCAAGTGGGCAGCCCTTATCTTTCCATGTCATCCCTAAAGATATTTGTGAGTAAAGCCCCAAAAGGTGGCTTTCCATAAAGTAATCCAAAAAGCACTTTCACTATTCACGACGACATATTTCAGCGTCCGTTCGAACTGAAAATATTCATGTGGGCTTAGAACATTTCCAGTACCCACTAAAATAATTTTCAACGCGATCCGAAACAATTCCGGTTTAGTGATTTTCATGTGCGAAAAGCATCTGAAGCGGTTCCGGCAGCTCTGGAACATTTCCGGTTTTCATCCCGGAAAATTCCAGAAAGTTTCCAGAACGATTCTGGCACCCTCCAAGAATTATCAGGCATGTGCCAAAACCAATTTGACTTTATGGTGTACTCCGAAACAACTTTTCGGTTTAGTGATTTTCATCTGTGAAAAGCAATTAAAGCGGTTCCGGCAGTCCGGAACATTTCCGGTTTTTGTCTCTGAAAAATCTCAGAAGTTACCGGAACAATTCTGGTACCTTCCAATAATTTCCAGGCATGTGCCGAAACCAATTTGACTTTATGGTACACTCCGAAACAACTTTTCGGTTTTACCGAAACTCTTCCGGTGTTCTCTCTCCGGAACTCTTCCGTTGTCTCCGAAACTTTTTCGGTGAATTTCTCTCAGACTCCCTGTCTAGTATTCAACAGATAGATGACCCTTAAGCGTGTGACCCTATAGGTTCGGTGAAGTATAGACATGACCCGGAACCCCTTCCGATCAATGATCAACATCGGAGCCGTGGACACCCATATTGACCCCTATACCCACACGAATGAATATTCGAGTGAACCTCCAGTTGCCGTGTGCTATTCCTGTTACTTCGCGATATGTTACAATTACCCGAGGTGAGTGTTGGCATCCCCGTGGATCAACAACTTGTCCAATATGCCAGTTACCTCGTTACCGGTATTGTTCTCTTTTCTCGTTCCGTGTTCCGGCATCCCCGTGATCAAATCACAAAGTGTCTGGCCAGACGATGATGGATACCGTAACACCGAGAGGGCCCAGAGATATCTCTCCATCGTCGGAGGAGCAAATCCCAATCTTGAGCTATCAAGTTACTTGACATACTTTTCCATGAACCCGTAAGCCGCCGTAATAGCCACCCATTTACGGATGACGTTTAACAAACCCCAAAGTTCATGAAGAAACTCGATACTCTCATGGTCTAAGGAATTATGCAAACGTTAACCATCTCTGTGTTATTAACCATTAACTTGTGACGAATGTATCTCATAGCATAACATCAATTCGGGTCAATTCAACACAAGTGTTCTACCAACATTGCGCCCTCAAAATTGCCGGCATAGCCATGCCCATGATCAGGAAAACAGGATCATCATGCAATACTTGAGCCAGTCTTAGAGGCCAGACTAGGAATACATTTTACCATTTATTATCCCACACGTGCATATGAGTCTTCCTCCGAGCCTCGTGGTTATTGCAGACTCGAGAACCATAGCAGTTATAGCATGGAACATAAACCTAATTATGAACAGGGAGATAATCAATAACATTTATTATTGCCCATAGAATCATCAAAACAAGCAAACTATGCAAGCAAAAACAGAATCTGTCTAAAACAGAACAGCCTGTAATGATATGCGCAGTCACCATACTTCTGTAACTCCAAAAATTCTGAAAAATTAGGAAAAACTGGGGAATTTGTATACCAATATTGTGTAAAAAATTCAGATAAAATACATTTTAGTAAAATCAGAGAAATTCTGCACTGGATGCTAAAGTTTATGTTTTTACACCGTATCAATTCTACTTATCATTCAAGTCATCCCAAAGGTTTTACTTGGCACAAACACAAATTTAAACATAAAAACACAATAATTAAAGTATAAATAATTATGTTATCATACCATTACATAAATCTAAACAAAAATTAAAGATAACTATTGGGTTGCCTCCCAACAAGCGCTGTCGTTTTATGCCCCTAACTAGGCATAATGCATAGTTTCAAGTGTTGTCATATTTGACACTCAATCCGTAGGTGGCCCTCATGATAGATTCATAAGGTGGTTTAATTCTCTTTCTAGGGAAGTGTTCCATCCCTTTTTGCAGTGGGAATTGGAATCTTTTGTTTCCCTCCTTCATATCAATAATAGCACCTATAGTTCATAGGAAAGGCCTACCAAGTATTATTGGACAAGACGGATCGCATTCAATATCAAGCACAATGAAATCCACGGGTACATAATTTATATTAGCAAGAATAAGCACATCATTTATTATACCCAATGGTTTCTTAATAGTGGAATCCGCAAGATGCAAGTAAAGGGAACATTCATTTATATCGGTGAGACCTAGCACATCACATAAAGATTTCGGTATAGTTGAAACACTAGCACCAAGGTCTCACAAAGCATTGCATTCATACTCCTTAACTTTAATTTTAATAGTAGGTTCCCACTCATCATGCAATTTTCTAGGAATAGAAACTTCTAACTCAAGTTTTTCTTCATGAGCTTTTAGCATAGCTTCTACGATATGTTTAGTAAAAGCTTTATTTTGTTCTTAAGCATGGGTTGAGATAATAATGGATTGCAGCAAGGAAATACATTCTACTAAAGAAAATTATCATAATTAAAGTCCTTGTGATCCAAGATAGTGGGTACATGAAAGCACAACTTCTCCCTAGGTAGTTTTGGTAATTAATAACAACATATATTTCATTGGACTAATGTCTCCACTAAGTGTATCTCAGGAAAAAGTTCAATGATGGATTGGCTAAAAGATTGTGTGGAGAACCTCCCCAAGGAAAGGAAGGAATAGGATTGGCCATGCTTCATGATCAAGGACTCTACATTTTATATTTTGTGAGAAATCACTTTGAGTCCATAGGAAAGCCAATACTATTAAAAGGGGATGAGGTAAATATGATGATCTGGTTGCTCAAGTGCTTAGAGGTAGCCACCAAAAATACTCACCCACTTTCTCACATATATCCTCTGTCCAAAGCCTAAAGTCAAAATTCGGTGCCACCAATATTCCCATTCGGATCCACCGAGTTTATCCAAGACAGAAGCCAAACCAAACCCTAGCATCTCGGTACTACCAGCTTTTCATACGGTGCCACCGAAAACAGTGACAACTTCCTGGTTAGCCATTTTCTAGATTCGGTCCCACCGAGTTTAGAGAATCGGTACCAGCGAGAAGTTGCACCAACTTTCTGTTAGATCATTTCTCTAAATCGCTCCCACCGAGTTTGAGGAATCGGTCTCACCGAGATCTGGTAACTGCCTAGGTCACCCATATCGGTACCACCGATATTCATATATCGGTCTCACCGAAAACGCCAAAGTTGCCACATTTTGAACTAGTCGGTGCCACCGAGTTTCTACTTCGGTTTCACCGAGTTGGGCAATAATGTTGTAACGGTTGGATTTTTGGAGATGCCTATATATACCCTTCCACCACCACTCACTCGAAAGAGAAGCACTCAGAACACACCCCCACTTGCCATATCCAATTTTCTGAGAGAGGACCACCTACCCTTGTGTTGAGGTCAAGATCATCCACTCCAACCATATGGATCTTGATTTCTAGCCTCCCCAAGTTGCTTTCCATCCAATCAATCTCTTCTACCCATGCCAAATCTGTGAGAGAGTGATTAAGTGTTGAGGAGACTATCTTTTGAAGCACAAGAGCAAGGAGTTCATCATACTACCACATCTATTAACTTTTGGAGGGTGGCGCCTCCTAGATTGGTTAGGTGTCGCTTGGGAGCCTCCTTCTTCGTGATTGTGGAGTTGAACCAAGAGTTTGTAAGGGCAAGGAGATTGCCTACTTCGTGAAGATCTACCCATAGTGAGGCTAGTCCTTCGTGGACGGAAGCCGTTATGGAATAGACGAGGTTGCTACTTCGTGGACCCTCCGTGGGTGGAGCCCTCCATGGACTCTCGTGACCGTTACCCTCTGTGGGTTGAAGTCTCCATAAACGTGGACGTACGATAGCACCACCTATCGGAACAACGAAAAAAAAATCTCCATTTCTCCAAAATGTGTTTGATCTTCCAATCCCTAACCTCTTACATTTGCATGTCTTTACTTTCCACTGCTATACTCTTAGACTTGCATGTGTAGGGTGAACTTGACTTGCTACAATTGCTAAAATCTGCCCACAACTAAATTTGGGAAAAGGTTAGGTTTTTATTTGGTCAAACAGTCTAATCACCCCCCCCTCTAGACATACTTTCGATCCTACAAGTGGTATCAGAGCTTTGGTGTCCATTGAATTGGTAGCACAACCTAGGAGAGTATGGCGTCTAGTGAGGGAAGTTATCACCGTAGAGGTCCATATTTTGATGGTACAAACTTTGCTAGTTGGAAGCATAAGATGAAAATGCATATTCTTGGTCATAACCCAGCCGTATGGGCTATTGTTCGTGTTGGCTTGCAAGGTGAATTCTTTGGTGATGAAAAGGAACCGAATCATGAAGCGACCATGGAAGAATTGAAGATGTTGCAATACAACGCTCAAGCATGTGACATTCTATTCAACTGCCTATGCCCCGAAGAATTTAACAAGATTAGCCGTCTTGAGAATGCAAAGGAAATTTGGGATACTTTGGTTGATATGCACGAAGGTACCGAATCCGTCAGGGAATCTAAGTTGGATGTGCTACAAAGTCAACTTGACAAGTTCAAGATGAAGGATGGTGAAGGAGTCGTGGAAATGTACTCTAGGCTTGCTCTCATCACCAATGAGATTGTCGGCTTAGGAAGCGAAGAAATGACCAACAAATTCATCATCAAGAAGATCCTTAGAGCCTTGGATGGAAAGTACAACACCGTGTGCACATTGATCCAAATGATGCCAAACTACAAAGATCTCAAGCCTACGGAAGTCATTGGAAGGATTGTTGCTCATGAGATGTCACTCAAGGACAAAGAAGAACTTCACACCAAGTCAAGCGGTGCTTACAAAGCTACAAGTGACTCCCCCGCTACATCAAGTGACAACCTTGTAACCAATGAAGAGATAAGCCTCATGGTCATGAAATTCAACAAGCTCTACAAGAGTAGAGGCAAAGAAAGAAGCACCAATTCAAGATATGAAGAGAAGCGTTCATCTAGTCGTGACCGGAATTGTTACAATTGTGGAAGGCCCGTACACTACTCCAATGAGTGCATGGCCCCCCACAAAAGAAGAGAAGAGTCACCTAGAAGAAAGAGCTCAAGAGATGAGTCACCTCGAAGAGAGAGAAGGAGTAGAGATGATCGTTATGAACGAAGACCCTCAAGGATAAGTAGGCACTCGGAGAACAAGGACAAGTACACCAAGAGCTACACAATAAGAAGACATCAAGCTCATGTTGGTGAATGGGTTTCCGGCTCCGAATCCGACAATCACTCCGAGAGAAGCTATCACTCCGACTCCGACTATAGTCAAGATGAAGGTGTTGCCGGACTTGCACTCGTTTCCTCCAACTCCCACGACATATTTGATTCACCAAATGAAGGGAGTGGAAGTTGCTTCATGGCTAAAGGCCCCAAGGCATCACACCCCGAATACATTGACTTCAATAGTGATGAGGATGACTTACTTGGAGATGATGACTTGCTATTTGACAAAACTAGTGATATTAGTCAAAATGAGCTAGATAATGATCATGCTAGTCAAGATGAGTCGTGTGATGACGATAAGAAGGAAATAGAATGTCTAACTAAAGAATTAAACACTCTTAAGTTAGCCCATGAATCTACTTTAGAAGCTCATAGAGAGCTTGTAATAACTCATGAGAAGCTACGCTTCGAGAAGCTCAATTTGGAACAAGAACATGAGTTTCTTAAAGCGATCAATGACGATCTCCGAAAGAAGACTTCTTCTTATCTAGCCAAATGACTACTCTTGTCTACATTTATTCCACAAGTTAAGACTAAGCATTCTAGTAACAAAGGCAAGAAAGGTTCTTCAACTAGTATCAATAAAAATGATAAATCTAATGATATTGCTTCTAGTAGTTCTATTGATTCCACTAATGATTCTCTTAGCCAAGTTACACTTGAGAAAGAAAATGATCTATTGAAAGGGATTATAGAAAAGGGTATCTACAAAAGTCTTGCCGGATGTAAGCAATTCGAGGAGATTGTACGCAAGCATGAAGGACAACGGAAGAACCAAGGCATTGGCTACTTCAATGCCAATGAAGTTGAATGGGAAGAAGGTCAATACCCCAAGCCAAAGTTTGTTCCTCAAAAGTAGAAGTATGAACACACTCTACCAAAGGGAACAAAAGCTCAAGATGACCTTCCACCACAAGACCACAAGCTCAAGGTCAAGGACAAGCTTCAAGAGGAGATTGACACATTTGAAGATGAGTCCCAAGCTTTGGTCAAGTGGGTTCCCAAGGCTACTCCAAGTTCTACTTCAACAAGTGCTACTTCAACTCCAAGGATTCCCATCAACTTGATGTGGGTCCCCAAGAAGAAGAACTAGATAAGTTCTTGAGGGGTGACTCCACCAATGAAATTCACTCACATTCATTATTGGCAAGGACTATTTGCAATCAACTCCAACCTTATGCAATAGTTCAAGGAGTCACACATTCCCTCAAAAGGTAAGCATGGGACAAGGTAATGAAAGAATCCATGGACATCATCATGTATGCATTGCACTCCATGTCCATAGATATCCTTGTATTTGTCTCTTGTGTGGGACTAACCCATGTAGGTGAGTAGAGTAAGAAAACAACGAGGATTGCTCCAAACTCAAGATGATCTTCATCAACAATGAGCATCCACCACTACCTCACCCACATGAAGTCTTCTACGACAAACCCAAGGTTAGTTTATCCCTCTTAGGGGGGATGTCACATCAAGGGGGAGCTTTACTCTAAGACTTGAGTTAAAGCATCTCTTAAAGATGTGAACACATTAAATGCTTTATGTAAAAGTGGTAACCCCACTTGTGCTTAAATGATGAGTATGACCTATGATCAAGTACTCTTACTTGGATCCTAAGTTAATATACTCATATATAGATGACTCCGTCATCGCCAAAGTGCTTGGTAGATACTAGAGTGGTTTTGCATGTTTGCCATATTTCATTTGACAATTTATTGTGTGAGCATGTTGGTATGCATATCTTTTCTCATTCGAGGATATCCAATTGTTGTTATTTGGCTTTCATTTTTATTTGGCCAATTGGATATACAAGAATGCCTAAGTACCTCCCTCTAGCTATCTATGCTTTCTCGTCTCAAATTCTATTCATGCTTCATCACAAAATTTGAGCAATCACTTCTCGAACCCTCTGTGTGAGGAGCACTCGGAGTTCCGTTTCGTTAAGAGCTGACTACCAAAACGTCCCCAGTGCAATCTCGGTGTAACCAACTCCAAAATCTCGGTTTCACCGATGCCTAGGGTTGATCTGGTTTTTAGAATCTTGGTATCACCGATTCCACAATCTTGGATTCATCGAGTTTCCCTGTCAACTGACAGTAGAGGAACTCGGTGGCACCGATATTTTAGAACCGGTGTCACCGACAGCTACAGGTACTTATACTCCACGGAACCGGTTTTTGAAATTCACTTCTTCAAAGCCGTGGTCCCCGCAAACCCTAGCTTCCGCTCGCGTCTTCGGACTTCGCCTTTGACTCCCCGTGCGCCCTCACCTCTGGGATCCTTGCCGTCGACGGAATCTTCACCGCCGTCGTCACCGTAGCGGACTCCTCACCGAGTTAGGGTGAGATTCTGATCCCCTCTTGCGCTCCCTTATAAATTTATTGCACATTAGGGTTGCTCTATCTATAAGCCACGGTTTGAAATTGATCTATCCACGAAAAACTTCCATTAGAATAGAAGATCGAATTTTTTAGGGCTGGACGTCCGCCAGGTGTGTCTCGGTGACACCGAGTTGGAAATATCGGTCTTACCGATATGTGATTCAGGGCAACCGAGAACACTCTTGGTGAAACCAAGTTTCTCTTTTCGGTCTCACCAAAAAGAGTTGCTAGGTTTCTGTCATATGAGAGTGTCAGTCTCGGTGGCTCCGAATTCTCTAACTCGATGGTACCGAAACCCACTTTGCAGAAATCCAAAACTAAAAATTTGAGTTCAAATTTGAGAAAATCTTTTGTGTTTTGTGATGCTCAACCCCTCTGCTCTTCTATACTCTATTCACAGGGTCAGCATGTCAGGTTCTGATGATAGCCAGAATGACTTGAGGGAGAGGGAAGTTGACTTGAGTCCAGGCACAAGCCCCAATGCAAGTTCATCTTCTTCAGAGGATCCAAGCACCCCAAGTTCACATGGGCTGCCCAAGGCTGCCACCAGGGCAAGGAAGAAGTTGAATTCTGATGAGGAGGATTCTGATTTTGTGCCAGAGGAGGATCTTGCAAAGAAGGTGGAAGAAAAGAAGGACAAAGCTACAAAGAAGGCTGCTTCTGAGGCCACATCAGCAAAGAGGACTGTCAGAAAGGAATATGCCACCTCTGAAACTATGAGAGCACCTGAGAGTGCTAGAGCAAAGACATCTTTATTAGTTGAGCCTCCAAGGAAATCATTGCCTAAGAAGGCAGGAGAAAAGAAACGGGTAAGGACAAGATATGTGAAAGCTACAGTCCATCCTTCTACTCCAGAGTATTTAGATGAGGAAGAGACTAAGGAGGAAGAGCCAGCTGCCAAGGCTCCTCCATCCGAGAAGAAGAAGTTACTTGCTGATGCCATGCCCAAGCAAGCTCCTTCAAAGAGCAAGAAGTCTGAGTCCAAGAAGCCAGTTCCTCCAAAATCCAAGAAGACTACTAGGGACATCCCTCTTGCTGGTAAGAACAAGAGATCTTCCACCATGGAAGAAGAAGATGATCTGTCAGTGCTGAGGAAGCTAATACCACACTTGTCATTGCATAATGATGCACACCCAGTAGCTGAAGACATGAAGAAGAGGAAGGATGCAGGTCTGAGATTGTGGAGGGCAAATGATCCTTATGCCTCCAGGAGGAAGACTGCTATAGATGACATATTCTACACCAAAGAACAACATGATTTCTATGAGACTGTCCTATTGGACAAGAGCCCAGCAGTCAGTGACATGAGATATGTTGACTGGGCATATATCAAGGAGAATGAAGATTTCTTTCCAAGTGTGCAAGACAACTTCAAGTGCATTGATATTGCAAACTTTGTTGGAAGAGAGTTTTCTTCTTGGAACGACGAGATGATCATGCAGTTCTACTCTACTTCACACTTCTACCCAGATGGCAGGATTATATGGATGACTGAGGGAGTCAGGTACCAATCCACTATTGATGAGTGGGGTACCATCTTAGGAGTCCCACAGGTAGAAGAAGGAGATCTAGATGTGTATGCTGAAGCAAAGATGAGTCATAACTCTATGGCAAATATGTACAAGGAGATCCCAGCTGCTCATGTGCATTCACATAAGCTTGACTCTGCCTATCATCTGCAAGCAGGACTACCCACTACAAACACTATCTTTAGGTACACTTTGATGCCCAAGTCTGGAGATGACAAGATGATTAGAGGGTACTCAATCAATATGCTGCACCATGTAGACACCCACACCAGGATTAGGGTGATGGACCTGATTGTTGAAACAATCAAGAGGACAGCTGCAGACCAAAAACGATCTTGTGGATATGCATCGTACATTCAGATGCTCGTCAACTCCAAGTTGGAGAAGAATGTATATGCACTTGATCGTCCTCATATGCCACTATAGCCAGACTTCGAGGACAATGTTGTGGATGGATCCCAGTGGTGATGGATCCCACTTCATCTACTGCACAGGCAGAGGCAGAGGCAGCTAGAGCCACTAGTGCTCAGGTTCCCAGGTCCAAGAGCGAGCAAATGGATCTACTCTTCAGCACCATTCAGAGCATGCAGAAGGATATCAAGAACATATTGCTGAACAAAGAAAGCCTTGAGAGGATTGTGGAAGACAAGTTCACCATGATGCACAACAAGGTAGATGGGCTGACGAAGACTGTGGATGAGCTTAAGATGGAAGTGGATGCAGTACCTAGCCCTCATTCCTCCGATGATGACGATAGTCCCCCTCTTAGGACCAGCACCCAGTTCAAGACCAAAGCCAGGACTCCTACCGTGCCAGCTCCAGAGACGAGGCCTACCTCATCAGCACCTGCCACAGCTCTATCAGCTCCTCCAGCACCTCCAGTGTCTACACCACCGCCTCAGAGGACTTCAGCTGAACTCTTCGCGGATGCTCTTCTCTCGACTCCTTCGACAACCACCGGAGCAGCTTCATCGTCTCATGGAGGAGATCATGCCCAGAGCGATGCTTAGCTCTATAGCTTTGAACTTTTTGGTAACTTGTTGCCAAAGGGGGAGAGGTTATAGATCATAGGGCTTCGAGAGAGATTGTTGCATTTTGATTCCTCTCTGCACTTTTAAAAACATTTGGTTTATCGTTTGGTTGAAACTTTGTCGGTGTTTGATCATATACTCTTGTGTGATGCTATTACTTTGCTATCTTTGAGATATCTATGTGATGATCATTCACTTGTTTGGTGTGATGTGCTTATGCAATTCATTCATATTAATTTTTGCGCACCACCAAGTTGTATGTGACATGGAAGAGTGACCCATGATCCTAATCGATTGTGCATTTGCATTCAAACGCAAATTTAAAATAATGCACAAATTTAGGGGGAGCTCTTGCTTATCACATACTTCTCAAAGCGACGATGCTATTCATTGAAGATATCTCTCATCGAAGCTTTGATCTATATGTTGTCATCAATTACTAAAAAGGGGGAGATTGAACGCACAACTTCTCCCTAGGTGGTTTTGGTAATTAATAACAACATACATTTCATTGGACTAATGTCTCCACTAAGTGTATCTCAGGAAAAAGTTCAATGATGGATTGGCTAAAAGATTGTGTGGAGAACCTCCCCAAGGAAAGGAAGGAATAAGATTGGCCATGCTTCAAGATCAAGGACTCTACATTTTATATTTTGTGAGAAATCACTTTGAGTCCATAGGAAAGCCAATACTATTAAAAGGGGATGAGGTAAATATGATGATCTGGTTGCTCAAGTGCTTAGAGGTAGCCACCAAAAATACTCACCCACTTTCCCACATATATCCTCTGTCCAAAGCCTAAAGTCAAAATTCGGTGCCACCAATATTCCCATTCGGATCCACTGAGTTTATCCAAGACAGAAGCCAAACCAAACCCTAGCATCTCGGTACTACCAGCTTTTCATTCGGTGCCACCAAAAACAGCGACCAACTTCATGGTTAGCCATTTTCTAGATTCGGTCCCATCGAGTTTAGAGAATCGGTACCACCGAGAAGTTGGACCAACTTTCTGTTAGCCCATTTCTCTAAATCGGTCCCACCGAGCTTGAGGAATCGGTCTCACCAAGATTTGGTAACTGCCTAGGTCACCCATATCGGTACCACCGATATTCATATATCGGTCTCACCGAAAACGCCAAAGTTGCCACATTTTGAACTAGTCGGTGCCACCGAGTTTCTACTTCGGTTTCACCGAGTTGGGCAATAATGTTGTAATGGTTGGATTTTTGGAGATGCCTATATATATACCCCTCCACCACCACTCACTCGAAAGAGAAGCACTCAGAACACACACCCATTTGCCATATCCAATTTTCTGAGAGAGAACCACCTACCCTTGTGTTGAGGTCAAGATCATCCACTCCAACCATATGGATCTTGATTTCTAGCCTCCCCAAGTTGCTTTCCATCCAATCAATCTATTCTACCCATGCCAAATCTTTGAGAGAGTGCTTGAGTGTTGAGGAGACTATCTTTTGAAGCACAAGAGCAAGAAGTTCGTCATACTACCACATCTATTACCTTTTGGAGGGTGGTGCCTCCTAGATTGGTTAGGTGTCGCTTGGGAGCCTCCTTCTTCGTGATTGTGGAGTTGAACCAATAGTTTGTAAGGGCAAGGAGATCGCCTACTTCGTGAAGATCTACCCATAGTGAGGCTAGTCCTTCGTGGACGGAAGCCGTTATGGAATAGACGAGGTTGCTACTTCGTGGACCCTTCGTGGGTGGAGCCCTCCATGGACTCTCGCGATCGTTGCCCTCCATGGGTTGAAGTCTCCATAAACGTGGACGTACGATAGCACCACCTATCGGAACCACGGGAAAATATCTCCGTGTCTCCAAATTGCATTTGATCTTCCAATCCCTAACCTCTTAAATTTGCATGTCTTTACTTTCCATTGCTATACTCTTAGACTTGCATGTGTAGGGTGAACTTATCTTGCTACAATTGCTAAAATCTGCCCACAACTAAAATTGGGAAAGGGTTAGATTTTTATTGGTCAATTAGTCTAATCACCCCCCCTCTAGACATACTTTCGATCTACAGTACATCACTAGTTAAAGTTTTGACCTCTCCAAACCCACTTTTTCATTTTTATCATTAAGATCATCACCCTCCGAACAAATGGGACGCCTTCTACTTAAAGTTGACTCATCTATAGTCCCTTTATCATCTATTTTGAGATTAGTAAACAAATATTCAATAGGAGAGGTACCAATCATTTGAAGATCTTCATCATGATTACGGTAAAAATCGGGTGGAAGAGCCTTTTCTAAGAATTCTCGCTTAGCTCTCAACCTAGCGGTCCTCTCCTTACTATCATTAATAGATATTTGGATAGATTTAATAGACACATGAATATCATGATTGTGTGGAAAAGTTTTACTTTTAAGAATTTCCACATCATGAGCAATCCTATCCACGTTTCTAGCCATATCGTCAACTTTATGCAATTTTTCTTCTACCATAGTGTTGAAAATATTTTGAGAACTAATAAATTATTTAATGGTGTTCTCAAGATCAGTAGGTATCCTATATTATTGTTGGATGAGTTTCCATAGGAATTACCATAAGAATTTCCATAGTATTAGTGGAATTACCTGGGTATGGCCTAGCATTGAAATTACCTCTATAAGCATTATTGTTGAAATTATTTCGCGTGACAAAGTTCACATCAATAGAATCATTATTTTTCTCAATCAAAGTAGACAATTGCATATCATTAGGATCAACTTGAGCATTCTTTTTGCAATCATATTCATATGAGCATCCATTTTATCACACAAAGTAGTAATTTCTTCGACGGAAGTTACCTTCTTACCAGTTGGAGCTCGCTCGGTGTGCCATTGAGAATAATTTGTCATGATATTGTCCAGAAGTTTTGTAGCCTCTCCTAATGTCACCTCCATAAATGTACCACCTAAATAAGAATCTAGAAGGTTTCTAGACACAAGTTCAGTCCAGCATAAATTTTTTGTATAATCATCCATAAGGTTAGGCCATGAGTGGGACAATTTCTAATCATCATTTTCATTCTCTCCCATGATTGTGAAACATGTTCTTGCTCATGTTTTTTTAATTCATAATTTGGTTCCAGAGAGATATAATTTTAGCGGGAGGATAATACTTGGCAATAAAATCATCCTTACACTTATCCCATGTTCAAATACTATTGCGAGCCAAGGATGGAAACCAAGTTTTAGCTCTATCTCTTAGTGAAAAAGGAAATAATTTTAATTTGACCATGTCATTATCCATGTCCTTTTTGTTTTGCATATCACATAATTCAACAAATGTGTTGAGATGAGAAGCGGGATCCTCATTAGGACTTCCCAAAAATTGTTCTTTCATCACAAGATTTAGCAATGCACCATTAATATCATAAAACTCCGCACTAGTGGCGGGTGGTATTGGTGTACTAATAAAATCATTATTGTTAGTATCTGAGAAATCACACAACTTAGTAGTATCTTGATACATGGTGACGAAACAAGCAAAGCAAGTAAACTAGATAACTAAGCAGATAAGCTAATAGAAATATTTTTGTATTTTTTATTTTCATAGCAAGAAAAATATAACAGCTAATAAAAAGTAGAAAAAGTGAATGACAATTTTTGAGAAGGTACTTGATAAGAATTTGATGATGCTCCCTGGCAGCGGGGCCAGAAATCCTTCCTCATACTTGTAAATTGCGTTGGGATTTTCCCCGAAGAGGAGGGGATGATGCAGCATAGTAGAGGTAAGTATTTCCCTCAGTAAGAACCAAGGTTATCGAACCAATAGGAGAACCACGCAAACTCCCGTCTTCAGCGCCTACGCACAAAAGAGCAAACACTTGCACCCAACACGGGCAAGAGGGTTGTCAATCCCCTTGAGTTCGTTACTTGCAAGCGATAAGTAGTGATAGATAGATAATTTGATAAATATAATTGTAAATAAAGAGAAAGTAAATAATGGTAGCAAGGTATTTAGAGTTTTTGTAATTATATTTGTGAGGAGACCCCGGGGCCATAGTGTTCGCTAGAGGCTTCTCTCGAAGAAGAAGGCATACGGTGGGTAAACAAATTATTGTTGGGCAATTGATAGAAAAACGCATAGTTATGCAATATTTATTCACGTCAATGATCATGTATATAGGCATCACGCTCATAAACAAGTGGACCGACTCCTGCCTGCATCTACTACTACTACTCCACCCATCGACCGCTATCCAGCATGCATCTAGAGTAATAAGTAAAAACGGAGTAATGCTTGGAGGATGATGACATGATGTAGACAAAGTAAATCCAATTAATATGAATAAACCCCCTCATTTTACCCTTAGTGGCAGCAATACAATACACGTCATGTCCCTTTCTGTCACTGGGATTGAGCACCACAAGATTAAACCCACTACAACGCACCACTTCCACTTGAAGATAAATCAATCTAGTTGGCCAAACCAAACCGATAGATCAGAGAGCATTACGAAGCTGTAACAATCATGCAACACAATTATTCAATATCTTTTCATGAATAATCTGAACATAAACCCACAACTCATCGGATCCCAAGAAACACACCGCAAAGATTGATTACATAAGATAGATCACCGCGGGAATCGCGGTGATCTTGGCAATGAAGAACATAGAGAGAAAGATAGCCATCTAGGTACTAACTAAGGACTCGTAGGTCTGCGTTGAACTACTCACACATCACCATGGGAGCGACAAGGTTGATGTAGAGGCCCTCCATGATCGATCCCCCCTCCGCAGGGCACCGGAACAGGGCTCCAGATGGGCACACGATGGAACAAAGACTTGCGGCGGCGGAAAAAGTCTTTCGGGAGGCTCTCTATGGTTTGTGCAAAATTAGAGAATTTATAGGCCAAAGATAAGGACCAGAGGAGCGGGGAGGTGGCCCCAAGCCAGTAGGGCGCGACCACCCCCTTGGGCGCGCCCTGTTGGCTTAGGGGCACCTCGCATGCCCTCCGGTCTTGCTTTGAAGCTTCCAGGTCTTATTTTGGTCCCAAAAAATCATCAAGAAGTTTCGGGGTATTTGGACTTCGTTTGGTACAGCATTCCTGAAAAGCCGAAAACATGTAGAAAACAACAACTGGCACTTGGCACTGGTGTAAGAGCACATTTATCCATGTGTGGTTTTGGTAATTGATGACAATCCCTATGGACTAATGGTTGCCTTGAGTTATATTCGAAGGATTTGTCCGTAGGTACTTCTTGAAGTCCATCTGTTGGTTTCAAGGAGTTTATATGGTGACCAAGGTGGTATTCAAGGTTTATCCAAAGATTGGTCATGTGGGAGTTGAGCTTATTGCAAGCATGTCTTGAAGAAGAAGATTGTGTGAGCATTCATGTTTACCTTCAAGACATCATCTTTATGAAGAGAGAAGATAAGACATAAGGTTGATCAAGATTAAGGCAAAGAATGATTCAAGTTGATCAACACACAAAGCGTAGAAGATGTACCAAGTGGGATCAAGTGATCCCATGGTATGGTAAGCATTGTCCATTACGCTTTGTGTACTAACCCATGGTCTACGTGAGAGTTCGTTGTGGGGTTAGGTATATTTCCATGGGTTTTGTGTCAAGAGGAAGATCTCATACAACCCATGGAGGATGGCATCAAGTGGTGATCGTCATCAAGGTTGCGGTGTGCAAGTTCAAGTGAAGCATCACGGAGAGATCATGCTTGAAGCTTGCCGTCCATTGTGGTGACAATGGACTTGTGAAGATGTGCCGAAGAGTGGCTCACCCATAGTGGAGTATGGGGGAGCAATCATCTAGTCTTCATCGAGCCAACACAATCAAGAAAGGTGGTCCATCTTGAGGAAGTCAAGATCGTCATCATCTAGCTCAAGTGGACTATGCGCATGGCTAAGGTTTGACCTTGATAGGGTTTTCTATTTTATCGGTCTCATGGTGGTAGTTGGGAGACCGGGTTATAGGATCGATAGCCGTACTATCAAGGGGGGGGGGCTCTCAAGTGAGTAGCTTGATCGTATCGTTTGTTGAGAGCTCAAACCATTGCATTCTTGGCATCATCATCTTTCTTGGTTCTTGGTTGGCTTTTCTCTATGTGGGTTCTTGAGCTTATGGTCAGCTTCATGACAAGCTCAAGTTCATCGAAAACGGAGTCCATATGCATCTTCTATGATGTTTTCGATGTTGGAGTTTTTGCCGGTTCTTCATTGATAGAGGTTTCACATCTCTATATCATTGGCATTTTCATACTGCCTCTTCTTAAGAGCTCATATCGCTGTTGGATAGCTCTTGTCGTCCTGAATCCAACGAGCTTGAGTTTGCTCAATTCGGAGCTCATATGCGAAGGTTATGGCAGCTCTGGTTTTACTGGTTCCATCTGGCTGCTCTGGTTCCTTGTTACCCTCCCGGGGGCGGTAGTACCGCTGGCCACAGCGGTATTACCGCTTGCCACAGCGGTAGTACCGCTGGGGGGTTCCGGCTCCTTGCGCAGGGCATCAGACACTGCTTTGCCTGGTGTCTGGTGACCTGCGCCACCCGAGCGGTAGTAGGGGCGGTAGTACTAAGCGGTACTACCGCTGGCCCTTCTACTACTGTGTTTTGCGTGTGGGCGGTACTACCGCTCCCATGGGCGGTACTACCACTTGAGCGCGGGCTGGGGGGTAACGGTTTGATTTTCGTGTCTGGTGACCAGTGCCGCCCGAGCGGTAGTAGGGGCGATAGTACTAAGCGGTACTACCGCTGCCCCTTCTACTTCTGAGTTTTGCCTGTGGGCGGTACTACCGCTCCCATGGGCGGTACTACCGCTTGCGTGCGGGCTGGGGGGTAACGGTTGGATTTTCTCCCCCCTATAAAAGGGGGTCTTCTTCCCCAATGCATCTCATCTCTTGAGCTCGAGTTTGCCCCCCATTGTTGACCTTCTTCGAGCTTGCTAACTCTCAATCCCTCCAATGATTCTTGCTAGTTCTTGAGGGAAAAGGGAGAGGAGATCTAGATCCACATTTCCACCAATCACTTTCTCCTCTATGTGAGGGGAACCCCTTGGATCTAGATCTTGGAGTTCTTCGTGTTCTTCTTTGTTCTTCCTCTCATTTTCCTCCCTAGCATTAGTTGCTTTGGTGGGATTTGGGAGAGAAGGACTTGGGCACTCCGTGTGCCCTTGCCATTGCATTTGGTGCATAGGTTTGAGTTCTCCACGGTGATACGTGGAAGTGAAGTTTGAGAAGCTTATTACTCTTGGGTGTTTGTGCACCCTAGAGCTTGTTCCTCTTGGGTGCCTTGGCACCCTAGACGGCTTGTGGTGCCTCGGAGCTCAATCATTGTGGTGTAAAGCTCCGGGCAAGCGTCGGGGTCTCCAATTAGGTTGTGGAGATTGCCCCGAGCAATTTGTACGGGTACTAGTGAACCGCCCCCAAGGGTTGCCAAAGTGTACGGGTACCGGTGACCGCCCCCAAGGGTCGCCATTTGTACGGGTTCGGTGACCGCCCTCAAGTGTCCCTTAGTGGAATCACGGCATCTTGCATTGTGCGAGGGCGTGAGGAGATTACGGTGGCCCTAGTGGCTTCTTGGGGAGCATTGTGCCTCCACACCGCTCCGAACGGAGATTAGCATCCGCAAGGGTGTGAACTTCGGGATACATCGTCGTCTCCGCGTGCCTCGGTTATCTCTTACGCGACCCCTTTACTTATGCACTTTACTTTGTGATAGCCATATTGTTTCTTGTTATATATCTTGCTATCACTTAGTTGTCTATCTTGCTTAGCATAAGTTGTTGGTGCACATAGGTGAGCCTAGTTGTTTTAGGTTTTATGCTTGACTAATTAAACGATAGTTTTATTCCGCATTTGTTCAAGCCTAAACCGTAATTATTTTAAAGCGCCTATTCACCCCCCCCCCTCTAGGCGACATCCACGTCCTTTCAACTGGGTTAATAGGTTAGTGCTAAAAAATAATATAAAACATCAAGTAAATGCCTAAAAAGTATCCTAGAATGATAATATAATAGCATGGAACAATTAAAAATTATAGATACATTGGAGACGTAACAAGGAGTGATGTGTCGAATTGTACCAGAATTCCTCCGTGGGCAGCCATTTGTGCCATTGACGAGGGGTGTCATGCACCGCACGCCATAGATACATCTCGAGACACTGGTCAACGCGCTCCGTCTGGTCGTTCGTCTGCGGGTAGTACGAGCGTACGGTGTGGAGTAAATGAGCTTGGTGTCTGCGGTCGCGAGAAGCTCACGCCACATTGCGCTGATGAAGACTTTATCACTGCCGAAGACGATGGAGTGGGGCACCCGGTGCATCTTGATGACTGATATGTCTCCGACATATCTATAATTTTTGATTGTTTCATGCAATTATATTATCAATCTAGGATACTTTATATGCAATTATATGCTATTTTATAATTTTCGATATTGGAAGACTTCAGCATTATGGGGGAGGCATGGAATTCCAACCCTTCAATTTCAATGGTGACCCTGAAATCTGGTGAAGGAGTACTGCATCCCGTGCACACCCTGATGCAGTATCTGCATATCAACCGGGAGCCTAGGCCCAAGTGCGGGAGCACGACCTCCAACAGCAGGCCACTCAAGACCTGGAGGAAACTCAGTCGGGCGCGGGTGAAGAACAAACTCCGTATGCATTCCCGCAATGACTGCTGGCCTCAACTGCTCCAAGGCTCGGTAAAGACGAGCATGGGTGGCGTACAGCTCAAAGTTAAGAGCCCTGACAGTGCGATCCAGTGCCTCAGTGTACTGCATCAGAACCCGTGGGTCGTAGCGACGACTCACATAGGGGGCGAAAACAACAGTGTAGGATCGATCAGTACGCTGCCGAGCGAAAGGGATCAAGACCTCAGCGTCGGCCGCAGTATCCACTCCAGCAGGGACATACGGGATGTACCGGTATGCCGAATCCTCCAAACTGGGGTTCGCTGCACGGAGACGAACAATAGCAGCATAGGCAGCATCCTGTACTGCCATCTCAATAGTCACTCCAATGCCACGGAAGGTGTGTAGCTCAGCGATGGAGCGATCCCGCTTATCCCAGATAACCATCTCGGCCTCATACTATTCCTGGTTGAACTCGTGGTAGTCCTCGTAAATAGTGTACTCGGGGTACCAACGATAACCCAGCGTCTTCAAGAGGCCGTTCAGAATGGCCGGGAACCTAGTCGTATCGTGCGCATAGGTTAGACGGACGATCTGCCTAGCAGGACGCATCTGTAACAAGGAGATTTAAGATGTCAAATGACAGTGGGTGTATCATAACTTCAAAGACGACAATTTTCGACGAAACAATTCTCCGATGGATGTGATCTCGAGAACCTAATGTTAGATTTTAGCAAAATCTTTAACCCGAAGGAGAAGAGAGATCAGAACCCAGAGCATAGACGAGGAATAAAAGATCCTAATACCACCCGATTGGCTACGTGGGCCCGTAAGCCATAGAGCCAAGTTAGTAAAACAGTTTTCTTTGACTAGACTCAACTTCGGCCAAGGAGTTGGAAAGGGGGCTACCTACAGGCAGTCGGCTCTGATACCAACTTGTGACGCCCCCATCCTTGTCCGTACGCTAATCATACACACAATGCGTACGACCAAGATTAGGGACTCACTGATTGATACCACAACACGACAAAAGACACAAAGATAAAGGTCATACAGCTTAATATTACAAGCCAGGGGCCTCGAGGGCTCGAATATAAAGCTCCAACAAGCACGAGTCAGCGAAAGCAAACAATATCTGAGTACAGGCATAAGTTAGACAAGTTTGCCTTAAGAAGGCTAGGACAAACATAAGCAGCGGAACAAAAGAGGCGAGGCCTCCTGCCTGGGAACCTCCTAACTACTCCTGGACGTCGGAGAAGTCTACGTCGTAGTAGGCTCCATCCTGGTAGTAGTAGCCTCCGTCGGGGTAGCTGTAGTCGTCCACCGGGTAAACTGGATCCTGCGACTCCTGGGCTCCATCGTCTGGTCGCGGCATCATATCAAGGGGGAAAAGGGAAGCAAAGCAACGGTGAGTACTCATCCAAAGTACTCGCAAGACTTACATCAGATCTATGCTATCTATGCATCGTTATCAATGAAGGGGTTATATCTGGACTGACTGCAGAAAGCAAGAATAGGGAGACGGCCTAGTCCTAGCGAAGACTAGCATCTTCAACATCTTGCAGCATTAGAAGAGTGCAGATTGGTATCTCATACATATAGTCATATTGTTGTAGCAATTTTAATTAAGTACACACGCCCAGAGATTCTTCCCCGACTCCCTGCGAGGAAGCAATCTCGGAGCCACAATTCATTTTAATTAGTTTATGATTATAGTTGTAGTAGGTCAAAGCACAACTCCAAGTCGTCCTGTTACCGTGGACACGGCTATTCGAATAGTTTACTTCCCTGCAGGGGTGCACCACATTCCCCAACACGCTCGATAAGCTCCGGCCAGATACGATTTTCTGGTCATACCCGGCCTCGGCAGATCGACACGACGTAGTCCTACCTAGGCTCAACAGAGAGGCCAGCACGCCGGTCTACATCCTAATGGCTCGGGGTCTTGGGCCATCGCCCTCGCCATCCTGCACGTTACGCCCTCGGCCGGGACCAGTCCTAGCATGCCTTAGTAACAAGCGCCATGCGTTCCAAACCACCCGGGCGCGAGTCGACAAATGTGGCATCTGAAGAGCTTTCGGGAGAATGTACGCCGCCGAGCAGCCCATACTGATTACCCCGCGTGGTGGTTAGTGCGTATTAGGCCAACGACCTAACTCAGATCAAATGCTCAACCCGTTAGCAATTTATTAGTGCGGGGCAAGCGCGAACCATAAGGAGCAGTCCGTCGCCCCGCCAATAACAATCGGGTGCCTTACCGGCGCACCCCACCAGTGTCTCTCGGATGCCTTGCGGCGCATCCCACCAATTCTTTCTCTCGCGGGTACCCTTGGGGCCGACCCGTCTTTCACATGTTTCAGTAACCCGGTCATGGTAACTGTGTGTCTATACACCAAGTGGATATCCGAGGAATCACCCTCGATGGATACCACTCGAGGTAAGAGTAAGGCAAGAGTCGCTACCGGTAAATGGGAAGGAGGAATCACCCTCGATACCCATGACCGATAACTACGCTACAGAATTAACACCGGGAGTGCTAAGTGAGGTATCACCCTCGGCACTCGGTAGTAGCTCTGCAGTGCCATACTTAAGGGGTGTGTGGTGATGTGTCGGTAACGGCTTGTCAGTCATGATGACTGAATCTTCTGTCTTCAAGTCCTCGGTGTCATCGATGAAAGCAGGGGGCAACTGGGACTAAGGGGGTCTCAGGGGTTCACTGCTCCACCTATACTAAGCAATAGATATGGTAACAGGTGTAGTAGCAGTTCATCAAAATCAGGCTATGCATCAGAATAGGAGCTAACTAATTACAGTAGCAAAATTCTAATGCAAGAATAAGAGGGAGAGAGATGGGTGATATCGGAATGCTCAAGGGGGTTTTGCTTGCCTTGTTGCTCTGCTGCAAAAGGCTGGTCGTCAGGGGCGTAGTCGATCACGGCAGCAGCGTCAGTCTCGGGCTCTACCGGTAAGAAGAGGGGGAAGAAACAATAAATACAAGCACACAGATGCAACATGATGCATGACATGGCAATTCGTAGTGCTAGGGGTGATCTAGCGCAGTACTACACGTCTCAGACGAAGCGGGAGAATATCTGACGATATTTCCCGGGTCTGTTGATTTATCGGACAGACGAATCGGAGGGGAAAGTTCCATGTTTGCGGTGCTAGAGGCATGTGCCAGCTAGGATGCAGTGCAGGGTTGCCTAAAATCATGTCTAAGTCATATCAGTTATTTTTTGGATTTAATTTGGATTTATTAATCGGTAGGCATGCACTATTCATCTATCCGAAACAGGCAAAAAGTTGCATGTTCAGATGGTTAGGGGCATGTGACAGATGATTGGATGGCATATTTGGATTCGTGGCATTTTTCTGATCAACTTTCATATATAAATTATTTTCATCTGACTTATAGATTATTTCCTATGATTTTCTAAAGTTTTATGGATTTTCTGGAATTAAATTTATTTATTAAATCAAACATTATCCGAAACAGTGCAATGATGACGTCAGCATGACATCAGGATGACATCAGCAGTCAACAGTGGCTGTTACTATTTGAACCTGACATGTGGGGTCCATATGTCATAGACATAGGAAAATTCCAGTTTATTAGTTTAAACTGAACAGGTTTAATTATTTGTGGGGCCCATCTGTCATAGACTGATTAGGCAAATTAATTTATTTTAATTAATCTATTTCACTAACTAAGCATCTGACAAGAGGGGCCCATGTGTCATAGACACAGAGGGTGTGGGGCCCCACTGTCAGTGACTGGGGTCAGCCCAGTCAGCAGTTGACCGTGGTCAACGGGTCAACTGGGGCCTGGGGACCCACCTGGCAGTGACCCTGGGGGTGGCCCCAGGTCAACTGCGCTGGCGGTGGCCGCGTTTGGTCGCCGGAATCGCTCTGGCGAGCGCCAGAGAGACGGCCGGGGCTCGGGTTCCGTCCACAGGCGACCATTTGGCACGCGGCCGGTCGCGTTCGAACGGGCGTTCAACGCCGCGTCGAATGGTGGTGGTGGCACAGACGAAGGTGGCCCGTAGCGACGACGGCGAGCTCACCGGCGGACGGCGGCGCTCGGACGTCGTCGGGTTCGAAGCAGCAGCGCGTACGCGAGCAAATGGAAGGGCCACGCACGACCTACGCGGTGCGATGAGTTCGATGGACGCAAGCCCGGGACCAATTGGTCACCGGAGCCTCGCCGGCGATGAGCCGTGGCAGAGGCGCGTTCGGGTGCTCGTCGGTGCCGGCGCTAGGGGGCACTAGCGGACGCGTGCGAGTGCTCGTCGTGCTCCTGGAAGCACCAGGAGCTCGACGGTGGGCTCAGAGGAGCAAGACGGCGACGGTGGCCACGAGCACGAGCTCAACGGTGGCGATGCATTCGGGTGCCAGGAAAACGGCGCCTACGGCGAGCTAGCGAGTGCGAGGAGGGGCAGGGGAGCTAGGCTAAGCTCACAGTGAGGTGTGGCCGTTCAACGTGGGCTCGGGGGAGGCTCGACGGCGACGAGCTCGGGTGCCCGAGGTTGAAGACGATGGCGTGGAGGCGTTGCAGGGGCGCAGGAGCTCGGGGTTGTGGTCGAGGAGGTCGAGGAGGTCGAGGCGGAGCCCGTGGGCGTCTCAGCGGGGATCGGGGGTGGCTGCGGCCGCGGCTAACCGGCGCCCATGGTGACGGCGGCGGTCGGATCTGGAGGGGGAAAGGGGGAGCGAGCGAGGCAGGCGAGGGGGGAATGGATAGAGGCGCTCAGGGGGGAGGAACGGGCCTCGCCCTTATCCCCTCCGCGGCACTGTGGCGGCAGGTGGCGAGCGGCGACGGCGAGGACGCGCTCCGGCCATGGCGCAACCGACAGCGAGGCGGGAGCAGGTAGGGGACGGTCTTGATGGGCTGGGCCGGCACTGTGCCTGCGGCCCAATGGCCAGGGCCTTTTCCTTCTTTTTTTCTTTTCTTTTCTTTTTCTTTTCTGTTTTTCAGTTTTAGTTTTTGTTTTAATTATTTTAGGTTAATATTATTCATTGCAAAAATGTGCTTCCTAGCCCAAATATTATCTTGCAATATTACTTGGGCCTACAACAAATTTGGTGAATTCTAGAATCTGATTGCATTCTCCAAATGAATTTAATATCACTTTTAATGCATTTTAGCTACTGTTATTGATGGTGGGGTCCATACCAGAAACTTGGTGATGTTGATTTCCTCAACAATATTTGTTTCATGATTATTCACAATTATACAACATTTTATTTATGCTGTTTGAATATTTATTTTATCATCACAATTCCTAGGGCATTTGCAATGAAATTGAAATTGGAATTTGAACTTCAACTTGAACAAACTTCACTTAGCACAATGATTAGGCACTGTTCATGATCATTACTGTAGCTTAATTACAATGATCACTGTAGCCAGTAGCCAGGGTGTCACAATTCTCCCCTACTAACAAGAATTCTCGTCCCGAGAATTAAGAAGTAGAAGGGAAGAGCCCGGGGTATTCTGCACGAAGATGATCTTCGCGTTCCCAAGTGGCTTCATCTTCAGAATGATTTGCCCACTGCACTTTGAAGAACTTGGTAACCTTCTGATGAGTCCGACGTTCAGTTTCATCGAGAATGCGGACTGGTTGCTCCTTGTAGGAAAGGTCTTGCTGTAGTTCCAGCATCTCATGGTCCACTGCTCGGATAGGGTCCTTGAAGTAGCGACGAAGCTGTGACACATGGAACACATCGTGAACCTGAGAAAGGTTTGGCGGTAGTTCCAATTGATATGCCACTTTTCCACGCCTTTCAAGAACAGTGAAAGGACCAATATATCGAGGAGCCAGTTTGCCCTTGATTCCAAATCGGTGTGTACCTCTCATTGGCGTGACTCGAAGATAAGCCTTCTCGCCAGGTTGATAGACCATATCCTTGTGATGACGGTCATACTGACTCTTCTGACAAGATTGAGCAGCCTTAAGATTTGCTTGAGTGATGCGGACTTGATCTTCGGCATGTTGGATTATATCCGGACCAATAAGTGTACGTTCCCTAGTTTCTGACCAATTCAGAGGAGTCCGACACTTACGTCCATATAATACTTCAAAGGGAGCCATCTTCAAACTAGCTTGGTAGCCATTGTTATAGGAGAACTCAGCAAACGGAAGAGATTTTTCCCATTTCTTGCCGAAAGAAATGACACAAGCTCGAAGCATGTCTTCGAGAATCTGGTTGACTCTTTCAACTTGTCCCTGGGATTGAGGGTGAAAAGCGGTGCTGAATGACAAGCGAGTTCCCATAGCTTCCTGGAAACTTGTCCAGAATCTTGAGGTGAATAAACTACCACGGTCTGAACTGATAACCAGTGGAATACCGTGGAGTGAAACAACTCTGGACATATACAGATCTGCCAGCTGACTAGCAGTAATAGTTTCCTTGACAGCCAGAAAATGTGCAACTTTGGACAGTCGGTCAATGACGACAAGAATAGCATCATTACCTTTCTGTGACCTGGGAAAACCAGTAATGAAGTCCATTTCTACACGATCCCATTTCCATTCAGGAATAGAAATAGGTTGCAGAGTTCCAGCAGGTCTTTGATGTTCTGCTTTGACACGACGGCAAACATCACATTCAGCAACATAGCGAGCAATGTCTTGCTTCATGTTAGACCACCAATATCTTTGACGAATGTCTTGGTACATCTTGGTACTACCAGGATGAATAGAGAGCGGAGTGTCATGTGCTTCCTTCATGACCTCCGGAATCGCATCTCTTGGTACCACTAGCCGGTTATTGTAGTACAAAGTGCCATCTTCAGTAGTGGTGAAGGGTGAGGGCTTTCCTTCTGAGAGCTCGAGTTTAATTCTCCTAACTTCATCGTCACACTTCTGGTTCCACTTGATGACGTCCTCGAGATCTGGTTTAGCAATCAGGTTATTAAGAGAACCCTGAGCAACAACGTGGAGGTTCATCTTGAAGAACTCCTCAGCAGGAGGAGCGAGATAACCCCGAGGGACTATATGAAGATTCAGTTTGCGAAACTCTTCTTGAAGCAGGGGGTGAACCTTGTGAACCTGAAGGTGGTTGCAGTATGACTTACGGCTCAAGGCGTCAGCCATTACATTAGCCTTGCCAGGGGTATATGAAATACCGAAATCATAGTCTGTGAGGGACTCCATCCATCTTCGCTGGCGGAGATTCAAGTCCGGTTGAGTAAACAAGTACTTTAAGCTTTGGTGGTCGGTATAGATCTCGCAACGATTACCAACGAGGTAATGTCGCCAGTTCAATAGAGCATAGACCACTGCAGCTAACTCGAGATCATGAACTGGATAATTCTCTTCATGAGGACGTAACTGTCTTGAGGCATAAGCAATTACTCTGCGCTCTTGCATTAGGACACAGCCTAGTCCTTGACGGGAAGCATCGCAATAAATGACAAAGTCCTTACGAGTATCCGGAGGAGCAAGCACTGGAGCAGAGGTTAACTTGTCCTTAAGTGCCTGAAAGCTCTCCTGACATTTTTCTGTCCACTCATATTTAACACCTTTGTGAAGCAAATTGGTCAAGGGCTTTGCAATCTTGGAGAAGTCCTCGACGAATCGACGGCAATAGCTGGCGAGACCGAGAAAACTTCTGACTTGTTTGACATTCTTCGGGGGAGTCCAGTCCAGAATAGCCTGAACTCGTTCAAGGTTGACTGCAATACCATCCTTGGAGATCACATGACCAAGGTAGGTTACTTTGTCCATCCAGAACTCACACTTTGAGTATTTTGCATAGAGTTGATGCTCTCGAAGCCTCTCCAGTATAAGACGAAGATGTTCAGCATGCTCTTCTTTATTCTTGGAGAATACCAGAATATCATCCAGATAAACCACGACGAATTTATCGAGGTAATCCATGAATATATAATTCATCAACCGAGAGAAAGTTGCTGGAGCATTGGTTAAGCCGAAGGACATGACGGTGTACTTGTATGATCCATAACGAGTAACAAATGCAGTCTTGGGAATATCCTCTTCACGAACCCGGATCTGATGATAACCAAACCTCAAGTCGAGTTTCGAGAACACTGCTGAACTAGCAAGCTGATCATACAGATCATTGATCCGAGGAAGCGGACATTTGTTTTGAATCGTTGCCTGGTTGATGGGACGGTAATCTTGTACCAACCGATTCGTACCATCCTTCTTCTTGACAAAGAGAGAAAGTGCTCCCCAAGCAGAGGAACTTGGTCGAATGAAACCCAGACGAAGCGAATTGTCAATTTCTTTCTTAAGTTCAAGGAGTTCATGTGGAGGCATTTTATATGGACGCTTGGCAATAGGAGTGGTACCAGGTACCAAATCGATGACAAACATGACAGCTCTAGCAGGGGGGATCCCTGGAAGTTCTTCCGGAAAAACATCTTGGAAATCCTGGACAACTGGAATGTTTTCAATCCCTTCAAGAGGTGATTCATTTAGTGCATTCATGGCAAATAGCCGGGCTTCAGCATCTCGAACAAGATGAGCATGATAGCTGACTATCTCATTCGAAGGATGCAGAAGGTGGACGGTTTTGGTGTCACAAACAATTGAAGCGGTATGTGCCTTCAACCAATCCATTCCGAGAATGAGATCGATATTAGAAGACTTCAACATTATGGGGGAGGCATGGAATTCCAACCCTTCAATTTCAATGGTGACCCTGAAATCTGGTGAAGGAGTACTGCATCCCGTGCACACCCTGATGCAGTATCTGCATATCAACCGGGAGCCTAGGCCCAAGTGCGGGAGCACGACCTCCAACAGCAGGCCACTCAAGACCTGGAGGAAACTCAGTCGGGCGCGGGTGAAGAACAAACTCCGTATGCATTCCTGCAATGACTGCTGGCCTCAACTGCTCCAAGGCTCGGTAAAGACGAGCACGGGTGGCGTACAGCTCAAAGTTAAGAGCCCTGACAGTGCGATCCAGTGCCTCAGTGTACTGCATCATAACCCGTGGGTCGTAGCGACGACTCACATAGGGGGCGCAAACAGCAGTGTAGGATCGATCAGTACGCTGCCGAGCGAAAGGGATCAAGACCTCAGCGTCGGCCGCAGTATCCACTCCAGCAGGTACATACGGGATGTACCGGTATGCCGAATCCTCCAAACTGGGGTTCGCTGCACGGAGACGAACAATAGCAGCATAGGCAGCATCCTGTACTGCCATCTCAATAGTCACTCCAATGCCACGGAAGGTGTGTAGCTCAGCGATGGAGCGATCCCGCTTATCCCAGATAACCATCTCGACCTCATACTGTTCCTGGTTGAACTCGTGGTAGTCCTCGTAAACAGTGTACTCGGGGTACCAACGATAACCCAGCGTCTTCAAGAGGCCGTTCAGAATGGCCGGGAACCCAGTCGTATCGTGCGCATAGGTCAGACGGACGATCTGCCTAGCGGGACGCATCTGTAACAAGGAGATTTAAGATGTCAAATGACAGTGGGTGTATCATAACTTCAAAGACGACAATTTTCGACGAAACAATTCTCCGATGGATGTGATCTCGAGAACCTAATGTTAGATTTTAGCAAAATCTTTAACCCGAAGGAGAAGAGAGATCAGAACCCAGATCATAGACGAGGAATAAAAGATCCTAATACCACCCGATTGGCTACGTGGGCCCGTAAGCCACAGAGCCAAGTTAGTAAAACAGTTTTCTTTGACTAGACTCAACTTCGGCCAAGGAGTTGGAAAGGGGGCTACCTACAGGCAGTCGGCTCTGATACCAACTTGTGACGCCCCCATCCTTGTCCGTACGCTAATCATACACACAATGCGTACGACCAAGATTAGGGACTCACTGATTGATACCACAACACGACAAAAGACACAAAGATAAAGGTCATACAGCTTAATATTACAAGCCAGGGGCCTCGAGGGCTCGAATATAAAGCTCCGACAAGCACGAGTCAGCGAAAGCAAACAATATCTGAGTACAGACATAAGTTAGACAAGTTTGCCTTAAGAAGGCTAGCACAAACATAAGCAGCGGAACGAAAGAGGCGAGGCCTCCTGCCTGGGAACCTCCTAACTACTCCTGGACGTCGGAGAAGTCTACGTCGTAGTAGGCTCCATCCTGGTAGTAGTAGCCTCCGTCGGGGTAGCTGTAGTCGTCCACCGGGTAAACTGAATCCTGCGACTCCTGGGCTCCATCGTCTGGTCGCGGCATCATATCAAGGGGGAAAAGGGAAGCAAAGCAACGGTGAGTACTCATCCAAAGTACTCGCAAGACTTACATCAGATCTATGCTATGTATGCATCGTTATCAATGAAGGGGTTATATCTGGACTGACTGCAGAAAGCAAGAATAGGGAGACGGCCTAGTCCTAGCGAAGACTAGCATCTTCAACATCTTGCAGCATTAGAAGAGTGCAGATTGGTATCTCATACATATAGTCATATTGTTGTAGCAATTTTAATTAAGTACACACGCCCAGAGATTCTTCCCCGACTCCCTGCGAGGAAGCAATCTCGGAGCCACATTTCATTTTAATTAGTTTATGATTATAGTTGTAGTAGGTCAAAGCACAACTCCAAGTCGTCCTGTTACCGTGGACACGGCTATTCGAATAGTTTACTTCCCTGCAGGGGTGCACCACATTCCCCAACACGCTCGATAAGCTCCGGCCAGATACGATTTTCTGGTCATACCCGGCCTCGGCAGATCGACACGACGTAGTCCTACCTAGGCTCAACAGAGAGGCCAGCACGCCGGTCTACATCCTAATGGCTCGGGGTCTTGGGCCATCGCCCTCGCCATCCTGCACGTTACGCCCTTGGCTGGGACCAGTCCTAGCATGCCTTAGTAACAAGCGCCATGCGTTCCAGACCACCCGGGCGCGAGTCGACAAATGTGGCATCTGAAGAGCTTTCGGGAGAATGTACGCCGCCGAGCAGCCCATACTGACTACCCCGCGTGGTGGTTAGTGCGTATTAGGCCAACGACCTAACTCAGATCAAATGCTCAACCCGTTAGCAATTTATTAGTGCGGGGCAAGCGCGAACCATAAGGAGCAGTCCGTCGCCCCGCCAATAACAATCGGGTGCCTTACCGGCGCACCCCACCAGTGTCTCTCGGATGCCTTGCGGCGCATCCCACCAATTCTTTCTCTCGCGGGTACCCTTGGGGCCGACCCGTCTTTCACATGTTTTAGTAACCCGGTCATGGTAACTGTGTGTCTATACACCAAGTGGATATCCGAGGAATCACCCTCGATGGATACCACTCGAGGTAAGAGTAAGGCAAGAGTCGCTACCGGTAAATGGGAAGGAGGAATCACCCTCGATACCCATGACCGATAACTACGCTACAGAATTAACACCGAGAGTGCTAAGTGAGGTATCACCCTCGGCACTCGGTAGTAGCTCTGCAGTGCCATACTTAAGGGGTGTGTGGTGATGTGTCGGTAACGGCTTGTCAGTCATGATGACTGAGTCTTCTGTCTTCAAGTCCTCAGTGTCGTCGATGAAAGCAGGGGGCAACTGGGACTAAGGGGGTCTCAGGGGTTCACTGCTCCACCTATACTAAGCAATAGATATGGTAACAGGTGTAGTAGCAGTTCATCAAAATCAGGCTATGCATCAGAATAGGAGCTAACTAATTACAGTAGCAAAATTCTAATGCAAGAATAAGAGGGAGAGAGATGGGTGATATCGGAATGCTCAAGGGGGTTTTGCTTGCCTTGTTGCTCTGCTGCAAAAGGCTGGTCGTCAGGGGCGTAGTCGATCACGGCAGCAGCGTCAGTCTCGGGCTCTACCGGTAAGAAGAGGGGGAAGAAACAATAAATACAAGCACACAGATGCAACATGATGCATGACATGGCAATTCGCAGTGCTAGGGGTGATCTAGCGCAGTACTACACGTCTCAGACGAAGCGGGAGAATATCTGACGATATTTCCCGGGTTTGTTGATTTATCGGACAGACGAATCGGAGGGGAAAGTTCCATGTTTGCGGTGCTAGAGGCATGTGCCAGCTAGGATGCAGTGCAGGGTTGCCTAAAATCATGTCTAAGTCATATCAGTTATTTTTTGGATTTAATTTGGATTTATTAATCGGTAGGCATGCACTATTCATCTATCCGAAACAGGCAAAATTTGCATGTTCAGATGGTTAGGGGCATGTGACAAATGAATGGATGGCATATTTGGATTCGTGGCATTTTTCTGATCAACTTTCATATATAAACTATTTTCATCTGACTTATAGATTATTTCCTATGATTTTCTAAAGTTTTATGGATTTTCTGGAATTAAATTTATTTATTAAATCAAACATTATCCGAAACAGTGCAATGATGACGTCAGCATGACATCAGGATGACATCAGCAGTCAATAGTGGCTGTTACTATTTGAACCTGTCATGTGGGGTCCACATGTCATAGACACAGGGAAATTCCAGTTTATTAGTTTAAACTGAACAGGTTTAATTATTTGTGGGGCCCATCTGTCATAGACTGATTAGGCAAATTAATTTATTTTAATTAATCTATTTCACTAACTAAGCATCTGACAAGAGGGGCCCATGTGTCATAGACACAGAGGGTGTGGGGTCCCACTGTTAGTGACTGGGGTCAGCCCAGTCAGCAGTTGACCGTGGTCAACGGGTCAACTGGGGCCTGGGGACCCACCTGGCAGTGACCCTGGGGGTGGCCCCAGGTCAACTGCGCCGGCGGTGGCCGCGTTTGGTCGCCGGAATCGCTCCGGCGAGCGCCAGAGAGACAGACGGGGCTCGGGTTTCGTCCACAGGCGACCATTTGGCACGCGGCCGGTCGCGTTCGAACGGGCGTTCAACGCCGCATCGAATGGTGGTGGTGGCACAGATGGAGGTGGCCCGTAGCGACGACGGCGAGCTCACCGGCGGACGGCGGCGCTCGGACGTCGTCGGGTTCGAAGCAGCAGCGCGCACGCGAGCAAATGGAAGGGCCAGGCACGACCTACGCGGTGCGGTGAGTTCAATGGACGCAAGCCCGGGACCAATTGGTCACCGGAGCCTCGCCGGCGATGAGCCGAGGCAGAGGCGCGTTCGGGTGCTCGTCGGTGCCGGCGCTAGGGGGCACTAGCGGACGCGTGCGGGTGCTCGTCGTGCTCCTGGAAGCACCAGGAGCTCGATGGTGGGCTCAGAGGAGCAAGACGGCGACGGTGGCCACGAGCACGAGCTCAACGGCGGCGATGCGTTTGGGTGCCACGAAAACGGCGCCTACGGCGAGCTAGCGAGTGTGAGGAGGGGCAGGGAGGTAGGCTAAGCTCACAGTGAGGTGTGGCCGTTCAACGTGGGCTCGGGGGAGGCTCGACGGCGGCGAATCGACGGTGACGAGCTCGGGTGCCCAAGGTTGAAGACGACGGCGTGGAGGCGTTGCAGGGGCGCAGGAGCTCGGGGTTGTGGTCAAGGAGGTCGAGGCGGAGCCCGTGGGCGTCTCAGCGGGGCTCGGGGGTGGCTGCGGCCGCGGCTAACCGGCGCCCATGGCGACGGCGGAGGTCGGATCTGGAGGTGGAAAGGGGGAGCGAGCGAGGCAGGCGAGGGGGGAATGGATAGGGGCGCTCATGGGGGAGGAACGGGCCTCGCCCTTATCCCCTCCGCGGCACTGTGGCGGCAGGTGGCGAGCGGCGACGGCGAGGACGCGCTCCGGCCACGGCACAGCCGACAGCGAGGCGGGAGCAGGTAGGGGACGGTCTTGATGGGCTGGGCCGGCACTGTGCCTGCGGCCCAGTGGCCAGGGCCTTTTCCTTCTTTTTTTTTCTTTTCTTTTCTTTTTCTTTTCTGTTTTTCAGTTTTAGTTTCTGTTTTAATTATTTTAGGTTAATATTATTCATTGCAAAAATGTGCTTCCTAGCCCAAATATCATCTTGCAATATTACTTGGGCCTACAACAAATTTGGTGAATTCTAGAATCTAATTGCATTCTCCAAATGAATTTAATATCACTTTTAATGCATTTTAGCTACTGTTATTGATGGTGGGGTCCATACCAGAAACTTGGTGATGTTGTTTTCCTCAACAATATTTGTTTCATGATTATTCACAATTATACAACATTTTATTTATGCTGTTTGAATATATATTTTATCATCACAATTCCTAGGGCATTTGCAATGAAATTGAAATTGGAATTTGAACTTCAACTTGAACAAACTTCACTTAGCAAAATGATTAGGCACTGTTCATGATCATTACTGTAGCTTAATTACAATGATCACTGTAGCCAGTAGCCAGGGTGTCACAAGGTATGTGTCATATTCCTCAGGTTTCTGATTTCTTTATGATCATTCCATCTGTTTTAGAGAAACATGAGTATCTGATGACTAGCATGGCTGATCAATTTAATATCAAATGTTACCTTGTTTTGTGGTTGTTTATGTTGATAGATGTAACCATTAATCTATGCTCTGGTCATTCCATGAATTAATGGTTTACAACTAGTGTTGGGAAAGTTTCATACATCATAATACTATTTTTGAATTCATTATTGATTCTGATATTTAGTACTACAATCATTCCTGAATTGCAGATTGTAGACCCGAAAGTTTCTATGGACAGTACAAAGAAGGCAAGAGACTTCTACTTCTCAAAGTTGTGTGACATTGAGATATTGTGTATATTTATTTATTTTGAACCACAAACCATAGAAAACTGCTCTACCGTACTTTTCATCGTTAATAAAATATTGACAACAAAAGTTCAAAAAAAAGAACAGCCAACCAATACTACTAGTTCTAGGGAAATCCATGACACGTCAGTTATCTAATTCAAAACAAATGAAACTCAATCCAGTGATTAAAGCCTCCTTGTGCTTGCTTTTACTTCTGACAAGAATCAATTGGAGATCATTTCTGAGCAAAGTACTCCATGACATGACTTTCTGGTCTGCATTCTAGGGTCATAGGTTATGAATTCCTCGTATTTTTACAAGAGATTCTTACCTCCTTTGAAAACTTAAAGAAGAAGGTTCTTATCTCTTTGACCAAACAACTACTTTTTTTGACCTTTTAATCAGCAGGAAAGGCTCCTACTGTGATATATTAAAAAAGATGGAGTTTACATCATATGTTACATAGCCCAAGAGTGGGCTTGGCAGACCCACAAAGTGGGTCTTAGAGAAAGAAAATGCGTATCAAGAAGCAAGTAAAGAAGAGAAGGTAGTAAGTCTAGAAGAAGATCTAAGAAAGAGTATAGAGTTTACAAAGAGAGAGCAAGTAGGGTGATGTAGTCCCAATACTCCTTGTCAACTCTATACTTTAGTCACAAAAGATCACCCTTGGCCCTCTCCCTCCAAGCTACCATAGTGGGTTGAATGTTCCTGAAAATTAGGTTGTTGTGTTCCTTCCAGATGTTCCAGGCAATAATCCCAAAAATCTCCACAAATAGATTCCCTGAAAAGCTATGTCTGGTAGTTTGAATGGCCTGCAACCGATCCTGAGAATGATCCCAGGTCATCCCTAGGCATGCCTAGCATGTGGCACTGAATGGGCATAAAAAGATCAAGTGATCAATCGTTTCCTCCGTTCCAGACCCACATAGAACACAATGAAAACCATCATCAGTATTGAAGTGTTTCCTCCTTAGCATATTCCTAGTGTTCAGTCTGTGAACCATGAGAAACCATAAGAAAACCTTAAGTTTCATTTGTAACTTCGAACTCCAGATCCAGACAACTACTAGTTCATCTATACTATATTTTTCGCTCCTAAATTACTACCAGTGCATCTTAAGCTAATCCAATGGGTAAAGTGTCCAAGTACATCGGTGACTTTTTTATAAACATCATCCTTCCTTATTCAATCACCATAAGGGTTGTGTCGTTTACAATCAAATGCATCACCTCAACAGGAGGTGAATCCAACCAAACACTAGGAGGGGAGAATCTAGCTATTCTAGCCAATTCATGAGCCACCATATTGTTCTCTCTAGTATAATGCTCATAGATGACATGATTAAAATCTAAAGACAAAAAATGGCAGTCGTCAAAAATAGCACTTGCCACTGAAGAAGAGTAACCCTCCTTCAACACTGAGACCACCTCCAAATTGTCTGAGGTGATCTCAATATTGCTGCAGCCATTTGTATGGGCCAGATTTATACCAAATCTCATTGCTATAGCTTCCGCAGTGAAAGGATCAAGACATATTTCAATTTTTTCATTAGCATCAACCAAAAATTAGCCGCAAGCCCCCTCACTGCTAAGCTGATCTGAGTTGCACTCTGAATTGTTTCTCCATGCGTTAACTTCTGATGCTCGAAGCATAAATACCACGCTGCAGTAGCCACTGTTTCTCTAAGATTTGGTAGTCCCAACACATGAACCTCATTCTCTGGAAGAAAGAGTATATGCTCCAAAACAACCTCTCCCGCCCTATCAACCGCACCTGCCTTTTAATAACATCACTTATTCCTAGAAGCTTCCATACCTCAATAGCTTTGGGGCACTCAAACAACAAATGATGGATGTTATCCGGCCCCAAATTATAACCCGGACAATGATCTTTGACCTTTAGGTGCTTATTTGCAAGTATTGAGTGACAAGATATAGCACTGTGTAGCACTCTCCGAATGAATATCTTGATCTTTGATGGGCAGAACAAATTCCAGACAGACCCTAGATATCTTTTGGTATAGATGCACTTACATTATTTTGCCTATGTAAATACTGGAAGTCCCAGTCCGCATGGTACACTGACCGTACAGAGAACACCCCGGTTTTAGTCAGACTTCAAGCCACAAAGTCCGACATTCCATGAACCGGAAGAGGGATGGCGAGAATTCTCTGGGCATCCACTTGCCAGAAAGTTTGATTCATGAGTATATCGCAATCTCCAGATGTCGGGTCAATCAAGTCAAAGACCTAAGAGAGCAAATTGTTCCCTCTAACCATGATTACCTTTTTAGATGGAGAGTGAGGAGCCCAAGCATCCTCCCATATTTTAACTTTTACCCCATCTCCGATTCTCCAAATATGTCCATGTCGCAGGGTCTCTATTCCTGCCATAATACTCTGCCAGGTATAAGAAACTTTTTCTTTTAGAGTAGCTCTCAAGAGATCACCATCTGGATGTATTTAGCCTTCAAAATCATAGCACAAAGGGGATCAGGATTATCAATTAAACGCCAAGCTTGTTTGGCCAATAGTGCAAGATTAAAGCAATGAATATGCCTAAAACCCATCCTACTGTTTTTCTTTGATATTGATACGACTCAAACGTATCTACTTTTCCAAACACTTTTGCTCTGGTTTTGGACTCTAATTTGCATGATTTGAATGGAACTAACCCAGACTGACGCTGTTTTCAGCAGAACTACCTTGGTGTTATTTTTGTGCGGAAATAAAAGTTCCTGGAATTGGATGAAACTTTTTGTGATTTTTTTGGAATAAATAATGAATTATGGAGCGAAGATCCACCGGAGGGGGGCTGCCTGTGGTCCACAAGCCAATAGGGTGTGCCCACCGCCCTGGGCACACCTTGATGGCTTGTGGGGCCCACGTGGCTCCTCCGACCCTAATTCTTTTCCTATAAATTCACATCTTCAGAGAAAAAAAGAGGAGAGAAGATTTCATCGCATTTTACGAGATGGAGCCACCGCCACCTCAAGTTCTTCATCGGGAGGGCTGATCTGGAGTCCGTTTGGGGCTCTAGAGAGGGGGATTCGTCGCCGTCGTCATCACTAACCCTTCTTCATCAACACCGCCATGATGCTCATCACTGGGAGTGAGTAATTCCTTTGTAGGCTTGTTGTACGGTGATGGGATTGGATGAGATTGATCATGTAATCGAGTTAAGTTTGATAGGGCTTGATCCCTAGTATCCACTATGTTCTGAGATTGATGTTGCTATGACTTTGCTATGCTTAATGCTTGTCACTAGGGCCCGAGTGCCATGATTTCAGATCTGAACCTATTATGTTTTCATGAATATAAGAGTGATTTGGATTCGATCTTGCAAGTTGTATGCACCTATTACGTGTCTTGATCCGCATACCCCAAGGTGACAATAATTGGGATTCTTTCCGGTAATTGCCATAGTTTGAGGAGTTCATGTATTCACCATGTGTTAATGCTTTGTTTCGGTTCTCTATTAAAAGGAGGCCTTAATAGCCCTTAGTTTCCATTAGGACCCCGCTGCCACGGGAGGGTAGGACAAAAGATGTCATACAAGTTCTTATCGCAAGCACGTATGATAATATACAGAATACATGCCTACATTACATTGATGAATTGGAGCTAGTTCTGTGTCGCCCTAGTGTGTAACTGTTACATGATTGATGTCATCTAAATCATTATCCATCACCGATCCACGTGCCTACGCTTTACATATACTGAATCTTGCTAAGTTACTATTGCTGCTACTGTCACAACTGCTACAAAATTACTGTTGTCCCTATTACTGTTAATGTTACTACTATTACTTTCCGTGCTACCAAAACTTTGTTGTAGAGAGATATCCCAGGTGTGGTTGAATTGACAACTCAACTGCTAAGGCCGATAAATATTCTTTGGCTCCCCTTGTGTCGAATCAATAAATCAGGGTGAAATACTACCCGCGAAGACTGTTGCGATCCCCTATTTTTGTGGGTTATCAGGTATGCACATTTTCCATCATGCAAACCAATGCATTCTCCTATGTGTCGCATCATCACCCCACCAAAAATGAGACATCGCATTGTGATTCCTTTGCATTTTTTAGGAATTTTGAAGATGGACATCGGGAAAGTAGGTACGTCCGTGCCACTGACTTTAGGAGCACTTATTTCCTCTGTGGCGCATGCATTTTTCCTTCCATCACATGAGCCTCTGAATAAGATAGTCAATTGGGTATTGGAAATTGTCACTCTTATCAAGACCCACAATAGCTGGCAGTCCTAAGTATTTGTCATTTAGAGTCTCAGTCAGATATTAAGGCATTCACATACTTGGGCCTTCATGTTCACCTCTGTACTTGGACTAAAGAATATGCTTGACTTTTCCACATTCACAAGTTGCCCAGAGGCCGCGCAATATAGATCAAGAAAAAATTTCAAGCAACCCGCATTCGCAACATTGGCCTTCATCAAGATCAAAGAGTCGTCAACAAACAATGGGTTGGTTACTGCGGATGCATCTCCACATACCTTAACACCCTCCAACTCCCCATTATGTTCTGCATGAGATAGTAGGTCGGTTAATCCTTCTGTGCAGAGAATAAATAAATATGGGTACAGTGGGTCCCCTTGCCTCAAGCCTTTGGAGGGTTTAAAGGAATCAGTCTCGACTGAGTTATATCTAACTCTATACTCAACTAGCAATACATAGAGCATGATCAACTTAACCTAGTCAGCATGGAAACCAAGCTTCAACATAATTGCTTCCAAAAAATGCTCACTTGATTTTGTCATAAGTTGTGTGCATGTCAAGTTTCACAGCACACCGGCGCTCCTTGTCCACTTTCTTTTGTTTTAATGCATGCAAGCCTTCGTAAGCAACGAGTACATTGTCAGTAATAACCCTCCCTAGAACAAAGGCACTTTGAGTTGGACTGATAATCTTCGGCAGCAGCAACTTTAATCTAGGAGCAATCATCTTGGATATGACCTTGTAAATAACATTGAAGAGGTTGATTGGTCTAATTTGTGTGACTTTTTCAGGGGTATTTACCTTTGAAATCATAAAGATCATAGTATCATTCCATCCATGTGGCATAACCCTAGAATTAACAGTTGTGAGCACCTTCGAGATCAAATCATCTCCCAAAATTGACAGCGTGTAGCCCATCCGGTCCCGGAGCTTTAAAATCCCTGCTACTTGTAATCTGCGTTGGGTTTTTCCCCGAAGAGGAGGGGAGATGTAGCACAATAGAGATAAGTTTTTCCCTCAGTGAGAACCAAGGTTATCGAACCAATAGGAGAACCACACAAATTCCCGTCTTCAACGCCTACACACAAAAGAGCACACACTTGCACCCAACGCGGGCAAGAGGGTTGTCAATCCCCTTGAACTCGTTACTTGCAAGCGATAAGTAGTGATCGATAGATAAATTAATAAATATAAATTGCAAACAAAAAGAAAGTAAATAATGGCAGAAATATGTTAGGAGTTTTTGTAATAATATTTGTGAAGAGACCCGGGGGCCATAGTGTTCGCTAGAGGCTTCTCTCCCGGGTAGACAAATTACTGTTGGGCAATTGATAGAAAAGCACATAGTTATGTAATATTTATTCACATCAATGATCATGTATATAGGCATCACATCCATAAGCAAGTAGACCGACTCCTGCTTGCATCTACTACTATTACTCCACCTGTCGACCGCTATCCAGCATGCATCTAGAGTATTAAGTAAAAACAGAGTAATGCTTGGACGATGATGACATGATGTAGACAAAGTAAATCCAATTAATATGAATGAACCCCATCGTTTTACCCTTAGTGGCAACAATACAATACGTGTCATGTCCTTTTCTATCACTGGGATTGAGCACCGCAAGATTAAACTCACTACAACGCACCACTCCCGCTGAAGATAAATCAATCTAGTTGGCCAAACCAAACCGATAGATCGAAGAGCATTATGAAGCTATAACAATCATGCATATAAATAAACAGCAAGGATTCAATATATTTTCATGAATAATCTAAACATAAACCCACAATTCATCGGATCCCAACAAACACACCGCAAAGGATAGATCATCGCGGGAATCGTGGTGATCTTTGCATTGAAGAACATAGAGAGAGAGAGAGAGATAGCCATCTAGGTACTAACTACGGACCCGTAGGTCTGCGGTGAACTACTCACACATCACCATGGGAGAAGCAAGGTTGATGTAGAGGCCCTCCATGATCGATCCCCCCCTCCGGCAGGGCACCTGAACGGGGCTCCAGATGGGCACACGGCAGAACAGAGACTTGCGGCGGCGGAAAAAGTGTTTCGGGAGGCTCTCTAGGGTTTTCCAAATATATGTGAATTTATAGTGAAGAGATCAGGTCCAAAGTCCGTGGGAGGTGGCCCCAAGCCATCAGGGCGCGGCCACCCCCTGGGCGTGCCCCGTTGGCTTGGCGCCACCCCGTGTGGTCTCCGGTCTCCCTCTGAAGCTTCCAAGTCTTATTTTTGTCCAGAAAAAATCATCAAAAAGTTTTGGGGTATCTAGACTTCGTTTGGTATAGTATTCCTGAAAGGCCAAAAAACAAGAAGAAAACAACAAGTGGCACTGGGCACTGGGTTAATTGGTTAGTGCTCAGAAATAATATAAATCAGCAAGCAAATGCTTAAAAAGTATCCTAGAATGATAATATAATAGTATGGAACAATCAAAAATTATAGATACGTTAGAGACGTATCAATCCCCAATATAAAATATTGCCTTCTTCACTTCCTCGGGTGAGTATGATGTCATAAGTGCATCATTCATCGCCCCGTAACTCTGTGATGGACCTTAGATAACACGTTGATATCTGGTGCTTGGACGCTATAGGCAAACAAGTCCTTAAAGTATTCAGAAATAATTCTATTTAGGTAATAAATATCCTTCTTCCACTCTCCAGTGTCATCAAGTAACCGTTTGGTGTAGTTTCATTTTTTAGGCTCTATGGCTGCATTATGAAAAAATGAGGTGTTTTGGTCACCATGGAGCAGCCAGTTGGTACGACCAGACTACATCCAAATGAGTTCTTCGTGGTCCAGGAGATTTTCAATGTGAATTTGCAATTCTTTCAATTTTGCCCGGACCTCGGTTGACAACGACCCTCTTCTTAATTTCTCCATCTCCTTTTTCAGTTTGCTGAGCCTTTTCTTTGGTCCTTTCAAAATGTCACGGTCCCATTGATGCAAGTCATCTTTCACTGACTTTGTTCGATCAACAAGAGAGGTCCCTATTCCAGCCATCTTAGCTTGTTTCCATACAGTATTGATAATATCATTAACCGCTTCTTCTTTAAGCCATCGTGCTTCAAACCTTTTCTCCACTTCCGGCTGCTGCCTCATAACCAACTCAAAATAATGTGTGTCCAGTAGGATTGGCCTATGATCTGAGTGAACATGATTTTCATGGACAACAGTCGCATATGGGAACTTTCCTGCCCAAGTTTCATTGCAAAACCCTCTATCCAGACGCTCTTTTATAACCCCTCGGCTCCGGGTAAACGGATCTCCCTTCGACATAAGTTCTTGCAGCTCGGAATCATCCACACAATCTCTGAAATTTTGCATGCATTGTTGTGGACGAGTATTCCCTCCTTCCTTCTCACTTGCTATCAAAATTATTAAAGTCGCGAAACACCATCCACGATCCAATGGCATTACTGTGCAAGTCCCGCAAAGTTGTCCATAAAATATGTTTCATTTCCCATCTTGGATCCCCATAGAACCTTGTAATATGCCATGCAACAGAATTGGCCTCCATCACAAATCCATCTATGAAATCAGGGGACAAATAGTTCAACACTACTTCGTTCAAAATATTAGAAAAAGGTACTAGCCCTCCTGACCGACCATCATTTTCCACAATATGGAAGAGATCAAAACAAAGTTTAATCCTATGCTCATTTGCCTGCTCATTATTTAGATACGATTCATGCTCCCGACGGTCAAGAAACACCAACTGAACTAGTCAGACCCTAACTCGCAAGGAGCAGAGTGGGTGGAGATCAAGACTGGACGAAACATGTCGGGAGGTTGGCAAGCACTGCAGTACAGAAAATTGATCGCCATTGAAACCAACGTTGGGAGAAAACACCGATCACTGCCGGAGCCAACGTAGGGACAGAAAACGTGCACGATCTCAAGAACTCCCGATCTGATCAACAGTCTAGATCCCGATGCATAGACACCATAAGACCCATACGTAACAATGTCGAGGATGTAGGGGTTGTTTGGTTCCTTTCCTGGAGAGGTTGCCTGAGAAATTATAGTGCCTGGACTGGGCCTGGGGCATCGGTGTTTTAGCTTTTGTCAACATTGTTTGGTTTGTGACCACACATACTAGCTACTTATATGTGTCCCATCAAGAAGAAAAGTTGTCTTACCTTACGTCACATCAGGCCATAGCTTGTCGTTTTCTTCTCCCAGGTCTGATTAGCAGCCCCAGGCAGGTTCCAGGCGTCCCCATCCAGTTGCGTGGACCAGGCTAATGTTGTCTCAGAATGTCTCGTGTGTTTGGCCTAGGCTAATGACGTCATGGGGTTTATAGGCTAGGCTAGCGCTACACTTTTCAGGCCACAAACCAAACATGATCCAGGCATATCTCAGGGAGACGCCAGGCCAGGCAAATTTTCTTCAAGACACAAACCAAACAAGCCCGTAATCCTCGTGATGGATGAGCAGAATTGAAACAGTCGAAAAATCAACGCAATATCAGCATCAACTTCTCCCTCTCCCGTGAGACCATCTACAATCAGTTGCAAGGAGGTGCCCATGTCCTGTGCCAGCATAAACACAGGATCAGCGGTTGCCTCCGCCGTCGGCGATGATCAAACCCTAAATCGCCTCCTGGTGAAAAAGAAGTCTACAACAATTAATTTATACTTTATTTATGTCAATAAGTACATCGGTGACTTGCTTTTACTCATATGTAATATGCTTTGATTAGAGAATTGTGAAATTTCAAGCTGTGCCACAAGATTGCACGAGTAAAATATACAATCTGATTTTGTAGCTCACTGATACGTCTCCAACGTATCTATAATTTTTTATTGTTCCATGCTGTTATACTATCATTCTTGGATGTTTTATAATCATTTTATAGCAACTTTATATCATTTTTTGGGACTAACCTATTGACATAGTGCCTAGTGTCGGTTGCTGTTTTTGCTTGTTTTTCACTTCGCGGAATATCAGTACCAAACGGAGTCCAAATGCCACGAAACTTTTTGGAGATTTTTTTTGGACCAGAAGACAACTTGGGAGCCAAGGAAGCACCTAGGGGGAGGCCCTTGAGGCCCACGATACACCAGGGCTAGAGGCCCCTGGCGCGCTCTGATGTATCGTGGGGCCCACGGAGGTCTTTTCCACCGCCTCTCAGCTCTATAAATCCTCAAAAATTCCAGAAATTATTTTTATTCGTTGAGTGCACTTAAACAAATTATGATGAACCAATTGCTAGTGAGTTGAGTGCACTTGATTATCTCTATGAAGTTTTGTTTGAAAATCATGAATCTGAAAATTTTGATGAAGTATTGAAAGAAGAAATTTATAAGGTGGTTCATGATAGCTCCTTGATTGAAAAGCATGATTGCAATGATGTTACTATAAATTCTATTAATGTCAATTATGTTAATGATATGAAAAACTACAAGCTTGGTGATGATAATTTTGTCATCTTCACTTCTTATTGCAATGATCATGATTGGGGTGATAATGCTTCTTATGATCTTGAAAATTTATTTAAGCCTCATGTTGAATATGTTATTGATAATAATGTTTGCAATAGTATCGAAAGTGGGTTTGGGAGAGCATCAACTTTAGGTAAAAAGAATCCCAAATATTTGGAGAGTGTTCAATCTTATGAATTTTTTGATAAAATTGGGTTTGGAGAGGTCATAACTTTAGTTGATGATAATCCCACTATTTTGGAAGATGATAAAAACTTTATGCATGTTGATTATAAAGAGAGTATTGTTTATGATAGCTATATTGTTGAATTTGATTATGATCCTACATGTAATTATTATGAGAGAGGAAATTATGGTTGTAGAAATTTTCATGATACTAAATTACCTCTTTTCATGTTGAGATTGCTATTGTCTCTTTCTTCTTCCATCCATATGCTAGTTTTTGCTTGCCTTGATAATTTGTTTGCTTATAAAATGCCTATGCATAGGAAGTATGTTAGACTTAAGTGTGTTTTCCATATGCTTCATGATGCTCTCTTTGTGTTGCTATAATTATCTTTCATGAGGGCATCATTGAAATCTCAAGCCTATCTTAATGGCTATAAAGAAAGAGCTTGTTGGGAGGCAACCCAATGAATAAAATAATTTTTGGTTTTTTTGGTTTTTGCTTCTGTTCTTTTGTTTACACTTTATTTACCTCCGTTATGATTGTGTTTTTATGTTTTTATTAGTGTTTGTGCCAAGTAAAGCCTTTAGGATCATGTTGGGTGATAGTTGATTTGATCTTGTTGAAAAATAGAAAATTTTGCGTCCAGTAGCAGAATTTTCAAAAATCATAGAAGCGACGCAAAATTCTGAATTTTTTACACACGATTGATATACAAATTTCTTACGTTGTCCTAATTTTTCAGAATTTTTGGAGCTACAGAAGTATGGTTAGAGTACAGATTACTACAGACAGTTCTATTTTTGACAGATTCTGTTTTTGGTGCATTGTGTGCTTATTTTGATGAATCTATGGTTTGTATTGGAGGGTATAAGCCATGGTAAAGTTAGAATACAGTAGATATAATGCAATAATAAAATATGAATGGGTTTGCAACAGTACTTAGAGTGGTGATTTGCTTTATTATACTAACGGATCTCACGAAGGTTTTGTTAAGTTTTGAAGTTTTGGGTGATTGAAGTTTTGGGTGATTGAAGTTTTGAAGTTTTGGGTGAGATCACGATGGATGAAGGAATAAGGAGTGAAAAGATCCTAATCTTGGGGATGCTATGACACCCCAAGATAATATCCAAGGAGAAACAAGCAACTAAGCTTGGGGATGCCCCGAGTGGCATCCCCTCTTTCTTCTAACGACCATCAGTGTTTTACTTGGAGCTATATTTTTATTCGTCACATATCATGAGTTTTGCTTGGAGCGTCTTGTATTATATGAGTCTTTGCTTGATTTGCTTTTTATTTTGTCACAAGTATCCTTGCTGGACACACCTATTTGAGAGAGCCAAAATTATGCTATGATTTGTTAGAATTGCTCTATATGCTTCACTTAAATCTTTTGAGCTATGGAATTGCTCTAGTGCTTCACTTATATCTTTTTGAGCACGGTGTGCTTTAATTTTTTGAAGAGATACTCTCATGCTTCACTTAGATTAATTTGAGAGTTAGTAAATTTTGAAGAAATTCTCTCATGATTCACTTATATTATTTTGAGAGATGAAATTTTTATGCTCATGTTCTTCACTTAAATTTATTTGAGCTTGTCAAAAGCAAAGGCAATATATGAAACTAGTCCCAAAGTGATAAATGTTCAAGAGGGATATAATAAAAACTTTCATGAAGATCATTGGACAAATTAAACTTGATTCCTTGTAATAGTTTTCATACATGATGATAGTAATATGTTAGTCATGTTGGTGAGTAATTATGCTTTAGTAAGAATATTGGTGTTAAGGTTTGTGATTCCCTATGCAAGCACGAAAGTCAATAGTTATGCAATGAAATTACATCCTACTTGTGGTGCATTATTCGGTGTTAGTTATGCTTAATGCCCGTTTATGTGAATTTTCGTTTCTTGGTTGGTTGCTTCTCAATCTATTTGCTAGCCTCCACTTGTACTAAGTAGAAATACTACTTGTGCATCCAAAATCCTTAAACCCAGTTTTTTCATATGAGTCCACCATACCTACCTATATGCGGTATTTCCATGCTGTTCCAAGTAAATTTGTATGTGCCATCTCTAATTTTCAAAATGAATTTCCTTTTTGTGTGCTCGTACCGCTCATGAAGCGGCAGGGGGTGCCCAATATTTTTCCATGCTAGATGTGTTATTCTCAAGATGAGTGTTTATTCACTTGTCATTGCACGAGAGTACGGCGGTAATAGGGATGCCCAGTCCCGAAATGAAAAGGAAATTTACTTTATGTTGTGAAATAATAAATTCCTTGGAAAGTGTTGGTATGGAAGGCATCCGTGGATACAGCTAGCCATGGATTGTGAAAAAATGGTGGAAAAAGGAATAAACTTTATTTTCTGTTTGGGAACCGCCTATGATATATCTAGCATGGAAAGTTTTGAGAACTACTCGGTCGTTTTTGTTGACAGGAAAAGGATGCCTCTCAAAATATTTTTCTCTCTCAATTTAAGCTTTGAGCTCTGACACCTCTACAAATCCCTACTTCCCTCTGCGAAGGGCCTATCTATTTACTTTATGCAATTTTTATTTTAAATTTGAGTCTCCATCTTCTCTTATAAAGCACCAACTAGGGGGCACTATGATCATACTTGTGCATTGGGTGTAGCTAATATTCGAGTGTGTTTCATGAATGGATCAATGATTGAGCATGATGGGCTAGGGATAACTTTCTTTAGTGTTGATATTTTGAAAGACATGGTTGCTTGTTGGTATGCTTGAGTATTAAAGTCTTCATGTAAAAACTAGACTATTGCTTTGAACCATCTAAAAGTCCAAATGTCCATGCTACAAAAGAAAAGAATATGTGATGAACATGTTAGGCAGCATTCCACATCAAAAATTCTGTTTTTATCATTTACCTACTCGAGTACGAGCAGGAATTAAGCTTGGGGATGCTGATACGTCTCCAACGTATCTATAATTTTTTATTGTTCCATGCTGTTATACTATCATTCTTGGATGTTTTATAATCATTTTATACCAACTTTATATCATTTTTTGGGACTAACCTATTGACATAGTGCCCAGTGCCAGTTGTTGTTTTTTGCTTGTTCTTGACTTCGCAGAATCAGTACCAAACGGAGTCCAAATGTCACGAAACTTTTTGGAGATTTTTTTGGACTAGAAGACAACTTGGGAGCCAAGGAAGCACCTGGGGGGAGGCCCGTGGGGCCCACGATACACCAGGGCGCGCCAGAGGCCCCTGGCGCGCTCTGATGTATCGTGGGGCCCACGGAGGTCTTTTCCACCGCCTCTCAGCTCTATAAATCCTCAAAAATTCCAGAAACCCTAGAGGAGGATACGAAACACAATTCCAGCCGCCGCAAGTTCCAGAACCACGAGATCCAATCTAACACCATCACGGAGGGGTTCACCATCCTCATGGGTGCCTCTCCGATGATGCGTGAGTAGTCCACCATAGACCTACGGGTCCGTAGGCAGTAGCTAGATGGCTTCCTCTCTCTCTTTTGATTCTCACTACAATGGTCTCTTGGAGATCTACTTAATGTAATGACTTTTTGCGGTGTGTTTGTTGGGATCCGATGAAGTTTGAGTTCATGACCAGTTTATATCCATGAATATTATTTGAGTCTTCTTTGATCTCTTATATGCATGATTATTTATGCCCTCTTATTTCTTCTTCGAATCTCTGGTTTAGTTAGGCCAACTAGATCGATTTTTCTTGCCATGGGAAGAGGTGCTTTGTGATGGGTTCGATCTTGCGGTGTCCTCTCCCAGTGACAGAAGGGGCAGCGAGGCACGCATGTATCATTGCTATTAAGGATAACAAGATGGGGTATATTCCTACATGAATAGATCTTGTCTGCATCATGTCATCGTTCTTATTGCATTACTCCGTTTCTCCATGAACTTAATACACTAGATGCATGCTGGATAGCGGTCGATGTGTGGAGTAATAGTAGTAGATGCAGAATCGTTTCGGTCTACTAATCTTGGACGTGATGCCTATATATTGATCATTGCCTTGGATATCGTCATGATTATTTGATCTTCTATCAATTGCCCAACAGTAATTTGTTTACCCACCGTATGCTATTTTCTTGAAAGAAGCCATTAGTGAAATCTACGGCCCTCGGGTCTATTCTTTTAATATATTGCTTTCCGATCTATCTTTTTCCCCATTTGTTTTCAGATCTATTATTCCAAAAACCCAAAAATACCTTGTTGCACTTTTTATTTGCATCTTTTATTTTGTGTTCTTGTGCGATCTATTTATCCAATCTAATGCAAACCAATCTATCTTTTTACCGTGGAGAGATTGACAACCTCTCTTACGCGTCGGGTTGCAAGTATTTGTTCTTTGTGTGCAGGTACCGTTTACATAGTGTTGCTTGGTTCTCCTACTGGTTCGATAACCTTGGTTTCATAACTGAGGAAAATACTTACCGTAGTTGTGCTGCATCATCCCTTCCTCTTTGGGGAAATACCGACGCAGTCTCAAGCCACGTCACTCACATATGGTTCAACGTGAATAAACTGAGTGGATAATCCTTTGATTTCTTTTTTTTGAGCTGGAAGATTTCGGTGTTATAATCTATGAGTACATTTTTCCTTTTCTTAGGTGGTCTCACACTGGCCTTAAGGTTTTTTAGCAGATGACAAAAACAGTTCAAAAGATACTTTATGCAGCCGATGCAAAGGATTCACCACTACCGGAGGCTGATGAAATAATCACCAAGTCACCAGGCTTGTTCTCAGATGAAGCAGAGTGAGATGTGTGTCACATGATTTTGTGGGTATCATTCCACCGATGGATCAACGCCCGGGGACGAAAAAACCACATCCACCGGATCAAGCGCGCACAAGGTTGGATAACCGACCACAAGGAAAAGAAACAGCTCATCCACGACCACTTCTCCGAGGTTATGAGTAGGGGAACCTCCAGCAACAGAGACCTCAATTGGGCTGAGCTTCGCGTCGAGCAGCATGGTCTTCAAGATCTGGACGCAGCTATCTCTAAGGACGAGGTTTGTGAGGCCATCAAGGAGCTGCCCAGTGACAAGGCACCGGGGCCGGATGGCTACACGGGCTTGCTCTTCAAAAAGTGTTGGGGAATCATTAAGCACACGGTCATGAGGGCCATTCAACGCTTCGACTCCCTACACGCCTCCAACCTGCAATGGCTCAACTTCGCCAATATTGTTTTCTTGCCCAAAAAGGAGGGTACAGAAGGCATCTCTGACTACAAGCCCATTAGTCTCATCTATGCCATTGCCAAAATCATTGCTAAGGTTTTATTGCTCCGGCTTGCCCCCCCCCCCCACATGGATGACCTTGTCTCCAACGCCCAGACCGGTTTCATCAAGAAGCGGAGCATTCATGACAACTTTTTGTATGTTCAGAACTTTGCTCGAAGGCTTCACAAATACAAAACGCTCGCTCTTCTTTTCAAACTGGACATCAAAAAGGCATTTGACTCGGCCAAGTAGGGTTACATTCTTGATCTTCTTCAGCTGTTGGGGTTCCCCACCAAATTTAGGGCTTGGATCGTTGTGCTCTTCTCCTCTTCATCGTTACAGATCCTATTGAATGGGATCCCTGGTCCCCCAATAAAACACGGCAGTGGATTTCGACAGGGGGAACCCCCCTTCCTTTATTTCATCACGATCGACCCTCTCCACAAAGTGCTTTACTTGGCAACACAAAAAGGTCTTCTCCATAAGATTCGTGGGAGGGGGACCATGGTAAGAACCTCTCTCTATGCGGACGACGTGGCGGTCTTCATGGCTCCCATCAAGCGGGACATTGATAATCTAGCCTCTATCTTGAGAGGTTTCGGAGAGGTTACATGCCTTTGCACCAACTTCCAGAAAAGCTCTATGGTCCCAATCCGTTGTAACCATCTTAACCTTAGGCACATCCTTCATGGCTTGCCAGCAACCCGCGCGTCCTTCCCGCTGAAATACTTAGGCCTACCTCTCTCTGTTTGGCACCTTAAGAAGGTGGACTTTCAATACCTTGAGGACAAGGCAGCAGGAAAATTAACTACATGGGATGGCCAAAACATCACTACTATCGGTCGCACGGCCCTCGTCAAGTCTGTCATTTCCTCCCAAGCGGTGTTCTCCATCACGCCACTCATTGTGCCGCCAAGCACGCTTCAAAGCCTGAATAAACTTAAGAGGGCTTTCCTTTGGTCCCGGTCGGACAGGACGACAGGAGCGAAGTGCAAAGTCAATTGGGAGACAGTTTGTAGGCCAAAGGAGTATGGCGGCTTGGGGGTGCTAAACACAGACAAATTTGCACGTGCCTTACGTCTCTGGTGGCTTTGGTATGAATGGAAGGAGCCACACAAATTATGGGTGGGTCTCGGCAATCCTTGCACCGAGGCGGATCTTGAGTTCTTCTACACCTCAACTACTATTACCATCGGTGATGGCGCCAAAACGCCGTTTTGGGACTCCCCTTGGTTGCTTGGGCGCAAACCCAAAGATATTGCTCCTCTTATATACGAGGCCTCACGGAGAAAGAACTGGAAGGTGCGCGAGGCCCTTAGGGGAAACGCTTGGGTCCTCAAAATAAAGAGTTGTTCGTTCATGACTTCCACCTTGATGAGCATAGCAAGGATGATATCATTTGGAAGCACTCGAACGCTGAGATTTACTCGGCGACCATCGCATACAAGGCCCGGTTCCTTGGCCTAACCCTTTCCCCCATGGATCGCATGGTTTGGAAAATGTGGGCACACCCAAATATCAAATTCTTTGCATGGCTTGCTCTTCAAGATAGGATTTGGACTGCCGATCGTTTGGGTTTGGGGAAGCGTGGTTGGCCAAACTGTGGCTTGTGCCCTCTTTGCAAAAGGGAACAAGAGACGGGTGCTCACCTTTTCTTCAAATGTCGGTTCACTATTAGGCTTTGGAGTTCTGTCATTGCGAAGGTTGGCCTCGCACACATGGGCATCTCCGACTGGCACCTTCATGCATCCGTCTACAAATGGCGGGACAAGAGAATTGACAACCGCAATCCCAACCGACCATGCCATAACCTCCCTCACCATGCTTGTCTCTTGGACCGTTTGGAACGAGAGGAACGCTCGGGTATTCCGTCACAAGTCTGCACCACCATCAATCCTTCTTAACACCATCTTGGAGGAGGCCAAGCTTTGGGTCACCACAGGCACGAAACGCCTAGGGCATATAATTCTCTATGAGTAATCGCCATGCCGTGTAATTGAGTGTGTTGTAAAACTATAAACCCTATTCTCCTTTATTTAATGGATGAGGCAAATCTTATGCCTCCGTTTTGAAAGAAAAAAATTATCAACTATCCTATCCCTGAATATGTAAATGGTGAATAACATTTGACATTAGCTGAAAATGGTGTGTCAAATACAGTTTCCCTGAACTTGCTGCTTGCGAGATGTTAAGTAGTTATGGTGCATTCACACTACATGCTAAGGGATGTTTTTGCTTACGGAATTCCTACTACATCGTGTCAGATTTCAAGGTTTTTTTTTCCAACCAAATAATGCAGCATAGAATATGTGTAGCAGCTAGATTACAAAACACACCCAAACACTGCTGTGACGGTAAACTTTCTGCATTTCCTGAAGAAATTGTTGGTGGCACTTTCTTAATGCAAAAGAAAGCGTGACATCTGTCCAAATGTGCACCGGATTGCAATTCCTCCCACATCTCAACACAAACCTTAGATCTGTGGAAAAGGTTTACTTCATCCATCTCTAGTTTTCATCTCTATTCAGCACCATTTTCGTTCACAGTTACTGATAAGCAGAAAGGAGACATCAGATAGACAAGTAGTACACATCCTTTTCGTTGATTGACATAGCTATCATGGTAAAGTGAGAAATATCTTAAGATGATTTAACTTTTCCAGATAGCTGCTCTGGTCTCATTTTGCCCGGATGTCTCCATTCTCTCCGGTGGGAGAGCTTCAGAACATGGATACTTACTCATTGTTGTGCACTAATAATGTCAAGAATCTGCATGCAATAGAGGTGATAAAGCATATAAATGTCTAAGGGAGCAAGAACATCAATTTTTTTTGCTCTAAAAAATGGACATAGAGGGGGACCAAACTTAATGGGTGAAAGTGAAACCTTATTGGCAAACTGTTTAAAAGCTTGTCCTTCCATCAATTTCTCCAATTCCTACATATGAATTAATGAATGGGTCATGAGGAAATAAATAAAGGTGGCAAAAAAAGGGAACAGGTACTTTAAGTGAGCAAGCTGCATCCATGTGCACCACTGTCAATTCAAGTGACATGGGCCTACAATCTGATTGAAAACCAAGGTCATAATGGAGGATGAGAAATAGAGGTGTATACTATTCTCATGAGGAAATTTGGGTTTCTCACTCTCACTCTCCTGATTTGTGGGTCACATGATGCAATACAATAGGTATTGCATGAATGCACGTGCAATTAACAAGTAAAATACCTTTTCTGGTTCTGAAGAGCCTTCAATTTGAAGCATCATTTTCTGCAGCTCAGAGTCCCTGAGAGCATTTCTGACTTCATTTAATTCAACTGGCAAGGATAAAAACAGAGTAACAATCCAACGAATATCTAACAGTTAGCTAACATGGAGTAATTTTGCTCAGCTGAAGTGCTTAGGATTATCATTCATATGATGATGTATACGACCAATGGTGCATCAAGTTGGAATTTATTATGACTGTATTGCCATGCCATTTCAAATGTCCTATGCTTGAGTTCAAGGCCCATTATAAAGTTCAGGGTCATGTATTTGGGGAATGATACATGTTTCGACCTATCCAAATGAGGAAGTGATTATAAATTATTTGTTTCAAAAAGGATAAACCTCTATCAGGAGTTAAGCAAATGTAAGAAAATTAGATAGGCCATGGTAATATCCTTTTGCAACTAATCTACATGATGAAACAGCCTGGAAAGCACAACAAATAAAAGGTAAAATTTGGTAGTAAGATAGGCCATACCTAAGGACCTTAATCTATTCCTGTCAACAAGCCAGCTTGGATCCTCAACTTCAAGAGCTTTTGTAGGGCGCACTGTCTTTGGCAGTTGTGCAGGCAACGTTGTGTCCACTGCTGCAGAGCAACCGTATAGCTTACAATCAAACAATTTATCACCATTCATTCATAAATTTATAATGAAGCTATATATTTGCATCCATCGACATATTTAGAGAGATTTTCTTAAATTCTTTTGCGAGCTACAACTGGAGGTAGTGGTGAAATGGTGACTTAAATGATAAAATGAATATCCTCAACAAGTACACAACTATAATTTATTAGTCTCAGCTTAACCAGTTTTTACTGCAAAAAATCAAATGGAGAAATTAAAGACGACATGGGTGTGGTATCTTACGTAAAGAAGGAAGTTGATACTCATCAGGGTGTTGCATTTTAGGTAAAGCGGGAAGCTGATCCTTGTTGTTAGGATAATCTGTTCCTTCTTCCAGCAACACAGAGCTCCTCGCTAGAAACAAAAGAACACAAACATATAAATCCCTCCAAATTATGTTAGACACATGTAACTTACACAAAACATCTTGCAATCTAATGCATGAACTGTGATTTCTTAGAATTGGCTAAGCCCTTCATTGGGCGAATAGATGATCTGGAATATTTCCAGGGATACAGATACTCAACTTCTCTTTTTTGGAACAGATTGTCTTCGATTGGAGACAAACACAGTGGTTATCAATACAAAAAAAAAATATAAATACAAATTGTCGCTCCCCATATTTTCATGAACTAACAAAAGTTGATATCCACATTCAAGGGAAATTATAGAATTATAATCAATAGGAACGATCACATTCAATGAGGTAAATATGAATGTTCCTTTCTTGAATAGTAAATAGCTATGCACTTGTATGTGGGAACCTCAATCATAACATCATGATTCACATCATATTCGTCATGTATGTGAGCTTTATAGCTGCTTGTAACAACTGTCCCAAGTCCATGATATGTTACAACAAGCAATCATGTCTTAAAAATTATCTTCAAAAGGTAGAGCACTTACAAACTTCATCCTGCAGCAACGGCTTGTTAGTTTCTTCCTGAGGTATTATCTTTTGGCAGAATTCATCTGCACACAAAGCAATATTCACTAGTATTAAATACTGTCTAGCAAGACATCCAGGGATTTGCAGCGACGAACGTTCATATAGGCAGAATGATACTATTACATAAATAATAGTGACAACTTGCATGTTAGTGCAGTGGTGCTAAGGGGGATTCTAGTAGGCGGGCAAGGCAGGAGGGTGTCACCAAGTGCCTATGTGTTCTACGTGGCCGCCATTTAGAACAGTGAATCATGTGCAATGTGTTGTTAAACCAAAATATTAGTTTGAGGTACAATTCAGCACTAAAACAGTGTGCTTACTACTAGCTTCTATCGGTATTACCTAACAACCTTTTATGAAGTGTGTCCTCTAAGGCTCTAAAATTCTATTTAATCTTCCTTCAAAAGTTTAAGATAATGAACAACAAGAAGGATAGAACTGAAGTCTGAAGTACCTTTGTGTTTTTTAAAGCATATCACGGAGCAACTGCAAGGGACAATGAGACAGCATATTAGGCCCGACTACATTTAATATAGGAAATAAGGAGGCAAAAGAAGTTAATAGCTCATGATTTAAAAAATGATAGTATACATCCAGTAAGTTTGACCTTGGTGTATCACTAAACAGGAAACAAGGTGTGAAGCATTCTTGTGTAACTCTCTGCTATAGTTTTTTAGGGGTTTATTAAAAATGTAAAATCAGCTCAAAACAAGGGCAGGTATGGATGCTGAACTGAATTACTAATGAATAACAGAACAAGTTACAAGACAAAATAAAATAAGAAATTCAAGAAACCATAATAAAGCATGGATTAAGAAAGATCTATTATGATAGACGGTGAATTGGATAAAATTACATGGCATGCTTCACATCCTTAAGCTATGAGCTCAACCGCTCAAGCATTGTTAAGCAATGCTACCGATAGGCATAAGAAAATGGTACCACGGTAACAAGATGAGTTAAAACAGAAGTTGTGATCTCAGATTCAGATTATAACCATACTATCGCTTGCAGGTGACACCATAGAGAGCTATACTCAACAGACTGAAACCTGGTCATCTCTGTACTAAGTTTTCTCTATTATGCTATAAGTTGTTTTGCTTCTGTGTGCCTTCACATTCATCTAAGAATAAAGGAAATGAATACTTTGCGACATTTGAATTTGGAAATCACAAAGATTAGGTAACATGGTGAGTAGTTGACATATGCCTATGAAATACAAGATAGCACTAGTTAAGCACTATCTGTTTGCCAGCTCAGTATTTTTGGAGTATTTGTACATTACTTTGTTTTTTTCTAGAAACCACGGATTTAGAAACTTTGATACGTTTGGCACCAACAAATACCACAGTTTAATAAACCTTAGTTTTTTTTGTAGTACTTGAGAAAGAGGTCTTGACCTGTTTTTTTTCAAAACCAAACTGTGAAAAACCATGGTTTTAAAAAGCCTTTTTCGGTAAAAACTGACCATTCATTGGCCAGGCTATTGCCTAGTTTGGCAATATATAATTTTCTCAAAAGCGTAGTAATCGAAAACCTCAGTATTCAATTGCCTAGGCAATTAATACGTCAGTTTCTGGAAACCACAGTTTTTTCTTCTTCAGTTTAGAAAAAAGTGGTCAAGACCTCTTTCTTAAATACTACAAAAAGATCATGGTATTGGAGATAATACGGTTTATAAAACTGTGGTATTCGTTGAAGCCAAACACCTCAAAGTTTTGAAAACTCTGGTTTCTGATTACTATGGTTCTGGTAACACAGTTTTTTTTCAAATAATCTGTTCACTCATTTTGCATATTTGCTGCGGCGCCGGCAGGAACCCACTCAAGCCCAGAAGCTGTATAAAAAACAGGTCCTCAATGCCAGTGCAGTTTACCTCAATGGGATGATATTATTTTTACAAGTTCCAACCATGCCTCGTCAATTTGTAATATAAACCCTAGCTACTCGTGTTTTTTTTTGTCTCAAACAATAAGCTAATCCACTATTATCGATAAGAAATTACAATGAGAGCACATGCACAGTGATAGTCATCAATTTCCCGTTTAGCTCTTGCCTGGTGGTATGGCTAAGCAGTGAATAGACCAAGAAATCCAATCGATACAGCAAAAGGAGTTCCACGCCCATCTTCAGCAAGAACTCGCATGCGCAGAACTGTAAAGAATTTAATGATTCAACTTACTAGGGCGTGCGGCAAGTGGGGCACTTGTACTTGGACGGCGCCTCCTTGCACACATCGCAGCTCCCACCACCCATTCGTAAGACAACCGGAAATTCGGCTCGGATGTCGATTGATGCCGAATTTGTTCAGGTCGCTGATGTCGGCGTCGGGAGACCAGGAAGCGTGGTGCTGTGGTGGATCAGATACAGGCGGGCGTGAGGGTGACCTATGGGTGGAGATCACGGCAGACGGGGGACGGCGAGGCCGCTAGGTTGAGTGGCGGCAGGGGCGAGCTCGGGTAACGGGGCGCCGGCTACGATGAGTGGCGGCGAGGGATGGGGGGGGGGGGGGGGGGGGGGCGGGGCGTGCTCGGGGCCTCGGGGCGCTCCGGCGAGAAGCGAGGTTGAGTGGCGGCGGGGGGAGAGTGCGCGACGGCGCGGGTAGAGGCGAACCGGCGAGGGGTGAGTGGTGAACAGACTCCAGAGGGCGTGCGCGCCTGCTAGGTGGTGGGTGGGATCAAACCTGACCAACTGGGCCATGCCTGGCAGACCGGCCCGTTAACACGCACGCCCGGCACGTGGCCCGCCTGAGGGCGCCCGCACGGGACCTCTCTTAGAGGGAAAATCATATTGAACGCTCACTGCGTCGTAATGTCGAGGCTTCGTAGGGAGGATACCCGAGCGAGCGATGCAGTGGCCCGGCCCATTATCTAGCGTTCCTATTTATCTGTATTGTATTTTTTTCTTTCGGTTTTGAAAACATTCTAGAAGGTTCCTGAACTGGTTTTTTACCCTGGTTTTATTGCTTTTTCCTGGTTTTTCATTTCTTCTTCTCCATTTTATTTAATTTTCCCCTCTTCCTGTTTCTTTAATTATAAAAAATCGTAAAATGTTTGATATTTAATTTTTTATTCAAAAATTCAGAAATTGTTCATTTCGAAAATATTCAGAAGTTTTCGGAAAAATGGATATTTCAGTAAAAGATTCCATTTCAATAATTGTTCGCTAATTTAAAAATGTTTATGTTTCCAATTTTATTTGGAAGATTCAAAAAATGTTCCTGTTTCTAAAAATTGTTCGCAAATTTCAAAAAGGTTCATGTTTTAACGTCTTTTTCGAGGATTTCAAAAAATGTTCCCGTTTCAATAATTTTTCAGATTTTTCAATTTTTTCTTTTTTCCAAATTTTGTTTCAGCGTTTCAAAAAAAGTTCCAGTTTTCAAAAAATGATCGCATTCTAAATCTTGGTTTGAATTTTAAAGAAATGTTCCAGTTTTCAAAAAAATGTTCGTGTTTCCAGATTTTGTTTGAGATGTTCAAAAAATGTTCGCGTTTTCAAATTTTGTTCCAGAAGTTCAAAAAATGTTTATGTTCCATAAAAAATTGGAATTTAAAAAATGTTCGTGTTTTGAATATTTTTTGAGAGTTTGAGAAGAACATGTTTCAAAAAAATTCCAGTTTTCAAAAAGTTTTCGCATTCAAAATATTGGTTTGGAATTTTCAAGAAATATTCCAGTTTTCAAAAAAATGTTCGTGTTTCCAAATTTTGTTCCAGAAGTTCAAAAAATGCTCGTGTTTTCAAATTTTGTTCCAGAAGTTCAAAAAATGTTCGTGTTCCAATTTTTTGGAATTTCAACAAATGTTCGCGTTTTGAATATTTTTTTAGAGTTTGAGAAGAACATGTTTCAAAAAATGTTCATTATTTTCAAACAGTTCCCGTTTTTTTCAAAATATTTGAGTGAAAATTTAACAATTTTTGGAATGTGTCCGCGTTTCATAAACATTCGCGTTTTCTTAAAAAAAATCTGCGTTTGAAATTATAAAATAATCGTATCGGCCCTGGTTTTGGTTCTTAAGTGTTTCGCGCAACACTATACTCAACAATTGTACGCTAGCTCAACTGGTAATATCACTTATTCGGCAACAGGAGATTCTAGGTTGGATTCTAACGAAGCCGCATATTTTTTTTAGATCTACTGGTTTTCGCTAGCTTGGGTCGGTCTAGTTGCGGCACCCCGGCGTGCTGTTGGACGGAACGAACGTCCAATAGGAGCTCCCCTCTTAGAGCATCTGCAACCGGACCCTCATACCCCCTTAAACGTCCGGGCAGGCCGCCCGGTCACTAACACAAAATTTTGACCCACCCGAGCCTCTCAAACCGGCCTTAAATGCCCGGGCTGATCGGCACCCCTCATATCTAGCCCAAATATGGGGTGGATATGGGGGCGCCCGAGCGCGTCCGGGCACGCTCGCCACGTCAGCCTGACGACGTTGACCCACGCGGAATCGCCCGGAAACCCGGCGGTCCGACGGACGCCTCCTCTGTCGCCGCAATGTGAACGCCGCGTGGCGCCGCACTGGCAGGCCGCGTAATCCTAGCCCGGCTATTTAAGCCGACTGACGGCACCCAAACCCTACCCTCCACATTTTCCTCCTCCCGTCTCCCGCAGCCGTCAGCCATGCCCCCACGCCGCCGCCACTACATGATCCAGCACTGGCTCTGGCTTCTTGAGAAGGTCCGTATCCAGAGGGCCGCGGGGCTACCTTTGGATCCGGAGGATTTCGAGGAGAATGAGAAGGAGGTGGATGAGGAAGAGGAGGAGGAGAAGGAGCCGGTGGAGGAGGCGTCAGCGCTGGGTGTAGGGAAGGACGAGCAGGAGCCGACGGAGGAGGCGCCGGCGCTGGATGTGGGGAAGGATGTGGTGCCAACGATGGAGGAGAACGTGGATCTGCGGGCAGAGCAATAAGCCATCGTGAACTCCATCCGCTCGGAGTCGGCTACGGAGACTAGGCGTCTTCGTCGGTAGCAGATGGAGGCAGCAGGCTGCGACGGAGGCGGCGCATGCTACGGCGGACAAGGATGAGCAAGAGGCCATCTCCGACGACGACGAAGAGTAGGATAGTACGTAGTACGTAGGATTTCTCTTCTGCATGACTTTGTATGGATCTAGGGGGTGAAATATGAAAGAGTTGGATGTGGACGAGCAGATTTGAGGGCTGATCGATCAGTGCCCGCGGACGCGCTCGGACGCGTCCGCGGGCGTTTGAGGGCCCAGATTTGCAAACCGTGGTTGTAGATGCTCTTAGATGGCAGATCCTATTGGCGCGCGGGTCGCTGCCTAGCGACGATGTGCATCGAGAGATTCTATTTGGCAACATGTGCGCCCTAGGACGTGGGAACGCGCAGACCCATGCCTCGATGCGTGCCGGGCGGACCATGCGCGGGGCGGGACACACCCCCCTCCACACGTTTTTTTTCATTTTCGTTTTTACTTTTCCATTTTTTATTTTCTGTTTTCTTTTATTCTGTATTAAAATAATTCGGAATTAAGACTACAATTAAACCATGTGTGCTTGCAAGCCATCAATACACATCCCACTTGCGTTGCTCATCATTGGTGTCCTGCTGGAGTCGTCGTGTATCGATGTGCCCGATGTCGCACATCAAGTGTTTGATGAAATGTCTACGAAATAGAGGCATGCATTTGGCGAGTAGCATTGGATGGCAGCCTCCTACAACGATGTCCGTGCACACGTCCGAACGTGTACGCAGACATTGGAGGTGTCTTATTTGGGGTACATTGTTGGAGTTGGGCAACTCTAACGCGGTAACCAAATGGACATCACCAAATATCTGCCCATTTTCCAATGGGATGAGAAGATAGAGAAGGAAGGAAGAGGGAAAAGTGGGTTTATAATGGGTCTCGAGGCTGAGTTGACGGCGCCCACAGATGTCTGGACTCCCCCAAACCTCTCTCGAGTTTGGTGCATGTTTTGGGGTATTTCGGACGACTCGACCGGTCTGCGAGAATTTGATGACCGTTGTTAGATGGCTAAGAATGTTTAGACCATCAAGTGCGGACAAATTGATGATCCACGTTGGAGTTGTCCTTAGTCCTAGAAATCGATATAGTTATATGCATTATTATTATTTTCTGAAAAGGAGGTTGTACCTCCGAAGCTGTATATGTAAGGCAATCCGTCTTACACTGTGTGAACGCACACCTTGCCGCATCGTCTTCTTTTCATCTTTTTTATCCTATGTTGTTGTTGTTTTTCATACTTAGTACGTTTGCTAGGCCAAATATGGTAAAAGCAAGAAAAACATGAGTAAGGTCATATTTGGAAATATGCCCTAGAGGCAATAATAAATTGGTTATTATCATATTTCCCTGTTATGATAAACGTCTATTATCCATGCTAGAATTGTATTGATCGGAAATTCAAATACATGTGTGGATACATAGACAACACCATGTCCCTAGTAAACCTGTAATAGACTAGCTCGTTGATCAAAGATGGTTAAGTTTCCTGACCATAGACATGAGTTATCATTTGATGTGATGGACAAGACCCAAACCATAAGCATAGCATTTGATCGTATCTCTAAGTTTATTGCTACTGTCAAGTATCTATTCCTAAGACCATGAGATCACGCAACTCCCTTATACCGGAGGAATACCTTGTGTGTATCAAACGTCACTTCGTAACTGGGCGATCATAAAGATGCTCTACAGGTATCTCCGAGGGTGTCTGTTGGGTTGGCATGGATCGAGACTGGGATTTGTCACTCCGTTTGACGGAGAGGTATCTCTGGGCCCTCCCGGTAATACAACATCACAAGAAGCTTGCAAGCAATGTGACTAAGGAGTTAGTCACGAGATCTTGTATTATGGAACGAGTAAAGAGACTTGCCGGTAACGAGATTTAACTAGGTATGGAGATACCGACGATCGAATCTCGGACAAGTATACCGATGGACAAAGGGAACTACATACGTGTGATTGATTGAATCCTTGGCATCGTGGTTCGACCGATGAATATCTTCATGGAATATGTAGGAACCAATATGGGCATCCAGGTCCCGCTATTGGTTATTGACCGGAGAGGTGTCTCGGTCATGTCTACATGATTCTCGAACCCGTAGGGTCGCACGCTTAACGTTCGGTAGCGCTAGGGTAATGTTGAGATATTAATAGTGGAAATTTCAAAAGTTGTTCGGAGTCCCGGATGGGATCCGGGACATCACGAGGAGCTCCGGAATGGTCTGGAGGTAAAGATTTTTATATTGGAAGTCATATTCAAGGTTCTGGAAAAGTTCGGGAATTTTTTGGTAGAGTACTGGGAAGGTTCTAGAAGGTTCCGGGGGTTCCACCGGGGGTCCCAATGACCCGGGAAGGTCCCAAATGGACCGAGGGGTGGGGCTACAGCCCACATGGGCTGGCTGCACCATTCCCCAAGGCACATGTCGTTTAAATCTAGAGATAAGATCTTATCTCTAAATTTAAAGGGTTGAATCTAGAGATAAGATGTTATCTTCATGTTTAAAGGGTTTTCTCCCTTGTGGCCGGCCCTAGGAGGGTTTTGGACGCCCTCCCCTGCCCTCTAGCCTATATATAGATGGGGGAGGTGCATGGGGCAGCCAATCCTTCACCCTTGGCCATTGGCTCTCCCAACTCCTCCCACGTTTCTCCGGTACGCGCTTGGCGAAGCCCTGTCGGAATTCTGCTCCCACCACCACCACCACGCCGTCATGTTGGTTCAAATCTCATCTACCTATTCTCCCTCTCTTGCTGGATCAAGAAGGAGGATACATCACCGAGCCGAACGTGTGCTAAACTCAGAGGTGCCGCACGTGCGGTGCTTGGATCGGATTGGATCGCGACGCGAGTACGACTATGCCAACCACGTTCTCTAGATCGTTAACGCTTTTGGTCTACAAGGGTATGAAGACGCCTCTCCCTCTCATTGCTAGCATCTCCATAGAATAGATCTTGGGTGTTTCGTAGGAAATTTTTTGTTTCCCATGCAACGTTCCCCAACAGTGGCATCATGAGCTAGGTCTATGCGTAGATGATATGCACGAGTAGAACACAAAGTGTTCATGGGCGTTGATGTTCAGATTGCTTACCACCTTAGTCTTATTTTGATGGTATTGTGGGATGAAGCGGCTCGGACCAACCTTACTTGTCCTCGCACAAGAGACCGGTTCCACCGACTGACATGCAACTTGTTTGCATAAAGGTGGCTGGCAGATGTTTGTCTCTCCCACTTTAGTTGAATCGGATTCAACAGAGACGGTCCTTGTAGAAGGTTAAAAGGCAACTTGAATATCACCGTTGTGGCTTTGCGTAGGTAAGAACGGTTCTTACTAGTTGCCCATAGCAGCCATGTAAAACATGCAAACAACAAAGTAGAGGACGTCTAACTTGTTTTTGCAGGGCATGTTGTGATGTGATATGGCCAAGACGTGATTTGATATAGGTTGATGTATGAGATGATCATGTTTTGTAATAGTTATCACGAATTGCATGTCGATGAGTATGGCAACCGGCAAGAGCCATAGGGTTGTCTTTAATTTATTGTATGACCTGCGTGTCAATCACTAAACGTCATGTAATTGCTTTTACTTTATCGCTATGCGTTAGCAATAGTTGTAGAAGCAATAGTTGGCGAGACAACCACATGAAGACACGATGATGGAGATCATGGTGTCATGCCGGTGATGATGGAGATCATTGATAACCCACAAGTATAGGGGTTCGCCACAGTCTTCACGGGTAGTATTTCACCCTAATTTATTGATTCGACACAACGGGGGCCAAAGAGTATTTATTGGCCTTAGCAGTTGAGTTGTCAATTCAACCACACCTGGGATATTTCTCTGCAGCAAAATTTTTGGAGCACGGCAAATAGTAGTAGCAATAGTAACAGTGACGGTGATAGCAACGATTTTGTAGTAATTGTAATAGTAGCAGCGACAGTAGTAACTTAGCAAGATTCAATACGAGAAAAGCGTAGGCACGTGGATTGATACATCTCCAACGTATCTACTTTTCCTCACACTTTTGCCCTTGTTTTGGACTCTGATTTGCATGATTTGAATGAAACTAACCCGGATTGACGCTGTTTTTAGCAGAACTACCATGGTGTTGTTTTTGTGCAGAAATAAAAGTTCTCGGAACGAAACGAAACTTTTTGGAGAATTATTTCAGAATATATAAGAATTATTGGAGCCAGAAACTACTGGAGAAGGGGGCCAGGGTGGCCAGCACCCACCAGGGCGCGCCAGGCCCCCTGGGCGCGCCCTGGTGGGTTGTGCCCACCTCGGGGCCCCACTGACCCTAATTCCGCTGCTATAAATTCCTATTTCCGGAGAAAAAAATCAAAGAGAAGGTTTCGTCGCGTTTTACGATACGGAGCCGCCGCCACCTCCTGTTCTTCATCGGGAGGCCAGATCTGGAGCCCGTTTGGGGCTCCGGAGAGGGGAATCTTCGGTCTTCGTCATCATCAACCCTTCTCCATCGCCAATTCCATGATGCTCCCCACCGGGAGTGAGTAATTCTTCTGTAGGCTTGCTGGTCGGTGAGGAGTTGGATGTGATTCATCATGTAATCGAGTTAGTTTTGTTAGGGCTTGATCCCTAGTATCCACTATGTTCTGAGATTGATGTTGCTATGACTTTGCTATGCCTAATGCTTGTCACTAGGGCCTGAGTGCCATGATTTCAGATCTGAACCGTTTATGTTATCACCATTATATCTATGTTCTTGATCCGATCTTGCCTAGTCATATGCACCTATTACGTGTTATGATCCGTCAACCCCATAGTGACAATATTTGGGATACTTCACGGTGATGACCGTAGTTTGAGGAGTTCATGTATTCACCGTGTGCTAATGCTTTGCTCCGGTTCTCTATTAAAAGGAGGCCTTAATATCCCTTAGTTTCCTTATGGACCCCGGGGCCACGGGAGGGTAGGACAAAAGATGTCATGCAAGTTCTTTTCCATAAGCACGTATGACTATTTACGGAATACATGCCTACATTACATTTATGAACTGGAGCTAGTTCTGTATCGCCCTAGGTTATGACTATTATATGATGAATATCATCCAACGAGTTCACCGATCCAGTGCCTATGAGTTTTCCACTTATTGTTCTCGCTAAGTTACTACTGCTGCTACTGTTCCAACTGCTACAAAACTATTGCTATCACTGCTACCGTTACCGTTACTGCTGCTATTGCTATCAAACTATCATATTACTGTGCTACTGATCACTTTGCCGTAGATATTTAATCTCCAGGTGTGGTTGAATTGACAACTCAACTGCTAATACTCTCAAATATTCTTTGGCTCCCCTTGTGTCGAATCTATAAATTTGGGTTGAATACTCTACCCTCGAAAACTGTTGCGATCCCCTATACTTGTGGGTTATCATGGATCAGTGATGGATAATGATTTGGATGACATCAATCATGTAACAGTTACACACTAGGGCGACACAGAACTAGCTCCAATTCATCAATGTAATGTAGGCATGTATTCTGTATATAGTCATGCGTGCTTGCGATAAGAACTTGCATGGCATCTTTTGTCCTACCCTCCCGTGGCAGCGGGGTCCTATTGGAAACTAAGGGATATTAAGGCCTCCTTTTAATAGAGAATCGGAACAAAGCATTAACACATGGTGAATACATGAACTCCTCAAATTACGGCAATCATCGAAAAGAATCCCAATTATTGTCACCTTGGGGTATGCGGATCATGACACGTAATAGGTGACTGATAACCCACAAGTATAGGGGATCGCGACAGTCTTCATGGGTAGTATTTCACCCTAATTTGTTGATTTGACACAAGGGGAGCCAAAGAATATTTATTGGCCTTGGCAGTTGAGTTGTCAATTCAACCGCACCTTGGATATCTCTCTGCAGCAAAGGTTTAGTAGCACAGTAAATAGTAGTAGCAAAAGCAACAATAGTAGTGACAACAACAATTTTGTAGCAGTTGTGACAGTAGTAGTAGCAATAGTAACTTAGCAAGATTCAGTATATGTAAAGCGTAGGCACGTGGATCGGTGATGGATAATGATTTAGATGACATTGATCATGTAACAGTTACATGACGTGGCTTGGACTGCGTCGGTATTTCCCCAAAGAGGAAGGGATGATGCAGCACATCGACGGTAAGTATTTCCCTCAGTTATGAAACCAAGGTTATCGAACCAGTAGGAGGATCACCACCACCCAATAAGCAGCACCTGCACACAAACAACAAATACTTGCAACCCGACGCGAAAGAGAGGTTGTCAATCTCTCTACGGCAATAAGATAGATTAGGTAGTGATAGATAGGAGAGATAGATCTCTCAAGAACACAAATAAAAAGAGTAAATATGCAGCACTATATTTTTGGGTTTTTGGTTTTGTAGATCTGAAAACAAAGATTGCAAAAAACGTAGATCGGAAAGCAATATGATAGGAAAAGTAGACCCGGGGGCTGTAGGGTTCACTAGTGGCTTCTCTCATGAGTATAGCGCACAGTGGGTGAACAAATTACTATTGGGCAATTGATAGAAAATCGAATAGTCATGACGATATCCAAGGCGATGATCATTATATAGGCATCACGTCCAAGATAGATAGACCGACTCCTGCCTGCATCTACCTCTATTACTCCACACATCGACCGCTATCCAGCATGCATCTAGTGTATTAAATTCATGGAAAACGGAGTAATGCAATAAGAACGATGACATGATGTAGACAAGATCTATTCATGTAGGAATATACCCCATCTTGTTATCCTTAATAGCAACGATACATGCGTGTCTTGCTGCCCCTTCTGTCACTGGGAAAGAACACCGCAAGATCGAACCCATCACAAAGCACCTCTTCCCATGGCAAGAAAAATTGATCTAGTTGGCCTAACTAAACCAAAGATTCGAAGAAGAAATACGAGGCTATAAGTAATCATGCATATAAGAGATCAAAGAAGACTCAAATAATATTCATGGATAGAAACTGATCATGAACTCAAAATTCATCGGATCCCAATAAACACACCGCAAAAGTTTACATCAAATAGATCTCCAAGAGACCATTGTATTGAGAAACATAAGAGAGAGAGAAGAAGCCATCTAGCTACTGCCTACGGACCCGTAGGTCTATGGTGGACTACTCACGCATCATCGGAGAGGCACCTATGAGGAAGATGAACCCCTCCGTGATGGTGTTTAGATTGGATCTCGCGGTTTTGGAACTTGCGGTGACTGGAATTGTGTTTCGTCGACTCCCCTAGGGTTTTTGGATTTCCAGGGAATTTATAGGCACGATAGTCAGTTGAGGGGGTGCCCGAGGTGCCCAGCACCCACCAGGCCGCGCCAGGGGGCCTCTGGCGCGCCCTGGTGGGTGTTGGCCACCCTGGGCCCCCTCTTATGGTGTTCTTTGGCCCATCTGGTTTCTTCTGGTCCATAAAAAATCCACAAAAATCCCCGCAGCGTTTCATCTCTATTTGGTACTGATTTTTTGCGAAGTAAAAAACAAGCAAAAACAGCAACTGGCACTTTGGCACTATGTCAATAGGTTAGTCCCAAAAATGTTATAAGTTGTAATAAAATGATTGTAAAACATCCAAGAATGATAATATAACAGCATGGAACAAGCAAAAATTATAGATACGTTGGAGACGTATCAACATCCCCAAGCTTAATTCCTACTCGTCCTGGAGTAGGTAAATGATAAAAACAGAATTTTTGATGTGGAATGCTGTCTAACATGTTCATCATATTCTTTTCTTCTTTGTATAGCATGGACATTTGGACTTGTAAATGATTCAAAGCAATAGTCTAGTTTTAACATAATGACTTCAATACTCAAGCATGTCAACAAGCAACCATGTCTTTCAAAATATCAACACTAAAGAAAGTTATCCCTAGCCCATCATGCTCAATCATTGATCCATTCATGAAACACACTCAAATATTAGCTATGCCCAATGCTCAAGTATGATCATAGTGCCCCCTAGTTGGTGCTTATAAGAGAAGATGGAGACTCAAAGCAAAAATAAAAAATTGCATAAAGTAAATAGATAGGCCCTTCGCAGAGGGAAGTAGCACTACTGGAATCAGGGTCTTTGCCATCTGCCAGCTCTTGGTCTTTGCCATCTGCACTTCTTTGCCGTCTGCTGGCAGACGGCAAAGGACTCTTTGCCGTCTGCCAGCAGACGGCAAAGACCAAAGTGGCCCCCACGGGGCACGGCACTAGCTAGGTCAAGCTCTTTGCCATCTGCCACTTCTTTGCCGTCTGCTGGCAGACGGCAAAGATTTCGGTGGGGCCCACAATGTCACGGCGGGGGCGGGCTAACGGTTACCCTCTTTGCCGTCTGCCAGTAGACGGCAAAGAAATGAACTTAACTTTCGGCCCCGCGCCTCGCGCCTCTCTCTCTCTCACACACATCTCTCTCTCCCTCTCTCTCTCAGCGCCGCCGCCCCTCCCCGCAGCCCTCCTCCACCACCGCCCCCTCCCCGCGGCCCTTCTCCACCACCGCCGGAGCCAGGCCGCGGCGCCGCCCGCCCCCTCCCCGCGGCCCTCCTCCACCACCTCGGCCCCGTCGCCCCCGCCGCCCCCTGCCCCGCCGCTCCGCCGCGTCGGGTCACCGGCGAGCAGGCACCCCCGACGACCCAGCTCCGCCCCTCCCCCTCCGCCGCCCCGCGCCGCCGCCTCGACCCCCCCTCCGGTGAGCTCCACCCTCCCCCCTTTTTATGTTTTTTTTTGTTTTTATTAGTTCATATTAGTTAGTTTATATTAGTTAGTTATTAGTTCATATTAGTTAGTATATATTAGGTAGAAAAAACTTAGATAGAAAAGAAGAAAAGAAAAAACCTAGAAGAAAAAAAAGAAGAAAAGAAGAAGAAAAAAAAGGAAAAATAAAAAAGGAAAAGAACAAAAAATAAGAAGAAGAAGAAGAAACAGAAGAAGAGGAGGAGGAGAAGAAAAAAGAAGAAGAAGAAGAAGAAGAAGAAAAGAGGAGAGGAGGAGAAGAAGAAGAGGAAAAAAGGAAAGGAAGAAGAAGAAGAGGAGGAGGAGGAGAAGAAAAAAGAAGAAGATGAAGAAGAAGAAGAAAAAAGAGGAGAGGAGGAGAAGAAGAAGAGGAAAAAGGAAAGGAGGAGGAAGAAGAAGAAGAAGAAGAAGAAGAAGAAGAAGGAAAAAAAAGGAAGAAAATGAAGAAAAGGAAGAAGAGGAAGAAGAAAAAAAGAAAAAAAGAGGAAAAACCCCGACCCCGACCCCGACCCGACACCCCGACCCCGACCCCGACCCGACACCCTGACCCCGACACCCCGACCCCGACACCCCGACCCCGACCCCGACCCCGACCCGACACCCCGACCCCGACACGGCACCCCGACCCCGACCCCGACCCGACACCCCGACACCGACACGGCACCCCGACCCCGACACCCCGACACCCCGACCCCGACACGGCACCCCGACCCCGACACCCCGACACCCCTGACACCCCGACACCACGACACCCAGACACGACACCCCCCGACACCCCGACACCACGACCCGACACGACATGCCGACACCACGACACCCCGACACCACGCCACCCAGACACGACACCCCCGACCCCCGACACCTCTTCGGCCTCCTGTTGACCGAAAAGGTGCTCTTCGGCCTTCCAGAGGCCGACGGGGTCATATATTTGTGAATTATGAGTTAGGAAGTATATTTCCCGATTTTGTTAAGAAAAACATCATATATATTTGTGTTGATCGGGTGGATTTAAATGTGCAGTTCTTTCGTTGTTCTTTCGTTGCTGTGAGGGTCTGGTGTTCAACGACCTCCCCGTGCATTCGACGAGCTCCGCCCATGCGTTCGTGGGTGAGCACAAATGACATCTCCTCCTCCCCCCTTCATTTGCTCTGTTCCGGTCTTCGTGCCGATGAAACTTGCTAGCTATAGGTGTCAATCATCAATATGCGTGACCACTATGTGTCTCCCGTTCGAAAGGGTTACATCTATAAATATGCATGCATTTGCATATTTATAACCGTGATTCTTTCGAATTGTCCAACGTTATCCATGGACAGCCCGAGTATGTGTAGATTGGGTTCGTTTTCCCATATGCTCTGCTCCGGATCCGATGCAGAATTTCGTCAGTGCCTCCCTGTTGTTCTCCGGGTACACATCCTCTCTGCTTATTGCCGAGACGTGTATCAGGAGAACAGCGGGGAGGTGCTGCCGAAATTTTGCGTCGGATCCGGAGCAGAGCATGGGAAAACGAACCCAATCTACACATACTCGGGTGGGATTAGGACCTATCTTTACCTACTAGCGTCTAGGTTGCATGGACATAATAAAACTGACAAACTCTATTAACTGATGAATATGGTTTGCTGAATTATGTATATATTTCTTGTGTGTCCAGTAGCTAGGCAAGATGAGTGATCGTGCGTGGATGTACACCGGTCACACTAGTCAGAAAGACATGACCCATGAATGGATAACAAAAACCAAGGGGTTTGTGACAGCCGCATTTGCAAATGGACAGAAAATAACCTGGTGCCCCTGTGCCGATTGCGACAACTATCATCGGAGGTCAGAGTTTGAAATGATCAAACACCTGCAGAAGTTTGGTTTTACGCCTAATTATACGGTCTGGACATTTCATGGTGAGTCTGCCCAACATGCCAGAGCTGAGGTGGTTCGTCATCGCACCGACGAGCATGGTACCGGGATCGAAGACATGGTGCAAGACTTTGATGATGCTCGGGATTCGGACGATGAGATGGAGGAATCTGCAAAGGCCTTCTATGAAATGTTGGAGTCTTCAAAACGTCCTCTCCACGAGCACACTGAGCTTTGTCAGCTGGATGCCATCGCGCAAGTAATGGCTCTCAAGGCTCAGTTCAACCTGGGCAGAGAATGCTACGACGCGATGATGACGATATTTGGACGCTTTCTACCCAAAGGCCATGTATTGCCAGCAAACCTGTACCAGTCGGACAAAATCCTACGTGCGCTTAAGATGCCCTATGAGAAGATAGATGCCTGTGAGAATGGATGTGCCTTATTTAGGCTTGAGTATGCGGGCTTCAACTATTGTCCCATTTGCAAGTCTTCCAGGTATGTTGTGGTAGACAACGGTATGGGTGAGAAGAGTCAGACCAAAATCCCAGTTAATGTTCTTCGGTATATGCCAATCATACCAAGACTTCAACGTCTTTTCATGGTCGAAGAGACGGCCAAACAGATGACGTGGCATAAATTGGGCAAAAGAACCGAACTAGATGCAGATGGGAATCCGATGTTGGGACACACTTCAGACGCTTTTGCGTGGAAGCACTTCGATGCTTTACATAAGGACAAAGCGGCAGATCCAAGGCATCCTCGAGTCGCCATCAGCACGGATGGGTTCCAAGTGTTTGGTATGACGGCAACCCAATACAGTTGCTGGCCTGTATTTGTCATTCCACTTAATCTCCCCCCCGGAGAGATTATGAAAAGAAAGAACATTTTCTTGACGTTGATAATTCCAGGGCCCAACTATCCGGGGAAGAATATGAATGTGTACATGCAGCCGCTTAAGGATGAATTGCAAGAAGCTTGGGATAATGGGATCAAGACATATGACGCCGCTACAAAACAAAACTTCAAAATGCATGTGTGGTACATGTACTCGACGCATGACTTGCCGGCGTATGCGCTATTCGTTGGCTGGTGTGTGCATGGAAGGTTCCCGTGCCCCACATGCAAGGCAGCTCTTCAGTTCCGTTGGCTGCAGGCGGGTCGCAAGTATTCTTGCTTCGACTTGCATAGACAGTTCCTGGATCCTGGCCATAAGTTCAGAAAAGACAAGAAAAATTTCATGAAAGGTAGAGTTGTCAAAAACTCTGCACCACCTGCATTGACAGGCCAACAGGCCCTGGATCAGTTAAATGCTCTCGAGCCTAATCCAGAGCGTCCAGGATATTTCAAAGGGTATAATTCGGAACACGCCTGGACTCACAAGATATGCTTGTGGGATCTGCCTTACTTTAAAGACCTCATTTGCCCACACAACATCGACGTGATGCACACTGAAAAGAATATCGCCGAGGCCATTTTTGGTACATTGTTCGGCATAGAGGGGAAGTCAAAGGATAACCCTAAGGCTAGAGTCGATCAAGAGGCTCTATGTGATAGACCGTTACAAAACATGCGACAAACGAAAGGAAAGAAAAACTGGAGGAAGCCAAAGGCATGGTTCAATCTTGGAAGGCCAGCTATGAGGGAAATGATCTTGTGGGTGAAAATGCAGTTGATGTTCCCCGATGGGTATGCAGCGAATCTAAAGAGGGGAGCGAGTCTTGAGAAATTGAAAATATTTGGTATGAAGAGTCATGATTGGCACATATGGCTTGAGCGGGTAATGCCGGTGATGTTGCGTGGCTTTATCCCTGAGGATGAATGGCTAGTACTGGTAGAGCTGAGCTATTTCTTCCGTGCTCTTTGTGCGAAAGAACTATCGCCTGACGTGCTATACGAACTGGAAGAGTTGGCGCCGGAGTTGATCTGCAAGTTAGAAAAGATCTTTCCACCGGGATTCTTTAATCCAATGCAGCATTTGATTTTGCATCTCCCGACCGAGGCAAGATTGGGGGGGCCCGTGCAAAATCGTTGGTGCTTCGCAACTGAGAGGATGCAGAAGACGCTTCGAGCAAAATGTAAAAATAAACGTAGAATTGAAGCATCGATGGCCGAGGCATTCATTACTGAGGAGGCCGCAAACTTCGTGACAGCACACTACAAAGCCAAGAATCGTCATTTGCATAATCCAAAGCCTCGGTACAATGATGGCGACAGTGAAAAAGGTCGATCCAACCTCAGCCTATTCAAAGGGAAGCTCGCACCAGCCGGTGCTTCGAAAGCAATAGCATTGGATGTCGAAGAATGGCAGACCATTTCGTTGTATATCTTCAACAACCTAACAGAAGTGCGGCCGTACATCGAGTAAGTTCTCGGTACATTGTTTCGCAACTTCTAATTCCTTTGAAATGCTCTTATTCCCGGATATGTGATACAGTCGATACGTCGCCAAATTCTCGGATGGAGCGGTGATCCAAAAGGATTCCATCGAAGAGTATGAGCTTCTGGCAAAGCATGGAGGAGGCTATCCCGGTTTCATCTCTTGGTTCAAACAAACGGTAATTTCCATTAGACCATTTCATTTCTTTGTCTAGTTTGCGGCTAATGCAACAATCCTTTCGTATTAAACTTGTAGGCTAATGCAGAGTCTATGGACTCCGAATTGAGACAAGTCGCAAATGGTTTTGACTATAAGGTCCGTTCATTTGACAAATACGACATCAACGGGTATCGCTTTCATACTTTTGGCAAAGAGCTATCTATGGCCGACCGAAAGTCTACAAATTGTTGTGTCTCCGCTGTCGGCGAAGGAGGGGTCGAGTATTATGGAAGAGTTGAAGCAATTTATGAACTTACATTCTTTGGTGAAAACCCACCAAACGTCGTAGTCTTCAAATGTTATTGGTTCCAGCCAAAGGAGACTAGAAGGACTCATGAACATATAGGGCTAGTCGAAATCAAACAAAGCACCCATTTAGATGTTCCCGATGTCTATATTACGGCTCAACAGGCGACCCAAGTTTTCTATCTACCGTGGGCCTGCCAAACTGATCCAAATCTGAATGGTTGGGATGTCGTTTATGATGTGCCGCCACATTTTAGACCACCTCCCCTCAATGAAGATGATTATGACCCTCACATTAACCTAGACACATATGAAGGAGAATTCTTCCAAGAAACACGTGTTTCCAAAAAACGTTTCAAGAACCGCTCTACTTCACCCTGGAACATTGAGGTAGACAGCGACAGTGAATCCGACTTCACCCCTGAGCCGGAACAAGAAGAGACGGAAGAAGAAGAGGTTACTGTTGCGGATGACCTGTCAATGCTTGACCGATTACATAAGGGAGGCCTTCCACATGTTGATGCATTTATTGATGATGTTGATGAGCACGTCATTACTGATAGTGATGATGATTCTGCATTTATTGATCCCGGAGCATATATAGACGATGAAGATTAATATTAGTAATGTCAGGTATTCAATTATTATTATGTACATATATATTATTAATTAGTTCATGTTATGAGGTATTCAACAAAATGACATTGACTTAGCTTATTTTCCTCGAAAATGACATAATAACCTTACTTAGCTCCAAACTGACATACTTTACCTAGGATAGCTATAAAATGACCTATACTTAGCATTTTCCTCCTAAATGACTTAATATGCTTAGTTAGCTAAAAAATGGCATAACTACCTAGGATAGCTCCAAAATGACCTATACTTAGCTTCTTTAATTCATTTATGACATACTTAGCATACTTAGGTAAAAAATGGCATGATAACCTTGGTTTAGCTCCAAAATGACATTGACTTAGCTTATTTTCCTCCAAAATGACAAAATAACCTTACCTACCTCCAAAATGACCGATTTTAACTAGGATAGCTCTAAAATGACCTACACTTGCCATTTTCTTGTATGATTGTATGATTTATATAGTTACTTGTATAATTTTCTTACTTTGTATGATTGTTTCTTATACATAGTGCCATGGTCTTGAAATCCGTCCCCGTCGGCCCTCGCCCGCTTTATGATTCGGATGTGGTAAATTCTCTTTTATAACTATTTGTTGCATTTCGCATTTATGACAATTATGGCCATCAAGTTGACATAGAGATATTTTAATCTAGGAGGTATGTGAACCGGAATTTGCAACCGACCCTCTTGTCGAGAAGTTAAATTTAGTTGAAAAAGAAAATGAGTATTTGAAAGAAAAAATTAAAAGAATTGAAAAAGAGAAGATGACATTGGAGTTGTATGTTGCCGATGTCGTCGATGATCATAAGATGAAGATGAATGCAATGCGCTTGAAGATGGATGCAATGCGCTTGAAGATTAAGAAGATTAGAAAATATGCCATTGATAATGAGGCTTGGTATCATTATGCCGTTGGATCAATTGTTACCTTAGTTGCGATCTTCATCGCATTTGTTGTGATGAGGGTATGTTTTCTCTATACTTAGCTTATTTTCCTCCTAAATGGCATAATTACCTAAGTTAGATAAAAAATGAGCTATACTTACGTAAGTTGGCTCAAAAATGGCATCATCCTCGAAAATGACATAATAACCTTACTAAGCTCCAAAATGACCTATTTACCTAGCTTAGCTCTAAAATGACCTACACTTAGCATTTTTTCCTAGCTTAGCTAAAAAATGGCATTTTTACCTACCTTAGTTAGAAGAAGAAGAAGATAAAGAAGAGGAGAGGAGAAAAAGAAAGAGAAGAAAAATTCTTCTTCTTCTTCTTCTTCTTCTTCTTCTAGTCTTCTTCTTCTTCTTCTTCTTCTTCTAGCTAGTCTTCTTCTTCTAGTCTTCTTCTTCTTCTTCTAACTTTCTTCTTTCCCAATTTGCAGATTTGCTTTCGATGAGGAAGCTTGCGTTGATGGAGTCTACTCTTCTTCTTGTGCTTCCTTTTTGTTTTGATTTTGTAGGATGAAAAATGTGAAACTTGCTACCTATATATGTATGTATGGATGAAACTATATGGACCTTTTGCTTAATTGTTGGATATGTTGGACTTTTCATTTGGTGTATATATGTGTTGGATGATCATATCCATATGGCAGGGATATGTTGGCTATATGTACTTGTTGAAATATTTTGAAATGAATATATATATCTGTGAAATTGATTGAATTTAAGAAAAAAAACAGCGGCAATATAGCCACTTTGCCGTCTGCTAGCAGACGGCAAAGGTCTTCGCCGTCTGCCAGCAGACGGCAAAGAGGCCACGTGGCAGCAGCCTGTGCAACCTGGGCTGGCCTATTTGGCCTCTTTGCCGTCTGCTGGCAGACGGCGAAGACCTTTGCTTCTTTGCCGTCTGCTGGCAGACGGCAAAGAGCCTGAGTTGGCCCAGCTGACGCCTGACGTCAGCTGACGTCAGCTGTAGCTCTTTGCCGTCTGCCAGCAGACGGCAAAGAAGCAAAGGTCTTCGCCGTCTGCCAGCAGACGGCAAAGAGCGCCGTTAGCCCCCTAACGGGACTGGCACCTTTTGTCTGCCGTCCAGGGGCTTTGCCGTCTGCCAGCAGACGGCAAAGAGCTTGGCTTCTTTGCCGTCTGCCAGTAGACGGCAAAGTGGCCTTTGCTGGCAACTGTTCGGCCGGACTGTTCGCCGTCTGCTGGCGGACGACAAAGGCTTTGCCGTCCGCCAAGTAGGCCTTTGCCGTCTGCTATGGCAGACGACAAAGACCCTGATTCCAGTAGTGTAGGGATTTGTAGAAGTGCCAGAGCTCATGGTTTAAATTGAGAGAGAAAAAATATTTTGGGTGGCATGCTTTTCCTGTCAACGAAAATGATAAAGTAGCTCACAATACTTTCCATGCTAGATATATCATAGGCGGTTCCCAAACAAAAAATAAAGTTTATTCCTTTTTCCACCAAACTTTCACTTTCCATGGTGGGCCGTATCCACAGTTGCCTTCCATACCAACACTTTCCAAGGAATTTATTATTTGACAACATAAAGTAAATATTTTTTTCTTTTTCATTTCGGGAATGGGCATCCCTATTACCGCCGCACTCTCGTGCAATGACAAGTGAATAAACACTCATCTTGAGAATAACACATCTAGCATGGAAAAATATTGGACAATCCCCATCGTTTCATGAGCAGTACGGGCACACAAAAGAGAACATTTATTTTGAAAATTTAGAGATGGCACATACAAATTTGCTTGGAACGGCATGGAAATACCGCATATAGGTAGGTATGGTGTACTCATAAGGCAAAACTTGGTTTAAGGATTTTGGATGCACAAGTAGTATTTCTACTTAGTACAAGTGAAGGCTAGCAAATAGATTGGGGAGTAACCAAACCAAGAAACGAAAAATCACATAAGTGAGCATTGAACATAACTAACACCGAATAATGCACCACAAGTAGGATGTAACTTCATTGCATAACTATTGACTTTCGTGCATGCATAGGGAATCACAAACCTTAACACCAATATTCCTACTAAGCATAATTACTCATTAACATGACTCACATATTACTATCATTATCTTTCAAAACTATTACAAGGAATCAAGTTTAATTTGTCCAATGATCTTCATGAAAGTTTTTATTATATCTTCCTTGGATATCTATCACTTTGGGACTAGTTTCATATATTGCCATTGCTTTTTGGCAAGCTCAAACAAATTTAAGTGAAGCACATGAGCATAAAGATTTCATCTCTCAAAAAGGTATAAGTGAAGCATGAGAGGATTTATTTAAAAAATTACTAACTATCAAATTAATCTAAGTGAAGCATGAGAGTATTTCTACAAAAGTTTCCAAGCACACCGTGCTCAAAAAGATATAAGTGAAGCACTGGAGCAATTCCTATAGCTCAAAAAGTTTAAGTGAACCACATAGAGCAATTCTAACAAATCATAGCATGATTGTGGCTCTCTCAAATAGGTGTGTACAGAAAGGATAGAAAGGAAAAAACAACAAACAAATCAAGCAAAGATACAAGACACTCCAAGCAAAACACATGATATGTGACGAATAAAAATATAGCTCCAAGTAAAATACCGATGGTCGTTAGAAGAAAGAGGCGATGCCACTCGGGGGAATCCCCAAGCTTAGTTGCTTGTTACTCTTTGGATATATCTTGGGGGTGCGGTAGCATCCCCAAGCTTAGGTTCTTGCTACTCCTTATTCCTTCATCCATCGTGATCTCACCCAAAACTTGAAAACTTCAATCACACAAAACTCAACAAAATCTTCGTGAGATCCGTTAGTATAAGAAAGCAAATCACTACTTTAGGTACTATTGTAAACCCATTCAAATTTTATAATTGCATTATACCTACTGTATTTTAACTTTACCATGGCTCATACCCTTCAATATAACCCATAGATTCATCAAAACAAGCACACAATGCAACAAAAACAGAATCTGTCTCAAACAGAACAGTCTGTAGTAATCTGTACCACACCCATACTTCTGTAACTCTAACAATTCTGAAAAATTAGTGAAACGTAAGGAATTTGCATAGAAACACTGTGTTAAAATTTCAGATCAATATCACGTTCCAGCAAAAAATGAAAATTCATATACTGGACACAAAGTTTCTGTTTCAGATTCAGCATCACTTCTACTCATCCTATGAATCATTCTAACGGTTCTACTTGGCACAAACACTAAATAAACCATAAAAACACTATCATAACAGAGGCATAATTGTGTCAACACTCAAAAACAGAAAGGAAAAAGCAAAAATTTATTTATTCATTGGGTTGCCTCCCAACAAGCGCTATCGTTTTACGCCCCTAGCTAGGCATATTGGATAGATTCAAGTATTGTCATCTTTGGTTTTGGATGAGGAACTTTTGTCAAGAGGTTTTGCAAATAAAACTTGAAACACATCATCCATAGCAACCTTAGCACTATCAAGTTATCCCTCTACGTACCCCCTTTGATTACCGTCCACGATCCACGAATATTGTTGGTTCACATCATTGAAAACATGTTGGATCATGTCTAAAACGGGGACTTCCTTTTTGAGATTCTCATCAAAAAAATTATTATTTCCAAGCAAACATCTCATCATGTAATCACTATTGTAAAGGATTTCTCCTATCACCGGTTTTTCACGGCTCAAACCATAAAAGTCAAAGATCTCCCTAGCTTCCCGTACTATATGATCAAATTCATGCATGAGAACAAGGGTAGCCAACTTCTTAGCCTTAGGATTCTTAATGACGGGTAGCTCATAAAACAATCTTTGCAAGGTAGGATGGGTACGAATAAATCTATTTTCAAGTTTTAGAACTAACGCCGAGATAGCTTCCGCATAAGATTTAGTTCTTTTCAGAATAGGGGTATCATCGAGAGTCAAATTCCCAACGCAATTAAAAAACTCTTGAATAGTTTCTTTTCCTATAACGTTCCCTTGCCCCAAAACAAAAGTTTTAGAATCAAGATTGGCAGGACGTCCAATTTTAGGAGTCCTGCCATCATCCGTTTCTGCCATACCAAAATCACTCATGGTGACAAGCAAACAAGAGATCTGACGAGAAAAAGGGCAAATGAAAAAGAGGGCGAAGAAAACGGCAAATTGGTGAAGTGGGGGAGAGGAAAACGAGAGGCAAATGGCAAATAATGTAATTTCAAGGAGATGAGATTTGTGATTAGGAACCTGGTAGATGATGATGGAGTCCTCTCGGCGCCTACGATAGGCACGTAGAAGATACTGCTTCCTCCCCGGCAACGGCGCCAGAAATTCCTTTGACGTGGCTTGGACTGCGTCGGTATTTCCCCAAAGAGGAAGGCGTCCCAGCCAACAAGGGATTTCTCATAATTCTAGGATGAAACAGCATCATATCTCAGCTTGATTATGATGATGCAGCACAGCGACGGTAAGTATTTCCCTCAGTTATGAAACCAAGGTTATCGAACCAGTAGGAGGATCACCACCACCCAATAAGCAGCACCTGCAAACAAACAACAAATACTTGCAACCCGGCGCGAAAGAGAGGTTGTCAATCTCTCTACGTTAATAAGATAGATTAGGTAGTGATAGATAGGAGAGATAGATCTCTCAAGAACACAAATAAAAAGAGTAAATATGCAGCAATATATTTTTGGGTTTTTGGTTTTGTAGATCTGAAAACAAAGATTGCAAAAAACGTAGATCGGAAAGCAATATGATAGGAAAAGTAGACCCGGGGGCCGTAGGGTTCACTAGTGGCTTCTCTCATGAGTATAGCGCACGGTGGGTGAACAAATTACTGTTGGGCAATTGATAGAAAATCAAATAGTCATGACGATATCCAAGGCGATGATCATTATATAGGCATCATGTCCAAGATAGATAGACCGACTCCTGCCTGCATCTACCTCTATTACTCCACACATCGACCGCTATCCAGCATGCATCTAGTGTATTAAGTTCATGGAAAAATGGAGTAATGCAATAAGAACGATGACATGATGTAGACAAGATCTATTCATGTAGGAATAGACCCCATCTTGTTATCCTTAATAGCAACGATACATGCGTGTCTTGCTGCCCCTTCTGTCACTGGGAAAGAACACCGCAAGATCGAACCCATCACAAAGCACCTCTTCTCATGGCAAGAAAAATCGATCTAGTTGGCCTAACTAAACCAAAGATTCGAAGAAGAAATATGAGGCTATAAGTAATCATGCATATAAGAGATCAAAGAAGACTCAAATAATATTCATGGATAGAAACTGATCATGAACTCAAAATTCATCGGATCCCAACAAACACAGCGCAAAAGTTTACATCAAATAGATCTCCAAGAGACCATTGTATTGAGAATCATAAGAGAGAGAGAAGAAGCCATCTAGCTACTGCCTACGGACCCGTAGGTCTATGGTGGACTACTCACGCATCATCAGAGATGCACCTATGAGGAAGATGAACCCCTCCATGATGGTGTTTAGATTGGATCTCGCGGTTCTGGAACTTGCGGCGGCTGGAATTGTGTTTCATCGACTCCCCTAGGGTTTTTGGATTTCCAGGGAATTTATAGGCACGATAGTCAGTTGAGGGGGTGCCCGAGGTGCCCAGTACCCACCAGGCCGCGCCAAGGGGCCTCTGGCATGCCCTGGTGGGTGTTGGCCACCCTGGGGCCCCTCTTCTGGTGTTCTTTGGCCCATCTGGTTTCTTCTGGTCCGTAAAAAATCCACAAAAATCCCCGCAGCATTTCATCTCTCTTTGGTACTGATTTTCTACGAAGTAAAAAACAAGCAAAAACAGCAACTGGCACTTTGGCACTATGTCAATAGGTTAGTCCCAAAAAATGATATAAAGTTGTAATAAAATGATTGTAAAACATCCAAGAATGATAATATAACAGCATGGAACAAGCAAAAATTAGATACGTTGGGGACGTATCATTACACACTACGGCGACACAGAACTAGCTCCAATTCATCAATATAATGTAGGTATCCGCATATAGTCATACGTGCTTGCGATAAGAACTTGCATGACATATTTTGTCCTACCCTCCCATGGTAGCGGGGTCCTATTTGAAACTAAGGGATATTAAGGCCTCCTTTTAATAGAGAAGAGGAACAAAGCATTAAAACATGGTGAATACATGAACTCCTCAAACTATGGCAATCACCGGAAAGAATCCCAATTATTGTCACCTTGGGGTATGCGGATCAAGACACGTAATAGGTGCATACAACTTGCAAGATAGGATCCAAATCAATCTTATATTCAGAGAAAATATAATATGTTCAGATCTGAAATCATGGCACTCGGGCCCTAGTGACAAGCATTAAGCATAGCAAAGTCATAGCAACATTAATCTCAGAACATAGTGGATACTAGGGATCAAGCCCTATCAAACTTAACTCGATTACATGATCAATATCATCCAATCCCACCACCGTCCAGCAAGCCTACAAAGGAATTACTCACTCCCGGTGGTGAGCATCATGGCGATGTTGATGGAGAGGGGTTGGTGATGACGACGGTGACGATTTCCCCTCTCTGGAGCCCCAAACGGACTCCAGATCAGCCCTCCCGAGGAAGAACATAAGGTGGCAGCGGATCTGTCTCGTGAAACGCGATGAAAACTTCTCTCTGTTTTTTTTCTCCAAGGATGTGATTTTATAGGACTAGAATTAGGGTCGGAGGGGCCACATAGGCCGCACAAGCCATCAGGGCACGGCTTAGGGGGGGCCGCGCCCTGTTGGTTGATACGTCCATTTTGCATCATGATTTCCTACTGTTATTTATAATGTTTTTATGCATAATAATGCTTTAGGGAGTTATTCTAATGCCTTTTCTCTCATAATATGCAAGGTTTACACCAAGAGGGAGAATGCCGGCAGCTGGAATTCTGGACCTGAAAAAGCACATCAGAGATACCTATTCTGCACATCTCCAAATAAGCTGAAACTTCACGGAGAATTATTTTAGAATATATGAAAAATACTGGAGCAAATAACTACCGGAGGGGGGCCACCTGGTGAGCACAAGACAACAGGGCGCGCCAGGCCCCCCAGGCACGCCCTGGTGGGTTGTGCTCAGCACGGCCCACCTCCGGTGCCCATCTTCTGGTATTTAAGGTCTTTTGACCTAGAAAAAAGTAAAGAGAGGACTTTCGGGACGGAACGCCGCCGTCTCGAGGCGGAACTTGGGCACGAGCACTTTTTCCCTCCGGCGGAGCGATTCCGCCGGGGGAACTTCCCTCCCGGAGGGGGAAATCTAAGCCATCATCATCACCAACAACCCTCTCATCTTTGGGAGGCCAATCTTCATCAACATCTTCAACAACACCATCTCCTCTCAAACCCTAGTTCATCTCTTGTGTTCAATCTTTGTACCGAAACCTCAGATTGGTACCTGTGGGTGACTAGTAGTGTTGATTACATCTTGTAGTTGATTACTATATGGTTTATTTGGTGGAAGATTATATGTTCAGATCCATTATGCTATTCAATACCCGTCTGATCTTGAGCATGAGTATTATTTATGAGTAGTTACCTTTGTTCTTGAGGTCATGGGAGAAGTCATGTTGCAAGTAATCATGTGAATTTGATATGTGTTCGATATTTTGATGATATGTATGTTGTGATTCCCTTAGTGGTGTCATGTGAATGTCGACTACATGACACTTCACCATCCTTGGGCCTAAGGGAATGCATTGTGGAGTAGTTATTAGATGATGGTTTGCTAGAGTGACAGAAGCTTAAACCCTAGTTTATGCGCTACTTCGTAAGGGGCTGATTTGGATCCAAACGTTTAATGCTATGGTTAGATTTTATCTTAATACTTTTCTCATAGTAGCGGATGCTTGCGAGGGGGTTAATCATAAGTGGGAGGTTTGTTCAAGTAAGAACATCACCCAAGCACCGGTCCACCCACATATCAAATTATCAAAGTAGTGAACGCAAATCAAACCAACATGATAAAAGTGACTAGATGAAATTCCCGTGTACCCTCAAGAACACTTTGCCTATTATAAGAGTTTGTTCTAGCCTGTCCTTTGCCACAAAAGGATTGGGCTACCTTGCTGCACTTTATTTACTGTTATTGTTACTTTCTTGTTACCAATTATCTTGCTATCAAACTATCTGTTACCTACAATTTCAGTGCTTGCAGAAATTACCTTGCTGAAAACCGCTTGTCATTTCCTTCTGCTCCTCGTTGGGTTCGACACTCTTACTTATCGAAAGGACTACGATTGACCCCCTATACTTGTGGGTCATCAAGACTCTTTTTTGCCGCCATTGCCGGGGAGTGAAGCGCTCTTGGTAAGTGGAATCGATAAGGAAAAACTTATACTACGTGCTGAAATTTATTGTTAATTGCTACTATGGAAAACAATCCTTTGAGGGGTTTGTTCGGGGTATCTTCACCTCGAACGGAACCACAATTAGTTGCCCCTCAACCTACTGCACCTACTGAAAATATTGTTATGAAATTCCTTCGGGTATGGTAGAACAACTGCTAGCTAATCCTTATGCAGGAGACGGAACTGAACATCCTGATATGCACCTAATTCATGTGAATGAAATTTGTGGATTATTTTAGCTTGCAGGTTTATCCGGAGATGAAGCTAAGAATAAGGTTTTCCCTTTATCTTTGATATTGGATCATGGTATACGCTATGTGATGATATTGGATCATGGTAGAACAACTGCTAGCTAATCCTTATTATTGACATGGTGTAACAGCCCAAGTGTAATTCTTGCCTTATTTGTAATCATTCTCATGTGGACCTTCATGTTTTGCCATTGTGTTGATCATCAACCTTGCCTCATGGTCATTTCATGCATCATGCCATCATGCTCATCATACCAAGTGCATATTAATTATTGCCATGCTTGTGGTTGTGTTTGTTGTGATGTGAGGTGGTGTTGATGGGAGTGTATGTGATGTGGAGTGAGTGCATGTGTTTCTTTGTTTGGAGTGCTACTTCCTCCCATCTAATAAACTATCCCCTCTTCTTTATTATTCAAAATATGCCCATGATAATAATTTACTTTCTGTTTTCACATATTAAAAATGTTGCTCATTTTCTAAATATTCAGTTGAGTTTTTGTGTGTAGTCTCAAACATGTTCTACTGGTTTTGAATATTTTAAACAATTGCAAAACAGATTCCAATTCTAAATATATGTGAAAGATTTAATGGTTCTAAAAATGCCAATTCCTTTTTTATTAAATAGTGTGGAATTTTATGAATGCAAGGATATTTTCTTTTCTCTCTACCTCTCTTCCAAACCCCCTGTGTTTTATTTTTTTGTTTAGTTTGTGGCTGTTATTTTAATTAGGCAGAGTTTCGTCAGAGTGAGGTTGAGCCCACCTGGGCCTCCTCCAGGCCCAGCCGGGCGCGGTGCGTGGCCCAGCTAGCTCAGGTAGCGGCTACCTGCTCGCCGTTTTCCTTCCTCCGTCAGCTTCAGAGAGAGAGAGCGAGCGCGTGTGTTCACGGACGTCGAGGAGCGCCGTCTGGCCCCTCCTTTAAAGCCTCGGCGTGCGTGCCCCTTCCCCTAGGGTTTCCCCTTCTCCTCCTCGCCGCCTCCACCTTCTTCCCTTCCCCTTCTTCCTCCTGGTTCTGCTGAGAAGAGAGAAAGAGAGAAGTTCAGTTTCGTCAGAGAGAGCAGAGAGCTGCCGTTGATTTCGTCGTCTCCTTCATCGCCGGTGGCATCTCCGTGGCATCCGAGATGTCCGCGGGGTTTCTGGTGCATTCGGCGTCCCGTTCCCGGCGCTAGGGAGGCCGGAGCGTCCCCGCGTCGTCTTCCCGTCGTCACGTCGCGTGGTTGGAGCTGCGCGTCGTCAGGCAGCGCCAGCTTCGTCGTCCTCGCCTCGCCGCGTCCTCGAGCAGCCCGCAGTGAGCATCAGCTCCTCCTTCCCCCTCTCTTTATCGCGCGTAGCCGCCTAGTCGCGTCCTGGTCGTCGTTTCGCCGTCGCCTCTTTCTCTGGTTCGGGAAGAAGGAAAACCGCGCCCTTTGTCTGCATTTAACGAGCAAGGCCCCTCTCTGTTCAGATGCGCGCGTGTGGCGCAGTGGTCGACCGATCGCTGTATACACAGGAGGTCTCGGGTTCGACCCCCCCCCCCCGAGCCCTTTTATTTTTTTTCTGTTCTGTGTGTGTGTGTGTTTGTCTCTGTGGCCCTGCGTGCGTGGATCCCGTGTGGCTGTGCGTGTGTGCGCTGTGTGTGTGTGTGTGTTGTGTGAGTGTGTGTGACAGGTGGACCCTGTGGGGCCACCCTGTCAGTCACTCAAGGGGCCTGGTGTCTATGCCAGTGGGTCCCCTCCCTTTTATTTATTTATTCTTTTTTGTGTTGTATTCTCTGGTTGTTTTTATCTGTTTTGGGGCTGTTGCCATTTCAGGCCACTGCCATTTTTGACCATGTCCAAATAGGGTAGGAAATAACTTATAAGTGCATGTGTGTATTTTCGATTCAGGTTTTGGGCATTTTACAAATGCAAACATATGAGTATGATATATGGTTTTGGGGTAGAATTTCCCAAGGAATCCAATAATGTAATTTGTTTTGTCATTTGAACAAGTTTGCAAAATGTCATTTTTGTCCCAACATGCCATTTTGTCATTTTCATATGATTTAATCTATGCAATATATGTGAAACTTGTCAACATGAATATGCTAGTGTTTTGTGGGTACTAGACCCTGGTATTTTTGTTTGGCATCATAAACTTGTGGATAAGTGGGTTTCTTGCTGTTAACATGCTAAGATAATAACCCTGGTTGCATGTCTCAAAATATTGCTAAGTGTTGGATCTGTTATTTTCTTGCTATGTTTAGATGATGGTTCCCTTGGATGTGTTGGTCCTTGGAGTTTGGGGCATGAACATGTTTTGTTGTGCCCAGCATACTCTACTAAATTGTGCTAAAAACTTGAGCATTAAGCTCTTGCATCATATTTAAAACATGCTGTCAAGTTGCTATTCTGTTAACATGTGCCCAGTTTTGCCCTTGCTAAATATTTCTAAATCTGAGAATCTGTTAATATTTTTATGCCATGGAGAGTGGATGCTACAAAGTGATCTGTTGTGTTATAGCTCATGCTCAGTGCTAGTGTTTTGTTGTAGAGGTTGCCCTCTACTATCCTGTTATTTTTCATGCCATGAAAGTTGCTGTAGCATATATAAACCATTCTGTCAATATGCCATCTGGTTAACTCAGATTCCAGAAAAACTGGAATTTTCTCTAAGTCCTAAAAATCTGGTTCAACATGCCCTCTTGTGATCTTCAGTGCTATTGATCTATGCTTCCTTTCAAGTTTGTGTAGATATATTAATTGTTAAGCATGCTGTATAGTTTCTGTACATGCCTTGGTTTTGATTTAAGACCTGCTGTAGCTCTGGCCATGTGTGTGATAAGATGCCATGTTGCTGTTTTTGGACAGAATGTGTGTTTGATTGTTTTGTGACTTGTGGGAGCTATACTCCATTGTTTTGCTTGATCTTTAGCTCTATTCTTGTTAGATTTCCATTACCATCCAGTGGCATCCTTGGAACACCAAGGTATAGCCCAGAGATTGCCTCATGTTGTGTTTTGTCTCCGCTAACGTTCGTACCTTGCCGTGAGCATACCGAGAGCTACGTTACTCCGTTTGCAACGTTCTACATATGCATTTGCATCGTTTTTGCATGAAGCATCCATATTTGCCATGATCATGCATGTCCAAATAAGTAATATTGAGGTTCTGTCCAGAATACTAAATAACTTAATAAATGCATGTGAAACATGACTAGCATAGGATTGCCATGCTATATTCCTTAATATGACCATGCATCATCTTGTTTGTGCATTGCACCTTGCTGTTTGTTTATTTGGTGCTGTTCTCTTTGGGTAGACGCGAGTGTTGAGCCTGAGTACGAGGATTCCGGAGAGTACAACTACGAGGAACCAGCTCTTTGTCCCTCTGAAGATCCAACAGGCAAGATGATCATACCCGGATCCCGACACTATTTTTGCCTTGCTAGATGTCTCGTTTTTATCGTTATGTTACGATGCCTACCACTCAAACTGTCAGCCTCCTAATTTGCCATGAAAGCCTCTAACCTTTCCACTACCTAGCAAACCTTGATTGGCTATGTTACCGCTGCTCACCCCTTTTTCTTATAGCGTTGCTAGTTGCAGGTGCAAGTTTCCCATGTGTCAACATGGATTTTGTTTATCTCACTCTATTTTGTTGTTATTTAAATTAATGCACATATATATCTGGCAACGGTGGAAGGCTTAGCCTTTTGCTCAGTGTTTTGTTCCGCTTTTGCCGCTCTAGTTCCGAGTTCCGGTGTTATATTCCATATTTTGCGCTCCTAACATGCTCGGGGTTGTTATGGGGACCCCCTTGATCATTCGTTTTAGATTAAAACTTGTCTGGCAAGACCCAACATTGGTACTACATTCGCTAACAACTTAATAAAATTGCATAGGGCTTAGCTACCCCGTGGATAAATTAATCAACAACCCGGGCCAGTGCTCCTCATGAGTGTTGGTCCAAACTAGAGCACCGTGCGGGGCCAACCCGGGGCAACTCGGGAGATGTCTATCAGGCCACCGTACGCTTCGCTTATCTGTCGTGTCCTGAGAACGAGATACGCGGCTCCTATCGGGTTCGTCGACACGTCGGGCGGTCTTGCTGGACTTGTTTTACCTTTACCGAATGTCTTGCGCGTGGAATTCTGGTTTTTCTTCGGGCTATCTCGAGGTTGCGGCGAGGCGAGGACGACGAAGCTGGCGCTGCCTGACGACGCGCAGCTCCAACCACGCGACGTGACGACGGGAAGACGACGCGGGGACGCTCCGGCCTCCCTAGCGCCGGGAACGGGACGCCGAATGCACCAGAAACCCCGCGGACATCTCGGATGCCACGGAGATGCCACCGGCGATGAAGGAGACGACGAAATCAACGGCGGCTCTCTGCTCTCTCTGACGAAACTGAACTTCTCTCTTTCTCTCTTCTCAGCAGAACCAGGAGGAAGAAGGGGAAGGGAAGAAGGTGGCGGCGGCGAGGAGGAGAAGGGGAAACCCTAGGGGAAGGGGCACGCACGCCGAGGCTTTAAAGGAGGGGCCAGACGGCGCTCCTCGACGTCCGTGAACACACGCGCTCGCTCTCTCTCTCTGAAGCTGACGGAGGAAGGAAAACGGCGAGCAGGTAGCCGCTACCTGAGCTAGCTGGGCCACGCACCGCGCCCGGCTGGGCCTGGAGGAGGCCCAGGTGGGCTCAACCTCACTCTGACGAAACTCTGCCTAATTAAAATAACAGCCACAAACTAAACAAAAAAATAAAACACAGGGGGTTTGGAAGAGAGGTAGAGAGAAAAGAAAATATCCTTGCATTCATAAAATTCCACACTATTTAATAAAAAAGGAATTGGCATTTTTAGAACCATTAAATCTTTCACATATATTTAGAATTGGAATCTGTTTTGCAATTGTTTAAAATATTCAAAACCAGTAGAACATGTTTGAGACTACACACAAAAACTCAACTGAATATTTAGAAAATGAGCAACATTTTTAATATGTGAAAACAGAAAGTAAATTATTATCATGGGCATATTTTGAATAAGAAAGAAGAGGGGATAGTTTATTAGATGGGAGGAAGTAGCACTCCAAACAAAGAAACACATGCACTCACTCCACATCACATACACTCCCATCAACACCACCTCACATCACAACAAACACAACCACAAGCATGGCAATAATTAATATGCACTTGGTATGATGAGCATGATGGCATGATGCATGAAATGACCATGAGGCAAGGTTGATGATCAACACAATGGCAAAACATGAAGGTCCACATGAGAATGATTACAAATAAGGCAAGAATTACACTTGGGCTGTTACAACTCTCCCCCACTACATGAGGATCTCGTCCCGAGATCTAGGAACGGAAGAATTCGGGAAATTCGGAACGGAGATGGTCCTCTCGTTCCCAAGTGGCTTCTTTGTCGGAGTGATGTGACCACTTCACCTTTAGAAACTTGATTGACTTGTTGCGAGTCTTACGCTCAGTTTCTTCAAGGATAGCAACTGGATGCTCATGATAGGATAGGTCTTCTTGGAGATCAATTTCTTGGAGATCAACGGTGCGCTCGGGAGTCTTGAAGCACTTCCGAAGCTGAGAGACATGGAACACATCATGCACATTGGAGAAATTGGGAGGAAGCTCGAGTTGGTAGGCAAGGTCACCCCTCTTGCCCACAATCTTGAAAGGACCCAAAAAGCGTGGGGCAAGCTTCCCTTTGATGCCAAAGCGTTGAGTGCCCTTCATGGGAGACACTCTGAGATAGACAAAATCATCGATCTGGAAGGTCATGTCACGATGCTTGCTATCATAATAACTCTTCTGGCGGGCCAGTGCTCCTCATGAGTGTTGGTCCAAACTAGAGCACCGTGCGGGGCCAACCCGGGGCAACTCGGGAGATGTCTATCAGGCCACCGTACGCTTCGCTTATCTGTCGTGTCCTGAGAACGAGATACGCGGCTCCTATCGGGTTCGTCGACACGTCGGGCGGTCTTGCTGGACTTGTTTTACCTTTACCGAATGTCTTGCGCGTGGAATTCCGGTTTTTCTTCGGGCTATCTCGAGGTTGCGGTTTTCCAGTGGAATTGCCAAGGAAGATCACGAGATTCGTGGTCGAGGTTATTCTCGCGGCGTGTGGTTAGTTTGTGATAGATGAGTTGGAGCACCCCTGCAGGGTTTAATCTTTTCGGAGAGCCGTGCCCGCGGTTATGTGGCAACTTGGAAATTTGTTTAACACCCGGTAATAGTTAACTTGAAGTAAACTCCAATAAAATACACCAACTGTGTGCGTAACCGTGATTGTCTCTGCTCGTGAACATGACCCGAGAGAGAACACGGTGGGGTTATGATTGACGTAAGTAGGTGTTCAGGATCACTTAGTGATCATGCTAATTCACGATCGTCTTACATATGCCACCATATTCACATTCATGTTCTCGTAAGTTAGCCACCAAACATATGCTTAGCGCTTGCTGCAGCCTCACCACTTAACCAATTCCTTACCCAATGGCTTACATAGTTTCGGTACCCGGGTTATGAGATTGCTGAGTCCCTGTGACTCACAGATTACAACAATACAGGTACAGGTGTTGATGAGAACGTGCCGGACGATGTGACTGAGCTCCAGTGGGAGTACGACGAGGAGAGTAGACGTATGTATGTTACGTATCCAGACGAGTAGGGAGCTTCATGGTGGTGATCCTGGGATAGCAAGGCAGTTTTCATTGCTTCTTTTATCGTTTGTTTTCGTCCGTAGCCGGACCCTGTCTTCTGGATGATGTATTGAATTATTGTGTGGACTTGTAATTTAGCTTGTGGCGAGTGTAAGCCAACTCATACACTCATCTCTTCCTACATGTATTGCAATGTTTACTGTGCTTGCGAACGACGAGATGCGCTTCTATCCCCGTCGAGGCCACAAGCCTTAATAGGGATAGGACCGCATCTTGGGCGTGACACATGGTATACGCTATGTGATGATATTGGATCATGGAACTGGAATCGATTGCAATTAGAATTCCACCAAAAGTTTTATCCTATGCATCTAGTTCATCGTGATTGGAATCATATATATAATTTTTGGCCTCGTGAAGGAGAAAGCATCGCTCTAGCTTGGGGGAGGCTTAACTCAATGTTATATTCATGCCCCAATCATGAGCTCCCGAGAGAAATTATGATGCAGAATTTTTATGCTCGGCTTTCTAATAATGATCGTTCCATGCTCGATACTTCTTGTGTTGGTTCTTTTATGAAGAAGACTATTGAATTCAAGTGGGATCTCTTAGAAAGAATTAAACGCAACTCTGAAGATTAGGAACTCGACGAAGGTAATGAGTCAGGTATTAAGCTTGAGTTTGATTGTGTTAAATCTTTTATGAATACCGATGCTTTTCACAAGGTTAGCACTAAATATGGACTTGACTCTGAGATAGTAGCCTCTTTCTGTGAATCATTTGCTACTCATGTTGATCTCCCTAAAGAGAACTGGTTTAAATATCATCCCCCTATTAAAGAAGAAATTAAAGAACCGGTCATAGCTAAGGATGAAACCATCATTTACAATGTTGACCCAGTTGTGCCTACCGCTTATATTAAAAAACCACCTTTCCCTGTTAGGATAAAGGAACATGCTAAGGTATCAACTGTGGTTCACAAAAGTAATATTAAAGCACCTAAGCCCTCTGAATAAATTAAAGTGGAACCTAGTGTTGCTATGGTTAAAGATCTCTTGGTAGAAAATATGGATGGGCATGTTATTTACTTCTGTGATGAAGCTGCTAGAATTGCCAAACTTGATGAAAAAGATAAACATGGACCCGTAGTGGGCATGCCCGTTGTCTCAGTCAAAATAGGAGATCATTGCTATCATGGTTTATGTGATATCGGTGCTAGCGTGAGTGCTATTCCTTTTACCTTATACCAAGAAATTATGAATGAAATAGCACCTGCTGAAATAGAAGACATTGATGTTACTATTAAACTTGCTAATAGAGACACCATCACACCACTTGGGATTGTTAGAGATGTTGAAGTATTGTGTGGGAAAATAAATTATCCTACTGATTTTCTAGTTTTTGGTTCCCCACAAGATGACTTTTGTCCCATTATCTTTGGTAGACCTTTCTTGAACACCGTTAGTGCTAAGATAGATTGTGAAAAACAAACTGTCGGTGTTAGTTTTGGTGATGTGTCTCATGAATTTAATTTTTCCAAGTTTAGCAGACAACCTCGTAATAACGAATTATCTAGTAAGGATGAAATAATTGGTCTTGCTTCTATTGACGTACCTCCTACCGATCCACTAGAACAATATTTGCTAGACCATGAAAACGATATGCACTTGCATGAAAGAAATGAAATAGATAAAATTTTCTTTGAACAACAGCCTCTCCTAAAACAAAATTTGCCTATTGAAACTCTTGGAGGTCCTCCTCAACCTAAAGGTGATATAGTGTTTGATTTAAAACAATTGCCTGACACTTTGAAGTATGCTTATCTTGATGAGAAAAAGATATATCCTGTTATTATTAGTGCTAACCTTTCCGAACATGAAGAAGAAAGATTATTAAAAATTCTGAGGAAGCACCGGGCTGCTATTGGATATACTCTTGATGATCTTAAGGGCATTAGTCCCAATCTATGTCAGCACAAGATTAATATGGAACCTGATGCTAAACCCGTTGTTGATCACCAACGACGATTGAATCCTAAGATGAAAGGAGTGGTAAGAACTGAAATATTAAAGATTCTTGAAGCAGGTATAATCTATCCCATAGCTGATAGTATATGGGTGAGTCTTGTTCATTGTGTCCCTAAGAAGGGAGGTATTACTGTTGTTCCTAATGATAAAAATGAACTTATCCCACAGAGAATTGTCACTGGCTATAGAATGGTAATTGATTTTAGAAAATTAAATAAAGCTACTAGAAAAGATCATTACCCTCTGCCTTTCATTGATCAAATGCTAGAAAGATTATCTAAGCACACACACTTTTTTTTCTGGATGGATATTCTGGTTTCTCTCAAATACCTGTATCACAATCTGATCAAGAGAAAACCACCTTTACTTGTCCTTTTGGAACCTATGCTTATAGACGTATGCCTTTTGGTTTATGCAATGCACCTGCTACCTTTCAAAGCTATATGACTGCTATATTCTCTGATTTTTGTGAAAATATTGTGGAGGTTTTCATGGATGATTTCTCCGTTTACGGAACTTCTTTTGATGATTGCTTAAGCAACCTTGATCGAGTTTTGAAGAGATGCGAACAAACTAATCTCATCTTGAATTGGGAGAAGTGCCACTTTATGGTTAATGAAGGTATTGTCTTGGGGTATAAAATATCTGAACAAGGTATCGAGGTGGATAAAGCTAAAGTTGATGTAATTGAGAAAATGCCATGTCCGAAAGATATTAAAGGTATTCGTAGTTTCCTTGGTCATGCTGGTTTCTATAGGAGGTTCATTAAAGACTTCTCTAAAATTTCTAGGCCTCTTACTAATCTTTTACAAAAGGATATTCCATTGGTTTTTGATTATGATTGTGTAGAAGCCTTTGAAACACTCAAGAAAGCCTTAACTTCTGCACCTATCGTTGAACCACCTGATTGGAACTTGCCTTTTGAAAATATTCTTGATGACCCACTACCTATTGATGATAGTTTTCCTGATGAGCAGTTAGCTGCAATAAATGTTTCTCAAAACACTCCTTGGTATGCTGATTATGCTAACTACATTGTTGCTAAATATATACCACCTAGTTCACTTACCAACAAAAGAAAAAATTCTTCTATGATTTAAGATATTACTTCTGGGATGACCCACATCTTTATAAAGAAGGAGTAGATGGTATTATTAGACGTTGTGTACCTGAGCATGAACAGGAACAAATCCTACGGAAATGTCATTTCGAAGCCTATGGAGGACATCATGCGGGAGATAGAACTGCTCACAAGGTATTGCAATCTGGTTTTTATTGGCCTACTCTCTTCAAGGATGCCCGTAAGTTTGTCTTGTCTTGTGATGAATGTTAAAGAATTGGTAATATCGGTAAGCGTCAGGAAATGCCTATGAATTATTCACTTGTTGTCGAACCATTTGATGTTTGGGGTTTTGATTTTATGGGACCTTTCCCTTCCTCCAATGGGTATACTCATATTTTGGTTGCTGTTGATTATGTTACTAAGTGGGTAGAAGCTATTCCAACTAGTAGTACTGATCATAACACCTCCATTAAAATGCTTAAAGAAGTTATCTTCCGAGGTTTGGAGTCCCTAGATATTTAATGACTCATGGTGGTTCACACTTTATTCATGGTGCTTTCCGTAATATGCTTGCTAAATATGATGTTAACCATAGAATTGCATCATCCTATCATCCTCAATCTAGTGGTCAAGTTGAACTTAGCAATAGAGAAATAAAATTAATATTACAAAAAACTGTCAATAGGTCTCAAAAGAATTGGCCTAAGAAACTAGATGATGCACTTTGGGCCTATAGAACAGCTTATAAAAATCCTATGGGTATGTCTCCATACAAAATGGTATATGGAAAAGCTAGTCATTTGCCTCTAGAGTTAGAACATAAAGCATTTTGGGCAATTAAAGAACCCAATTATGATTTCAAACTTGCAGGTGAGAAGAGGTTATTTGATATTAGCTCATTAGATGAATGGAGAACCCAAGCTTATGAAAATGCCAAACTATTCAAAGAGAAAGTTAAAAGATGGCATGACAAAAGAATCCAAAAGCGGGAATTCAAAGTTGGAGAATATGTTCTTTTGTACAACTCTCATTTAAGATTTTTTGCAGGCAAGCTTCTTTCCAAATGGGAAGGACCATATGTTATCGAAGAGGTTTATCGTTCTGGAGCTATCAAGATTAATAATGCCGAAGGTACTAACCCGAAGGTGGTCAATGGACGAAGAATTAAACACTATATCTCAGGTACGCCTATTAATGTTGAAAGCAATGTTATCCAAACCATGACACCGGAGGAACACATAAAGGAAACCTTCCGGAACACTCCAGAATTGTGAAAAAGAGGAGGTACGTGATACGGTAAGTAAACGGACTCCGAAAAATCCACAAAAATATTTTCTGTCAGTTTTGGAATATTACAAAAAATAGGAAAATAAGAAATAAACAGGAAAGCAACCGAGGTGAGCACGATACACCAGGGCGCGCCAGCCCTGCCAGGCGCGCCCTGGTGGGTTGTGCCCACCTTGGACACCTTCCCGACTTCGTTTTCCTTCCATATTCTTGCTTTCCAAGATAAAAAATCTTTATATATACTCCCGATTATTTTGACCTCCGCATCGCAGAAAAATTCTCTGTTCTTGTTTTGTGTTGTTTTCTCGTCAGATCTAGATCTCCATGGCTCCACCAAGCTCCTCCAAGGACAAGTTCTTCGAGAAGGTCATCAACCCGTAATTGTCGGAGGTGATGAAGCACCCTCAAATCATTGAGATACGTGAGGGGGTGCTCCACATCCGCAATGTTCAGGGACGCAAGAGGACGGGAAGCACAGAGGCTAGGCTCGAGGCGGTGGAAAAAGACATCTTCAAGTGCCAAAATGTGGCACCCCGATAGAGGGCCGACGCACGCCAGTCCCAGGATAAGACCTGGCGCACGTCAAAGACATGATACAGCAATTCCAGGCACAAAATGGCTTTATTATATGAAATGGAGTATTACAATACTGGTGCTTACAACAATATTACATAGCTCCAAGGCTAACTAAATGGCAGCGGAGGTCTTGGTTCAGCGGCAACGACGTCTCTGGCTGGGCTCCATAACTCACAGGAATGGCTGGGTTGCGATCTAGCACGACGGACCTTCTCCTGCAACTGGCCACGTGCAAGGCCAAGTGAGTACTTTGAATGTACTCGCAAGACAACCAAATACATAGCATCCAAACAAGCAGATGACAAAGCAAGCCCTATGCTTATATAAGAATTTATTCTAAACATGGCATGGAGTTAATAGGAAAACATGGATCAAGCATGGCATGACATGGATCAGGCATATAATCTACATAACATAGCATGGCAATGATCACATTAGGTGCTTAAAGTACTTACTGTTACCGAATACCAACTTACTCTCTTCTGGGTTGTCCCGCAACCCTCAAAATACTCATGACTCAATGGGCACTTCCGAATACAAGACAAGTTCTTCCATCATTGTTATCATTGTTACGGTTGACCACCTAGTGAGGCCTGGACGGATTGTCCAATACCATGGACGCGACTATTCGAATAATTTTTTCACTCTGCAGAGGTTACGCACTTTACCCACACCATGGAGCACCTGACATCGTGATCCCATTCGGGTGGACCAGTGTTGCTCCAACGAAACCTGCCTAACCCGTGACTCCTCCACCGTACCACCGGCGATCATCCTCCCCCGGAGTCCTGCCCTGGGTGGCCTTGTGTCACTCCTGACACCTGCCACCATCGTGGCCAAACAACTGTCCCAAACGGGGACTCCTGGGCTAAACACTCAACTGGGCTCACAGGGTTATCGCCGCCTACCTGATCAGGGTAGCACGCACGCATAACCCTCCCTGTCTGGAGGTACCGGTGAAAGAGCACGGAGCCAGACCAAGTCAAGGCCGTCCCATACCGGCAAATGTGGCTGCACGGATAAGTCCGGACAGGTGACTCTGGATCAACCAACTAGGTTTAGTTTATTAACATATCCATCATCGTACCATTACATCGACAATTTATAAGTGCTTAACAACAACATAGCAAGATCCTAGTACTGATAATCATGTCATGAGATTAAACCATAGCACTAACATGGTAATATCATTAACAATATTATTATGGCAAAATGTGACATGGAAACAAGTCATGGCATCAGACGAAAAGTAATGCTAGCATCTAATGCAGATGTCATAACAGGTGTATGCAAGTGCAGACTAGCAGATGATCCAGATGTACTACGATAAACACACAGGGTGCAAGCAAAGCCATCACGCAAGTCCGGAGCTCATGATAAGAGGTTGGCTTGCCTGGGGGTCGATGAATACGCCGGGAAGAAGTGCGAAGAATCCGCGGAAATGATTGCCGGAAACAGTTCTCTCTCGGAGAGGGCTGTTTATGGGCAAGGGCAAAATGGCCATTTCCACTGTGTGAAAACAATATGTAAATAGTACCAACATGACGGGCTCGAAGAGACGAAGAAGTAGGCTTTGGAATCATCTCATTCGGGGTTGCGGTTGCGAAGATACGGCCGTTTGTTCGTTAGCATAACAACAAACAGAGAAGTGTCCGTTTTTGCTGTTAGCTGACAAACGTCCGCAAAGTAGAGGTTTCGGCCGGCTGGGTTAAAATAGAAAACGCCTTTAGCAGAATATGCTTCCGGAGTAAGGAAGGCGTACTTTCCGCAGGGCGCCTCCACTTAACCGGACGGCGGGCCCGGCCAAGTCAACGCCGTGACACCGACAGGCGGGCCCCGTGGCTGACCTCTCTCTCTCCCGTCTCCATCTTCTTTCTCCCGACGGAAAGAACAGAGGAGACCGGCAGGGCGAGACCGGCGAGGGGAGCCGCTACTCCGGCGAGCCACTCCGGTCGGCGAGGGGACGGACGGACGCGCCAGCGAGCACCGCATCCGGGGAGAGTCTCAGCCGAGCGCGGGAAGAGCAGAGGGGGGCCGGCCGCGGCAGCGGACAGAGGCGGGCGCCGGTGAGAGGTGCGGGCGGCTCCGATCATTTCCGGCCGAGGCGAAGCCACCGGCGAGCTCCTGGTGCCGCGCCGCGTCCGTCTAGGAGGAGCAGCCACGCCGGGAGGGCTGTAGCGGTGATGGCTCGAGGTGGCCGGAGAGGAGGACGGCGGTCACCGTGGGTACGCAGCCACCCTGACTCCGGCGATGAGTGGAGGGGAGGGGGAGGAGCGAAGGAGAGTGGGGGATCTTCTGGTGGTGGCGGGAGAGGGAGAAGAGCTCCGGTTCGCCGGAATTTAGGTCGGAGAGGGCGGCGGCCATGGCGGCCAATGGAGGTGAGGAGAGGCTCTCGAGCTCGGGGAAGAGGCTCGGGAGGTTGCTGGGAAGGAGAGGACGCCGTGGGTGAGCTCGGAGGGCTCCGACCGCGGCTATTTATAGCCGGGCGAGCTCGCCGGATAGGCTCGGCCGCCGTGTCCTTCTTATCCGTTCACTGGAGCTCCGGTGACACGCGGAGGGAGGAGACGATGTCGGCAGGGTCCCTGGAGGAGCGGAGGAGCCCATAGGAGCTTCAGGAGAGCTCGCGAGCGCTCTGGCCACATGGCAATGGAGGAGCAGAGGCGGTTTTTGATACGGGCACGGCGATGGCGACGTAACCACGGCGAGATAAGGCGGGGCAGCAGGGGGGAAATTGACCGCACGAGCACGGGATAGCTACTAGACATGAAAGGGACACGAGAGGCAGAGGAAATCGACGATAACAACGGCCGCGGTTTCCAGAGCGTGCTGTTTGGCTTGTCTGCCCCGTGGTCACCGTGTGAACACGGCGGTGACACGCTCTCTGGGCCACCAAACGTTGTCTGGGAGATAGACCATCTTACCCCGAGTGCCAAGGAAGAAACAATACAAGTCAGGGGCAAAGAAGAGAAAAGCACTTGGCTCCAAAGCAGAGCAGCAGCAACCTGTTTGATATGAACTAAGAGAACTTGAGCAGGAGATAAACTTTGGTATTTGGCCTAGTTTGATCACACACTAAGGTGAGTATTATGGCCAAGTTTCAGCCAAAATGGGCAAAGTTATCTGGTACTTCCTTTGCAACATGGCAAACTGGCCAGAAATGAAAAAGATAATGCTGGGGACAAATGGCTAGATAAAAATGGCCCTAATTTTGTGGAGACCAATAATTTAGGCATATGGAGGCACTGTAAAAATTTCATACCATTTGCATAAGTAAAAATGGTACTTCCTTCACAGTGCTTTGATCTGGACAGAAACTTGGTAAATTTACTGAGGGAGATTGGCTAGATCAAATAGGCTAGTTTTTGGTGTCCAAGGGTAATATCTCATAATGAATCACCCTGCCAAATTTTAGCCCAAGGAGATCAAGGAATCAAGCACTTCCTTTGCAAATAGGAAATCTGGACAGAATTTGCAAAAGGGGTGTTGTGCTCAAATTTTGAATTGTGGAACTTGATATTTTGATGGAAATGGTGAAGATATGGGTTGGAAAAGCTCCATAAATTATTTGGGATTTTTCCTAGCTACCAAAATGGTAGTTCCTTTGGAAAGGCCCCAAATTGGAATATTGGCTTTAAATAGGAAAATGCAATTTCCCTTATTTAATTATGGCCAATATTTTTATGTGAGCTCAATATGATCACAAAGAATATATCCACAAGTTTTCATGAACTTTGGAGATGGATGGATATTTTCCTGGATTTAACTCCTCAGAAAGGCAGAAAAAGGAATTAATTCTAGATGAGAAATATTGCATATGACTTGGCAATATTTTTGCACATCTAGGGTTTATGGATGAAGAATGATCTCTGGAAATTTTGGAGGATTAACAGAGCAAGGGAAATGGTAGCTCCTTTGTAAACACAAAGGCAGGTTTTCCAGTTCCAATATTTTGGAACTAGGGTTTGAATGAGATTCGGGGTTTACTGACGGAAGGTTGGCTGGCGCAAGAACATGGGAAAGGCACAGAGAGGTTGGGGATTGTGTGGATTCACCTGGTTACTTACCAGATTCCAGAGAAAAAATTTTGGGAGAGAAAAGCTAGGAAGGAATAACAGCATAAAAATCGATAACCCGATTTTTGGGGTGTTACACAAAAGATGGTGGAGCGTGGACTTAGTGCCAATCACTCCATGATCACGTAATTCACCCGTGATCAGATGGTGGATGGCCGGTCTATGAAGGACATCGTCTTCACCTTCAACGAGCAAATCAATTTTCTGCAAAGTCAAATCTATGATCTTCAAAACCAAGTTTTTGAGTATGAAGCAAGATTTAAAGGTATGAGTTTAGCTGCCAGTTGCAAGACTCGGGGGACTCATGCGTCAACTTTTGATGGTGAGCCCTTGCCCTGGCAGCCGGAGGACAAACCTACGACTTCATCACCACCACCTTCATCACCTTCACCACCAAAGGAGACTTGAATACACGGGTATGGGCACTCCCCTTGGCTTGAGCCAAGCTTGGGGGATGTGCCCCGGTATTGTACCACCATCACATTTATTTACCTTTATCTATTTTAGTTCGATCCTTAGCTCTTTCGTGATTTAGTTGAATAAAAGTTTAGTATGATCTATTTTTGAGTGCTAGTTTCGTGATCCATCTATCTATGTAATCGAGTGAGAGTTATATAATAAAGTTTAGTTTGAGCTTTTGCCTCTTTACTTTCTTGTTCCAATCAAAATAGAAAGGAAATAAATGAAAATAATCATATGCTAATCTTATGGTAAGTAATGACATCACATAAGGAAAAGTATAAGTGGTAAAATTTATTGGAGATTGACAAACATAACATTGGTCAATGATGCAATTCATGAAAGAATTAATAAGGGAAGAGAATATTCACATGCAAATACACTATCTTGGACATCTTTTATGATTGTGAGCCCCCATTAAATATTATCTGCCAAAATTGTTAACGTTGGACAGGGAAGACAACGTAATGATTTATGTTTGATCATATTCACATAGAAGTTATATTGTCATAGATCCTTCAACATGTGGTGCTTGCTCAATATCCTTGCTAGCAAAAAATTCCGCACTAAGTAGAGATACTACTTGTGCATCCAAAAACCCTAAACCCAAACTCATGTATTGAGAGTCCACCATACCCACCTACGGATCGAGTAAGATCCTTCAAGTAAGTTGTCATCGGTGCAATAAGGCAATAAAAATTGCTTCTAAATGTGTTTGATCAATTAGTGTAAGAGAAAATTGAGCGTTGTACGAACTTATGATGGCAAAGTAATAAAAGCAACGAACTACATAATAAAGGTTGCTATCATAGGGGGCAATATAGCGTGACGTTCTTTTACATTAAGGGATTTGGCATACAAACCAAAAAGCGCATGACAATCTCTCCTTCCCTCTACGAAGGGCCTATCTTTTACTTTTATGTATTTACTTTTATGCAAGAGTCAAAGTATTCTTCCCTATTCCTTTTTTCTTTTTCTTTTTGCAAGCATCATGTGGTGAGGAAAGATCTAGGCACATATATCCAGTTGGATATGAGTGAGCATGATTTATTATTGTTGACATCACCCTTGAGGTGAATGTGTTGGGAGGCAAAACTATAAGCCCCTATCTTTCTATGTGTCCGGTTGAAACTTTTTGCTCATGGGTATGCTGTGAGTGTTAGAAATCATAGAAGACTAAATGATGGTTGAGTATGTGGACTTGCCAAAAGGCTCCGACACGAGACCCTTCCTGAAAATATGATGAATTGTAGTTGCAAAGTTGACTGAGAACATAGTTTGTTGGTTTTCAATAAGGATTATGCTTTATACTTCTATGTTGTGATGAATTGTTACTTGTTCAACAACACCATCGTCATCACCAACACCCCTCTCATCTTCCCTCCCGGAGGGGGAAATCGAAGCCATCGTCATCACCAACGCCCCTCTCATCTTTGGGAGGCCAATCTTCATCAACATCTTCAACAACACCATCTCCTCTCAAACCCTAGTTCATCTCTTGTGTTCAATCTTTGTACCGGAACCTCAGATTGGTACCTGTGGGTGACTAGTAGTGTTGATTACATCTTGTAGTTGATTACTATATGGTTTATTTGCTGGAAGACTATATGTTCATATCCATTATGCTATTTAATACCCCTCCGATCTTGAGCATGAGTATTATTTGTGAGTAGTTACCTTTGTTCTTGAGGTCACGGGAGAAGTCATGTTGCAAGTAATCATGTGAATTTTATATGCGTTTGATATTTTGATGATATGTATGTTGTGATTCCCTTAGTCGTGTCATGTGAACATCGACTACATGACACTTCACCATCCTTGGGCCTAAGGGAATGCATTGTGGAGTAGTTATTAGATGATGGGTTGCTAGAGTGACATAAGCTTAAACCCTAGTTTATGCGCTACTTCATAAGGGGCTGATTTGGATCCAAACGTTTAATGCTATGGTTAGATTTTATCTTAATACTTTTCTCGTAGTTGCGGATGCTTGCGAGGGGGTTAATCACAAGTGGTAGGTTTGTTCAAGTAAGAACAGCACCCAAGCACCGGTCCACCCACATATCAAATTATCAAAGTAGCGAACGCAAATCAAACCAACATGGTAAAAGTGACTAGATGAAATTCTCGTGTACCCTCAAGAACACTTTGCCTATTACTAGAGATTGTTCTGGCCTATCCTTTGCCACAATAGGATTGGGCTACTTTTCTGCACCTTGTTTACTGTTACCGTTACTTGCTTGCTACCAATTATCTTGCTATCAAACTATCTGTTACCTACAATTTCAGTGCTTGCAGAAATTACCTTGTTGAAGACCGCTTGTCATTTCCTTCTGCTCCTCGTTGGGTTCGACACTCTTACTTATCGAAAGGACTACGATTGATCCCCTATACTTGTGGGTCATCAAGACTCTTTTCTAGCGCCGTTGCCGGGGAGTGAAGCGCTCTTGGTAAGTGGAAATCGGTAAGGAAAAACTTATACTACCTGCTGAAATTTATTGCTACTTGCTACTATGGAAAACAATCCTTTGATGGGTTTGTTTGGGGTATATTCACCTCGACCGGAACCAAAATTAGTTGCCCCTCAACCTAATGCACTTACTGAAAATATTACTTATGAAATTCCTTCGGGTATGTTAGAACAACTGCTTGCTAAACCTTATGCAGGAGATGGAACTGAACATCCTGATATGCACCTATTATATGTGAACGAAATTTGTGGATTTTTTAAGCTTGTAGGTTTACCCGGAGATGAAGTTAAGAAGAAGGTTTTCCCTTTATATTTGAAGGGAAAAGCATTGACTTGGTATAGGCTATGTGATGATCTTGGATCGTGGAACTGGAATCGTTTGCAATTGGAATTCCACCAAAAGTTTGATCCCATGCATCTAGTTCATCGTGATCGGAATTATATATGTAATTTTTGGCCTCGTGAAGGAGAAAGCATCGCTCTAGCTTGGGGGAGGCTTAAGTCAATGTTATATTCATGCCCCAATCATGACATTCCGAGAGAAGTTATCATTCAGAATTTTTATGCTCGGCTTTCTCATAATGATCAATCCATGCTCGATACTTCTTGTGCTGGTTCTTATATGAAGAAGACTATTGAATTCAAGTGGAATCTCTTGGAAAGAATTAAACACAACTCTGAAGATTGGGAACTCGACGAAGGTAATGAGTCAGGTATAAAGCTTGAATTTGATTGTGTTAAATCTTTTATGAATACCGATACTTTTCACAAGTTTAGCACTAAATATGGACTTGACTCTGAGATAGTAGCCTCTTTCTGCGAAGCATTTGCTACTCACGTTGATCTCCCTAAGGAGAAGTGGTTCAAATATCATCCCCCTATTAAGGAAGAAATTAAAGAACCGGTCATGGCTAAAGAAGAAACCATCTTTTACAATGTTGATCTAGTGGTGCCTACCACTTATATTGAAAAACCACCTTTCCCTGTTAGGATAAAGGAACATGCTAAGGTATCAACTTTGGTTCGTAAGAGTAATATAAGAGCACCTAAACCCCCTGAGAAAATTAAAGTAGAACCTAGTGTTTCTATGGTTAAATATCTCTTGGTAGAAAATATTGATGGGCATGTTATCTACTTCTGTGATGAAGCTGCTAGAATTGCTAAATCCGATGAAAAAGATAAACATAGACCCATAGAAGGCATGCCTGTTGTCTCAGTCAAAATAGTAGATCATTGCTATCATGTTTAATGTGATTTGGGTGCTAGTGTGAGTGCTATCCCTTTTAATCTATACCAAGAAATTATGGATGAAATAGCACCTGCTGAAATAGAAGACATTGATGTTACTATTAAACTTGCTAATAGAGACACTATCACACCACTTGGAATTGTGAGAGATGTTGAAGTCTTGTGTGGGAAATTAAAATACCCTACTGATTTTCTAGCTCTTGGTTCCCCACAAGATGACTTTTGTCCCATTATCTTTGGTAGACCTTTCTTGAGCATCGTCAATGCTAAGATAGATTGTGAAAAACAAACTGTCGGTGTCAGTTTTGGAAATGTGTCTCATGAGTTTAATTTTTTCAAGTTTAGTAGACAACCCTGTGATAAAGCATTATCTAGTAAGGATGAAATAATTGGTCTTGCTTCTATTGCTGTGCCTCCCACTAATCCATTAGAACAATATTTGCTTGACCATGAAAATGATGTGCACTTGCGTGAAAGAAATGAAATAGATAAAATTTTCTTTGAACAACAACCTCTCCTGAAACACAATTTGCCTATTGAAACTCTTGGAGGTCCTCCTCCACCTAAAGGTGATCCTGTGTTTGAATTGAAGCAATTGCCTGACACTTTGAAGTATGTTTATCTTGATGAGAAAAAGATATATCCTGTTATTATTAGTGCTAACCTTTCAGAACATGAAGAAGAAAGATTATTAAAAGTTCCGAGGAAGCACCAGGCTGCTATTGGATATACTCTTGATGATCTTAAGGGCATTAGTCCCACTCTATGTCAGCACAAGATTAATATGGAACCTGATGCTAAGCCCGTTGTTGATCACCAACGACGATTGAATCCGAAGATGAAAGAAGTGGTAAGAACTGAAATATTAAAGCTTCTGGAAGCAGGTATAATCTATCCCATAGCTGATAGTAGATGGGTAGGTCTCGTTCATTGTGTCCCTAAGAAACTAGGTATTACCGTTGTTCCTAATGATAAGAATGAACTCATTCCACAAAGAATTGTCACTGGCTATAGAATGGTAATTGATCTTAGAAAGTTAAATAAAGCTACTAGGAAGGATCATTACCCTCTTCCTTTCATTGATCAAATGTTAGAAATATTATCTAAGCACACACACTTTTGTTTCCTAGATGGATATTCTGGTTTCTCTCAAATAACTGTGTCACAATCCGATCCAGAGAAAACTACCTTTACTTGCCCTTTCGGAACCTATGCTTATAGACGTATGCCTTTTGGTTTATGCAATGCATCTACTACCTTTCAAAGATGTATGACTGCTATATTCTCTGATTTTTGTGAAAAGATTGTGGAGGTTTTCATGGATGATTTTTCCGTTTACGGAACTTCTTTTGATGATTTCTTAAGCAACCTTGATCAAGTTTTGCAGAGATGTGAACAAACTAATCTTGTCTTGAATTGGGTGAAGTGCCACTTTATGGTTAATAAAGGTATTGGCTTGGGGCATAAAATATCTGAGCGAGGTATTGAGGTGGATAAAGCTAAAGTTGATGCAATTGAGAAAATGCCATGTCCTGAATATATTAAAGGTATTCGAAGTTTCCTTGGTCATGCTAGTTTTTATAGGAGGTTCATTAAAGACTTCTCTAAAATTTCTAGGCCTCTTACTAATCTTTTGCAAAAGGATATTCCTTTTGTTTTTGATGATGATTGTGTGGAAGCCTTTGAAACACTCAAGAAAGCCTTAACCTCTGCACCTATCGTTCAACCACCTGATTGGAACTTGCCTTTTGAAATTATGTGTGATGCTAGTGATTATGCTGTTGGTGCTGTCCTAGGACAAAGAGTTGATAAGAAATTGAATGTTATCCATTATGTTAGTAAAACTCTAGACAGTGCTCAACGAAATTATGCTACAACTTAAAAAGAATTTTTAGCAGTTGTGTTTGCTTGTGATAAATTTAGATCCTATATTGTTGATTCAAAAGTTATTGTTCACACCGATCATGCTGCTATAAAATACCTTATGGAAAAGAAAGATGCTAAACCTAGACTCATTAGGTGGGTTCTCTTGCTTCAAGAATTTGACTTACACATCGTTGATAGGAAGGGAGCTGAGAACCCCGTAGCTGATAACTTGTCTAGGTTTGAAAATATTCTTGATGACCCACTACCTGGCACCCCTGGGTGCGCCCTGGTGGGTTGTGCCCACCTCGGACACCTTCCCGACTCCGTTTTCCTTCCATATACTTGTTTCCCAAGAATAAAAATTCTCTATATATACCCCTGACTGTTTTGACGACCGCATCGTAGAAAAATCCTTTGTTCTTGTTTCATGTTGTTTCCCTGACAGATAAGAAAACATGTCGTCTCAAGATTCGGAGGGGGAGAGCCATGTTGATCCCTATGTCTCGCACCCAAAGATCTTTGGGGAAATTTACCCCTATCTATGGACCTCGGAGGAGGAAGAAGATGCTACCATGAAGGAAACAAAAGATGATAGATCTGAGGAAGAGGATGATCCATTACCTCAACCCGGAGACATGCATGTGGAGTTTAAGAAATCAAGCCTCCCTAGAAGATACAAACCTAAGGTCCAATTTATCTCATCTCGTTTTCTGCAGGAGATCAAGGCGGCATTGTGCAAAAGGATATTAAAGCTTGAGTTGGAGAATGATGACCTAAGGGAGGAAAACTTTATGCTTAAATATAAGTTGAAGAAGAAGGCTTCCTCATCACCACCACTTTCTTCTTCATCACCACCAAAGGAGACTTGAGCACACGGGTATGGGCACTCCCCTTGGCTTGAGCCAAGCTTGGGGGAGGTGCCCCGGTATCGTATCACCACCACTTTTATTCACCTTACTTACTTTAGTTCGATCTTTAGTTTCCCCTTGCTTTAGTTGAATAAAAGCTTAGCATGATCTATTTTCGTGTGTTAGTTTCGTGGCCTATCTATCTATGTAATCGAGTGAGAGTTATATAATAAAGTTTAGTTCGAGTTTTTGCCTCTCTACTCTCTTGTTGCAATCAAAATAAAGGAAAGGAAAATAAATGAAAAGAATCATATGCTAATCTTATGGTGAGTAATGACATCACATAAGGAAAAGTATAAGTAGTAAAATTTATTGGAGATTGACAAACATAGCATTGGTCAATGATGCAATTCATGAAAGAATTAATAAGGGAAGAGAAGATTCACATGCAAATACACTAGCTTGGACATCTTTTATGATTGTGAGCCCCCATCAAATATTATATGTCAAAATTGTTGACGTTGGACAAGGAAGACAACGTAATGATTTATGTTTGTTCATATCCACATAGAAGTTATATTGTCATAGATCCTTCAACATGTGGTGATTGCTCAATATCTTTGCTAGCCAAAAATTCCGCACTAAGTAGAGATACTACTTGTGCATCCAAAAACCCAAACCCAAATTCATTCTTTGAGTGTCCACCATACCTACCTACGGATCGAGAAAGATCCTTCAAGTAAGTTGTCATCGGTGCAATAAGGCAATAAAATTGCTTCTAAAAGTGTTTTGATCAATTAGTGTAAGAGAAAATTGAGCGCTATACGAACTTATGATGGCAAAGGAATAAAAGTGACGGACTGCATAATAAAGGTTGCTATCATAGGGGGCAATATAGCGTGACGTTCTTTTACATTAAGGGATTGGGCATACAAACCAATAAGCGCATGACAACCTCTGCTTCCCTCTGCGAAGAGCCTATCTTTTACTTTCATGTATTTACTTTTATGCAAGAGTCAAAGTATTCTTCCCTATTCCTTTTTTACTTTTTCTTTTTGCAAGCATCATGTGGTGAGGAAAGATCTAGGCACATATATCCAGTTGGATATAAGTGGGCATGAGTTATTATTGTTGACATCACCCTTGAGGTGAATGCGTTGGGAGGCGAAACTATAAGCCCCTATCTTCCTATGTGTCCGGTTGAAACTTTTTGTTCATGGGTATGTCGTGAGTGTTAGCAATCATAGAAGACTAAATGATGGTTGAGTATGTGGACTTTACAAAAGGCTCCTACATGAGACCCTTCCTGAAATTATGATGAGTTGTAGTTGCAAACTTGACTGAGAACATAGTTTGTCGGTTTTCAATAAGGTTTATGCCTCATAGTTCTATGTTGTGATGAATTGTTACTTGTTCATAAGAAGCTATACGATGAAAATGTGTTGAATAAATTCTATGTTAGAGTTTGTTGCTATTATATTAACAAGCATGATGCTTCTATGTCCGTATTTTGTTTTTATCGACACCTCTCTCTCAAACCATGTGGACATGCTTTTCAATATCGGCTTTCGCTTGAGGACAAGCGCTAGGTCTAAGCTTGGGGGAGTTGATACGTCCATTTTGCATCATGATTTCCTACTATTATTTACTATGTTTTGTTGAATAATAATGCTTTAGGGAGTGATTCTAATGCCTTTTCTCTCATAATATGCAAGGTTTACACAAAGAGGGAGAATACCGGCACCTGGAATTCTGGACCTAAGAAAAGCACATCAGAGATACCTATTCTGCACAACTCCAATGAAGCTGAAATTTTACGGAGATTATTTTTGTATTTAATAAAAAATACTGGAGCAGAAAACTATCGGAGGGGGCCAGCCAGGTGGGCACAACCCGCCAGGGTGCGCCAGACCCCCTGGGCGCGCCCTGGTGTATCGTGGCCTCCTCGGCCCACCTATGGAGCCCATCTTCTGGTAGATAGTCACACTTGACCTAGAAAAAATCAGAGGAGGACTTTCGGGATGAAGCGCCGCCGCCTCGAGGCGGAACATGGGCAGGAGCACTTTTGCCCTCCGACGGAACGATTCCGCCGGGGGAACTTCCCTTCCAGAGGGGGAAATCGAAGCCATCGTCATCACCAACACCCCTCTCATCTTTGGGAGGCAAATCTTCATCAACATCTTCAACAGCACCATCTCCTCTCAAACCCTAGTTCATCTCTTGTGTTCAATCTTTGTACCGGAACGTCAGATTGGTACCTGTGGGTGACTAGTAGTGTTGATTACCTTGCGTAGTTGATTGCTATATGGTTTATTTGGTGGAAGATTATATGTTCAGATCCATTATGCTATTTAATACCACTCTGATCTTGAGCATGATTATTATTTGTGATCAGTTACCTTTGTTCTTGAGTTCACGGGAGAAGTCATGTTGCAAGTAATCATGTGAATTTGATATGTGTTCGATATTTTGATGGTATGTATGTTGTGATTCCCTTAGTGGTGTCATGTGAACGTCGACTACATGTGAGGGATCACTAGAAGAGTGTCTAGAGGGGGGTGAATAGACTACTAGCAGGAATTTAAAACCTAACCTTTTCCCAAGTTAATTGGTTGGCAGATTCTAACAATCATAGCAAGACTAGCACACCCTACACATGCATGTCAACAAGTATGGCAGCGGAAAGTAAAGACATTGCACATGAAGTAGAGAGTTGAGATAGGGAGATCAAACGCATGAGGGACACGAAGATTTTTCCCGTGGTTCCGATAGGTGGTGCTATCGTACGTCCACGTTTATGGAGTCTTCAACCCACGGAGGGTAACGGTCGCGAGAGTCCACGGAGGGCTCCACCCATAAGGGTCCACGAAGTAGCAACCTTGACTATTCCATAACGGCTTCCGTCCACGAAGGACTAGCCTCACTATGGGTAGATCTTCACGAAGTAGGCGATCTCCTTGCCCGTACAAACTTCTTGGTTCAACTCCACAACACGAAGTAGGAGGCTCCCAAGCGACACCTAACCAATCTAGGAGGCACCACCCTCCAAAAGGTAATAGGCTCGGTAATGACGATGAACTCCTTGCTCTTGTGCTTCAAGATGATAGACTCCTCAACACACAATCACTCTCTCACAGATTTGGCTTGGTGGAAGAGATGGGATTGGTGGAAAGCAACTTGGGGAGGCTAGAGATCAAGATTCATATGGATGGAATGGAATGGCATGATATCAACACATGAGTAGGTGGCTCTCTCTCAGAAAACTGGATGGGGCAAGTATGGAATAGTTCTGAGTGCTTCTCTTTCGAGTAGGTGGCGGTGAAGGGGTATATATAGGCATCTCCAAAAATCCAACCGTTACACCTAAAGTGACCAACTCGGTGACACCGATGTGTGAATCTCGGTGGTACCGAAGTGACCAAAAGGTGACAACTTTTGAATCTCGGTGAGACCGATATATAAAACACATTTGCACCGATAAGGTAACCAACGGTCAGATTGCCAAACTTGGTGACGCCGATTCACCAAACTCGGTCGGACCGATTTTGTGAAATTGGGTAACAGAAAGTTGGCAAGCTGAACTCGGTGGCACCAAAGCAGAATCGGTTGCACCGAAAGGCTAGGGTTTGACTTAGGTCTGTCTGAGTATGGGAATCGGTGGCACCGAGTGGAAAGTGTTGGTTGCACCGATTTTGGATATTTGACTTTTGCCAGACTTTTGTGGAAGAGCTTGTGGGTGTTTTTGGTGACTATCACTTATGCACGTATGAGCATTTTGTTCACCAACAATACCTTACCCCCTTTTAATAGTATTGGCTTTCCTATGGACTCAAAGTGATTTCTCACAATGTAAAATGTAGAGTCCTCTTGCTTGAAGCTTAGCCAATCCATTTCCTTGCATCTTGGGGTATCTCCACACAACCCTTTTTGCCAACCCATCTCTCCATGGACTTTTATCTGAAATTCACTAGGTAAAAGTATTAGTCCAAGAGACAATGTATGTTGTCATGAATTATCAAAACCACCAAGGGAGCACATTGTGCTTTCAATCTCCCCCTTTTTGGTAATTGATGACAACATACAATCAAAGATTCAAATAAGGATATGCATGTATATAATGAAGACTTTGAGAGACACATGACTTAGATTAGCTCCCCCTAAATGTGTGCAATCCCTTTAAAGGATAGTTGCTTTGGAATGCATGGACACACATATAGTAGAAGGGATATAATGAGTCATGTGTATCTTGGCTATATGCATCAAATATATGTGAATGAGTTACATCCTTGTTCAAGACTTCACTCTTGCAAACAATATGTGCAAGAAGCAAGAGATCATCTTGATCAAGAATATGATGCATATACTTACCTTGAGTTCTTGAGCATTCTAGTAGTAGAGATACACTTGAGAAAACAATGTTAGGAAACACAAGAGTATTCTACCAATCAAAAAGGCAATAGAGCTCAAAAGTACCAAGATATGGAGAACATATAGAAGATAGTAATCCTTAAGATTGATATGTCTCCAAGATCATTTAGAGCTTTCTCCCCTTAGATATGAAAATAGTAGATCATCCTCTCCTCCTGAATCTTAGCATGTAGATATTGGGATTGGATAGGGTAAGAAAAGTCTAACATGAGTAGTCAAATGAAATAAACATATTTTCTCCAAACATATTTTTCTCCCCCTACTTTGGTATTCTCCCCTTGTCTATATAAATGTAAGCTTTGATATTCTCCTCTCCCCCTTGATTATATCTCCCCCTTTGCATAAGCATGCATCTCCCCCTTTAGCATTGAAGCTTTGGTATTTCTCCCCCTTTGGCATTAATTTCCAAAAAGGTCATACACTGGGTCAGATACAGGGATCATTGATTAAGAAGGGATCCTTGAGAACAAGGGTCATTGAATGTAGGAATCATAGAAAAGAAAAGTGAGGGAATCATGGAAAATAATTTCTCTCCCCCTTGGCTGATCTGAGATCTTGTAAGACTTCTCCTCCTTTGAGTTAGGGATCCTTGAATAAAGTTTCTCCCCCTAAGATTTTTTTAAATAATAATAATAAGGGATCATCGAAGAAACAAAACCATCTCTAGTAGGATCACTAAAGAAACACATGTTTGCAATTATGAGCCCAGATAAGAGAAGAAATCAAATCGGTGGCTCCGAGACAAATAAATCGGTGGTACCGAGATTTTGTGGTGCAGCTCATCTGCTAATTCGGTAGAACCGAGTTATTTGTATCGGCGGCTCCGAGGCTAAAGCAGAAACTTGGCAAAGTGATTTTGAAATCGGAGACTCCGAAGTAGATCGAGATTTCTCAAACATTGCCAATAACAAAGTGTCAAAAGAAATTTTCAAAAGGGAATGCAAAAGTTTTTACAAAAGCATATCAACTAGTGAAGATTTGAGTGGTTCCAAGAAATCTTGCAAATAGAGAATGAACCAACTCAAAATACTTAACAAGATGATGGGCGGTGACTAGGTCACCTATATTAGAGTATATTGACTTAGGAGCCAAGCAAGAATACTTGATCATAGGTAATACTCAACGTTAAGCTATGGTTAGATGCTATGGTTAGATTTTATATTAATACTTTTCTTGTAGTTGCGGATGCTTGCGAGGGGGTTAATCATAAGTGGGAGGTTGTTCAAGTAAGAACAACACCCAAGCACCGGTCCACCCACATATCAAATTATCAAAGTAGCGAACACAAATCAAACCAACATGGTAAAAGTGACTAGACGAAATTCCCGTGTACCCTCAAGAACACTTTGCCTATTACTAGAGATTGTTCTTGCTTGTCCTTTGCCACAAAAGGATTGGGCTACTTTGCTGCACCTTGTTTACTGTTACCGTTACTTGCTTGCTACCAATTATCTTGCTATCAAACTATGTGTTACCTACAATTTCAGAGCTTGCAGAAATTACCTTGCTGAAGACCGCTTGTCATTTCCTTCTGCTCCTCGTTGGGTTTGACACTCTTTCTTATCGAAAGGACTACGATTGATCCCCTATACTTGTGGGTCATCAATCCCATCCAATCCCACCACCGTCCAGCAAGCCTACAAAGGAATTACTCACTCAGGGTGGTGAGCATCATGGAATTGTCGATGGAGAAGGGCTGGTGATGACGACGGTGATGAATCCCCCTCTCCAGAGCCCCAAACGGACTCCAGATCTGCCCTCAGGAGGAAGAACAGGAGGTCGCGGTAGCTCCGTCTTGTAAAACGCGATGAAATCTACTCTCTTATTTTTTCTCCAAAAATGTGATTTTATAGGACTAGAATTAGGATCGGGAGAGCTGCGTGGGACCCACGAGCTAACCAGGCACGACGAGGGCCTGGGTCGCGCCCTGTTGGGTCGTGGCCCCACGACAGCCCTTCTCTGCTCCATAATTCATTATATATTCCAGAAAAAAAATCACAAAAAGTTTCGTCCAATTCCGAGAACTTTTATTTCTGCACAAAAATAACACCAAGGTAGTTCTGCTGAAAACAACGTCAATCTGGGTTAGTTTCATTCAAATCATGCAAATTAGAGACCAAAACAAGAGGAAAAGTGTTTGGAAAAGTAGATACGTTGGAGACGTATCAACTCCCCCAAGCTTAACTCATTGCTTGTTGACGTGTTTGAACTGCGTTGGTATTTCCCCAAAGAGGAAGGGATGATGCAGCACAACGACGACAAGTATTTCCCTCAGTTATGAAACCAAGGTTATCAATCCAGTAGGAGAGACAAGCAACCCCATGTAAACGGTACCTGCACACAAAGAACAAAACCTCGCAACCCAACGCGTAAGAGGGGTTGTCAATCCCTCCTCACTAAAAAGATAGATTGGTTTGTATGAGATTGGATAAATAGATCTTGCAAAAACACAAACTAAAATAAGTAAAGAAAAAGTGCAGCAAGGTATTTTTGTGTTTTTGGAATAATAGATATGAAATAAAATACGATAAAAGATAGATCGGAAAGCAATATGATAAAAGATAGACCCGGGGGTCGTAGATTTCACTAGTGGCTTCTCTCGAGAAAATAGCATACGGCGGGTAATCAAATTACTATTGGGCAATTGATAGAAGAACAAATAATTATGACGACATCCAAGGCAATAATCAATATATAGGCATCACGTCCAAGATTAGTAGACCGAAACGATTCTGCATCTACTACTATTATTCCACACATTGATAGCTATCCAGCATGCATCTAGTGTATTAAGTTCATGGAGAAACGGAGTAATGCAATAAGAACGATGACATGATGTAGACAAGATCTATACGTGTAGGAATAGACCCCATATTTTTATCCTTAATAGCAACGATACATACGTGCCTCGCTTCCCCTTCTGTCACTGGGTGAGGACACCGAAAGATCGAACCCATCACAAAGCACATCTTCCCATTGCAAGAAAAATCAATCTAGTTGGCCTAACTAAACCAAAGATTCAGAGAAGAAATACGAGGCTATAAATAATCATGCATATAAGAGATCCAAGAAGACTCAAATAATATTCATGGATATAGATATGATCATAAACTCGAACTTCATCGGATCCCAACAAACACATTGCAAAAAGTCATTACATCAAATAGATCTCCAAGAGACCATTGTATTGAGAATCAAAAAGAGAGAAGAAGCCATCTAGCTACTGCCTACGGACCCGTAGGTCTATGGTGAACTACTCACACATCATCGGAGGAGCATCAATGAGGATGATGAACCCCTCCGTGATCGTGTTCCCCTTCGGCGGAGTGCCGAAATAGGGCTCTAGATTGGCTCTCGTGGTTTTGGAACTTGCGGTGGCTGGAATTGTGTTTCGTCGACTCCCCTAGGGTTTCTGTAATATTTGGGTATTTATAGAGCTCAGAGGCGGTGGAGGAGACCCTCGTGGGCCCACAACTCATCAGGGCGCGTCAGGGGCCTCTAGCGCGCCCTGGTGTCTTGTGGGCCCCACGGGCCTCCCCCCAGGTGCTTCCTTGGCTCCCAAGTTGTCTTCTGGTACAAAAAATCTCCAAAAAGTTTCGTGGCATTTGGATTTCGTTTGGTACTGATATTCTACAAAGGAAAAAAAGCAAAAAACAGCAACTGGCACTGGGCATTATGTCAATAGGTTAGTCCCAAAAAATGATATAACGTTACTATAAAATGATTGTAAAACATCCAAGAATGATAATATAACAACATGGAGCAATCAAAAATTATAGATATGTTAGAGACATATCAACATCCCCAAGCTTAATTCCTGCTCGTCCTCGAGTAGGTAAATGATAAAAATAGAATTTTTGATGTGGAATGCTGCCTAACATGTTCATCACATATTCTTTACTTTTGTAGCATGGACATTTGGACTTTTAGATGGTTCAAAGCAATAGTCTATATTTGACATGAAGACTTCAATACTCAAGCATGTCAACAAGCAACCATGTCTTTCAAATTATCAACACTAAAGAAAGTTATCCCTAGCCCATCATGCTCAATCATTGGTCCATTCATGAAACACACTCGAATATTAGCTACATCCAATGCACAAGTATGATCATAGTGCCCCCTAGTTGGTGCTTTATAAGAGAATATGGAGACTCAAAGTAAAAATAAAAATTGCATAAAGTAAATAGATAGGCCCTTCGCGGAGGGAAGTAGAGATCTGTAGAGGTGCTAGAGCTCAAAGCTTAAATTAAGAGAGAAAAATATTTTGGGTGGCATGCCTTTCCTGTCAACGAAAACTACCGAGAATTTCCAATACTTTCCATGCTAGATATATCATAGGCGGTTCCCAAACAGAAAATAAAGTTTATTCCTTTTTCCACCATTCTTTCACAATCCATGGCTAGTCGTATCCACGGATGCCTTCCATACCAACACTTTCCAAGGAATTTATTATTTCACAACATAAAGTAAATTTATTTTTCATTTAGGGACTAGGCATCCCTATTACCGCCGTACTCTCGTGCAATGACAAGTGAATAAACACTCATCTTGAGAATAACACATCTAGTATGGAAAAATATTGGCCACCCCCTGCCGCTTCATGAGCGGTACGAGCACACAAAAAGGAAATTCATTTTGAAAATTAGAGATGGCACATACAAATTTGCTTGCAACGGCATGGAAATACCGCATATAGGTAGGTATGGTGGACTCATATGACAAAACTGGGTTTAAGGATTTTGGATGCACAAGTAGTATTTCTACTTAGTACAAGTGGAGGCTAGCAAATAGATTGAGAAGCAACCAACCAAGAAACGAAAATTCTAATAAACGGGCATTCAGTATAACTAACCAGAAACTTTCCTTCAAGTCTAGATACATCTTGGTGTTGCCTGGGTCTATCGAGTACGGCGAATCGTGGGCTTCTTGAAGTATCAACTTCCCGAGATCTCAGTCATTGGGCACATAGATACGGTCCTCAAACCCTAGAGTTCCTTGTTCATCCTTCATTCTTTGCTTTATCTCAGCTATTTCCTTGTCCGACTTCTGGGCTTCACGGATTCTTTTGGTCAAAGTGGACTGAATCTCCAGTGTGGCAACATATCCTCTTGGAATTATCTCCAATTTGAGCTCTCTGAGATCGTCGGCTAACTCCTGGGGTAATCCTCCCGCTATGAGTATGTTCACATAACTCTTACGGCTCAAAGCATCTGCTACAACATTTGCCTTCCCTGGATGATAGTGCAATCTCATGTCATAGTCCTTGATCAACTCCAGCCATCTCCTCTGTCTGAGGTTCAACTCCTTCTGCGTGAAGATATACTTCAGGCTCTTGTGATCAGTGTAAATATCACAACTATTTCCGATAAGGAAATGTCTCCAGGTCTTGAGTGCGTGCACTACGGCTGCTAACTCCAAATCATGTGTGGCATAGTTCAACTCATGAGGTCGTAGCTGTCTGGATGCATAGGCTGCAACTTTTCCCTCTTGCATGAGTACTCCTCCAAGTCCTTGACGTGAAACGTCACAATATACCTGGAAGTCCTTCTGAATGTTCGGTAAAATCAACACTGGGGCTGTAACCAAACGTTTCTTCAGCTCCTGGAAACTGGCCTCACATTCCTCGGTCCAAATGTACTTGGACTCCTTCTTCAATAACTCTGTCATGGGCTTGGCAATCTTCGAGAAGTTCTCGATAAACCTCCGGTAATATCCTGCAAGTCCGAGGAAACTGCGGATCTCCTTAACTGAGGTGGGTGCCTTCCATTCGGTGACTGCCTCAAACTTGGCGGGGTCCATTGCTATTCCATCTCCTGAAATAATGTGTCTGAGAAATCCGACTTTCTTCAACCAAAATTCACATTTGCTGAACTTGGCATATAACTGATGCCCCCTGAGCTTCTCCAGAACTAAACACAAGTGTTCCTTGTGTTCTTCCTCGCTCTTGGAGAATATCAATATATCATCGATGAACACCACAACAAACTTGTCTAGATATTCCATAAATACCTTGTTCATCATACTCATAAAATACGCAGGAGCATTAGTCAAACCAAAAGACATGACCGTATACTCATATAAGCCATACCTTGTGGTGAAGGCTGTTTTGGGTATATCCTGTTCATGAATTTTCAACTGATGATACCCTGATCGAAGATCGATCTTGGAGAATACTTTAGCTCCAACTATCTGATCAAACAAATCGTTTATCATCGGCAGAGGGTACTTGTTCTTGATAGTCACCTCGTTCAGTGCACGATAATCGACTACCATTCTCAAGGTCTTATCCTTCTTCTCCACCAAGAGAACTGGGGCTCCCCAAGGTGACGAACTTGGGCGAATATACCCTTTGTCCAATAACTCCTTGATCTGCTTCTTGATCTCTTCCAGATCATTAGCGGGCATCCGATAGGGTCTCTTGGATATTGGGGCTGTCCCTGGTAATAACTCAATCAGGAACTCAATCTCTCTATCCGGTGGCATACCTGGTAATTCCTCTGGAAATACACCGGGGAAATCTTGTACAACCGGCATTTCTTCTTGAACAACTCCCGTGAGGGAATTCACCCGATTACTCTTCGGTGTGTGTCGGGACACATACTTAATCCTCTTCTGCTCCGGGGTGGTGAGAAAAATCGACTTATGGGCACAATCGATGTTTCCTTCATACTTAGTCATCCAATTCATGCCTAGGATCACATCCAATCCCTGTGACTCTAAGACGATGAGGTCGGTGGGGAATACATGGTTTCCAATGTTGAGGTTCAATGCGTGGCATCCTATCCCTGCCGTCATCGTGCCTCCTGGGGAACTGACCTTAATGGGCTGACTAAGGGTTCTAGTGGGCAAACCGTACTTTTCCACAACTACCCTTGATATGAATGAATGAGTTGCACCAGAATCAAAAAGTACCAATACTGGACATGAATGCAATAAAAACTTACCAACCACAGTCTCGGGATGATCATAGACTTCCTCCACATCAATGTGGTTCACCTGAGCACGGGGAAAAGGATTGGGATTCTTAGCTGATGAGTTGTTGTTGCTGTTGCCATTTCCATTTCCCTGCTTATTCTGGGGACATTCAGTGGCATAGTGCCCCATCTTCTCGCACTTGAAGCAGGTGATATGGCTCAGATCTTTCTGAGCTGGAGCTGGACGGTGCTGACTGCCATTGCCGTTCTTGAAGTTGCCATTGTTGGGATGATTGTTACCATTTCCTCCATGGTTGTGCACGACATGGTTATGGTGAGTGTGTCCTCCATACTTACCGGATCCTGATCCGGTATTCCCTAAATAAGGGGAGTAACGGGGCTTCTGCTGAGCTCCAGAGCTATGCTTCCCTGGTCCATTCTTCCTTTTGCGGTTCTCGATCTGTTGCTGCTTCTCCTCCAAGATGAGGGCCTTGTCTACCAGCTCCTGGTAGTTGTTGAAAGTTGCCACCATTAGCTGAATGCTCAACTCATCGTTGAGTCCCTCCAGGAATTTCTCCTGTTTGGCTGCACCATCAGCCACATCTCCTGGTGCATAGCGAGCCAACATGCTGAAGTCATCCACATACTGGGCCACAGAACGATTCCCCTGGCGTAAGTTGCAGAACTCACGCTTCTTCAGACTCATGGCTCCAGCTGAGACATGAGCGGTGCGGAAAGCTTGCTTGAACTGCTCCCAAGTCACACCGGCAATGGGGTACGTGGTGGTGTAATTCTCCCACCATGAAGCTGCTGGGCCTTCAAGTTGATGTGCGGCAAAACGCACTTTCTCAGCCTCATTGCATCCAGCGGTGATAAGTTCTCTCTCCATCTTGCGGAGCCAGTCATCTGCCACAATGGGCTTAGTGCTGCTGGAGAAGGTCGGTGTATTCAGCCTCAGAAAATGAGTCAGATTGTCGGCCTGGGGTGGAGGGTTGTTGTTGTTGTTGGCCTGGTTCTGTATCAGCATCTGCATAAGTGCATTCTGCGTCTGGATCAGCTGGGTGAGCTCCGGGGGAAAGTTAATGGTAGGGTCACGTCTCGGAGGCATCTGGTGTTTTGGAGGGATGAGAAATTAGAATAGAACAAGGGTCTAAGAGAAAATTCACTACCCATATGCAATGCAACAAACATCAACACACCAAACATTCATTCATTCAACTTAAAAGGTTCACACTCGAGATACAAGTCTCATGATAAAACTAAACATCGACCTACGCTTTAACGAGAAAATAAAAGATACATGGCGGTCAAGACTAAAGTCCTCCTCAAAACTCCATGGTGGTGCGTCCTCCTCCGGTGGTGCTCTCCTCATAGTCGTCCTTGTTGCTGATCAAAGGGGCATCGTCACCTTCAGGGTGAAGGTTTTCTCCCATGTCCAGTTGCTCCTCCAGATTCGCAACGAGAGTCTTCAGGTTCTTGATCCTCTCTAAGAAGTCCTTCACTTCATCCTCGTGCTCGTAGTTGGCTTCTCGTATATCATCTTCGAGGTCAAGTTCACGGTTCATTAGCTGCTTGATCTTCTTCGTGTCTCTTCTCACACGGAGCTCCAGGGTCCTGATGTGTGCCTCCAATGTCTGGATATAAGAAAGGACGGAGTCATTGGTCACGGTGCTGATGATATCTCCCTTGGCATCTCTGCAAGAGATCATGGCAAGGTTTGGATCAGTGGAAATGCCTCTATAGACCTCCTTGATATGTCCGAGTGCACAGTGAATCGCCATGTTCCTTCCGAGAATCCACTCGGGAGCAACGAACTTGAAGTCAATGGGCTCTGTGCGGTTCCCAAAGGTCCTTCCGGGGATGTGTACTTCAATCCTGTAGCAAGTGTCTCCCGGATAAGACATGATAGAGGTCCCGGTGATAGTCAACGGAGCAATCCTTATGTCCTTAACAAGCTCCACCATCTCTTTGCCGAAGGGCATTGTTGCGTCGGGCTGGCAAAACTCTGTCATCTGAACTGGGGTGAAGGTGGCCATCTAGAAATATTGGAAATCGGAGAGAGGTCAGATATGAGCAGATGAGAATATAGGAATTTTAAAGACAAAAGTAAAAATGGTTTTCTTCCTAAGGCTTTTCAAATCCTAGAGGTTACGTCCTACGGTCAGCGTGTGCTCTGATACCATATCTGTAGCGACCCGACCTGAAACGGTCGAATCTCCGGTGTTTCCGTACCATCCCAAGATCATGCTGGTACACATGCGGTACATCAATGTATATATCAAAGGGAAATCACACAGCTTTATTAATCGAAATCTCATATCGAGTCCTTTATTACAATGAAGATTACAATAAAGTGGCTGAAGGCCAACTCATGAGTTAAAACTAATCAAAATCTTGCGGAAGCTTCAAAGGTAGTTGAGTCCATCCGACTCCAAAGGCATCTCACCAAGCGTAGAACGTGTCCTCACTCCTGGTCGGAAAAGTACTCTGCAACATGATACGTTGCAGCCGTGTAGGTCAGCATATTGAATATGCCGGCAAGTCACAACAGAGAGGGTTGAAAATATCATCTATACTATATGCATATATGGCGGGTGGGGCTGTAAGTTTAAGTTTTGCGTAAAGCAGATTTTTCCTACAACAAGAGAGGGGCAAAAGCAAAATTAATACTACAATGTTGGTTGTTTAATGAGAAGGTTCCACCAACCATTTCTCATACCCAAGTTAACAATAACACCCACATCATTAATATTATTTGTGTTGAGAGTTCTTGATAGTTTCAGTTCCTTTGGCTCAAGTTGTCCGTAACCGTGGACACGGCTAATCGGTTAGGTTGAGTACTCTGCAGAGTTTTGCACACGTTCCCCACAAGATTTGATCTCCTCCGTTGAAGTCCTCGCACTGCCGGGTGTTTGAGAACCGGATGATCAAAACATGGTCTTCCAAAGGGTTCCTCTGAGCCACTACCGGTGGCCATCCAATCCTAACGTTCTTCTACATCTCGTAGCACCGTCCGTCCGGAGTCGCCACGATGTCCAACCAAGCCAGAGCCCATAATGGCTTGTGGCTGTGCAGGTAAGCCTCGGGTCTTGAAGTATCCATCCGTCTCTTCGTGCCTGGGTGGAACTTTCCGCATGAATACTGGCACTTCTCCAGCAACACCTAGGCTACCACTGGGTCCTTCAGGGTGCCGTTCAACTGTCTTCCACCCAGAGGTGTATTGCATCATGAGGTCTTGAAAATTCTTGAAGTCTTGTGGTATTGATCATAAATTAAATCTCACAACAGTCATGATAACACTCAGCCAACCCCGTCTACTAGAAGCATAGCAAAATAAAAATAACGTTTCCCGGGCCATAGTGACAAGGGTATTGGGGTGCCTACCACATGATACTACTCAAGAACCAAGTTTCGAATTACCTACTTTGCATGCAATGGGTGGAGAGCTTGAACTAATGCAAATAAAACCATAGGTAAAATACATGATCAATGTGAACTTGCCTTGCTGACGATCTTCGAACTCGAGTGACTCTAGGTAGCAAGCCTCGCACTCCAGATGATCTAACGAAACAAACAATTCACACAATAAGCATAACATATTCACCACAATGAATAACAGCAAGTAAAACCCCTAATAACAACATAATCAATAACACAAACGAAAAAGGAAAAAAAGGCAACCAAAGAAATCACCAAAACTTAATTGCAAAGCTTTACTAAAGTAGAACAACTATAAATAGTTTTCTGCATCTAATAATTTTTAACAGAGAGAAAATTAAAGTTTTATTAGAAAAATAGAGAGTAAATTTACTACAAATTTCTAAGCAAAAAGAATCGATTGAAAAGGTTTTATAAAACAAAAGTTATGGCCTAACTAAAATAGACCTTGAATCTGTACAGATCAAAAATTTATATAAAAAATATTATTTTTATTAGTTCTCTGAATAGGTATAACATATAGAAATTAGTAGCAAAAAGAAACACTCAAAAATCAATTTTTAAATAAAAGTTATACCTAAATTAGTGATTTATACAAATCTGATAGAACTCGTAATTTAATAGTTCAAAAATTATTTTTCGTTGGTTTCTCTAGAAAGATGGGATTTTTGTGAATCTGTAGCAAAAAGAATCAACTGAATCGGAGTTGTAAAACTAAAGATACAAAAAAAACACATCTAATCTGAAAAACGGGAAATTTCTGAAAACGTTATATTGTGGCCGAGTGCCGCGCGCTACGGGTGGTTCTGAGGTGTTCGCTACGGGTGAAGGAAGTGAACGGTTGCTATATAAGTGTTTCGGTGCTAGCGGCTTAAATAAAAAAACTGAGTGGTTGGTTGGATCTAAACCGGACTAACCGAACAAAACCGATCTTCAAAAAAAACCTAACGTTTCGATCTACAGAAAAAAAACTACTAGCGAATAGAGAGCGCTCGTTCTTACACAGGGTTTGTCGACGGGAACAGAGAAGAAGAGGTCGGTGGGGCGGTGGCTCCGGTGATCTTGGTCGACGGCGACGATGTCCAGGCGATGCGTGAGGTCGAGGGCGTTCGGTTTTTGTTGGTGATGAGGCGAGGAGATGACCAGGGGGTGCGGGACGAGCTTGCCAAGCTTCGGTGCTCCGGCGAGGTCGGTTGAGGCTCCGGTGCGCTCTGAGCAAACAAAAGATGTCAAACGGGCGCGCAACGACGAGAGAAGTAGGTTAGACAAGGTTTGGTGGTTCGAAGTTGCTCACCGGTGTCGGAATCTACGGTGAACCATCTCGGCCACAGCGAGATCCAAACGGCGAGGGAGAGCGTTGGGGTGGTTTTCGCGAGGGGTTTCGAGGGGAATCGGTCGAGGAGGTCCAGGGCTATTTATAGGACATGTTCGTGGGCAAGGGGGCAACCTCGGGCTAGGGTTTCCGAAGATCGTGGACGCGGGATGGCATGAAATATTTTCTGTTAAGGAGAAGGTTTCATGAGGAGGAAGAAGATATAGTGGGTCCCAAGTGTCGGTGTGAGAGAGAGATACGAGGGAGAGAGAGATCGATCGGGAGAGCGCACGTGGGAGCTAGGGACTCATGGCGGCGGCTGGGAGGAAAACGAGCGCTAGGGGTCGTTCCCTCGTGCGCATGGCTGTTGCGTGCGCTTGGCTGGCCAGCGTGCGTAGCACTTTGGTTTCGTTTTGTTTTTTTACAGATCTAAACGAAGAAAAAGAAATATCAAACGTTAAAATAAAAATATGGTATTATATACCAAAACGATCAAAAAAATAAATCCTATAACATGGACATTTTTGTTTGACGCAAAATAAAAACTTTATAATTTTTTTTTTTGAAAATTCAAGTAAAACCAAATTTGACTTTCAAAATAAATTGGCACTATTTTCTCCTGACTTTTGGGGTGTCATGTTACCTCCTCTCATACTCTTTGGTCAAAGTATTCTGTCAGGGATTTGTGAATAAAATTCAAATGCCAATTGAAATGAAGCCAAAATCAAAAATGAAAATTCAATTGCCACATTTATTTCAACCAAAATGCATAGATGCTTAACTATAATTGTAAAATATTGTTACAAAAATGATTGAAAAACATCCAAGAATGATAATATAACAGCATGGAACAAGCAAAAATTATAGATACGTTGGAGATGTATCAATATATCAGCCATTTGCAAAGATATCTTAGTGGGTGTTGATACGTCTCCATCGTATCTACTTTTCCTCACACTTTTGCCCTTGTTTTGGACTCTAATTTGCATGATTTGAATGAAACTAACCCGGACTAACACTGTTTTCAGCAGAATTACCATGGTGTTGTTTTTGTGCAGAAATAAAAGTTCTCGGAACTCGACGAAACTTTTTGGAGATTTATTTTACAATAAATAAAAAATACTGGAGCCAAGAACCACCGGAGGGGGAGCCCTGGCTGGGCACGATACACCAGGGCGCGCCAGCCCCCCCAGGCGTGCCCTGGTGGGTTGTGCCCACCTCGGGGCCCCACTGACCCTAATTCCGACACTATAAAATCCTATTTTTGGAGGAAAAACCCAGAGAGAAAGTTTCATCGCGTTTTACGATATTGAGCCGCCGTCACCTCCTGTTCTTTATCGGGAGGCCAGATCTGGAGCCCGTTTGGGGCTCCGGAGAGGGGAATCTTCGGTCATCGTCATCATCAACCCTTCTCCATCGCTAATTCCATGATGCTCCCCACCGGGAGTGAGTAATTCCTTCGTAGGCTTGGTGGTCGGTGAGGAGTTGGATGAGATTCATCATGTAATCGAGTTAGCTTTGTTAGGGCTTGCTCCCTAGTATCCACTATGTTCTGAGATTGATGTTGCTATGACTTTGCCATGCTTAATGCTTGTCACTAGGGCCCGAGTGCCATGATTTCAGATCTGAACCGTTTATGTTTTCACCATTATATCTATGTTCTTGATCCGATCTTGTTAGTCATACGCACCTATTACGTGTTATGATCCGTAAACCCCGGAGTGACAATAGTCGGGATACTTTTCGGTGATGACCGTAGTTTGAGGAGTTCATGTATTCACCGTGTGTTAATGCTTTGTTCCGGTTCTCTATTAAAAGGAGGCCTTAATATCCCTTAGTTTCCTTATGGACCCCCCTGCCACGGGAGGGTAGGACAAAAGATGTCATACAAGTTTTTTTCCATAAGCACGTATGACTATTTACGGAATACATGCCTACATTACATTTATGAATTGGAGCTAGTTCCGTATCACCCTAGGTTATGACTGTTATATGATGAATATCATCCAACGAGTTCACCGATCCAGTGCCTACGAGTTTTCCACATATTGTTCTTACTAAGTTACTATTGCTACTGCTACCGTTACACTTGCTACAAAACTATTGCTGCCACTGCTACGGTTACCGTTACTGCTACCACTGCTATTAAAACTATCATACTACTGTGCTACTGATCACTCTACTGCAGATATTTAATCTCCAGGTGTGGTTGAATTGACAACTCAGCTGCTAATACTCGCAAATATTCTTTGGCTCCCCTTGTGTCGAATCTATAAATTTGGGTTGAATACTCTACCCTCGAAAACTGTTGCGATCCCCTATACTTGTGGGTTATCACGTGTAAGCTTATTCAATTCAAGTCTTTTATACAGAGTGAAAGGCATAACACTAACACCAGCTCCTAAATCACATAAAGCAGTTTTGATATAGTTTCATTAAATAGAGCAAGGTATTGTGGGTATACGAGGATCTCCCAACTTCTTAGGCACTCCTCCATCAAAAGAATAATTAGCAAGCATAGTAGCAATTTCAGTTTCAGGCATTTTTCTTTTGTTGGTAATAATATCTTTCATATACTTAGCATACCGAGGCATTTTCAAAATATCAGTCAAGCGTGTGCGAACAGTGACATGTCTAATCATTTCAGCAAAGCACTCAAAATCCTCCTCGTCCTTACTCTTGGAAGGTTTATGAGGGAAAGTCATGGGTTTTTGAACCCATGGTTCTCTTTCTTTACCTTGTTTCCTAGCAATAAAATCTTTCTTTTCATAACGCTTATTTTTGGGATGTGGGTTATCAAGATCTTTAGCAGGTTCTATTTTCACATCATTATCTTGCTCTTTATTGTCTGGTTGAGCATCTACGTGAGTCTCATCATTATTATTATCATAATTATCATTATCACTAGATGCGTGTTCACTACCAGCTTGTGTCTCAGCATCAGAAATAGAAACATCATTATGTTTTTCAACAGGTTTTTCCATAATAGGTTCACTAGAAGCGTGCAAAGTCCTATCCTTTTTCTTTTTCTTATTAGATGGACTAGGTGCATCATCATTAACTCTCTGAGAATCTTGGTCTATTCTCTTAGGATGACCATCAGGAAAGAGAGGTTCCTTAGTCATTCGACCTCCTCTAGTCATTACTCTAACAACATGATCATTCATATTATAATTTATTTCAGCAAGCAAATCATTTTGTGACTTAGCAACTTGGTCTAGTTGTGTGTGAACCATTGAAGCATGTTTACCCAGACCCTTAACATCATTAGCAATTCTAAACATCAAGTCACTCAAGCGATCTATCATCATAGCATTACGCCTTAATTGAGTTTTGACATAATCATTGAAATGTTCTTGCTTAACAATGTAATTATCAAATTCATCCATGCATTGACTAGGAGTCTTAGTATAAGGTATATCACTTTCATTAAAGGTACGGAGAGATTTTACCTCTACTACCTGTGTCGGGGTGTCAAGTCCATGTATTTCTTCAATAGGTGGTAATTTCTTGACATCTTCAGTTTTAATACCTTTCTCTTTCATAGATCTTTTGGCTTCTTGCATATCTTCAGGACTGAGGAATAGAATACCTCTTTTCTTTTGAATAAGTTCTGGCGGTGATTCAGGAAGTGTCCAATCATCGGCATTTTACAATATATTATTCAATAGTTCTTCAGCTTGACCAACAGTTCTTTCCCTGAAAATACAACCAACACAACTATCTAGGAAATCCCTAGAAGCATCGTTTAATCCATTATAAAAGATATCAAGTATTTCATTTTTCTTGAGATGATGATTAGGCAAAGCCCTAAGTAACTGGAGAAGCCTCCCCCAAGCTTGAGGGAGATTCTCTTCTTCAATTTGCACAAAGTTAAATATTTCCTGTAAAGCAGCTTGTTTCTTATGAGCAGGAAAATATTTTTTAGAGAAGTAATAAAGCATATCCTGAGAGCTACGCACACAACCAGGAGCAAGAGAAAGGCACCAATCTTTAGCCTCACCTTTTAGCGAGAAGGGAAAAAGCTTAAGGATATAGTAGTAGTGTATCTTTTCCTCATTAGTAAACAAAGCGGCAATATCATTCAACTTGGTGAGGTGTCCGATAACAGTTTCATTTTCATAACCATGGAAAGGATCAGATTCAACTATAGGGATTAACTCAGGGTCTACAGAGAATTCATAATCCTTATCAGTAACAAATATAGGAGAAGTAGCAAATTTAGGATCATGTTTCATTTTCTCCATCATAGATTTTTCTTTCAGTTTGGATACTAGCTTCCTCAAGTCATCTCTATTTTCACAAACAAGAAGGTCCCTAGATATTTCATCATCCACAACATAACCTTCAGGTACATAAGGCAATTAATAATTATTGGGAGAGCGAGGTGTAATAGGTGACTCAAGATCTTCATCAATTTCAGCGTTTTCAAGTTCTCTTGCTTTAGCAATATGAGCATCAAGTAATTCATTCAGTGGCACTGTTTTAGTTTCATCAAATGTAGTAGTAGTAGCATCATTAATTTTAGAGGTAGCATCATCAAGTTCATGTGACATATCAAGACGATCAACAGGTGGTGGTGTAACAAGCTGATTCAAAACAGTAGGTGAATCAAAAGCAGAGCTAGATGGCTGTCGTTGATTTGTCACGGCTTGATGTCCTCGTGAGAGAACTTAGGTGTGAGGCTATCGCAACTATGTGGCGGCTTGAGAGGGGTTGGTCGGAATCAAGAGACGCGAGTTTACCCAGGTTCGGCCCCTCCGATGGAGGTAAAAGCCTACGTCCTGCTTTGTGTCTATATTGATGATGATGACAATCTCAATTACAAGGGTGCGGAATCGCTACCTCTAATCTCGAGAGCCTCTAATCTGTCTATCTCTAATGACTTGTCTCTCTAAGACCTGTCTATGGAGACGTCTAAAAACTTGACCCTCTTGGGGTGACCTGCCGCTCCTTATATAAGTTGAAGGGGCGGTTTACATGTAGAGTCCAAGTCGGATTAAGACTTTAACCTATTATGACTATCCATTGCGGGCTTCTCTTCGTGGGCTTCTGAGTCCCGGGCGGCTTACAACCGGGCAGCTTACAGCCGGATTCATTTCCGGGACTCATCTTCAGGCATTGTGTGTCTGCCAGGTCATAACTGTTCCGGGTCATAACTCTCTACCGGGTCATAACCATTCCGGGTCATAACTGTCTGCCGGGTCATAACCATTCCGGGTCATAACTGTCTGCCGGGTCATAACCATTTCGGGTCATAACTGTCTGCCGGGTCATACCGCGGGGTATATCCCCGACATTAGCCCCCAGGTTAGCTTGAATTTATTCATGGTAAGCTCCTGAAATAAGAATATGTAAACGGACCAGACCACTCAAAAAGACCAGTTGATCAGCTCCTGAAAATTCTGAAACTCTGTCATACAATACACTGACGCTGGCTCCTTGGAGAAAAAATAATCCTTACTGTTTACTGCCTTGTTTTGATCAAAATTCGTCTGATGTTGTGCCAACTTTCAATACTTCAGACTACCTGTAGCCCCCAAGTCAGTCATAAGTTGAATGTTCCACATATGTAGCCCCCAAGTACCGGGTTGTCTTGCCTGCAGCAACCTGGGACTTGTAAATGTCTTACGTTCATAAACCTTCAACCAGTGTAGCCCCCAAGGGCCGGGTCATTATGCAATAATGAGCAGGAACTTGTTGTAGATCTGATCATATAGACTTGAGGAGCAATGTGTAGCCCCCAAGGGCCGGCTCAGTAAGACAATACTGGGCTGGGACTTAGAAAAAGATAGAAAATCCGGCTCATCTCCTTGATATAACAGGGTCTGTTGATACTTTGAAAAAACAACTTGCATTAGCCCCCAAGTGTCATGGCGCATGCTTGCAGCGACATGGGACTTGCATACTTGATATAAACTGGACTTGAATAATGTAGCCCCCAAGTGCCGGTCGTATGCCTGCAACGATTCGGGACTATTCCTTCCATTGCAGAATAAATGATATCCATTATATGGACGATATTGCTGAATGCTTGGCATATCAATGTTGAACCATGCTCCCTGCTGTGAGCTGGTATTATTGGATGAGGGAATAACAGCCATTACTCTGAAGGGGTTTTTGAAAACCTCAATTATCCAATATAGGTTATGATAACCATAATAAAAATCCAACCACATTGGCTATTTAGGATTGGAACATGTAACCCGGTTTGAAAACTGGTTCCTGCAATATAATCCAGGATATCCATGCATATATGATGCATGGTAAGATGATGCAATGATGATGCAATGTATGATGCAACGTATGATGCAATGTATGACACCATGTATATCTCAAATATTTGTAAGTCGGCCTGAAAGGCACAACCAAAAGAGATCAACTCTTGAAAATTATAAGACGGCTTTAAAGGCACAGCAAGAAAAGATAAACTCTCAAAAATTATAAGCCGGCTTTAAAGGCACAGCAAGAAGAGATCAACTCTCAAAAATTATAAGCCGGCTTTAAAGGCACAGCAAGAAGAGATCAACTCTCAAAAATTATAAGCCGGCTTTAAAGGCACAGCAAGAAGATCAAATCTTGTTCTTATATCTGTTTGAGAATGCTCTGAAAAGCTAGGCCTATAACTTTTTAACACCTATAGCCGGGTCTCACGTGGCGTAAATCCGTCGTTTTAACCTTACCAAGTTCAGGGTCTTAAAAAGATTAACTGGTAAGAGTACGAACGGGCCACATAGCGGAGGGGTTACGGCGTACAGGTGAGTTTGTCCCATAGCCGGCTCTCACGTAGCATAAATCCGTCGTTTAAACCTTAACAAGTTCAGGGTCTTAAAAAGATTAACTTGGAAAGAGTACGAACGGGCCACATAGCGGAGGGGTTACGGCGTATAGGTGAGTTTATCCTAGCTTACTGTAAGCCAGCTCTCTCATGACAAAGCCGCCGATTTAACCTTGACAAGTTCAGTGTCTTTATGGCGAGATTAACTTTCATAAGTTCAGGGTCTCTGTAGCAAGATTGACTGTCAAGAGTTCGGCGGTCACATGGCGGAGTAGCAAGTTGCAAACAGGCAGGTTTAACTCATAAGTGGCGTGGAAGCCGGTCAAGAGGGTATGAAAGCTAAACTCAATGAGTTGGAAGCCCCCAAGTGACTTTATGATGATCCAATTAATCAGGGCACCCATGTTTGGACGGTCGCATCATGGCGGCTCGTCCTCTTGGGCGACTTTAAATCTTCCGCCAATAATGTAGTAGCACCCAGGACCGGGTTGTCTTCCTCGCAATGACCCGAGGTTCTTGTTGAAAACGACCAAAATGTGTCGATCCATGTTTGTAGTCCCCGAGTCTTAAGTCGACTCGAAGAGGCAGCTTGAGAGTCTTCATAATTGACTGTGGCATAAGCCAGCATATGGTTGACGTCGGATAACTGAAATTTATTGAAGCCAAAAGCGTGTGGCGAGTTGATGATCTGCGCAACACTCATTGTATGTCCTTGGCATTGATAACGCAACATGAACCCGCAGAATGTTGACATGGCGGGTTATAAATGATCCCATATGTTTTTTGTCAGTAATCCGGCCAGCGGTTCATCCCTGCTGGTTGTTGAAGTTAACCAAAACACAGTAGCGGCGACTTGCACGCCTATCCATTGAGCTATCCGGTGGAGGCAGAGGCTGATAATATATCATGACTTGCTTCAGAATTGTTGGAATAGTCCGGGCTGCAGGAGCGGCGTCTTGCGCGCGTCTGTTGGGCGGCTCATATAGTCGAGCACTGCACCGATGTGTTGATGTAAACCGGACCGCGGACACGGCGGCTTGCGCGCGTCCGTTGGGCGGCTCAAGTGAGCAAGCACGACACTGACGTGTCAATGTAGATTGGACCGCAGGGTGACGACTCACGAGCGCTCGTTGGGAGGCTCATACTGGTGTATGCGGCCCTTGGCGTGTTGATGTAGACATAGAAGTCAGCCGCAGCGTTTGAAGACGGCGCGGTCACGAGAGACGGCCACGGCATTGTAAGCCGGTGCGGTCGCGAGAGACGGCCGCGGCGTTGTAAGCTGGTGCGGTCGCGAGAGACGGCCGCGGCGTTGTAAGCCGGTGCATTGATGTAGACCCGACCGTATGAACGGCGGGTTGTATGCATCCGTACGGTAGCTCGTCATGGCGCATATGCGGACGCGGCCTCTGATGAATGCGCGCGAGGACCGGACCGTACTCTGGCCATGAGTTAATCGACCTAATGATTTGTAGAAACTACCGATGATCCGTGTACGGACGTAATCGGACAAAACAGATGTCCTTCATCCAATCAGGCCCCACCTCTGATTTTTTTTATCTCGTCCATCCTGCCCTCATCTCACTCCTTTCTTATCCTCCCACCAACCGCACGGCGCGAGTGAGGCGAAGTATGATTGCAACGACAGCCGGCAGCCAGCTCAAATCAAGCCACGCAGGCTGGAGCGGGGCCACCCGGCGAAGCGGGGAGGTGCCATGGCGCGGTGGGCATGGCGAGGCCGAGCCGGGGAGGCGGCCACGGCGCAGCGGTGCGGAGAGGCCGAGCGATACATGCGCGGGCGCAGCTGGAGGTGAGGCGGAGCGACGACAGCTGATATGGCGAGGGGCGCGAGGTGAGGCGGCATGCGGGCAGAACCGGCGCGGGCACACGCGCGTGCGAGCCGGGGCAGGGCCGGGTGTAGATCAGGCGGCTCACTAAGCCACCGCAGTGGGGCGTGGCATCGACGGCAGGTTGAGGCCGCGGTGGCTGAGGCGCGGGAGAGCCGGAGGCCGCGGGAGGAGCCGGAGGCCGCGGCAGCTGGGCGGCTCGGCTCGGCGAAGAGGCGGCCCACGGCGGCCGGGCGGCTCGGCGAGGCGAGGAGCTGCGCAGCTGCGGCCGTTGGTCAGACCGAAGCGACAGGGGACAACATCCGGTTGCGGGGCCGGGCAACCGGCGGGGCCAGCGCGTGGGTGTGGTGATGCGGGTGCCGGCGAGGCATAGTGGGAGCCGCGGGCCGGCGCACAGGGGTGAAAACGCCCTGAGTATTAGCAGGTGAAGGCGGCTTTCGGTGAGGAGAAGCGAGGCCGAGCCATAACGGCCGCGGCAGGTGCAGCGGAGGCCGACGCCCCGGCGGCTCAAGGCACGGCGGCTCGAGGCGCAACGGCGACTCAAGGCGAAGGTGCGGCGGGCGCGGCGGCTCGAAGTGTGGCCAACGGCCGGCGCCGCGGCAGATCAAGACGCAATGGCGACTCAAAGCGCGGTGGATTCTACACCACGGCGGCTCCGGACGCGCCGCGAGCCCAAGGAGGCAGGCCTCAGCGGCGGCTCGAGGTAGAGCCAGCAGCAGCGGATGAGGCCGTGGCGACGGAGGGCCGTCTCAAGGCTCGGCGGATGCGGTGTCGAGGGCACGACGTAGGTGAAGCCACTCACCCGGGGTGGCTCGGCGGCGACTTGGTCGGGGTGGCTCGCAGAGCACGAACGCCGGCAGCTTGGAAAGCTCGGCGGCCGGTGGCTCAACACGGCAGCGGCGGCACCAGCGGGTTGACGACGGTGGCAGACCGCTCGGTACGGGGCCGACGGAGGCCAAGGAAAGCTTATGGCGGAAACGGACGAGCGAGGCAAGGCCACGACGGATGGCCGTCTCAGGAGGAGGTGAGGCCACGGCGGCTCGGACGCGTGCGTGGGCGCGCCGACGGGGCAACGCTGCAACGGGAGCCGGGCGCGCGACGGAGGCAAGGCCGCGGCGGTGCTGACGGTGCGGAGCGGCGCGGCAGCAGGCGAGGCGTAGTGCAGGCGGAATTGGCGGCTCGGACGCGCATCGTTGACTCCGTAGTCGACCCGATCTATAGCTTTTTTATGGTCACGTGAGAACCATGCAACGCACTTGCTAGCTAGCAACTTCTTTGTTTTCTGTTTTTCCTTTGGCCTTGATCCGTATCCGGGTCAAAGTAGTACTTCCTTTAAAACATGCTGCTTCTGATTCTGTGATTGTTACCAACCAAGCCCGGGTTTGACTCCAATTTGTCTCGCATGAACGTCGAAGTTCGCACAGGCAGCCAGGACGATGGAAACTAGCTCCAACTGGCTCAGATGCGGGCATCGACCGGATCACTGGAAATCAGCGCAGACACGGGAGTCAGCTGGAACGCTGGGAACCGGCGCAGTCGCGGTTTGTTGGAGCTTGCGAGGGGCAGTGTTGATGTCGAGCCCCGGGCATTGGTACGGCGAGTTGCCACCATTGTTGATGAATATGAACCCATCGAAATCTGAATCCTTATGCATGCAAATCTTTTGAACCGGCTCTTCCTCATCCGGCTAATAGCAAACTTCTCGATCCCCGGAAGAGCTCCCTCCAAGAACACAAAACCACGGCGCGCAGCCCCATGGTGGGCGCCAACTGTCGTTGATTTGTCACGGCATGATGTCCTCGTGAGACAACTTAGGTGTGAGGCCATCGCAACTATGTGGCGGCTTGAGAGGGGTTGGTCGGAATCGAGAGACGCGAGTTTACCCAGGTTCGGCCCCTCCGATGGAGGTAAAAGCCTACGTCCTGCTTTGTGTCTATATTGATGATGATGACGATCTCGATTACAAGGGTGCGGAATCGCTACCTCTAATCTCGAGAGCCTCTAATATGTCTATCTCTAATGACTTGTCTCTCTAAGACCTGTCTATGGAGACGTCTAAAAACTTGACCCTCTTGGGGTGACCTGCCCCTGCTTATATAAGTTGAAGGGGCGGTTTACATGTAGAGACTTTAACCTATTATGACTATCCATCGCGGGCTTCTCTTCGTGGGCTTCTGAGTCCCGGGCGGCTTACAACCGGGCGGCTTACACCGGGCGGCTTACAGCCGGATTCATCTCCGGGACTCATCTTCAGGCACTGTGTGTCTGCCAGGTCATAACTGTTCCGGGTCATAACTCTCTGCCGGGTCATAACCATTCCAGGTCATAACTATCTGCCGGGTCATAACCATTCCGGGTCATAACTGTCTGCCGGGTCATAACCATTCCGGGTCATAACTGTCTGCCGGGTCATACCGCGGGGTATATCCCCGACAATGGCAGTTCCTTACCTCCTCTTGTGCGAGAGGGGACGATCTTAGTTCGAGTATCTTTCCGATTCTTCATAGTGGCGATTGGATATCCTCAAGTTAACACAATAAATATTGCTATGCTCCCTGGCAACAGCGCCAGAAAAAGGTCTTGATAACCCACAAGTATAGGGGATCGCGACAGTCTTCACGGGTAGTATTTCACCCTAATTTATTGATTCGACACAAGGGGAGCTAAAGAGTATTTATTGGCCTTAGTAGTTGAGTTGTCAATTCAACCACACCTGGGATATCTCTCTGCAGCAAAAATTTAGTAGCACGGCAAATAGTAGTAGCAATAGTAACAATGACAGTGATAGCAGCGATTTTGTAGTAATTGTAACAGTAGCAGCAACAGAAGTAACTTAGCAAGATTCAATACGAGAAAAGCGTAGGCACGTGGACCGGTGATGGATAATGATTTGGATGACATCAATCATGTAACAGTTACACACTAGGGCGACACAGAACTAGCTCCAATTCATCAATGTAATGTAGGCATGTATTCCGTATATAGTCATGCATGCTTGCGATAAGAACTTGCATGACATCTTTTGTCCTACCCTCCCGTGGCAGCGGGGTCCTATTGGAAACTAAGGGATATTAAGGCCTCCTTTTAATAGAGAACCGGAACAAAGCATTAACACATGGTGAATACATGAACTCCTCAAATTACGACAGTCACCAGAAAGAATCCCAATCATTGTCACCTTGGGGTATGTGGATCATGACACGTAATAGGTGATTACAACTTACAAGATAGGATCCAAAACACTCTTATATTCCTGAAAACATAATAGTTTCAGATCTGAAATCATGGCACTCGGCCCCTAGTGACAAGCATTCACTACTGCAGGATGCTGCTAACGCGACACATCAATCAGAGACCCTTCGATGAAACTGTGTGCGATGCATGAATCGCAAACGGTATAGTTCAAGCTCCGTCGCTAATGGCACGAACTGTGTGCGAAGGCGGATCCATCAAATACGATTCAGAAAGTAGTTGTGTGTGCGATCTACGGCAGACAGTTTGTTCTTATGAACCGTTTGTGTTTAGCGAAGTTAACAGAAACGGTTACACAGATCCAGATTTGTTCGATAGTGGGCACACAGTTCATCACTATAAACTGTGTGCGATAATATAGCAGAACACAAACGATTCAGTATAACAAGATGTGTGCGATATAGGGCACACAGTTCACTACATAAACTGCGTGCGATGATATAGCAGAACACAAACGATTCAGCATAACAAGATGTGTGCGATAGAGGGCAAACAAGTCAGTAATCACAATCGTGTGCGAACACAAGAAATAACACAAACGATTGGTGTTAATAACCTGTGTGTGTTGTGGGAAAACGGTTGCTGGTATACAATTTGTCAGTGATTGATGAAATCATCACCGACGGGTTTCGTAGTTTTGTCCGTGTGTACTGTGATGTGCTCTGTCTGCACAACATCTATGCTGCCTACACAAACGGTTGCACAGATCAAGATGTGTGTGACAAACGGCATACCGTGCGCTCGGATGAAATGTGTGAGCCAAAATAACACAAACAATTGGGCGTAACAAGATGTGTGTGATGCCCAGCAAACAGGTCAGTAATCTAAATTGTGTGGAAAGACAGAAAATAACACAGACGGATAATAACACAAACGATTCAGAAAGTGATAGCACAAATTATCGTTCGCACTCCTACATAATCGACTAAAAACATAATAGCGGCATTACATATCAGCAAGGTTCAGAAAACAGCAAAATGGAAACAGCTACTCGTCGTCGTTGTTGCGGGGTTGGCCTGTTGATTCGCCAATGTACAAATAGCTTCTGCACTCATGCAACATCCTCTCTATGGAAGTAGGATCCACTTTCGGGTCGGCGATGACCATATTCTTGAATGCTTCATAGGCCCGGACTTTCCTCTGCTCATACCCCATCACGATAGCTCCGGTCTCATGGAAAATCCCGTCCATGGCTAAATGCCTGCGTATGGCCCACTTACGACGAAGATATTCACAGCGGTCGTAAACAACATAGTCAAGAGCTGCGCGTTGTGCTAGAGCGGTAGGAGACTGTAGTAAGGAGGCTGCTGCCCTTATCGAGGCCAAATCCACGTGAGCCGGCAAGGCAACGGCGAACTGGTCGGCGCATGATGCCCTTTCGAAGGCCACAGCCGCGCGTTCCACGTACAGAACCGCACTTGCCCGCAACCGATCTGATGTAACCTTCATCTCTTCCGCTATTCCCTCCAAGGCCTCCGAACCCTCAGCAGCGCGTACCACCACCAAGGCCTCTGGATCCTCAACAGTGCGTACCTACCTCAACCGCGCGCTCCTCCGCAGCGGGGTCCTCCGCGCGGATGACATGTCTAATGTTGAGGATTTTGTGGAGGCGGGGACAGTGGGGAGAAGAAGGACATATTTGTGGGGTGCGAGAGGGGAAAGAGACGGTGGAGAGCAAAGAGTGGTGATATTTATTTATGACCCTATACACGATTGCAGACAGTTGCTATATGTGTTCCGTGTGCGATTATGTGTGCACGGAAAAGAACTCAAAAACTATGAAAATGCTTCCCGCGCAAGCGCACGCACTAGCCACAACGGTAAATTATAAAATGATAAAATCCCCAACCCCCTTGGCAGTAGCTAGCTATAAATAACCACAGCGATGGCCGGCGGCAGCGAGTCAATGATCCCCTGGCTAGTTGCCACACACACCATCAAACCCCCAATGGCCGATGACAGGATGGAGTTGGGCGACGGCGGAATCGAGGCTGCGTGCGCGATGGTCAGCTTGAGGATCGACGGCCATGCCGCTACCTCTCCCGACGACAGCCAGAGGAGGCATAAATCATGACATGAGCAAGACAAGAAGTTAGCCAGGGTCGTCTTGAAAGCAGCTAGCGATCGCCAGCGGGCAATATTGCGGGCTCGGCGCAGAGTGCGCCGGATGGTGCAGGCGGCGGAGGAGGAACCGCGACGCTGCAAGGACAACCGCGTCAGTGGCCGCCGCATGAGGCGTAGGCTTATGTCCCAGATGGAGGAGGACGCAGCTCCGGACGTCGGTGGAGGACTTGCGGCCGTTGCTGCGGAATTGGCGATGGTCAGGGTCTCGTCGGCCGCCGTCGTCGAGGCTGACCCTTCCTCGGTCGATCAAGGTGTAGGTCATCGACTTGGTGACCTCCTGTCCTCCTGAGCCAAGGAACGACACGATATCGATGGACGATGGCAGCTGTGCGTGCTGGGTCGGGGTTAGGGGCAGTAGCACTTTTGTGCGCACGCAGTTCATTTATATTGATGTAAAATTAATAGCGAGCTAATGTTTTGTAAATTACTCCGCCAACTATGCACTGTACCAATTTGAGCATGTAAATGCTCAATTGAATTGCTAATGCCTGATTTGTGCTTGCATTGTGGACACTACGGTTGCGTTCGTCGTCGGCAGCCGGCTGCGACAGGCGTCGTCGAGCTTGAACATTTGGTCGGGTCGAGGTCGAGAACGAGAAAGTATACAACAATGTGAATGAGGAAGAAGGGGGAGAGGGTCGGGGACTCGGGGTAGAGGGTCCGCATAGGAAACGGTTCGTAAACATGAACCGTGTGTGATTACTGCCATTAAAGTTTTTGTTGGGACCTTAATTTAGTGCATGTACGAACTAAAATCCCAACTACAGTATACGGGTGTGACGGGAGAAGTTTGGATTGCCGTTCGATCGCGGTGCATCCTATGGTGCGCATGCGCGATCCGTGTGGCTGGTGTTCTGGCCAATCAGAACACACCGCAGAATGGGGTGAACGCACACGGCATTCGCAAAGTAACTGTTTGCCCAAACAAATCACAAAGTTTCAAGGGAAACCCATATTTCCTTGGTCGTTTCTCCATTATTATTTTTCTACTATCAACATACCCACTAGAATGCAACGTGTCCAAAATTCACATTCTTTCAGGCTCGTTTACCATACTTAGTCTTTTTGTGTACTTTTCTAGGCATTTACTGCTTATAATTCAAGTTTGAACGTTTTATTCATGAAAAGGTGTTCAAAACATGTTATCTCGTGTGGTGCCCAGGCATGACCTCAATATGATTCGGTAAACAATTGAGAAGGTATGGATAATGTCGTGATAGACACTCTTCATAAACCAGACCATCACCTATGGAGTTTCATGGTTCGGGTAGCGAAAATCGCCATGTTTTCAAGGGGAACCCATATTTCCTTGGTCATTTCAACTTAATTTATTTTCTACGATCAACATACCCACTAGAATGCACCATGTCCAAATTTCACAATTTTCAGGCTCATTTATCGTATTTGGTCCCTTTTGTGTACTTTCTAGGTCCTTTGTGCTTATAATTCAGGTTAGAACGTTCTGTACATGAAAAGGCGTTCAAAAAGGACTCGAAAATTCATAATTGTGTCGTTGAATAAGTTTTCATGTATTTTATAGGAAACTAATACAATTTTAGAGGATATGTGTGGGAAGAGGCAACTAGAGATGTGTCGTTTATTTGTTTTGTAACTATAGAAAAAATGGAAAACATGCCTGAAGAACATGTTATCTCGTGTGGTGCCCGGGCATGACCTCAATATGATCCGGTAAAAATTTGAGGAGGTATGGATAATGTCGTGATAGACACTCTTCATAAACCGGACCATCACCTATGGTTTCATGGTTTGAGGAGCGAAAATCGCCATGTTTTCTAGGGGAACCCATATTTTTCCTTGGTCCCTTCAACTAGATTTATTTTATATGATCAACATACCCACTAGAATGCACCATGTCCAAATTTCACAATTTTCAGGCTCGTTTATCGCATTTGGTCCCTTTTGTGTACTTTCTAGGTCCTTTGTGCTTATAATTCAGGTTAGAATGTTCTGTACATGAAAAGGCGTTCAAAAAGGACTCGAAATTTCGAAATTGTGTCGTTGAATAAGTTTTCATGTATTTTATAGGAAACTAATACAATTTTAAAGGATGTGTGTGGGAAGAGGCAACCAGAGATGTGTCGTTTATTTATTTTTGTAACTCTAGAAAAATGGAAAACATGCTTGAAGAACATATTATCTCGTGTGGTGCCCGGGCACGACCTCAATATGATTCGGTAAACATTTGAGGAGGTATGGATAATGTCGTGATAGACACTCTTCATAAACCGGACCATCACCTATGGAGTTTCATGGTTCGGGGATGAAAATCGCCATGTTTTCAAGGGGAACCCATATTTTTACTTGGTCATTTCAACTAGATTTATTTTATATGATCAACATGCCCACTAGAATGCACCATGTCCAAATTTCACAATTTTCAGGCTCGTTTATCATATTTGGTCCCTTTTGTGTACTTTCTAGGTCCTTTGTGGTTAGAACGTTTTGTACATGAAAAGGCATTCAAAAAGGACTAGAAAATTCGTAATTGTGTCGTTGAATAAGTTTGCATGTTATTTATAGGAAACTAATACAATTTTAAAGGATATATATTTGCGGGAAGAGGCAACCAGAGATGTGTGTTTTATTTATTTTGTAACTCTAGAAAAATGGAAAACATGCTTGAAGAACATGTTATCTAGTGTGGTGCCCAGGCATGACCTCAATATGATTCGGTAAAAATTTGAGGAGGTATATACGGATAATGTCGTGATAGACGCTCTTCATATACCAAACCAGCACCTATGGAGTTTCATGGCTCGGAGAGCAAAAATCGCCATGTTTTGAAGGGGAACCTATATTTCCTTGGTCCTTTCAACTAGATTTATTTTTTACGATCAACATACCCACTAAAATGCACCATGTCCAGATTCCACAATTTTCAGGCTCGTTTATCGTATTTGGTCCCTTTTGTGTACTTTCTAGGTCCTTTGTGCTTATAATTCATGTTAGAACGTTCTGTACATGAAAAGGCGTTCAAAAAGGACTCGAAAATTCGTAATTGTGTCGTTGAATAAGTTTTCATGTATTTTATAGGAAACTAATACAATTTTAAAGGATATGTGTGGGAAGAGGCAACCAGAGATGTGTCGTTTATTTATTTTTGTAAGTCTAGAAAAATGGAAAACATGCTTGAAGAACATGTTATCTCGTGTGGTGCCCGGGCATGACCTCAATATGATTCGGTAAAAAATTGAGGAGGTGTGGATAATGTTGTGATAGACACTCTTCATAAACCGGACCATCACCTATGGAGTTTCATGGTTCGGGGAGCGAAAATCGCCATGTTTTCAAGGGGAACCCATATTTCCTTGGTCCTTTCAACTTGATTTATTTTCTACGATCAACATACCCACTAGAATGCACCATGTTCAAATTTCACAATTTTCAGGCTCGTTTATCATATTTAGTCCTTTTTCTGTATTTTCTAGGCCTTTTGTGTTTATAATACATCTTTAATGGCAAACGTTTTCTTACAACAAACCGTTTGCAAAGCGTCCGATGGCACGAGAGAGAGAGAAGACTTGAATTTTTTTCCGACGCGGGATCACCAATTTTCTCTTTTCTTGCACACGAGTATTTGATGCGCTTCGTCTGCGTTGCGTGTTCCCCCCCGTAAGGTTCGAGTTTCGCCGCCAAATTTTCAATAGGCACGCGATTTCAGTAGTTATTCCTCCCACCCCATACCCACCCATCACATTTCCCCCTATCCTCACCGCCCTCCCTCCCCCCTATCTAACTACAGCCCAAACCGCCGCCGCCCCGCAACTAGATCTACGTTCTGCACCAGTCTCGCTCGTCGATCTAGTGAGGTAACCTCCGATCTCCATCACTGCCCCAGCCCGATAGCTTAGATGGAGCATGCGAACCACCCTCATGCCTCCACATCCCCATCCCCTATCGCCGAGCATCCCCGCGTAAGCCCAACCACATATCACGCGGAGGTCGAGGAGCTGGTCATGGCGGTCGATGACGTGGTGAACGCTATGCATGCCGACCCGGAGGAACACCTCGCCGCCGACGCCGCCAACTTGGTGCGGGCTCTGGCCTTGATGAAATCCCCAAGCAAATACCCCCCAGGACTTACCAAGTATGAACTGTCCAGTTCATTTTTACGAATACCAGTATAGCAATGTTTAACCGTGTCAATTTCAGTTTCAACGGTACACGTTTAAATTGCCATGTTAGGTTGTCTGTACTCTGTAGTCAACACGTCCGTTGTTCATTTCAGTTATGTGTAGTGTGTTGTTCAAGTATGAACTGTCCAGTTCAATTTTACCAATACCAGTTACAAACTTACAATGCCTATGCTAGGTTGCTGTTAAGCCTGCTGTAGTGAACAGTTATATCAATTATTTACGCTGTCCATTCGGTATCGTGCCACTCTTCGCAAAGAAGATATCACTGGAGATGATGTCCTTCAATTACCATTAGATATTTTTGGTGCATGTTAACCCTGTTGTAGTTGACATGCCTTTCCTTGTACTTACGCAGTTTCATAATGCACGACGATGTTGTTCACCGTCGATGTTAGTCACATCCCAATATCTTATAGTATTTTACATCATTTGTTCAGTTGCAGTTTAGCTTCTAACATTTACTTGTTGCTTGTAGGTACATATGTTAGCGGTACTGATCCACGTTGCGACCAGCAGGAACACCTAGCCACCGACTTTGTGCGGGCTCTGGCCGAGTTGAAGTACACCAGCAACTACCCCTTGGGATTTACCAAGTATGAACTGGCTCGTGATGTTTAACTGTGTCAATTTTTGTTTCACTGGTACAAGTTTTAATGACTATGTTAGGTTGTCTGAACTCTAAAGTTAACATGACGATCCAAGCAAAGCACAAATTATGTGATGAATAGAAATATAGCTCCAAGTAAGATATACCGATAGTGTTGAAGACGAAAGAGGGGATGCCTTCCGGGGCAAACCCAAGCTTAGGCGCTTGAGTCTTCCTCGAATATTACCTTGGGGGTGCCTTGGGAATCCCCAAGGTTAGGTTCTTGTCACTCCTTATTCTCCTCATATCGGTATCTTACCAAAAACTTGAAAGCTTCAATCACACAAAACTTAACGGAACTTCGTGAGATGGGTTAGTGTACTAAAGATAGATCATTCACTTAGGTCCTATCAAGACAAGATTCATAATTGTTCCCACATGATACCTACTGTATTCTACCATTCCCATAATTTATATTACTGAATATAAGCTATGGGAACACTAAAACAAGCAAACTATGCATGCAAAACAGAATCTGTCAAAAACAGAATAGTCTGTGAAGATCTGTAGTGTAACCATACTTCCCTGTCTCAAAAAATTCTGAAATATTAGGACAACCTGACTAATTTGTATATCAAGACTGTGTAAAAATTTCAGATCATTATCACGCTCCAGTAAGAAATTAAAATTCCTGTACTGGAGTCAAAAATTTCTGTTTTGGTTCAGCATCAATTCTACTCATCTTGTGAGTCATCCCAAAGGCTTTACTTGAAACTTTATTGAAATAAAAGACACAAAACATGATTAATACAGTAGCTTAATCATGTGAACACACAAAAACAGAGAGGAAAAGTGTTGGGTTGTCTCCCAACAAGCGCTTTTCTTTAGCTAGGCATGATGATTTCAATGATGCTCACATAGGAATAGTATTTGAAACATGTAAGAGAGCATCATGAATCTCATGACAAGCACATTTAAGTCTAACCCACTTCCTATGCATAGGGATTTTGTGAGCAAACAATTTATGGGAGCAAGAATCAACTAGCATAGGAAGGCAAAACAAGCATAACTTCAAAACTTTGAACACATAGAGAGGAAACTTGATATTATTGCAATTCCTACAAGCATATGTTCCTCCCTCATAATAATTTTCAGTAGCATCATGAAGTAATTCCACAATATAACTGTCACATAAAGCATTCTTTTCATGATCTACAAGCATAGAAAATTTATTACTCTCCACATAAGCATATTTCTTCTCATTCATCGTAGTGGGAGCAAACTCAACAAAATAACTATCATGAGATACATGATTGGCATAATCCAAATTAAAATTAAAATCATGATGACAAGTTTCATGGTCACTATCACTCTTTATAGCATACATGTCATCATCATAATCATCATAGATAGGAGGCATGCCATCATCATAATAAATTTGCTCATCAAAACTTGGGGGGCAAAAAATATTATCTTCATCAAACATAACATCCCCAAGCTTGTGGCTTTGCATATCATTAGCATCATGGATATTCAGAGATTTCATACTAGCAACATTACAATCATGCTCATCATTCAAGGAATTCCCATCAAGAATGTTCATAATTTCTTCCTCTACCAATTGAGCACAATTTTCTTTTCCAGCATTTTTAAGAAAGACATGACAAAGACGAATAAGATGAGGCCACCTCAATTCCATTTTTTAGTTTTCTTTTATAAACCAAACTGGTGATAAAACAAGAAACTAAAAGATTCAATTGCAAGATCTAAAGATATACCTTCAAGCACTCACCTCCCCGGCAACGGCGCCAGAAAAGATCTTGATGTCTACTACGCAACTTTATTCTTGTAGACTTTGTTGGGCCTCCAAGCGCAGAGTTTTGTAGGACAGTAGCAATTTTCCCTCAAGTGGATGACCTAAGGTTTATCAATCCATGGGAGGTGTAGGATGAATATGGTCTCTCTCAAACAACCCTGCAATCAAATACAAGAAATCTCTTGTGTCCCCAACACACCCAATACAATGGCAAATTGTATAGGTGCACTAGTTCGGCGAAGAGATGGTGATACAAGTGCAATATGGATGGTAGATATAGGTTTTTGTAATCTGAAAATATAAAAACAGCAAGGTAGCAAGTCACAAAAGTGAGCACAAACGGTATTGCAAAGCTTGAAAACAAGGCCTAGGGTCCGTACTTTCGCTAGTGCAATCTCTCAACAATGCTAATATAATTGGATCACATAACCATCCCTCAACGTGCAACGAAGAATCACTCCAAAGTTCTTATCTAGCGAAGAACATAAGAAGAAATTGTTTGTAGGGTACGAAACCACCTTAAAGTTATCCTTTCCGATCGATCTATTCAAGAGTTCGTACTAAGATAACATCAAATTATCCTTTCCGTTCGATCTATCTAAGAGTTTGTACTAGAATAACACCATATGATACGCATCAACCAACTCTAATGTCACCTAGATACTCCAATGTCACCTCAAGTATCCATGAGTTAAGTATACGATACGCATCGAACAATTTTAGATTCATAATACTCAATCCACACAAAGAACCTCAAAGAGTGCCCCAAGATTTCTATCGGAGAAAGTAGGACAAGAACGTGTATCAACCCCTATGCATAGATTACCCCAATGTCACCGCGGGAATCCGCAAGTTGAGTACCAAAACATATATCAAGTGAATCAATAGAACACCCCATTGTCACCTCGGGTATCCACATGCAAGACATATATCAAGTGTTCTCAAATCCCATTCAGTCCAACATAACGATATCTCAAAGGGAAAGATTCAATTCATCACAACATGATATCGAGGGAATAACATCATATGATCCGACTATATTAACAAAGCCTGTGATACATCAAGATCGTGACATCTCAAGAACACGAGAGAGAGAGAGAGAGAGAGAGAGAGATTGAACACATAGCTACTGGTACATACCCTCAGCCCCGAGGGTGAACTACTCCCTCCTCGTCATGGCCTCCGCCGGGATGATGAAGATGGCCACCGGAGATGGATTCCCCTCTCCGACAGGGTACTGGAACGTCTCCAGATTGGTTTTTCGTCGATACAGAGAGTTACGGCGGCGGAGCGGAGAGTCTAGGGTTATTTTTGGGGGTTTCCGAATATTTCGTAATTTATAGGCATCGGAGGCGGTGGAGGGGGTACCCGAGGTGCCCAGCACCCACCAGGCCGCGCCAGGGGGCCTATGGCACGCCCTGGTGGGGGCTGGCCACCCTGGGCCCCCTCTTCGGGTGATCTTTGGCCCATCTGGTTTCTTCTGGTCCGTAAAAAATCCACAAAAATCCCCGCAGTGTTTCATCTCTGTTTGGTACTGATTTTCTGCGAAGTAAAAAACAAGCAAAAACAACAACTGGCACTTTGGCACTATGTCAATAGGTTAGTCCCAAAAACTGATATAAAGTTGTCAAAAATGATTGTAAAACATCCAAGAGTGATAATATAGCAGCATGGAACAAGCAAAAATTATAGATACGTTGGAGACGTATCAGCATCCCCAAGCTTAATTCCTACTCGTCCTCGAGTAGGTAAATGATAAAAACAGAATTTTTGATGTGGAATGCTGCCTAACATGTTCATCATATTCTTTTCTTCTTTGTATAGCATGGACATTTGGACTTGTAAATGATTCAAAGCAATAGTCTAGTTTTAACATAATGACTTCAATACTCAAGCATGTCAACAAGCAACCATGTCTTTCAAAATATCAACACTAAAGAAAGTTATCCCTAGCCCATCATGCTCAATCATTGATCCATTCATGAAACACACTCAAATATTAGCTATGCCCAAAGCTCAAGTACGATCATAGTGCCCCCTAGTTGGTGCTTATAAGAGAAGATGGAGACTCAAAGCAAAAATAAAAATTGCATAAAGTAAATAGATAGGCCCTTCGCAGAGGGAAGTAGGGATTTGTAGAGGTGCCAGAGCTCAAAGTTTTAAATTGAGAGAGACAAAATATTTTGGGTGGCATGCTTTTCCTGTCAACGAAAACGACAAAGTAGATCACAATACTTTCCATGCTAGATATATCATAGGCGGTTCCCAAACAGAAAATAAAGTTTATTCCTTTTTCCACCAAACTTTCACTTTCAGTGGCGGGCCGTATCCACGGTTGCCTTCCATACCAACACTTTCCAAGGAATTTATTATTTGACAACATAAAGTAAATATTTTTTTCTTTTTCATTTCGGGAATGGGCATCCCTATTACCGCCGCACTCTCGTGCAATGACAAGTGAATAAACACTCATCTTGAGAATAACACATCTAGCATGTAAAAATATTGGATACTCCCCACCATTTCATGAGCGGTATGGGCACACAAAAGAGAAAATTTATTTTGAAAATTTAGAGATGGCACATACAAATTTGCTTGGAACGACATGGAAATACCGCATATAGGTAGGTATGGTGGACTCATAAGGCAAAACTTGGTTTAAGGATTTTGGATGCACAAGTAGTATTTCTACTTAGTACAAATGAAGGCTAGCAAATAGATTGGGAAGCAACCAAACCTAGAAACGAAAAATCACATAAGTGAGCATTGAACATAACTAACACCGAATAATGCACCACAAGTAGGATGTAACTTCATTGCATAACTATTGACTTTCGTGCATGCATAGGGAATCACAAACCTTAACACCAATATTCCTACTAAAGCACAATTACTCACCAACGTAACTCACATATTACTATCATCATGTTTCAAAACTATTACAAAGAATCAAGTTTAATTTGCCCAATGATCTTCATGAAAGTTTTTATTATATCCTCCTTGGATATCTATCACTTTGGGACTAGTTTCATATATTGCCATTGCTTTTTGGCAAGCTCAAACAAATTTAAGTGAAGCACATGAGCATAAAGATTTCATCCCTCAAAAAGGTATAAGTGAATCATGAAAGGAAATGACAAGCTACTCTCAAAAGATATAAGTGAAGATCAATGAGTAGTCAAACAATTAAGTAGCTATGTGAGGACTCTCTCTCTGTCTCAATAACTATTTTCAGATCTGAGTATTTTATTCAAACAGTAAACTAAACAAAAATATAACTCCAAGAATAGCACGCAAGATGTGAACGGATAAAAATTTAGGCTCAACATAGGCTAACCGATAGTTGACGAAGAGAGGTGGGATGCGTAGCATCCCCAAGCTTAGATGCTTGAGACTTCTTGAAATATTTACTTGGGGTGTCTTGGGCATCCCCAAGCTTGAGCTTTTGTATCTCGTTCAATCCTCTCATATCCTGGTTTCTTCTATTCTCAAAAACTTCATCCACACAAAACTCGAAAAGAACTTGTGAGATAGGTTAGTACGCATAAGAACAAATCGAAACTTCATGTACTGCCAAGACAAGTTGCACAATAATTTTCAAACATCATCTACTGTTTACTACCGTTTCCACAATTTATATCGACCAATATAGGCTATGGAAACTATAGGATAAGTAGATAACGAAACTATGACAGCAATCTGTCCAAACAGAACAGTCTGTGGTAATCTATTAAACTAGTGTACTTCTGTAACTAAAAAAATTATGAAATTTTAGGACATGCTCAGGAATTTATATGAGAACACTGTGTAAATGTTTTAGAAACTTTGCATGTTCCAGTAAAATATGAAAATTCAAACACTACAGCAAAAGTTTCTTTTTTTACACAGCACACATCAAACATGCAATGCAAGCATCCCTAGGCAATTCTTGGAACTTTTTCTCGAAAAACAAGATTATAAATAACACCTAACAGAGAACAACAAAATAAAATGACGATCCAAGCAAAGCACAAATTATGTGATGAATAGAAATATAGCTCCAAGTAAGATATACAGATAGTGTTGAAGACGAAAGAGGGGATGCCTTCCGGGGCATCCCCGGGCTTAGGCGCTTGAGTCTTCCTCGAATATTACCTTGGGGTGCCTTGGGAATCCCCAAGCTTAGGTTCTTGTCACTCCTTATTCTCCTCATATCGGTATCTTACCAAAAACTTGAAAACTTCAATCACACAAAACTTAACGGAACTTCGTGAGATGGGTTAGTGTACTAAAGATAGATCATTCACTTAGGTACTGTCAATACAAGATTCATAATTGTTCCCACATGATACCTACTGTATTCTACCATTCCCATATTTATATCACTTAATATAAGCTATGGGAACACTAAAACAAGCAAACTATGCATGCAAAACAGAATCTGTCAAAAACAGAATAGTCTGTGAAGATCTGTAGTGTAACCATACTTCCCTGTCTCGAAAAATTCTTAAAACTTAGGACAGCCTGAAGAATTTGTATATCAAGACAGTGTAAAAATTTCAGATCATTATCACGCTCTAGTAAGAAATTAAAATTCCTGTACTCGAGTCAAAAGTTTCTGTTTTGGTTCAGCATCAATTCTACTCATCTTGTGAGTCATCCCAAAGGCTTTACTTGAAATTTTATTGAAATAAAAGACACAAAACATGATTACTACAGTATCTTAATCATGTGAACACACAAAAACAGAAAGTAAAAGTGTTGGGTTGTCTCCCAACAAGCGCTTTTCTTTAAAGCCTTTTAGCTAGGCATGATGATTTCAATGATGCTCACATAGGAATAGTATTTGAAACATGTAAGAGAGCATCATGAATCTCATGACAAGCACATTTAAGTCTAACCCACTTCCTATGCATAGGGATTTTGTGAGCAAACAATTTATGGGAGCAAGAATCAACTAGCATAGGAAGGCAAAACAAGCATAACTTCAAAACTTTGAACACATAGAGAGGAAACTTGGTATTATTGCAATTCCTACAAGCATATGTTCCTCCCTCATAATAATTTTCAGTAGCATCATGAAGGAATTCCACAATATAACTGTCACATAAAGCATTCTTTTCATGATCTACAAGCATAGAAAATTTATTACTCTCCACATAAGCATATTTCTTCTCATTCATCGTAGTGGGAGCAAACTCAACAAAATAACTATCATGAGATACATGATTGGCATAATCCAAATGAAAATTAAAATCATGACGACAAGTTTCATGGTCACTATCACTCTTTATAGCATACATGTCATCATCATAATCATCATAGATAGGAGGCATGCCATCATCATAATAAATTTGCTCATCAAAACTTGGGGGGCAAAAAATATTATCTTCATCAAACATAGCATCCCAAAGCTTGTGGCTTTGCATATCATTAGCATCATGGATATTCAGAGATTTCATACTAGCAACATTACAATCATGCTCATCATTCAAGGAATTCCCATCAAGAATTTTCATAATTTCTTCCTCTACCAATTGAGCACAATTTTCTTTTCCATCATTTTTAAGAAAGACATGATAAAGACGAATAATATGAGGCCACCTCAATTCCATTTTTAGTTTTCTTTTATAAACCAAACTGGTGATAAAACAAGAAACTAAAAGATTCAATTGCAAGATCTAAAGATATACCTTCAAGCACTCACCTCCCCGGCAACGGCGCCTGAAAAGAGCTTGATGTCTACTACGCAACTTTATTCTTGTAGACTTTGTTGGGCCTCCAAGCGCAGAGTTTTGTAGGACAATAGCAATTTTCCCTCAAGTGGATGACCTAAGGTTTATCAATCCGTGGGAGGTGTAGGATGAAGAAGGTCTCTCTCAAACAACCCTGCAATCAAATACAAGAAATCTCTTGTGTCCCCAACACACCCAATACAATGGCAAATTGTATAGGTGCACTAGTTCGGCGAAGAGATGGTGATACAAGTGCAATATGGATGGTAGATATAGGTTTTTGTAATCTGGAAATATAAAAACAGCAAGGTAGCAAGTAACAAAAGTGAGCACAAACGGTATTGCAAAGCTTGAAAACAAGGCCTAGGGTCCGTACTTTCGCTAGTGCAATCTCTCAACAATGCTAATATAATTGGATCACATAACCATCCCTCAACGTGCAACGAAGAATCACTCCAAAGTTCTTATCTAGCGGAGAACATAAGAAGAAATTGTTTGTAGGGTACGAAACCACCTTAAAGTTATCCTTTCCGATCGATCTATTCAAGAGTTCGTACTAAGATAACATCAAATTATCCTTTCCGTTCGATCTATCTAAGAGTTCGTACTAGAATAACACCATATGATACGCATCAACCAACTCTAATGTCACCTAGATACTCCAATGTCACCTCAAGTATCCATGAGTTAATTATACGATACGCATCGAACAATTTCAGATTCATAATACTCAATCCACACAAAGAACCTCAAAGAGTTCTCCAAGATTTCTATCGGAGAAAGTGGGACAAGAACGTGTATCAACCCCTATGCATAGATTACCCCAATGTCACCGCGGGAATCCGCAAGTTGAGTACCAAAACATATATCAAGTGAATCAATAGAACACCCCATTGTCACCTCGGGTATCCACATGCATGACATATATCAAGTGTTGTCAAATCCCATATTCAGCCCAACATAATGATATCTCAAAGGGAAAGATTCAATTCATCACAACATGATAGCAAGGGAATAACATCATATGATCCGACTATATTAACAAAGCCCGTGATACATCAAGATCGTGACATCTCAAGAACACGAGAGAGAGAGATTGAACACATAGCTACTAGTACATACCCTCAGCCCCGAGGGTGGACTACTCCCTCCTCGTCATGGCCTCCGCCGGGATGATGAAGATGGCCACCGGAGATGGATTCCCCTCTCCGGCAAGGTACTGGAACGTCTCCAGATTGGTTTTTCGTCGATACAGAGAGTTGCGGCGGCGGAGCAGAGAGTCTAGGGTTATTTTTGGGGGTTTCCGAATATTTGGGAATTTATAGGCATCGGAGGCGGTGGAGGGGGGGCCCGAGGTGCCCAGCACCCACCAGGCCGCGCCAGGGGGCCTTTGGCATGCCCTGGTGGGGGCTGGCCACCCTGGGCCCCCTCTTCGGGTGATCTTTGGCCCATCTGGTTTCTTCTGGTCCGTAAAAAATCCACAAAAATCCCCGCAGCGTTTCATCGCTGTTTGGTACTGATTTTCTGCGAAGTAAAAAACAAGCAAAAACAGCAACTGGCACTTTGGCACTATGTCAATAGGTTAGTCCCAAAAAATGATATAAAGTTGTAATAAAATGATTGTAAAACATCCAAGAGTGATAATATAACATAATGGAACAAGCAAAAATTATAGATACGTTGGAGACGTATCATGGTTCATCATATTTAATCTTCTACCGAACTATGTAACCATGGAACATGTACTGAGCTTTTTGATTTATGCATTGGCTGTTGAACCATTGTAATTAGGGTATGTATTGATGGATGTGAAATCCACATTTCATAACTAAAAATTTGTAATTTCCAATTCTAATAATAAATTAACAAAAATAAGCTATTAGGTAATAAATACAGCGCACACAGCTAGAACGATTAAACCGTGTGCGATGGTGTCATATTTCACACACGATTGTTTGAATAATAGTGTGTGTGATTATCAGCTTTACAACACACGGTCGCATATTTTGCGCGTGTGGGATGTGCGCACTGTCACACACGCATTTGCACGCAGTAACTGTGTGCGCTTGCCGTTAATAGCACAAACGGTTACGAACCTGCGTGCGTGTGTAATGTAGGACGATCAAGAGATGGTTGCCATACGTTTTGCGTGTGCGATCCGAATAAGTATCGCACACGAATATATCTGTGCCATCGTCTCGGATGTGTGCTTGACCACAAACGTAGCATCAAAGTGTGGCGTGTGGGATAGGCTACGACTTCGCATACGTTTACGTTAGGCGAATCGTCAGCAGGCGCTCGCACCATCGCAGACGATGTTTCGGTGTCGTGTGGGATGACCCCACCCCTATCGCCCACACATGCAAGGCGACGGTTCGGAACTACGTCGCGGAAAGGGGTTAAAAACCATTTGTATAGCACGTAACGGTACCAGTGATTAAGCATAGCAAAGTCATAGCAACATCAATCTCGAAACATAGTGGATACTAGGGATCAAGCCCTATCAAACTTAACTCGATTACATGATCAATCTCATCCAATCCCACCACCGTCCAGCAAGCCTACAAAGGAATTACTCACTCACGGCGGTGAGCATCATGGAACTGTCGATGGAGAAGGGTTGGTGATGACGACAGCGACGAATCCTCCCCTCCGGAGCCCCAAACGGACTCTAGATCAGCCCTCCGGAGGAAGAACAGGAGGTGGCGGCGGCTCTGTCTCGTAAAATGAGATGAAATCTTCTCTCTTAGTTTTTTTCTCCGAAAATGTGATTTTATAGGACTGGAATTAGGGTCGGGAGAGCTACATGGGACCCGCAAGCTAACAGGGCGCGGCCAGGGCCTGGGACGCACCCTGTTGGGTCGTGGCCCCACGGCAGCCCTTCTCTGGTAGTTCTTTGCTCCAAAATTCATTATATATTCCAGAACAAATTCACAAAAAGTTTCGTCCAATTCCAAGAACTTTTATTTCTGCACAAAAATGACACCAAGGTAGTTCTGCTGAAAACAACATCGGTCTGGGTTAGTTTCATTCAAATCTTGCAAATTAGAGACCAAAACAAGAGAAAAAGTGTTTGTAAAAGTAGATATGTTGGAGACGTATCAATTATGCCGGTGGTTTGGAGATGGAGATCAAAAGCACAAGATGATGATGGCCATATCATGTCACTTATTTGATTTGCATGTGATGTTTATCTTTTATGCATCTTATTTTGCTTAGGACGACAATATCATTATAAGATGATCCCTCACTAAATTTCAAGATAAAATTGTGTTCTCCCCAAGTATGCACCGTTGCGAAAGTTCGTCGTTTCGAAGTACCTCGTGATGATCGGGTGTGATAGACTCTTCGTTCGCATACAACGGGTGTAAGGCAGTTTTACACATGCGGAATACTTGGGTTAAACTTGACGAGCCTAGCATGTACAGACATGGCCTCGGAACACATGAGATTGAAAGGTTGAACATGAGTCATATAGTAGATGTGATCAACATGGAGATGTCCACCATTGAAACCACCTCATCTCACGTGATGATCGGACTTGGGTTGGTGGATTTGGAGCATGTCATACTTAGACAACCCGAGGGATGTTGATTTGAGTGGGAGTTCATTAGTAATTTGATTAATTGAACTATTTATCATGAACATAGTCAAAATATCTTTACAAATTATGTCGTAGATCAAAGGCTCGCGCTGTAGCTCCCCTGTATTTTGATACGTTCCTAGAGAAAGGCTAAGTTGAAAGATAGTGTAAGAAATGTGCGGACTGGGTCCATAATCTGAGGATTGTCCTCATTGCTGCACAGAAGGCTTATGTCCTCGATGCACCACTCGGTGCTCCAACCCCTCTAGCGTCGTTTGTGGATGTTATGAATGTCTAGCAGACACGTTCTGATGACTACTCGATAGTTTAGTGCGCCATGCTTTACGGCTTAGAATCGGGGCTCCAAAGATGTTTTGAACGCCATGGAGCATATGACATGTTCCAAGAGCTGAAATTGGTGTTTCAGGCTCATGCCCGTATTGAGAGGTATGAGACCTCTGACAAGTTCTTTGCCTACAAGATGGAGGAGAACAGCTCAGTCGGTGAGCATGTGCTCAGAATGTCTGGGTGCTACAATTGCTTGAATCAAGTGGGAGTTAATCTTCCAGATAAGATAGTACTTGGCAGAGTTCTCCAATCACTGTCACTAAGCTACTAGAGCTTTATGATGAACTATAACATGCAAGGGATGGAGATGATGATCCCTGAGCTATTCGCGGTGCTTAAGGGCGTGGAGGTAGACATCAAGAAGGAGCATCAAGTGTTGATGGTTAACAAGTCCAATAGTTTCAAGAAGGGCAAGGGCAAGAAGGGAAACTTCAAGAATGGCAAGCCAGTTGCCACTCCAGTGAAGAAACCCAAGGTTGAACCCAAACCGGAGACTAAGTGCTTCTATTGTGAGGGGAACAATCACTGGTAGCGGAACTGCCCCAAGTACTTGGCAGATAAGAAGGCTGGCAACGTCAACAAAAGTATATTTGATATACATGTTATTGATGCGTACCTTGCTAGTACTTGTAGTAGCGCCTGGGTATTAGATACCGATTCAGTTGCTAATATTGGTAACTCGAAACAAAAGCTGCGGAATAAACGGAGACTAGATAAGGGCGAGGTGATGATGTGTGTTGGAAGTGTTTCCAAGGTTGATGTGATCACCATCGCACGCTCCCTCTACCTTCGGGGTTAGTGTTGAACCTAAATAAATGTTATTTGGTGTCTTCGTTGAGCATGAACATGATTGGATCGTGTTTATTGCAATACAATTATTCATTTAAGTCAAAGAATAATGGTTGTTCTGTTTACATGAATAATACCTTCTATGGTCATGCACCCGATGTGAATGGTTTATTGAATCTAGATCGTAGCGATACACATGTTCATAATATTGATGCCAAAAGATGCAAAGTTAATAATGATAAGTACGACATACTTGTGGCACTGCCGCTAACGTCATATTGGTATAAAGCGCATGAAGAAACCGCATGCTGATGGATCTTTGGACTCACTCGATTTCGAATCGCTTGAGACATGTGGACCATGCCTCATGGGCAAGATGACTAAGACCCTGTTTTCCGGTATGATGGAGCGGGCAAGTGACTTATTGGAAATAATACATGCTGATGTATGCGGTCCAATGAGTGTTGAAGTGCGCGGTGGATATCGTTATTTTCTTACCTTCACGGATGACTTGAGTAGATATTGGGATATTTACTTAATGAAACACAAGTCTCAAACGTTTGAAGAGTTCAAACAATTTCAGAGTGAAGTTGAAAACCATCATATCAAGAAGACAAAATGTCTACGATGTGATCGTGGTGGTGAATATCTGAGTTACGAGTTTGGTATGCATTTAAGACAATGTGGAAATTTTTCACACTCATGACACCTGGAACACCACAGCGTAATGGTGTGTCCGAACGTCGTAATCGTACTCTATTGGATATGTTGTGATCTATGATGTCTCTTACTGATTTGCCACTATCGTTTTGGGGTTATGCATTAGAGACAACTGCATTCACTTTAAATAGGGCACTATCTAAATCCGTTGAGACGACACCGTAAGAATTGTGGTTTGGCAAGAAACCTAAGTTGTCGTTTCCTAAAGTTTGGGGCTGTGACACTTATGTCAAGAGGCTTCAGCCTGATAAGCTCGAACCTAAAGCGGAGAAGTGCGTCTTCATAGGATACCCTAAGGAAACAATTGGGTATACCTTCTGTCACAGATCTGAAGGCAAGTCTTGTTTTCAAGAATGATCCTTTCCACAGAAGGAGTTTCCCTCGAAAGAAGTAAGTGGGGGAAGGTAGAACTTGATGAGGTTATCAAACCTTCACTTCAATTGGAGAGTACCGCAACATAGAAAGATGTTTCTGTGATGCCTACACCAGTTGAAGAGGAAGCTAATGATAGTGATCATGAAACTTTGGTTCAAGTTACTACCGAGCTTCGTAGGTCGACAAGGATTCGTCCTACCCGTAAGTGGTACGGTACTCCTGTCTTGGAGGTCATGTTGTTAGACAACGGTGAACCTACAAACTATGAGGAAGCGATGGTGGGCCCGGATTCTGACAAATGGCTTAAGGCCATGAAATCCGAGATAGGATCCATGTATGAAAACCAAGTATGGACTTTGGTAGACTTGCCCGATGATTGGCAGGCTATTAAGTACAAATGGATCTTTAAGAAGAACATAGATGATGATGGTAATGTCGCCATATATAAAGCTCGACTTTTCACTAAGAGGTTTCTGACAAGTTCAAGGAGTTGACAAGCATGAGACTTTCTCAGTCGTAGTGATGCTAAAGTCTGTTGGGATTATGTTAGCAGTTGCTGCATTTTTCGGTTAAGAAATCTGACAGATGGATGTCAAAACAGCGTTTCCTTGACGGTTTCCTTAAGGAAAGTGTTGTATATGATACAACCGGAAGGTTTTCTCAATCCTAAGGATGCTAAAAGGTATGCAAGCTCCAGCGATCCTTCTATGGACTGGTGTGAGCATCTTGGAGTTGGAATACACACTTTGATGAGATGATCAAAGCGTTTGAGTTCATACAAGTTTATGGAGAAGCTTGTATTTACAAGAAAGTGAGTGGGAGCACTATAGCATTTCTGATAAGTATATGTGGATGACATGTTGTTGATTGGAAATGATGTAGAATTTCTGGAAAGCATAAAGGGTTGTTCGAAAGGAGTTTTTCAAAGGAAGACCTAGGTAAAGCTGCTTACATATGGGCATCAAGATCTATTGAGATAGATCAAGACGCCCGATAAGACTTTCACAGAGCACATACCTTGACAAGATTTTGAAGGAGTTCAAAATGGATCAGTCAAAGAAGGATTTCTTGCCTGTATTGTAAGGTGTGAAGTTGAGTAAGACTCAAAGATCGACCACGGCAGAAGAAAGAGAAAGGACGAAGGTCGTCCCCTATACCTCAGCTATAGGCTCTATAATGTATGCCATGTTGTGTACTACACCTGATATGTGCCTTGCTATGAGTCTGGCAGAGGGAGTACAAGAGTGATCCAGGAGTAGATCACTGGACAACGGTCAAAATTATCCTTCGGTACCTAAAGAGGACTAAGGAAATGTTTCTCGATTATGGAGGTGATAAAGAGTTCGTGGTAAAGGGTTACGTCGATGCAAGATTTGACACCGATCCAGATGACTCTGAGTCGTAAACCGGATACGTATAGTGGAGTAGTCATTTGGAATAGCTCCAAGTGGGCGTAGTAGCAGCATCTACAATATGACATAGAAATTTGCAAAGTACACATGGATCTGAATGTTGCAGGCCCGTTGACTAAAACCTCTCTCACAAGCAAAACATGATCAAACCCCAGAACTCATTGGGTGTGAATCACATGGCGATGTGAACTAGAATATTGACTCTAGTGCATGTGGGAGACTGTTGGAAATATGCCCTAGAGGCAATAATAAATTGGTTATTATCATATTTCCATGTTCATGATAAATGTCTATTATCCATGCTAGAATTGTATTGATCGTAAACTCAGATACATGTGTGGATACATAGACAACACCGTGTCCCTAGTAAGCCTCTACTAGACTAGCTTGTTGATCAAAGATGGTTAAGGTTTCCCGACCATAGACATGAGTTGTCATTTGATAACGGGATCACATCATTAGGAGAATGATGTGATGGACAAGACCCAAACCATTAAGCATAGCATTTGATCATATCACTAAGTTTATTGCTAGTGCTTTCTTCATGTCAAGTATCTGTTCCTAAGACCATGAGATCATGCAACTCCCTTACCCTGGAGGAATGCCTTGTGCATATCAAATGTCACTTCATAACTAGGTGATCATAAAGATGCTCTATAGGTATCTTTGAGGGTGCCTGTTGGGTTGGCATGGATCGAGACTGGGATTTGTCACTCCATTTGACGGAGAGGTATCTCTGGGCCCTCTCGGTAATACAACATCACAAGAAGCTTGCAAGCAATGTGACTAAGGAGTTAGTCATGGGATCTTGTATTACAGAACGAGTAAAGAGACTTGTCGGTAACGAGATTTAACTAAGTATGGAGATACCGACGATCGAATCTCGGGCAAGTAAAATACCGACGGACAAAAGGGAACTACATACGGGATTGATTGAATCCTTGGCATCGTGATTCAACCAATCAATATCTTCGTGGAATATGTAGGAACCAATATGGGCATCCATGTCCCACTATTGGTTATTGACCAGAGAGGTGTCTCGTTCATATCTACATGATTCTCGAACACGTAGGGTCGCACGCTTCACGTTCGGTAGCGCTAGGGTAATGTTGAGATATAAATAGTGGAAATTCCAAAAGTTGTTCGGAGTCCCGGATGGGATCCGGGACATCACGAGGAGCTCCGAAATGGTCTGGAGGTAAAGATTTATATATGGGAAGTCATATTCAGGGTTCCGAAAAAGTTCGGGAATTTTTTGGTAGAGTACCGGGAAGGTTCTAGAAGGTTCCGGGGGTTCCACCGTGGGGCCCAACGACCCGGGAAGGTCCCACATGGACCGAGGGGTGGGGCTACAGCCCACATGGGCTTGCTGCACCATTGCCCAAGGCACATGTTGTTTAAATCTAGAGATAATATCTTATCTCTAAATTTAAAGGGTTTAATCTAGAGATAAGATGTTATCTTCATGTTTAAAGGGTTTTCTCCCTTGTGGCCGGCCCTAGGAGGATTTTGGACGCCCCTGCCCTCTAGCCTATATATGGATGGGGGAGGTGCATGGGGGCAGCCAACCCTTCAACATTGGCCATTGGCTCTCCCAACTCCTCCCACGTTTCTCCAGTACGCGCTTGGTGAAGCCCTATCGGAATTCCGCTGCCACCACCACCACCACGCCGTCATGTTGGTTCAGATCTCATCTACCTATTCTCCCTCTCTTGCTGGATCAAGAAGAAGGATACGTCACCGAGCCGGACGCGTGCTAAACTCGGAGGTGCCGCACGTGCGGTGCTTGGATCGGATTGGATCGCGGCGCGAGTACGACTACGCCAACCACGATCTCTAGATCGTTAACGCTTTCGGTCTACAAGGGTATGTAGACACCTCTCCCTCTCGTTGCTAGCATCTCCATAGAATAGATCTTGGGTGTTTCGTAGGAAATTTTTTGTTTCCCATGCAACGTTCCCCAACAGGTCAAGCAAGAAAAAACAATGAAGAACCATAAGGTGACCAATGCGTCGAACATGGGAGCAGTTCCAGCTTGAAATAGGCAACACACTGCAAAATCCAATGCACGAACCCTTACCACAAAAAGATACGACTATGAACCATAGACAACACCGCTAGCAAACTGCCTAATTGGGCCAACAATGAACAACTTTCCCCAATTTTTGGGGAGCAATATAGGAACACCAACAGTGACTCCTCCAAACAAAGTGAGTGGCACATCCCGCTACATCAACATTAGCAATTGTGTCATTGATTGGCCCATCATTTGGTGGTGCTTCTATACAATATTTGGAATGTAGAACTCGGAGTCGACAACTAAGTGATCTACAACTCGGAGTCTAGACCATATTTAATATTTACACCTAAATGTAGAAGTGACTTGTTGTGAAGGGGCAAGCCAATAGATCACCTTGTCCTATCACTATTATTTGTGTGTTTGCTATATATATGAAATCCCTGGCTATGTGGTAGTTTTGTTATCTGGATAATGACAACTTTTTTGTGTTTCATGTATTTTTTATGTAATTCATGGACATATGTCGGTTTTATTATATAAACCATAACAAATTTTATGTGTATTGCTATATAAATTTGTGGATATGTGGCAGTTTTTATCTCTGGATCATGGCTATTTTTTTTCTATGCTAGCTATACACATATGAAATCTTACACATGTGGTAGTTCCTTTTCTAGACCATGGAAACTTTTGTGCACTTTTGTGTGGTGCTTAAGTTTGGTTTTGTGGGGTTGAGATAAATAGTAAATATTCAATAAACCTATGTGGTCGTTATCTATATAAACCATGTGTTTCCATGCTCAATAAATCAGGTCGCTCTCCCGTGTGTGAGAGCTGGGTGTCATGCGCTAGCTCTTTGGCGCGAAGTCTTTTAGGTGATAGTTTTATGTTGCTCACTAAGCAGGAACAAAATAACTTTTATGGAAAAATCATGTTTTTTTTGGGCAGCAGTTTTATGTTGCTCACAAGGTGGCATTCCATATTGGTTATAGGAGGTAACTTATTTACGCTTGTTGTAGGGGTAGTAACATATGCCCTTTTTGTTAATGGCAGATTATGTGGATGCTTGGTGGCAACTTTTCTACAAAAGCATGTTTGCAACTATTTCTATTGAGTGCCAAATAACCATGAACTAGTTAGTGTGCATGTGCCTTGGTAAGTTTCCTACATGGGGCAGGGATTACCATGCAAGCACATATGGTAGGTAGTGTCAAGTGCCTTGGTAACTTTACCTATTGACCGCTAAGTAACCATGAACTAGTGAATAGAGTGCCAACTTTAGTAAACCATTGGGTAGTAACTGAAAACCTAAAAACTTTTTATCTTAAATATGGCATATGGTAGTGAAGTGGTTGGCAAGCTACCTTCTCCTGGTAAATTTTTCCTGCCAATAAGCGGCTTCCAACTTCCAACAATGACACCATCGCAACTTGATCTCTAGTTTGGTGGCAATATACATGAAAACATAATGGTTTCCTTGAAAGGAGTGGGGGTCCGTGGCAACAAAAGTTAACTACTTATACTTTTCTTAACTTATTTATTGTTGTGCCAGGGGAGGGGGATGGGCAATGCAAACAAAGCAAAAAAAATCTTCACCCTTGTCATGAAAATTGTGGCAACAACTTTAAACTATCGTGGACAACAACACATGTTTCTTGCTCGTGGTAACTATATGCTTCATGGGTTGATAACTTGTTTTTTTTTAGATTTCACGGTTTTTTTTAACTCACTCTTTATTTTTGTCTCAGCAGATACATGGATCAACACCAACCTCCTAGCCGTGTTGACTTATCAAAATGGTGAGAATACCTGCTGCAAAAACTAGCAACCACATATGTGTGTGTGCATAGTTTTGTGTGTATAATGTATTTGATATGTGCTTCTTTCCTACAGTTTTAATTAGTGAACCATGGCAACCCTTCCCTTGCGGATCATGACCTTACCAATAGGTCCCCGATGGCCAGCGGGGGATTCGGTATAGCATCTCACATTCGTTGTGTTCTATAGATTGTTTTTTCATCGTTTTAGCACCAATTTGTGTGTTTGACATGTGATGGAAAGACTTGGCAGTTTTAAATAGTGGTTCTTGGCGATTTTTTCTGTGACGAAATTGTTTTTTGCAGATATATGTGTAACCTGTAGGTGTGTTTACCATGTGTTGGAAGAATTTGTGGTAGGTTTAGTAAGTGAAAAACATGAAGACTTTCTGTAGTGATTTTTGTTTTGCATATATGACACTTGACTCTTTTTTTGGCATATGATGCTTTTGTGTTGGTAAGTCAAGTTTAGCTGATTTTCTGATATTTTTGTGGATATTTTTGCTGCATATTGCATGAAAACATTTTCTTTGTGGACATGGTAACCAGTAATGTAGATGCACCGGTAGTGTTGTCATCAAGATTTTAGATTAGGCCATAACAATTTAGTAATCTGTCATGGATAACACGGCGCCTACTTTTTTCCTCGAGGAGATTTAGATTATTGAAAATTTTAGATTGGTGTGCTATTTTGAGGGTCATCTGCAACTACCTAGCAGGGATCTATGTTGTGGTCCTGCTCACCATTGACAAGGTTGTGTTCTTGTAGTTGGGATTGGGTTAGTTTTCTTGGGAAAGAATAAGGTGGGGTGGGAGTAGAGTTGTCCTGGCTAGGTTACTCCCGTGGAAATGTTCCAGTCTATCTATGCTTACGATGACTTACGTTCATGCACATACACGCTCTTGTTCTCGTATGATAGAGGAGAAGCGGGTTGACATGCAAATGTGGCATTGTGGAACAAGTGAGCTCTATCATGCATACGTTCGCATAGAATTCATGTACTTTTATAGGCATGCCATTAATTACATTTCTCTAGACCATTGAGCAGTTATTCTGTTGTTGCACATTTAGTAGCGGTCGTTGTTCTAAATTCAATATCCAATGATCTTGGTCTTGAATACCTCGCAGACTTGTCCAATTGATCAAGCAAATGAAACTTTCTGTGGACATTTAGTCTTTGGGATTTCTACTGTTGTGGCTTTGGGGATATTTGGAATGAGCGTAGTAATTTCATCATTAAGGGTACGATGTCGTCGTTGCTTGCTTGGCTGGAAAGAACTAAAGCATATTTGTGTCTTCTTTCGTATAGTCTCTCTATGGTGGAGTGGATCTTGTTCATAACCATATTTTTTGATGCCTTAGTCACCTTCAATATCCTTTCCACAACGATGCCATGTGTTTAGCTACTTCCATGTTCATCTGGTGTTGGCCGGTGTTGTTGTGCAACTTCAGTTCCGGTCAGCGACGGGGAAAGCCGATGGACGCGAGTGTAAGGTGGATGCTACCGATTGCATCTCTAGAGGTGGAAAGTGGCATGTGTTCCTTACATGTGTTTAATAAGGTTGTATGTTCATTTTTCATCTTTTGTAAGCCTGGATTTCTTGGATACCTAAAGAAGGGTTATAATCCAAGCAAAGGAGGTGTAGCGGACCTGGAGTTTATGCTCCGGGCGCACATGCACGTGGATGAAAAATTATAAACAAATAGAAAAAATATTTTTGTGTGATAAATATTTATGTGTCTCACATGCATGCACAAATTCATGATGGGATATGGTAAAACCCACAAAATCGATGCTCCGAAAAGACTACTTTCAAAATAAAAATGGAGTGCCGGTCTTATTATTTCCCCCACACTTCCACGAATGTCGTTTCGTAACGAAATTTACACACGCTCAGAAAACTAAGCAACGTTTGTTGCCAAAAACAAGAATTTCTGAATCTGTTTTTGATTTTACTGTTCATAGCAGGTGCATATGAACTCAAACCAGAATGACACTTTTGAGGTGGAGCATTCTATTTTGCACCTAGGGTTTGTCCCTATATACATATTGTATCTCTTTTATATGTGTTAATAGGGCACAGTAGGAGCTTTTCCTACTATTTTCAGTGTCAAAAATAAAACAAAACTAGACATTCCCATATTTACATGAAACACCTCCAATTCCATCTACAGACATAGTTGATTGCCAGAAAATATAAAGAATACAATCTTCTCACTCGCTCAATACACATATTTCATAATATAAAACGGTTTTATCCAATCTTCTCACATGCGGGAGCACTCTGCCTACGGTAAAAAAATTGTCGGCTGGCAAATCATAAATCAGCTACTAGTAATCATGTAGATGCAATGCACATTTTCCCTTGACTCGAGAATATCACCAAGCACAAATATGTCTTCACAACCCACAGGTGTCTCGGCATACGTTGATGCGATGTTTAATCCTTCTGTAGCAGGGAATGAAGCTACCTTTGTAGTATTCCTCAAAAATGCATTTACCAATCATTGTATATATATTCACTGAAGAATTGGCCCCGAATGTGTTCTCTGGTTTGCATGAAGAAGTTATGGGATTGCTTCTTGCGGCTTCAATGGTCAAGGCTTTGGACTGGAATTATCTTTCTTTCTTTATAGATTGCAGGACCTTGGCAAGTGTTGTGGAAGCAAGGAATTCACTTAACAATCCGGGACATTGGAATATTTGGCCCATACTTGTGGATTTCTTCAACTTTGCTTCTTGCCCTAATTCTTTCAAGGTCTCACACATTTCTAGGAACCGAAATCTCCTTGCTCATTCTCTTTCCAAAAAGGCATTCTTGAGTAGGTCCTCCTCTAGCTGCTTCTATCTTTGCAACAAAGCATCCATATGTAATTTCAGGAAAGCTTTTGAAGCTTGTACTTTTCCTTTGCGAATACTCCTCTCCGTGCACTGTTTGGAATGCTAAATAAGTAAAGGTGAGCCCTCTTTGAGGGCGTCGTATCTTATGCATCCAGCATCCCTCGTGCATCCCTGCAGCCACTCGACGCCTGTCGTCCGATCCTAATCGTCAGCCTTGCGAGCGTTGGCTCCTATTTTGCAGAAAAACGCCCGCCTGTGACCCAATTAGACGTGTGAATTTTTTGAGAACCCCCCGCTGAAGTTAGCTCTCCTAATTCCCGACTCCTGATCGTTTTTCTCTCGATCTCAGATCACAACAGCGACCCGTATCCCTACGATGGCCACGGCCGTGATCCATGCAAATGTGCGAACAAATCACCACTACTGTATGCATCTGCTCGGATGATCGCTGCGACGGCCAAGACAGAGTGCATATCTCATGTTCTCAACTCCTGATCATTGGTGGACAAATCCTCCATGCGTGAACACTGCAATGAATCACCATGGCGGCTTTTGCAGTTAGGGACGGTGAACTTGCTTGCCCTCCTTCCTCCATAAATCACGTCGGTACCCTGAATTGGCCTCTTCATGGTTTGTTTGTTCTGCTAGCTGCTACTAGCATGTGTCAGGTGAAAAAAATCACATCAGAGATCAGACTAGCAACATTAGGGATTGATTCCATGAATTCCATTGAGTTATAGCATTTTTGAGATAAGGCATATGGCTCAGCTTTTTCAAAACTACAGGTTCAGTACAAGAGAGAAGGAAAAGCAAGAGAAGGGGCTGCCTATTCCAACGATTATAGAACATGATAAGCTAGCAGTTGAACTGCAGAAGAGCCCGAAAATCACTCCACTCACTCTCCTCACACCATCTTGCATTTACTTGTTTCTGAAAACCAATATTCACAAATGATGTGCCTTCACATTATAAATTCCGAAGCTACACGTACACCCAACAAGCAACAATTACAGTATACAAGATCGCAATCCACAGCAGATGGTCAATCTGCAAGTTCTATGTGTACATCAAACAGGATCAGGTAAAATTCAGAGATGTGGACGCGTTGTTCTGCAAGGAGGTTCCGGACTGTATTTGGCGCCCACACGAGTCTGTAGCTGACCGGCGCCATCTGGTGAGGATGTTGCGGCCGCCGGGCGGCATAGGCGCTGCAGAATATCGCTAGGGACTTGGACAGGGCGATCCGGAACCGCCAGGGCTGTAGAAGGACAACTTGAGTGCGGCGACGGCAGACACAGACAGATTTTATATGGAGACGCTTCATGAGTGGTCGAGCGCTGACCTCGTCGCCGCCGGGAGAACCAGCCTAAGTTCGTTGACCGGTGAAAGGATTTGGGGCATGATTCAGCTTGGGATGTTTCAGTCCATACATGGGGTACTTTGCAAAGAAAAGGGCTAGAGGCGGGCGCTTTAGTAGAAAATTTCCTCAAACGGAGTAGACACGCACGATTCAGATCTGATGGTCGGAAACACAAGGATACAGGGATTCACGAGGGATGCTGGATGCATAAGATACGACGCCCTCTTTGAGGGCTACAGATTGCCCAAAAAAATCGTGGCCAGCTTTATTAAGTCGTAAATAATGCTTACATCATCAATGAGGCAGAAGGAATCCAGGAGGCTATTCCAACCACATAGTCGGGAGATCTACCCTAGCCTGGTAGTACGTCCAATATCAAGTAGATGATAAATGCTAACGTTTATATTAGGTATGCTACTAACTGCATGCTAAACATGTTGCATGCTCAATATTGGAACAATCTAGGCCATTGATTGACACGGATTGATGGTTGAGATTAGTTGGATCTGCTTTTGTGGATCTTTTTATGTTATAATAGGTACGCTATTAATTACATTGCTCCACAAGAGATCGTTGAGCATTTAATCTTTTATTTGCATCCAACAACAATTGTTGGTCTAAATATAATATCCAATAGTCTCCGAATGCCTTGCGGATTTCTATAATTGAACAAACCAAGGTCACTTTCTCTCGACGTTTATTCGTTGAGATTGGGGCGTAATAATTTCAACTTTAAGGGTATTAGAGCCTTGTTGCTTGCTTGGCAGGAAAAAAACTAAGGCAGATTTGCCTCTGTTTTTTCATGTAGTCTCTCAAGAGCATGCTCTTTATATTTCATCTACTGTCAACTCCTTGCAGCTTTCTGTTCTGGTTCTAAAACTTGTCGTAACTCTTCTACATGTTTTAGTGTAGCACAGTAGTAGCCTCTCCTACTGTTTTTAGTGTCAAAAAATGAAATGAAATTAGACAACTCCCATTTTTAGATGAAATGCCTCCAATTCCATCTACAAGCATATAGTTGATTTGGTAGAAAACATAAGGAAAACAATCTACTCACTTGCTCAATACTTATATATGATAAAAACAAACGATAACTATATTTGATTTGATAATGATAATATAATAAACGGTTTACCCAAAGTCGTTCTGACCAACTCAGGTCTAGAGATATAAGCCAACGCCAGCATGCACCAGCAAACAAAGTCACTAAAGAACAACCACATGACATCTGTGGTCCAGCTATAACGAATCGAACATGTCTAACAAAAAGCCAACGCTAGAGAGCAACCACGAACGAACTTAATCAATCCGGTACGGGGCAAGCGGATCTTTGAACTGAAGCCGATCATGGTACACCTCCCACGCGTAGCTCTCCAGGGAAAACGAGCGAAAGCTGCATCCATCCTCGTCACCATCTTCAGAGACCACCTCCTTCTCCTCCTCCTCCAGGCGGCCGCCGTCTTCGCCGGCATCAGAAAGCGGCAGCAGCGGCGAGACGACGCTATCCAGGGGCAGTGTGATCAGCACGGTGATGGACAGACGGGCTGGCTCCCCGGCCTCCCCGTCGCTGCTTGGGGCAGGAGTGGGGCGAGCCACCCCTGTCACTTTCTTCAGCTTGCCATTGCTCCACACCTAGAACGCATCACAAAAGAAGCACGGCATCAAAATGAGTGTCACTGCTACTGCATAAAGATTAAAGACTGATAAAAAGGTACTTTTGCAGCAAAAAAAATATGACGATCACTTTGTGTTTTCAAAAGACGTGATATTTGGGACTTTGTCTCTTTTTATTTATGTGGGTTTCAACCCAGTGTCGACCAATCATGCAGTGATGCAGACACGCGGCCTAATTAGCTGACTCGGTTCAAGTTGAGTGATGATGCAAAGACTACTTAGAATTTGATGGCAGTAGAACAACCTCTTCTCTCCTATCCCTCCTATTAAAAAACATGGAATTCCATTTTACCCTCCCCACCCCACATCCTTCGTTTTCGGTTTTGTTGATTTTTTACTGGTTTTTTCTTAGAACCGGCTCAATGGACCCGCCTCTTATTGGCTTACCAAATTAAATCATGTTTTTTGGTAAGTCAATACGTATATTTATTGTAATTTTTAGTATTTATTTAATCACATTAATAACAATGAAATATAATGGCTGGCACGTGCATTGTATATCAAGCAAAAAGAAATATACACATATCTAATTATGGCAAAAGGCAAGTTGTAAAGTCCGCGCGCCAACTTTTGCTCGCCAGCCGACAGCTGCATGGTTCCACGTAATTTTGGCCAACGCGCGGGAAAAAAGACGGCGGATATAAACTGTTCGCCAAAAATTCGGCGACCAAGTTGCGCGCGAATATGCATGTATGTAGGTCATTTGGCTGCAAACCAAATGGAGACCAGCTATTTTTCCAATATTTTGGCAGATTCTAGAGTTACAATCCAAAGAAGCTATATACTTGTCAAAATTTTGATCATGCCTTTTGTTTGGTTATATGCTAAACTTTTGGCAGGGCTAAATGGCGCTCAATTCAATTCAAACATACCCTGGAATGAAATAGTTGTGCACTGCATCTTGTGCTTATCCTTTGCTAAATATTGTAGATGGAATGAACGTTTACACGACTGTGTGCACACTACACATCTATAATCTAATGCTATCATGCATGATCAGACAAAAGCACTTCCCAGGGGACAAAAAAAAAACTCAGTCAATAGAGATGGGTGTTGCAGCTATACCTGAGTAATGTCGCCGATGGTGACCAGGATTGCACCATCGCTCGCGCCTACGGCCTTCCACTCGCCGCCGTCGTCCATCACCCAGCTCGACGACCCGCCCTCCTGCTCCCACTGGCAATGGAGTCCCACGACGTACGGATACGCCTTTGCGTCGCCGGCGGCCGGAGGCACCGCCGACTCGCCCGAGCCAACCTTGGAGACCCACACCAGGCACCTTGCCTTCCTCCCCCCCTCCGGGAACGGCTTCTCCCCAAAACCCACCTCACCACACCCAGAAAAAAGCTCCACCACCTGCATACCCACCTCCCTCATCAGCCGCGCGTACTCCAGCGCCGCCGGGAGCGCGTCCATCCCCTGCTCGTCGACGTCGAACACCATGACGGGTTCATCGTCGGCGTCCACTTCCTCATCCACAGACACAGAGAACCCGAGCGTGCGAAGGATGGACGCGCGCAGCGCGGACGCATCGAAGCCAGACAGCTCAGCGAGGACAGAGGATGGTAGCTGGGAAGGGATGCCATGGCCGGCGAGGTGGAAGTAGCCCACGTCGCCGGCGGCGCGAAGGGAGGCCAAGTCAGGGGAGTCGAGCGAGACCAACGGAGTCACTGACGAGCGGATTCCGAGGCGAGAGGGGGTGCCTAAGCGGAGGATTGGAACCGGTGGGGAGAGGAACATGCGGTCGAACAAAGCAGTGAGCGTGGCGTCGGCGGCGGAGGGAAGCGGCATGTGGTCTTTAGGCGTTGGCGGAGGAGGTCTGGGGAACATGCTGTCCTCGGAGATTGCTCCTGGGAAGGACCCGACGGCGAAGGCGGCGCCGGGGGAGGGGGTGGTGGGGGAGGCGGCCATGGAGGTGGAGTGGTGGTGGAGACGGACGGAGCGGCGGACAGGGATGGGTGTGGGTGGGAGACCGGTGTAGGTTGTTGGGCGGGCAGGTGCTGTGAGCGTGTGCGAGCGGGCGATTTTTATAGCCGCCGCGGGTCCTCGCACGGGCCCCCGTCGCTGAGCGTGTGGTGGGCCAATTGAGGGTGACTGGGCCGGTAAAGCTGGTAGGCAGGCCGGTGCAAAGGCCTGCAGAACCACTCCCTGGAAACAGTGAGTTGAGTCGTTTAGGGTTTTTTTCGCGTTGCAAATGAAGGCCGTAATGAATATTTATGGGAGATCTGACAGGATAATCTGTGAGATTTGATTTGATATCAGCGCTTGTTGACTTGCCAAAAAAACATGATTTTTTTGGGAAGAAAAATATCACGTGCGGCTCCGCATCACTGCAAATTTTTTGAGTACGTCGATAAGAAAGACATAATAGCTGCAGAAAGCAATCGTTGGCATCAGCTGGCGAGAGCCCACACACGTACCCCCCCCCCCCCCCCCCCCCCCCCAAAAAAAAAGAGAGAGCCCACACGTGTAGCTGTAGGCATCTAGAAACAACAGAGCCTTTTGATCACAAAAACACATTAAGAGGATATGCACAACGCGATATTGAAGCTGAGCCATCGATCATTATCGTTGCATCCATCAGCCAAACCGGAAACGCCTCGAGTCTCCATTGGATGGATGGAGAGTGCAAGAGACGTTGAAGTTGAAATCTACGGAGGACTTCTTCTGATCGAGTCTGACCACGGCGAGTTCGTCGGACCCATTGACCTTCTAGGGTCCGTACAATTCCTGCACGTACGACACGCTACTTTGTCGATTCGATTGAACCACTCACTGCCCAATAGAGTGCAGCGTCACACTTTTCTCACTTTATATACACCTTTTCTGGTCATGGCTCCTGGATCATGGGAATGTGTAGTGCATGTGATTGTCAACTCACAGGTGTAGTACATCTCTTCAGAATATTGTGCGGTGTGATATCACCATGCTGTATCTGCTACTATTTGATTATTATCGTTCGTGCATGCTTTGTTGGCACGTAAACAAGATGGTTGCTTTGTCGTCAGAGCTGAGATGCTGCCACGGGCCTCTAATTAAAAATGCAGGGACAAAAGTTTCAGCGATAAGCATAAGAGAAACCTTCCCCAGAAAACAGGCTTGTCGACAACTACGTGACACTCTTGATTTGATGTTTTTGGTGTTAGCTGGCGTGTTAGGTTGGAGAGCATCTAATCGTATTTCCTTCGTCGTGTCTTATCGAGATTATTTCGAGGTTCTGCTCACTCACTGTAGCCTAAATTGCACATTCAGAATACAGAAAATCTGTCCAGTCTGTTTCTATTGCATTCAGAATCGAGATAATCTCGATCGCCGCAAGTCATTAGATTGTTGCTACTTCTGGTCATTTTTCCTCTTTCTTTGTACCAGCAAGTTCTTTTTCTGATGGTTGGTACTAGCAAGGCTGCTGATCAAGCAAATTGTCTAAAATCGTGGTGCGATGGGCCGAGAGACGGACGCCAGTATTATTGTTGGACTGCCATCCCTCCTGAACGCAAGCCCAAAAGTTCGGGAGCTCCTACCTGCCGCTCTCTGCGGCAGGGAGTCGGGGGCACGCACAGGGGGTTCGCCCGGACTGGACCGGCCCAACTTTTTTTTCTTGGCTAAAAAAAACAGATAATTTTTTTTCTGTTTCTTTTTTTCCTTTTCCGCTTATTTCTTTTTTTTTCTTTTTTCAAAATCAAAATGAACAAACGTTGAATTTCTCAATCATTTTTTGAAAGCATGAACGTTTTTTAAAACAGAGAACAAATTTGAAAACGCGAACAATTTTTTAAAGCACGAACATTTTTTGAATTTTGAGAACAAATTTTGAAACAAAGAATAATTTTGAAAAATCCTGAACAAATTTGGGACCACAAACAAATTTTTAAAGCAAGAACATTTTTTGAATCTTAAGAACAAAATTTTGAAACGGAGAACGATTTTGAAAACCCCAAACAAATTTGGAATCTTGAACAAGTTTTTAAAAGCACGAACATTTTTTGAATCTTGAGAACAAAATTTGAAAATGAGAACAATTTTGAAAAATCCTGAATAAATTCATAAACGTGAACAATTTTTCAAAATTTAAAAATTTTAAGAGAACAAATTTCGAAAACAAGAACATTTTCTGAAAATCCAGAACATTTTTTGAAAATGCAGAACATTTTTTTGAAAATCCAGAACATTTTTCTAAAAAGCAAAAACATTTTTCGAATTTGAAGAACAATTGTATAAAATCCCGAACATTTTTTGAAAATCCAGAACATTTTTTTGAAAAAAGCAGAAACATTTTCCGCATTTGAAGAACATTTTTTGAAAACCCAGAACAGTTTTTCAAAATCCAGAACATTTTTCTAAAAAGCAAAAAACATTTTTCGAATTTGAAGAACATTAATCCTGAACATTTTTTGAAAATCAGAATTTTTTTTAAACAGAAACAGAAAAAAAAACAGAAAAGAATAAAGAGAAAAGAAAACGAAAAAAAAAGAAAAAAAAAGAAAAAAAGGTTCCCAAAACCGGAAAAACCGTCTGGGAAAGTCTAGAAGGTTCCCAAAACCGGGATCTGTGAAACGTGCTAAACAGGCTGGCCCATTTAAATCGCTCGCCTCGGGTTGCCTGTGCGTTTGCCCGACATTTTGACGCAACGAGCGTCAAATAGGATATTCCCAAAAGGGTTCGTACGCGCATGGAGAGGCTCAAACCGAAGGGGGCCTGGTACCTAGTGGCCCAATGGGCCTGCTTGCTTTAATTAACTCGGGCTGTTGCTCTCGTACATGACGAGCTAATTGTACCACACCGCTTGTGTAGAATTAGTTTGAGGATGACCCAGGTATAAAATGGAGAGCTCGGGGCCTTGATACACCCATCTTTGCGCTTGGGGCAATGACGCAGCTAGTGAGGTTATACCGAGGCGTGTCAATTGCTGGTTGAAAACTATTTCCAAACCCCCTCTTTGGCCTTCACGGGTCAAAGAGAATTTTTGGAAGGGTTCTCTCTTCATGAGGGTAAAACCCACAAATCGAAATGTAATTTTTTTTTGTCATGATCAAGATTTATAGAGTTACATACACACTCCCTCTGTATCAAAATATAGTGTGTATTGGATTATTATCTTTTAAGCTCGATAGTGTAAACTTTGATCAATTTTATAGAAAAATTTATCAACGTCTAGAATACAAATTAATACCATAGATTAGATTCATCATGAAATATATTTTCCTATGACATATATTTGTATGATAGGCATGTATAATTTATCGATAAACTTGATTAAAATTTGTGAAACTTGACTTGTAAAAACTAATGTGCACAATATTACGAGACAGAGGTAGTACTACTCAATGAAGGTAGTTGGTCTCTTCTCGTTGTACTGGATACTTGGCTAGTAAAGCTCGTATGTAATTTGAACTAATGATTACAACATCTTGGTTAGAAATGAACAGTATGTGTGTTGTTAGAATGAACAGTATGTGTGTTACGGAAAATCTTGATTACGCGGCGATACACAGGGGAAAAGGTCTGAATGCAAATAGGGATATCACAATATATGAATTTTGCAATATTAGAAAAAGTTCAAGTTTGTGTATATTTCAATGGACGTTCTTGAACTGGGAATTAATTTGGAGATGCAATTTTTTGATGGATACTCTGCTCAACAATGTTCGAAAGAAATCCCTCCAAAAGCTTAAGCATGGAACATATAAAGGACGCTAGGCTACCCGCCATTCTGGAGGCCTCACGCGCGTCCAGCATTTTTGACCGCCCGATCGATTCACCACAGTATTTTTTTGGCTGCTGGCGGCCATTCTGGAGGCCTCGCGCGCGTCCAGCATTTTTGACCGCCCGATCGATTCACCACAGTATTTTTTTGGCTGCTGGCGGCTGGTCAACCGTCGGCTTTTTCTCACGTTCGCGGCCGCGTCTAGAGAGGATGACGAGTGGGCCTCGTTGGCTGTGGGGTCGTGCAACCGAAGTGAGTTTTTTGTGGTTTTGGGTACGCGAGGTGTGCGTCCCGTGCTCGCTGATCGTGGTCTGGGTAAAAGAACCTACCCCAATCCCCTTCCATCGCACGCAGCCACTCCTCTCGTCTCCGCCTCTCCCTTCCGTCGCCGCCGCTCGCAGCTCCGCCTCCCCGCCTGGCAGCCGCCGGAGAAGAGCTGCTCCGCCTCCCGGCCTCACCTCCTATTCCTCTCTTCCTGAGGGCGCCAGGAGCATGGCCTCGATCTGGAAGAGGAGAGGTCCGGAGTGTGGCCTCGATCTGGAGAAGGGGCGCTGCCGCCGGCCGATTCCAGCCCACTCCGACGATTCCGGCGGCCATCCAGCATCTTCCCGTGCTCTCCTATCATTGCCCTACCATCTCCACCGAGCTAATTCGACCTGCAGGTCCTCCAACATCATCAGCGGCTAACCCTAGCCGCTAGGACTGCTGGTGTGCGGCGTCGCCATGGACACCGGCGCGGCGCCTGCACCTACGACTGTTTCCTCCGACGACTTCTGCGTTGCCTATGAGGCATCCACCTCCTGGTACGCCCCCTCTCACCCGGGCACACCTCTGCTTGAGGTTGCTAGCGCTTGTGGTTTCCCCTTCCAATCCAAGTATGTAAAAAGATGTGGAACCTTTCGATCCAATAGTCGATTGTAGAATAGCTTATCTACAGAAGCGTGTGAGAGATTAGAAATTTTGCACAGTCTTGGAATCTCTAACTATCTTGATCTAACTGAGAGTAATTTCATAGGATGGACTCTTTGGCGATGGAGAGCTCGGGATTCATCACCCCCAACTGAATCCACCGTGCTATCACAGGTTCCCTCCTCATGGTCTTGCATTGCCCCGAAATTTCCCATTGTCTTGCAGTTTGTTTGATTTGTTGATTTTGCTATCCTATAGTTTTGAATGGGTCCCCAGCCCAGGCAAACCAATCTCAGTGGAATCATGGACATCGAAAGATTTTTGCGATGTCGATATAATTCTATGAATTATATATTTCTTCCTGGAGAGTAACCTGTGTAATCTTTGAAAGCAGCCTCTGCATGTTTATGGTCTCTCAGCTTCGTGTTTATGGTGCGGCTACGTGGAAGCCGGTGACAAGTACAGCCACTCTCTACTCACCTCTAATATGTATGGGTTAACTCCCTCGAGAAAAGGAGTCTTTGCAAGGTCAGCCAGTACTCCGCTTCACATTCAGTAATATGCAGAAATATATGCCATCTTTTTCAATAGTCTGCTCGCCTCTTCTACATAAAAAGGTGTTTTGTTCTAATTTTCTTTCACTGTTTATGTTGATGGACGACAGAGCAAACTCTGTGATTTAAATAATCATCAAGCACATGTCAATCATTTCAAATAAACATTCTTTTTTTGTACTGAAGATGTGAAATAGCTGCTTGGTGGAGGTGCCAGGATTTATGAATTAAGCTATCTGATGATGACGGTGCTTATATTTTATAGTTTTACCTTTTTATTCCCTTCAGAATTAACATGTATCAATGAAAAAAATGAATTTTTTGACGTTTACAATTTTTTTTATGTACGTGCCTTATTTAGACCACCTGCATATGTGAAGGCATCGCGCTCGCCCGACGTTTTTGACCGCCCGATCGATTCACCACAGACGGCGGTGGCGCAGACCAGGAACGCGTCGGCGGTGGCGCTACCTCGACAAGGAGGAAGACACTCTGCGACATCATCAACCTGAGGCGGCAGCTGGCGGCAGTGGCCCACAAGGGGCAGCTGGCGGCAGTGGCCCGCAAGGGGCAGCAGGATGGGTTGAGGTGTGTGGACGGCGTGGATGGGATCGCGCGGTTGGTCAAGGCAAGATTTCCCTTTCCCCTTCCTCGATCTGCTTTGTCCTCGCTTCTTTGAGCATGTGTTGATGTGCAGGCTCACCTTTGCAGGTCTTGCTCGCCGCCGTTGGATGTAAGCAGAGGCGTTGCCGTGGTCGAAGTCTCCTAGGCAGGTCTATCTGCTTTGAGATGTGCCATAGTTTGAGAGGTATGCTCTGGTGATTCAATTTTTTTGGCCGTCTAGGCATCTTTGTTACATGGAATTAGGTATCTTAGATAAAGAACTACTATCAAATAAAATATGCATATGAGTTTCCATATCTCTTGGTTATTTATATATGTGTTGCATATTATTCCTAACCAATTACTTAGTGTTACTTAGAGTGTGTTTGTTTGGGCTACAATTTCCATGGCTACAGCTGAAGGAGTGACTGTAGCTGCAGAGAGGCTTCAGAGCATGGTAACATTGTTTATGAGAAAAATCCACGACGGACTGATAACCTACTTCTTCTAGGAGTTATCTACTGTAAGTTTATGACTTGGTGCTAGCTGAAGCTTGTATTTTCTACCAAAACTGCTATTAACAAAAGAACTCTAGCGACCCAGGATTTTATCCTGAACTGCTATTAAACTCACAAGAGGGAGCATTTTAATAACAAAAGAACTCTATCCATGCTTTCTGATATACTGCGTATATGTATGATGTACTAGCAGTTCCTATTTTTTAACTATTGCGTACCAGAAAAATGAATTGGTAATGTCTTTATAAATATGATGTATTAAATTATGTTATGAGAGGGATTTGTTCATTTTTAAAACTAAGGAAGTTGACAGTTCAAAAAAATACTAAGGAAGTTGGATGAGCTTAAAGCACCTATTCAGCAGTTAACTAAACTTTTCTAATTGTATTTTAAATCCACAAGAGGGTAAAATCAATGCTCTTTACCAGATCATCTAAATCAGATGGATGGGCTCCAAATTCCCAGTGCCGTTTGTCGTTTTTGTGTTATAATTTTTTACTTGAGTGCCTTTGGACATATGGTACTATGGAGAGGTGACATTAGCACAATTGATGGTTGTTTCTCCTCTCCTATCAACCACATCTCCTGACTGTATATGTCAATATATCAACAAAACAAGATATCATTGTATTATGGAGTTTGCAGATTATTGAAGATTTTTGCTGCCATGGAATTGTGAGTTTGTGACTATACATTCTTGTCCTACATGTGAATTGAAGATATATTGTCTCTCTATGTGAATATAAATAACCAGGTATGTAAGCAAGTCCTAACATTTATTTACATATTTATCAATGAAATGCATCCAAGCAAGTCACATCTTACATACAATTGCCCACTTATAGGTAAATTTGATGATTCATAAATTAACCGGTTGGAGATCGGTAGACAGTCAAGTGTATTGATAACTGGAGTTTAGAGCTCAAAATCCTTCTAACTTTTCTACTAACTGTATTTTCTTGTCAGCTTTCAGAGAAGAACAAATACTGTTAGTCATTCTCTGGCATGTATAATACAATACTAGAGATGTGAATGGATGTAGTTCATTTAGTAGAGTAGTAGTAGATGATGATTTCTTTTCTTCACAGTCAACTGGTGTATATCCTGATATGTTTAGTCTGTTCCCAAATTAATTTGTAAAGTAGCCTGAACAATTGTACAGTCTCTCTGTGTATTAGTACTCTGTTTTTTGGGCAACTCGGAAGAAATCAGTTTCTCATGACATGTGAAAATGAGTTTATTTACCTTCACTGTTGCTTTTATTAGTTAAGAAAGATGTTTGTGAAATAGTCATCACAGTGAAGCTTGGCGAAGGGACTTCTGGTGAGGCCTACAAGGCTGGAAGCACTGTATGTAAAGTGGTACCCTCTCATGGATACTCATTTGTCAACTAATACATGGCCATACTAGAGAAGCACACGCAGCGCACACGCAAGGACCCTAACAGGTTGTAAATGTGTACGTGGACAATCTTTAAATACCTGGATGATTATTCCGCATAAACAAAGTCATTGTCATTTTAACACAAGAAGCAAGCAGTGTCCCATAACACAGATAGCTAATGTTTGTGTTGAGTAGCAAAATTCATTCATTAGTTATGGGGCATCAAGAAGAGCAAACACCAATGCGGTGAGACATACCTGTTCCATATAACCATGTAGACTGTAGTAAAGCCTTTCACCTTGGCAAGGCACTATGATCCATGGCCTAGCTCAAGCATGCCATAGCTCCTTGTATAACGTGTCGCTAGAACTCCCCGCACAAAGGATTTATTATGTGAACGAGGCATACAATTCAAGGGGCCTTTCACCTTAATTTATAGTGGTAGGTTTTAGCAGTTGATCATGAGTTAATTTAACCAGTATTACTATATCTAAACTGGTACTGCATGCAGGGATCAGGGATCCACCACTTGCCTGACGTGGTAGCACCAATTTACAATATAACCATAAGATTTTATTTCTCAAAATATAGGAGCCGCATGGACTACACCACCCTGTTCCATTTCATCAATGAACCAAGAGTTTTACAGCGAGTAGGAAGCCAGGGTGCGCACAACCATAAGAAGTTGAAGATAAAACACATTGTCATTATTATAATCTGATTCCGCGCACATGTAAAAGCGGCTCCCTCCCCCCCCCCCCCCCCCCCCCCCCCGCTCCCGCTCCCGTGCGGCGCCGCCGCCGCGCCGCACCGGAGCGCCCCCGCCCCCTTCCTCCGGTTCTCTCCAGCACCCGCTCTCCTACCGCCGCCGCCGCCGGGGGCATCGCAGGCAAAGCCTATGTGCCGCAGCGGCGGCGGCGACGTTTCTCCTCGTCTAGCGATCCGGTCTGGGTGGCGACGGTCCGCACCGGACGGACCTACGACAGCGGCGCGGGTCGGCGGCGGCCAGGCTCGGTATGCAGGCGGCGGTGTACAGCGACGTGTCCAGCGGCGGCGGCTATGGCGCCCGATCTGGGCCCAGATGGGCTTCGGCGGGCCGCGCATGCTGCTGTCCTGTGCATCTTCTGTTCCGTCAACGGCATACTGTTCCTGGGCTCGACCCACAACACGAGGACGTCGGGGGCTCCGGCCCTGGGCGCGGCGGTGGTGGCCACCTCCTTCACCGGAGGTGGTCGACCTGAGGCTGGGTGGTCGGATCTTGAGATCCGTCATCTAGTCCCGGCTGCGAGTCGGGGAGACATAGTTGCCGGTGAAAACCGAGCCGATGGCGGGCGATGGCGGCGTTCTGCGTCGTTACCTTGATGAAGGCATCGTCGTGTAACTATTGTCGACCCACTCGTGCTGCTCCGGGGGAAACCCTAGGATCTGGTCTTCCAGATCGGACGATGGCGGTACTGTGGTGTCGTTTCTCTCTTGGGAGTATCGTTTGTGGAGCAGCGCTGGAAGACAGAGGCAGGAGGTGGAGCGGCTTCGTCTTGCACGGAGCTTCGGTGGAGATGTCAAGTCATGCCTGGCCGAAAGGTGCTACGCTGTGTCATGCCTGGTCGGCAGGTGCTACGCACGACAGATCTTCCAGAGTCTTCGCGTCTGGATGCACGAGCGCAGGGCGGTGGAGCCGTTGGGCGCCGTGGTGGTGTCGACGGATGGCCGGGCAAGGATGATGCGGATCTCTCTCCTGAAGATGGGTCAGCGGTTCGATGATGATGGCGGCTTCTAAAACGTGTGCATGTGGTGTACGCTTTAGGTCTGCTGCACCGGATGTTGGTTCCGATACGTTATGTGGATGGATCGGCAACGACACCGGTTTTAGATATGGGGAGTGAGAGCACTCCACATTATCGAGTTTGTAGGTGTGAGTGGTGGCTTCGGGTGGCTTGATGTATGTTCTTGTCAGACCTTTGTTGAATAATTAATAAAGATGGCTGCATGCATCGATTGATGCAGAGGCCGGGGGTTTAACCTCCTTTCTGTAAAAAAAAACAAAAAAAAACACCAAATTTGAGAATTTGAGGTGCACCAAATTGAGCATTTTTCCCCATTAAACAGGTTGGAATTTGCAAACATCCAAAAGGAAAGGAAAAGATAATGTATCAACCAAACTATCAAAACTACTAGAAATTCTCTGCCTTTTTGGTTTTCATCAAGGCACAACAAAAGTGCCAAACAATCAACCTAGACAACAATATTACTAAAAGTTATTTAGTGCTAGAAAACAATGTCGGGTCTCCTTGAATTATACCCAAGTCCACATCTCTACTTCTTTAGTATCCACCCAGGAACTCATTACTCTCCAGGGAAGCTCAATTCAGGTAGAACAAGCCAAGGAAACGCACAACAACCCCAAACAGCAATAGCAAAGCAAAGGAACCGAACCTGAGGCACCCGAGGCGCTGGAATTCGCCATCTTTGTCGCCCAGTCCAAATGACGCCCGGCCAGAACTAATGAGTGTGGGCTGATATGCTCGCCCCATGCGCGCCTCCACGGATCTTGCCCCACTCCACGGCCATGGCAACGGCCAGCACGGAGCATGCACGACACTACGACGGCGAGCACGAGACAATGGAGGGAGTCACGCAGCGCGTCGCGGCGGTGTAGGTGGTTCGCAGGTCGACCGCGTGCGGTGGGTGTCGGAGAGCTCACTTTTGGTTGCGACAGTGCGCGGCGAGGCGGAGCTCGCGCCGCGACGACAGCTGGTGTATGCGGGCGCGTAGTAGCCGTGAGCGGAGAACTGCGGTGTGGCTGCCGCATGCCGTAGTGAGGCGCAGTGCAGTGACACACGACAGCAACCCTCCACGACGTGCCGAGGTGCGGCGTCCCCTCCTGCCACCTGGGTAACCCACAGTATCGAGCTGGCGATGTCTTTGTGTATATGAGAGGAGAGGCAGAGAGCGTTACGGGATAACCTTATCTCTTTGGCCATTTTACATTTTAGCCCTTATAGTTTGCGTTATTCGTAAATAAGTTATATACCTTGCATGTATGCCAAATTAATGTTAGCTTTCAGTCACACTTTTAAATAATTCATTTTTATGCATTTAAAAAATCATATGGACCCATACAACTATTTTTTGGCATTCCCCCACTACAATGTCTTTAGTACATTTTATCGTGTCGTTCATGTGTATAGCTTCTTAGATCTCTATTTGAACCTACCAATGATATAATCCATGAAATTTTTACGGTAAGCAAGTATTTACATTTGGTTCTTGATTTGACTTGGGCTATCATGCTACCATACACTGTAATATATATTACTATATATGAACGTGCTATCTAAGTATCTATTTTCTTATGCTTCAAGAATTTTATTATCAGTTTTTTTACAAATCTTACTCGCATGATTTGAATACTTAGTTGCTCTCATTTTTTTGCACCATAGGCGCAACGGGTCATCTGAACCATGTTCATAGCACGATCAATGCCCAAAGGCCAATGTATTTTGGAAGTACTTTATATATTTTCATTTGGTCATGTATTTTGGAAGTACTCTCCAAGACAAATGAAATAGATTTTTTTTGTTTAGAGAATCTATATATTTTCGGTATGTTACTATTTAGGTTGTCCTATGTTTAGAAAGATGTTTAATCTGCCAATGAATGGTTGTGTTACTCAATAGAATACTTAGTTGGGTCAGTTTTATTGCCAAAATATGTAAATTGGATATACAAAGTTATAGGGTTTATGTAAACTCCAAGAGACAAACAAGTATTACTGGAACCTTGACGATGACATCGAAGGAATTTCTGCTCTGGGCAATGAAAACCCCCAACCATAACCACTATCAAGAGTTCAGCAATGGGTGTGTCTGTTGTTCATCGTTTCATACCACCTATATAATGTATCTCTTCCTGTCTACTTTCCTTGCGTATCACATTGTAACTAAGCATCTATGTACGACCAATAGAGATTTGGGTGTCTGAATATTCTCTCAATACTTGGCTCCCTCTCGCCCTTTGCGCCATTAGCGCAACGGGTCATCTAGTAAGGATAAAGAACAATCTGAGGGCCTCTCCACCCGTTCTGTTGTTGTCAACTGGGCCCTCAACATTAGTTTTTTGTTTCTACATGTCCCCTTCCCTTGCACCCTTGAACTATAGGTGGCACCCGGTTTCATCGGGGCACTAATAAAACGTGTCCAAAATCACACCTGACTTCCCAAAATTACCCATACACGTTCCCGATCCGAGTGTATAGTTGTTACCGCGTTCGCTACCCACCCGGGTAAGAAATGTTGGCAAGTGAAGTCTTTTATGAGAGTTTTGAATTTGATGATAGTCCAGCTTTTGTTATCATTTTTGTATCACCTGCTTAGATTCTAACTTGCTTTTTTTTGGTCCACTCCTATAATACAATTTTTTATGTGATTCATCATTTCAGACAATGATTGTTTACACCTATCTTTTTATTTTGTTAAATGGGACAACCGGTTCCACTCTAGCGCTACATTTTGTTCATTTTGAGACCAATAGCATCTAGACTATACAGTGGCACATTTCCAGTTGAAATGTAGGAGCAATTTTCTTCAAGACGTTGAGTGTGGAGCAAAACATGTGAATGTCGATCTAACTGATAACTTGATGTTTGAAAGAATGAAAACACTGGCAATAATTTCCATTGTGTTTTTATTCTCACAGTAAAAATTCAGAGCATTTATTTCTTACAACTCACCTTTTTTTCAATTGCTGCAGTTCAATAGGAGTAATCAGAGAAAAGAAAGGACCATTCGAAAGCAAACAAACAAGGTACCTTCTCCTGCACTTATTTTCTATGTTTTCAGTCACAAAACTATAAACATTTATTTTTGTATTTCCATTAAGAAGAGAGAATCACATCTAGTGACTGCCAGTAGTGGTCAACACTCTAGTCAGATTGATTTCATCCTCTCCAGAAGAGAAGACATGCGTGCATGCCTAGATTGTAAGGTGATACCTGGAGAGAGAGTGTTGTCCCTCAGCATAAGCTTGTGGTTGCTGACTTCCGCTTTTGGATGTAGGAGATATGCCCAGAGGCAATAATACATGTTATTATTTATCCCCATGTTCCTAATTAAGTTTATATTCCATGCTATAACTGCTATGGTTCTCGAGTCTACAATAACCACGAGGCTCAGAGGAAGACTCATATGCACGTGTGGAATAATAAACGGTAAAATGTATTCCTAGTCTGGCCTCTAAGACTAGCTCAAGTGTTGCATGATGGTTCTGTTTTCCTGATCATAGGCATGGCTATGCCGGCAATTTTGAGGGCACAATATTAGAAGAATATTTGTGTTGAATTGACCCGATTTGATGTTATGCTATGAGATACATTCGTCACAAGTTAATGGTTAATAACACAGAGAAAGTTAACGTTTGCATGATTCCTTAGACCATGAGAGTATCGAGTTTCTTCATGCTTGCTTCATGAACTTTGGGGTTTGTTAAACGTCATCCGTAACTGGATGGCTATTACGACGGCTTACGGGTTCATGGAAAAGTATGACAAGTAACTTGATAGCTCAATATTGGGATTTGCTCCTCCGACGATGGAGAGATATTCTTGGGCCCTCTCGGTGTTACGGTAACCATCATCGTCTGGCCAGACACATTGTGATTTGATCACGGGGATGCCGAAACGCGGAAACGAGAAAAGAGAACAAAACCGACAACGAGGTAACTGGCATTGTGGACAAGTGTTGATCCACGGGGATGCCGATAAATCTCACCTCGGGTTTTGTAACATATCGCGAAGTAAAAGGAATAGCACACAACAACTGGAGGTTCACTCGAATATTCATTCGTGTGGGTATAGGGGTCAATATGGGTGTCCACGGCTCCGATGTTGATCATTGATCGGAAGGTGTTCCGGGTCATGTCTGTACTTCACCGAACCTATAGGGTCACACACTTAAGGGTCATCTATCTGCTGAACGCCAGACACGGAGTCTGAGAGAAAATCACCGGAAAAGTTTCGGGGACAACGGAAGAGTTCCGGAGAGAGAACACCGGAAGAGTTTCGGTAAAACCGAAAACTTGTTTCGGAGTATACCATTAAGTCAAATTGGTTTCGGCATATGCCTGGAAATTATTGGAGGGTACCAGAATTGTTCCGGTAACTTCTGGGATTTTTCGGAGACAAAAACCGGAAATGTTCCGGACTGCCGGAACCGCTTTGGTTGCTTTTCGCAGATGAAAATCATTGATCTGAAAATGTTTCGGAACGCGTCCAGAATTATTTTAGTGGGTACTGGAATTATTCTAAGACCCACAGAAATATTTTCGGATTTAACGGCCGCGAAAAAATGGTTTCATGAATAGTGAAAAGCACTTTATGGGCTGGTTTTAATGGGGTTTTCTTCTAGGAGGAATTCCCTATTTTTGGAGTGAGGATAAGGTGGATGGAAGGTGGTGGCCCCCCCCCAAGGGGGCAGCCATTTTCGTTCATGGGCTTGGGGGGGCCTGATACGTCTCCAACGTATCTATAATTTTTGATTGTTTCATGATATTATATTATCTGTTTTGGATGTTTTATATGCATTAATATGCTATTTTATATTATTTTTGGGACTAACCTATTAATCTAGAGCCTAGTGCCAGTTTCTGTTTTTTCCTTGTTTTTGAGTATTGCAGATAAGGAATATTAAACGGAGTCCAAACGGAATAAAATCTTCGCGATGATTTTTCTTGGACCAGAAGAAACCTACCAGACTTGGAGATGAAGGCAGGAGACCTACCGGGAGGCGACAAGCCACCTGGGCGCGTCCTAGGGGGGGGGGCGCCCCCCTGGCTTGTGGCCCCCCAGCAGACCTCCTAACCCTATTCTTCGGCCTATAAACTCCCAAATATTCCCCCAATACCAAATACTTTTCCGCCGCCGGAAGCCTCTGTTCCCGTGAGATCCCATCTTGGAGCCTTTTCCGGTAATCTGCCGGAGGGGGATTCGATCATGGAGGGCATCTACATCAACTCCATTGCCCCTCCGATGATGCGTGAGTAGTCCACCACAGACCTTCGGGTCCATAGCTAGTAGCTAGATGGCTTCTTCTCTCTCTTTGTTCTTCAATACCATGTTCTTCATGATCTTCATGGAGATCTATCCGATGTAATACTCTTTTGCGGTGTGTTTGTCGAGATCCGATGAATTGTGGGTTTATGATCAGATTATCTATGAATATTATTTGAATCTTCTCTGAATTCTTATATGCATGATTTCATATCTTTGCAAGTCTCTTCGAGTTATTGGTTTGGTTTGGCCAACTAGATTGGTAATTCTTGCAATGGGAGAAGTGCTTAGTTTTGGGTTCAATCTTGCGGTGTCCTCACCCAGTGACAAAGTAGGGGTAGCGAGGCACGTATTTGTATTGTTGCCATCAAGGATAAAAAGATGGGGTTTCATCATATTGCTTGAGTTTATCCCTCTACATCATGTCATCTTACCTAATGCGTTACTCTGTTCTTCATGAACTTAATACTCTAGATGCAGGCAGGAGTCGGTCGATGTGTGGAGTAATAGTAGTAGATGCAGAATCATTTCGGTCTACTTGACACAGACGTGATGCCTATATGCATAATCATTGCCTTGGATATCGTCATAACTATGCGCTTTTCTATCAATTGCTCGACAGTAATTTGTTCACCCACCGTATTATTTTCCTTCATGAGAGAAGCCTCTAGTGAAACCTATGGCCCCCGGGTCTATTTTCCATATTATATTTTCAGATCTATAAACCAAAAATACTTTGCTGCAATCTTTTTTACTTTTGTTTTACTTTACGTTTTAGCAATCTTTTATATCTATCTCTATCAGATCTCATCCTTGCAAATAACCGTGAAGGGATTGACAACCCCTTTATAGCGTTGGGTGCAAGAGTTTGATTGTTTATGTAGGTGCGAAGATTGGGGACTTGCTTGTATCTCCTACTGGATTGATACCTTGGTTCTCAACAACTGAGGGAAATACTTATTTACTTTGCTGCATCACCCTTTCCTCTTCAAGGGAAAACCAACGCAAGCTCAAGAAGTAGCAAGAAGGATTTCTGGCGCCGTTGCCGGGGAGATCTACATCAAGCCTACCAAGTACCCATCACAAACTCATCTCTTGCATTTACATTATTTGCCATTTGCCTCTCGTTTTCCTCTCCCCCACTTCTAAAACGATTTTCAGAAAAAACCAAAAAGATTTGCCTTTTTATTCGCCCTTCTTCCGTTCGTCTTTTCGTTTGCTTGTGTGCTAGATCTATTTGTTGCCACTATGTCTGAATCGGGGAAGGTTATCATTGAAAATCTTGAGGGTATTGCTAGTACAAATCTTGAGGAAAAATTTGGATCTTGCTCTCTAGATCATGAAACTGAACCTCCTCCTAATTATAAAGCTAAAACTTTTCAAGTGGGAGACGGAAATATTATTGGGAAGAGTGTTATCCAAGAGTTCTTTGATTGTACGGGAGTGATGTCTATGAATAAGAGATCTATTCTTCTTAGCACAAATTGTTATGCGGATGCTATTGTCATACTCATTGAAAATTTGTGCACGTTCATCCTGCTTTGCAAAAGGTGTTTTATGAACTTACCAATATTAATCATCCTAAATCTAAAAAAAGCTTGTGATGGTTTGATCAAGTATAGATTGCATACCAAAGATGACAATACCTAGATCTATTGCGTTATGCCTAGATAGGGGCGTTAAACAATAGCGCTTGTTGGGAGGCAACCCAATTTTATTTTTATGCTTTTGTTTTTGATTCTGTTTTTGAGTGCTTTACACATTATTACCTCTGTAGTAATTGTGTTTTCTTGTTTTAATTAGTGTTTGAGCCAAGTAAGACCTTTGGGATGGTCTACGGTGATTGTGATTTGATTTTGCTGAAAAAACAGAAACTTTTGCGCTCAGTCCAGGAATTTTATAAATTCACCAGAGCGTCGAATGAGTCTGAAATTTTTACACAAGATTGATATACAAATTTCCCTGATTTTCCTAATTTTTCAGAATTTTTGGAGTTACAGAAGTATTCGAAGTCTATAGATTTCTACAGACTGTTCTGTTTTAGACAGATTCTGTTTTCTTTGTGTTGTTTGCTTATTTTGATGTATCTATGGGTTGTATCGGGGGGTATGAACCATGGAGAAGTTGGAATACAGTAGATATTACACCAATATAAATAAAGAATGAGTTCACAACAGTACCTAAAAGTGGTGATTTATTTTTCTTATACTAACAGATCTCACGAGTTTTCTGTTGAGTTTTGTGTTGTGAAGTTTTCAAGTTTTGGGTAAAGATTTGATGGACTATGGAATAAGGAGTGGCAAGCGCTTAAGCTTGGGGATGCCCAAGGCACCCCAAGCCATATTCAAGGATACCAAAGAGCCTAAGCTTGGGGATGCCCCGGAAGGCATCCCCTCTTTCGTCTTCAATCCATCGGTAAATTTACTTGAGGCTATATTTTTATTCACCACATGATATGTGTTTTGCTTGGAGCGTCTTGTATGATATGAGTCTTTGCTTTTTAGTTTGCCACAATCATCCTTGCTGCACACATCTTTTGAGGGGGACACGCATTAATCGTGAATTTATTAGAATACTCTATGTGCTTCACTTATATCTTTTGAGCTAGGCAATGTTGCTCTAGTGCTTCACTTATATCTTTTTAGAGCTCGGTGGTGTTTTATTTTATAGAAATAATTGAACTCTCGTACCTCACTTATATTATTTTGAGAGTCTTTAAAATAGCATGGTAATTGATTTAGTTTATGAATTTAGTCCTAATATAATGGGCATCCAAGAGGGATATAATAAAAACTTTCATATTAAGTGCATTGAATACTATGAGAAGTTTGATTCCTTGCATATAGTTTTGAGATATAAAGATGGTGATATGAGAGTCATGCTAGTGAGTAATTGTGAATTGGTAGAAATACTTGTGTTAAAGTTTGTGATTCCCGTAGCATGCACGTATGGTGAACCGTTATGTAACGAAGTTGGAGCATGATTTGTTTAACGATTGCCATCCTTTGTGTGAGGGTCGGGAGCGCGCGATGGTTAACTCCTACCAACCTCTCCCCTAGGAGCATGCGTCTAATACTTTGTTCACGGGGATGCCGAAACGCGGAAACGAGAAAAGAGAACAAAACCGACAACGAGGTAACTGGCATTATGGACAAGTGTTGATCCACGGGGATGCCGATAAATCTCACCTCGGGTTTTGTAACATATCGCGAAGTAAAAGGAATAGCACACGGCAACTGGAAGTTCACTCGAATATTCATTCGTGTGGGTATAGGGGTCAATATGGGTGTCCACGGCTCCGATGTTGATCATTGATCGGAAGGTGTTCCAGGTCATGTATATACTTCACCGAACCTATAGGGTCACACGCTTAAGGGTCATCTATCTGCTGAACGCCAGACACGGAGTCTGAGAGAAAATCACCGGAAAAGTTTCGGGGTCAACGGAAGAGTTCCAGAGAGAGAACACCGGAAGAGTTTCGGTAAAACCGAAAAGTTGTTTTGGAGTATACCATTAAGTCAAATTGGTTTCGGCATATGCCTGGAAATTATTGGAGGGTACCAGAATTGTTCCGGTAACTTCTGAGATTTTTCGGAGACAAAAACCGGAAATGTTCCGGACTGCCGGAACCGCTTTGGTTGCTTTTCGCAGATGAAAATCATTGATCTGAAAATGTTTCGGAACGCGTCCAGAATTGTTTTAGTGGGTACTGGAATTATTCTAAGACCCACAGAAATATTTTCGGATTTAACGGCCGCGAAAAAATGGTTTCATGAATAGTGAAAAGCACTTTATGCGCTGGTTTTAATGGGGTTTTCTTCTAGGAGGAATTCCCTATTTTTGGAGTGAGGATAAGGTGGATGGAAGGTGGTGGGTCCCCCCCAAGGGGGCAGCCATTTTCGTTCACGGGCTTGGGGGGGCCCCCATGGGGCTTCCTTCCACCATTTGGTGGATAAGATCAAGCCCTCCTTATGTGGCATGGTGAAATATCCAAACCCCTTTTGGTCTTTTCACCCCTTGCCACTACCCCTTGCTCCTCCTATAAATAGAGGTGGAGATGCACTCTCCACACTAACTCTCTCTCACATACACATGCCATGCATGATCTGGCTTTCTCTCTCCCTCCCAGCGAAATAGTTTCGTAGAGCCGAAAGGCTGTCTGGGTTCCGGCACGAACTAGTTCTGGACGGCGAAGCCCTACCGGATAGCTGACATCGTATGTGTGCAACCCCGTAGAGAGGTCGTAGGTTCGATCTTTTGCCTGAGGGGCTGTTCGAGGGTCCTCCCGAAGGCCTGTCCGAGTTACCGTTCGAGCTTCTAGGGTCTTCCCGAAGGGCTCTCCGCGACATCGTCCGAGGGACTGTCCGACCGCCTCCCGAAGGGCTGTCCGACGAGGGAGTACATCCTCGTGGTTGGGAGGTTGTAAATCCTAGCTGCGGGGATCTGCACCGACGATCAACACTGACTCTACTTCCGCTGCGCTACGAGTCGGTAACGATCAGATCAAACCTTGTATGCATCTCCAAAGTGATCCTGGGCGTGCTCGCAGTACCGAATTTTTTTGTTTTCTGTCGCGTTCCCCAACATTGGATTCGTGTCCAGTGGGACAAGCGTGCCAAAGTCGCTAGAATGAAGTGGTGGAAGCTCAAGGGGGGAGGTAGCTCAGGCGTTCAAGGAGAGAGGCATTAAGGAGGGCCCTTGGGAGGAAGGAGGTGACGCGGACAACATGTGGATGAAGATGACGACTTGCATTCATAAGGTGACCTCAAAGGAGTTTGGTGTGTCCAGGGGAAGTAGAAGCAAAGCTAAAGATACCTGGTGGTGGAACAATGATGTCCAGAAGGCAATTAAGGAGAAGAAAGATTGTTTCAAATGCCTATATCTAGATAGGAGTGCAAACAACATAGAGAAGTACAAGATGGCAAAGAAGGCAGCAAAGCGAGCTGTGAGTGAAGCAAGAGGTCAGGCGTATGAGGACCTCTACCAGCGATTAGACACGAAGGAAGGCGAAAGGGGCATTTATAAGATGGCCAAGATCCGAGAGAGGAAGACGAGGGATGTTGACCAAATCAAGTGCATCAAGGACGGAGCAGATCAACTCCTGGTGAAGAACGAGGAGATTAAGCATAGATGGCGGCAGTACTTTGACAAGTTGTTCAATGGGGAGAGTGAGAGCTCTACCATTGAACTGGATGACTCCTTTGATGATACTAGCAGGCATTTTGTGCGGCGAATCCAGGAGTCGGAGGTCAAGGAGGCTTTAAAGAGGATGAAAGGAGGCAAGGCGATGGGCCCTGATTGTATCCCCATTGAGGTGTGGAGAGGCCTGGGGGACATAGTGATAGTATGGCTAACCAAGCTTTTTAACCTCATTTTTCGGACAAACAGGATGCAGAAGAATGGAGACGGAGTATATTAGTACCAATCTTCAAGAACAAGGGGGTGTTCAGAGTTGTACTAATTATCATGGCATTAAGCTGATGAGCCATACAATGAAGCTATGGGAGAGGGTCATTGAGCACCGCTTAAGAAGAATGACAAGCGTGACCAAAAATCTGTTTGGTTTCATGCCTGAGAGGTCGACCATGGAAACCATTTTCTTGGTACGACAACTTATGAAGAGATACAGGGAGCAAAAGAAGGACTTGCATATGGTGTTCATTGACTTAGAGAAGGCCTATGATAAGATACCGCGGAATGTCATGTGGTGGGCCTTGGAGAAACACAAAGTCCGAGCAAAGTACACTACCCTCATCAAGGACATGTACGATAATGTTGTGACAAGTGTTCGAACAAGTGATGGCGACACTGATGACTTCCCGATTAAAATAGGACAGCATCGGGGGTCATCTTTGAGCCCTTATCTTTTTGCCTTGGTGATGGATGAGGTCACAAGGGACATACAAGGAAATATCCCATGGTGTATGTTCTTTGCGGACGATGTGGTGCTAGTCGAGGATAGTCGGACGGGGATCAATAGGAAGTTGGAGTTATGGAGGCAATCCTTGGAATCAAAAGGTTTTAGACTTAGTAGAACTAAAACCGAGTACATGAGGTGCGCTTTCAGTACTACTAGGCATGAGGAGGAGGAGGATGTTAGCCTTGATGGGCAGGTGGTGCCTCAGAACGACACCTTTCGATATTTGGGGTCTATGTTGCAGAAGGATGGGGATACCGATGAAGATGTGAACCATCGAATTAAAGCCGGATGGATGAAGTGGCGCCAAGCTTCTGGCATTCTCTGTGACAAGAGAGTGCCACAAAAGCTAAAAACCAAGTTCTATAGGACTGCGGTTCGACCCGCAATGTTGTATGGCGCTGAGTGTTGGCCGACTAAAAGGCGACATGTGCAACAGTTAGGTGTGGCGGAGATGCGCATGTTGAGATGGATGTGTGGCCACACAAGGAAGGACCGAATCCCAAATGATGATATACGAGATAGAGTTGAGGTAGCACTGATTGAAGAGAAGCTTGTCCAACATCGTCTGAGATGGTTTGGGCATATTCAACGCAGGCCTTCAGAAGCCCCAGTGCATAGCAGATGGCTAAAGCGTGCTGATAATGTCAAAAGAGGCCGGGGTAGACCGAACTTGACATGGGAAGAGTCCGTAAAGAGAGATCTGAAGGATTGGAGCATCACCAGAGAACTAGCCATGGATAGAGGTGCGTGGAAGCTTGCTATCCATGTGCCAAAACCATGAGTTGGTCGCGAGATCTTATGAGTTTCACCTCTAGCCTACCCCAACTTGTTTGGGACTAAAGGCTTTGTTGTTGTTGTTGTTGTTTGTTTGTTTTCTGCACCCACTTTTTACGCATTGCTCTTCTTTTCATTTATTTTTTCCTCGCTCTTTTTGTTGCACTTAGAGATCAAGAGTCCAGACATAAACAAGCAAAGAATGACTGAATCAAACAAAGGCAACAAAAAACAAGTAAAACATGTTGGGCCCAACAACAACTACAAGGCCCAGCAACAACGATAAGCAGGTTTATCTTGGGTGGGAAGTTGGCCATGGGCGGGTCCTGTATAAGACAATAACGTGTTGGGCTGGACAAAGACAACAAAAGGTCAAGAAGAGTGGAAAGAAGCCTACATATGGTCCACAAACAGTTATGAAGTCATTTTAGATGTAAGATAGCATCTCACATCTAGATTAGATATAGACAGACCCAAATTACAATGTACTACTACTACACAAACAAGGCTGAAAGGCCTGCTTAATCCCCTAACTGAACTGGTCTCAAGCAACCGTTCAGCCGGCAGCATGAGGGCTTTGCATGCGGTTGTTGACTTGTTGCCTCCCCTTACTCAGCAAGTCTGCTAGGTTGGAGAGCATCTTAATCTTATTTCCTTCATCGTTATGTCCCATCAAGATTGTTGTGTGCATCATGTGATGCAGAGGCTGGGGTACTCCCCTTTTCGGGAAAAATGTCGAATTGAGATTAATTCGTTGTTCTGCTTGCTGACCGTGTGAGTATAGTCTGTACAGTGTGAATCAAGAAAATATGTATGGCATGTCTGCATTACATTGACATATTCATGTACTAATTGAAAGTCGAGAAAATCCCTGTCGTCGTGAGCCATTGTAATGTTGGATCTTGGGACTCTTGGTTCAGGAGCGGTACGTAGCTCCTTCGTGAGTTGTATGTATGGTTTGCCCTGCTCTTAGTCTGGCCTGGTTCAGTCTCCAACTAGAATGTATACTCCGGCTGAAAACTGAATGACTTGCCAGCAGCCCAACATCGAGTAAGCGGAAAACAGCTACAGAAGCAGCAACAGGTCACACGCAGGTACAAAACCTACTTTGCATATAAATCTTTATCTTTATCTTTATCTAATAATAAAGTACGGAGTTTTTTTGGTCATACTTCATCGAAATGCCCCCTAAAGTTGGCAAATATTACCCATCAATGCCACCTATAAGTGATAAAAGACGTTTCACACAGAAAAATTTCGGACTGGGCCGACCCATGCAGTAGGAACCTCCTATATTGCGCTCTGCGCGCTACGAGAAGACACAACACACCTCTTTGGGCTGGCCCATGTATGAGCGACCTGTTTTGACAATTTCGTTTTTTATTTTTTGTTTTTTTTTCTTCATTGTTTTTTTTACTTTAAATAATTTGGGAATTCGAAAAAAATTGAAAATTTAAAAAATGAGAAATTTAAAATAAAATGTTTAATAATTCATAAATGTTTCGTGAATTCAGAAAATGTTTGTGATTTTGAAATAATGTTCGCATATTTAAGAAATGTTCACATATTTTTAAACAAATGTTTGAGAAATAAAAAAAATGTTCATGATTTTTGAAAAATTTCAAGTATTAAAAATTGTTAATGAAATTGAGCAAAATTTTGCCAATTCAAAAAATGTTCATGAATAGAAAATTTTCCTAAAAATTCAGAAACTGTTCGTAAATGAAAAAATAGTTTATTGATTCATAAAATGTTCGCTGATTCAAAAAACAATCAAGCAATTATAAAAAACATCAATTTCGAAAATTGTTACACCAATTTTGCAAAAAATGTTCGTCAACTCTAGATATGTTCGCCGATTCAAGAAAAATATTTTAAAAATGTTCACATTTTAAGAAAATATATTTGCAAATAGTCTAAAATGTTCATGAATGCAAATAAATATTCCTGATTTCAGAAAATGTTTGCAAACTTGAAAAATGTTCACGATTTCAAATATGTTCATAAGTTTAAAAAATATTCATGATTTTCAAAAATTGTTCATGATTTCAAATATGTTCATAAGTTTAAAAAAATATTCATGATTTTCAAAAATTGTTCATGATTTCACGAAAATGAGAGTGATAGTGTACTTCGGTGATGCAGCACAATGTGGTCATGGCCATTGTGGATTATGATTATTTTTTTCCGTTAGTAAAAGAAAACAAAAGCACGGGCTGTTTGGTAGTAAAAGAAAACAAAAGGAATGTCATGGGCCGAGAGACGGCACAAATCAGCCATTACGGACGCCGCCAGTAAGGACCGGCGTCTCAACACTGAACACAAATAATCCCCTAAATGGCCCGAGTACGCACACGTTGGGAGCTGATACCTTATGGCCCAGTGGGCCTGCTTTAATTAACTCAAGTTGTTGTTCTGTGGCATGATGAACTAATTGTACCACATCGGTTGTGGAGAAATAGTTTGAGGATGACCCGGGCACAAAATAGAGATCTCCAGGCCTTGATACATCTATTTTTGCGCTTGGGGCAATGACGCAGCTAGTGAGGTTATACCGAGGCACGTCAATTGCTGGTTGAAAACTATTTTCAAATCCCCTCTTTGGCTCTCAATGGGTCATTGAGAATTTCTGGAAGGGTTCCCTCCTTGTGATTTGTGATCGTTTTACCTTATAAATTTGATTAAACTTTGGACTACTTGCTTTAAGATAAAAATTTGTACCCCTTACTTTCACGTGGAGGGAGAACTAATTGTTCCGACGAAAAGTACTACATACTACAAACTTGAACTTAGTCCACGTGTACGCCATTCCCATGAAGTGTCTTTTTTTTCAATTCTGTTTGGGCAGCTAAAGTTAGGGAGCAACTATGTGTCAGGCGCCTGAAAATTTTCTTTGTTCCAGTCAATTTTTTCCTGAGACGTCCGATCCACATCCAACGAAGCTAGTTGTCATGAGTTAAGTTTCAGCCAATTTCAACACCCAGCCCGATCTAAGCTCAGCAGAGAGGAAGTAGTAGTATCTAAGCGTAACTGATTTTTTTATTCAAAACAGAGACAAAGATTGTCTCATCTATTAATTAAGTAGAAGAGAATTGTCCAGTTAATTACGGAAAACCAGGCAAAAACCAAAACAACAATGGTTAAGCCCACTCTCAAAGACTGAAACACACAGGGCAAAGCCCACCCTTATCGATGACATCTCGAACGCAACAACAAACGCCAACCAATCAAAACACACACCAACGGGAGGACCCGCTCCACCGATCAAGCTGACCTTCCATCGCTGCCGGAGAGAAGAAGTCTTGACTGCTAAGGAAGGAGCAGACTCGGAACTTACCCGCAGCGATGAAAAGGCAAGCACTTCATAGCTATGTGATAGCTGCAGAAACCAACATGCCGACAACCAACACCGATGACGACCACGTCGCCCACATGACACGAGGCCCATGCCCTCAAAGCTGCAAATCTCTCGAGGCCGCCGCCTTGACATCCACTGCTCCGACGCACCCTGTGCACTCAACCGACACCGCCTTTCGGGGCCGTCGCCTCGACATGCCACCGCTCACCCTCGAGCAGCAACGCCGCACGATACAGCAGTCTGCAGCCCACACTGCTCACGACAACCGCACGCAGACCACGAACGTCGCACCACATCTGGGGCTGCCTTCCCGATATGCCACCGCTCACCCTCGAGCAGCAGCGACGCTCGATACAGTAACCCGCGGCCCACACTGCTCAAGACAACCATACGCAGACCACGAACGCCGCACCACATCCAGACCGCCGCCCCGACATGTCGTCCAACCGCCCCTACTAGGACACGTCGACCGAGCCGGTAACCTTGCCGCCCCCACAGCTCAAGGTCCTCACCCTAGCCAGAACGACAAGCAGCCCTACCTCCTCGAGCCGTTGCCGCACCGCTGCCCGAGGCCGCCGCCTTGGCTCTTAACAGAAGATCCTGGAGCCGCTGCCCCGGCATACACCGCCCATGAAAACGGAAGAGCCCCACACAACATCCAAAGGCTAACCCTCCAAAGCGACGCCTCCAAGAAGGTTACGACGTAAACGCCGCCGTCACCCACTCCAGAAAACTGAAGTTTAGGTTCTCACCCGGAGAGCCCAAGTACATGAAAGGAGAGGAAGAACTCTACGATGACACCTCCAATAAGGTCACGACGCTGATTTTTACTACACAACTTTATTCTTGTAGACTCGTGTTGGGCCTCCAAGCGTAGAGTTTTGTAGGACAGTAGCAAGGTTTATCAATCCGTGGGACGTGTAGGATGAAGATGGTCTGTCTCAAACAACCCTGCAATTAAATACAAGAAATCTCTTGTGCCCCCAACACACCCAATACAATGGCAAATTGTATAGATGCACTAGTTCGACGAAGAGATGGTGATACAAGTGCAATATGAATGATAGATATAGGTTTTGTAATATGAAAATATAAAAACAGTAAGGTAGCAAGTGGCAAACAACGAGCAAAACGTTGTATAAATGCTTGGAAATAAGGTCTAGGGTTCATACTTTCACTAGTGCAATCTCTCAATAATGCTAACATAATAGAATCATATGATCACCCCTCAACGTGCAACAAAGAATCACTCCAAAGTTCATAAGTAGCGAAGAACATAAGATGAAATTATCGTAGGTAGTAAGAACCACCTCAAAGTTACCCTTTCCGATCAATCTATTGGGCTATTCATATAGATGTCACAAACAGCCCTAGAATTCGTACTAAAATAACACCAATGATACATATCAATCAACCCTAATGTCACCTAGATAATCCAATGTCACCTGAAGTATCTGTGGGTTAATTATTCAATACGCATAAAACAATTTCAGATTCATCATATTCAATCCAACACAAAGAACATCAAAGAGCACCCCAAGATTTCTATCGGAGAAGGTAGGACAAGAACGTGCAATCAACCCCTATGCATAGATCCCCAAGGTCATCGGAATCCGTAAGTTGATGCCATAACATGTATCAAGTAAATCAATAAAATACCCCATTGTCACCACGGGTATCCACATGCAAGACATACATCAAGTGATCTCAAATCCAATATTCAATCTGACATAACAAAATTTCAAAAATATTCAATTCATCACAACAAGATAGCAAGGGAAGAACATCATATGATCCAACTATATTAACAAAGCCCGTGATACATCAAGATCGTGTCATTTCAAGAACACGAGATAGATAGATTAAACACATAGCTACTGGTACATACCCTCAGGCCCGAGATGAACTACTCCCTCCTCGTCATGGCCTCCACCGGGATGATGAAGATAGCCACCGGTGATGGTCCCCCCCCCCCCCGACATGGTACTGGAAAGGCTCTAGATGGGTTTTTCTTCGATACAGAGAGTTCCGGCGGTGGAGCGGGAGTTCTCTGTTTATTTTTGAGGGTTTCTGTATATATAGGATTTTTTGGCGTTGGAATCACGCTAAACGGAGTCACGTGGGCCTCACAAGCCATCAGGGCGCGCCCAGGGGGTGGGCGCGCCCTGTTGGCTTGTGGCCCACAGGTGGCTCCCCTCCGGTGGTTCTTCGCTCCGGTATTTCCTATTTCCTCCAGAAGAAATCACAAAAAAGTTTCGGACGATACCGAGAACTCTTATTTTCTGCACAAAAACAACACGACGGTAATTCTGCTGAAAACAGCATCAGTCCGGGTTAGTTCTAAATGAATCATATAAAGTGCATCAAAACCATATAAAAGTATTGTAAACATAGGCAAATATGGCATGAATACTTTGTAAATTATCGATATGTTGGAGACGTATCAGACGCCCGCCGGCGCCGACGTCGTCAAAGCTTTCGCCCAAGTCCCTCGTCTCCTATCAATGAGCTTGCAGATCTGAGCACACATGGATATCCAGATCACCGAAGCCAAGCCCGCTGTGTGCAACACCTCCCTTCGTCAGCCTCCATAGCCCTCACGCGATGACCCGCTGTAGCCCCCCATGCGAGAGAGAGACGATGCGCTTGCCGAGGTCAGATTCGAGGGCACCGCTCCGAATCCACCATCCCTGGCCGCTGCAGCAGCCCATGCCGACGCAGCCATCGCCCCGGGGCCGCTGCCCCGGCATCCTTGCCTTGTCGCCCGCAGCCACCGGCTGCCCCGCCACAGATGCACACCATTCGCCCATCAAAGCAGCAGGAAACACCGTCCAGCCTCATACGTGCACGCAGACGCCCCATCCCGCTCCGCGCGGCCAGATCCGAGCCGCCCCACGCCATCCAGCACCGGGGCCACACCCCGACGCCTCCACGCGCACACACGCCTCCCCCAGCCGTCATGAACTCGGCCGGGCCATGCCATGGCCCGCCCCTCAGCAAGCGAGCTGCCCCCGCGCCGCCCGTGTATCTCGCGCGAGAGAGATGCCCCACCATCGCCGCCGTCCAGGCTTTGCCGGCGGCGGCAGGGAAGGGAAGGGTGGGGTTAGGGTGGCGGCGGCGAAGGTTTGGGGTTGCTCCCGGGTCGCTGCGAGGAGCGACACGGGAGAGGTTCCCAAACTACTTTAAGCGCAACTGGTCAAAATCCAGGAAACAACTACGTACATGGCTGCTCCAGCGAGGTACTAGCACTAAATATTCTTCTTTGTGCATGACCACACAGTATACATGCAAATCACTACATAACCATCACCATATATATGATTTTGACACGTATATTACTCTGTAGTTATAAAGCTCCATAGAGGGGGAAAAGAGGAATTAAAACCATAATTCTAATATATCATATTTAACAAAATTCACTGCAAATAAATGTATTACACAAAAAACCTAGATATTTCAACAAAGAAAAAAAAATCCATTCAAATTAGTGAACCACACAATCTATAATCGAAAAGGAATAAATAAGAAAATCGACCAAGAAATGAACAATAGGAGGAAAATAAGAATATATTTTAATCTAAGGAAGGTAGAAACCTGGGAGCATGGTTACCCTAAAATAAGAAATGGAAAAACCAAAATGAAAATTCTAGTCTAGGGGAGAAAGAATTCAATAACGGTGTTACCTCAAAAATAAATTAATAAAAATGAAAAGAGAGAGGAACATGTTTCTTTCTAAGGAAGAAATAATTCTAGGTGTGGTGTTATCAAAAGAAATGAACTAAAAGAAAACAAATAACAAATTTCTTTCTATGGAAGAATGAATCACAAGAGTGGTTTAACCATAAAAAACAAGAAATTAAATCACAAAGTTTTATTTTTAAACTCTATTCTCATATGTGGGAATTAGAATATACTATAAACTTGCATACATATTACGTAAAACTTGGACTATTCTATATTGTGCAAGAACAAGTGTAGACTAATGCAACTTTAATAATCTATACCTACTAATAAAGCAAGGTGATATTCTTGGTTTCGTCCCGCTTAGCGACTTAGGTGATTTTTTTCTATCTGAGGTGGTACTAAAATTTCGTCTGTATTCTACCTGGGCTAATAAAGCGGGTATACCTTCTGGTCGTACGTCGTCTTCTAATTTCCTGTTCGCTCGTCCGGTTCGGGCGTTTACAGCTTCGTAAGTCAACAGGCCAGAATTTTTATTATGGGCCGTTAAAAAGTTCGACCTCACGACCTGCCCTTCCCTCCCTTCCGACTGCAGCAAACAGAGTTGTGCCAAAATTTCTTCGAATTAATAGTACCACCCCGGCACTTTACATAAAATCCTAGCAACTTATATATGTTCCAAACTGCAACAACCAACAAGACAACTAGAAAAAGGAAGAGCTACCGCCAATCAAAGAGGAGATTCGTATGAATCGAACAAAAAGCAGTATGGGGTGCCCAGCCTAATAGAAAGCTCAAGACAGAGCCGAAAGGATACAAAAAAATAAAATTGAAGATTGATAGCGCCGGCCTGAAAATCTGTTGTGCCACATCCGCCAGGCAGCCACCGAGGACGACCCTGAGCAGGCCATCGCTGCGTCAGACTGCCTCCCGCGCCTCCGCCACGCCTCACAGGCTGCCCCCGCCGCCAGATCTGGCGAGCAATCAACCCAGCAGGCGGCTGCCGGGAGATCTAGCGGCAAGGACACGAGTTGGGGGGTGAGGAGTGGTGCTGGGTCGGAGCCACGACGGGCAGCGTGGTCTCGGGCAGGAGACTGCCAGGCCGCGTGGGAGGCGGTGCTCGCCGGTGGAAGCGACGGCGATCCGATTAGATGGCCGACGCAGGGGGGTCGAGCACCAGGGGAAACGAAGGAGAGGGTGAGGGGATCGGGTGGGGGTTGGGCGCTGCGCGTGCCGTCTCTGGGTGGCGGCGACGAACGAGGGAGGGAGCGAGCGAGAGAGGTTGAGGGGAGGGGCAGATTGGGGCGCTAGGGTTGGTTATAGTTGGAGGCCGACCTGGGCCTTAGGCCGCGGCAGGTTAGGTGGGTCGGCCCATGTGCTGCTGTTGTGCTCTCTCTCTCTCTCTCTTCTCTTTTATTTTTGTTTCCCATTGACATAAATTAGAGATCCTCAATTTTTTTTTACAGAAATTAGAGAGATTGCCTAAAACGAAATTAGACAGAGGGAAAATAGAAGAATTGAATTTAAACTCTTTTACATGAAGCCCGAAATTTATACTTAGCCCAAATAAAAAAGTTAGACCCACTTTGTAAGAGTTGAATTTAAACTCATTTGAATTTCCAAAAAATTTGATATTTTTTGTGGAGCTCTTTTAAATGCAGAAATAATTAAGGGAAAGGTTTGGAGGTCTATATTGAAGTAGAAAAGGAGTGGGATTTTAGAAAAGGTTTCAAAGGAATTTGAAAGGGCACTTAAATAAAAGCTTGGTTCAAATGGTTTTGTGAAAACGTTCATACGGGAAACAATCTTATGATATCTATTTACTATTCCAAAAAAGTTAATTTGTGTAGCAGACTGAAAACAATTGGATGTTGATGCAATGGTAGTCTGAGGTTATTAAGAGTGAGCACATGCCCATGCATATGGGTGCTTTCTACTTATGCTAACCCATAATTAAAACAAGATCTATTATTCATGAGACTAGGAAAGGGGTAGACGTTAGGAAGAAGAGATGACGTGATTTTCTGAAGTTCACCATCCAATCCAAGCATCATAAAAGATATGCCTTACAATTCAAAGGAATGGAAAAAAAAAACTATTAATAGTTTTTAGAAGAATTAAATCGTTTATCACAAAAAAAGAATTGACCGGTTAGAATCTGACCTAATAAGATTGAGCTAGATATTATTTTCAGAATGAGGTGGTGCTGAAATAGAGAAATGCACATTCATGAGGTCTTAAGCAATGCTTGTCAGAGATATGTGATGTTGTTTTTCTCCGTTGCAACGCACGGGCATCTTTTGCACTGAATTTTCCGACACGGAAGGATTCCTTGAGAGCACATCAGCACCTGGAGCTGCTCTCGCAGCTCTACACTTTTTCTTCTTCTTTCCAGACACCCAACAGCCCGAGCATGCAAAAACAGCAGCACGAGCATGCAACATCAACAAAGCGCTCTTACTGCAGCGGAACTACTCGGGCGTCTCTGGCGACAACATGCTTGATACTGAAGTTGAAGAGTAGCACGGTTGATGAGCTGAAGGGGCATCATAACTTCTATAAAAAATAAGGCTATTTTCATGTTTAACCATATTATCGACATTTATTAAAATTGGATAAAAAAGGTGCACAATGACACATGAAGCAAGTTGTGCCCCTTTTTATCGCCCGGTGCAACGCACGGGCATTTGTACTAGTAATTATAATTCAAGTCGGTCAATTACAAAAATAAATTCCATGTTAAGTTTCTAGTCAAATTTTGGTAGTGTCACACAATTACAACATCAATGTTGTGGCATGTACAAATATAGAAAATGGAAATAATTTGCTACCCATGATGGTAGCTACATATGGCCTCAATTTTCATCTCTAATTATTTTGAACCAGGAAAAATAACTCAATAACGAAATATCGTGATGGACCAGTCACGCAAGCAAAAAGGCACTTGTGCCTAAAAGACAAGCAAAAAAACTGAGAGAAATGAGAAAAGGTCCTTTCTACACAACGAAAAGGCACTTGTGTTAAAAAGGTAATAAAAAAGACAACGAAAAATGATAAAAAGTCCTTTCTATGCAACAAAAATGCACTTCTGCCAATGCCATGAAAAACCCAACACCTCATACATAAAAAAAAGCACGTATGCCAAAGGGTGTGTAGCTACCACCATGCATATAAAATCGCCTCTCGTAGTACTATAACTTTCGCGCTAAAAAATTAAGCAGTACCAAACGCTTGCAATGTCAAAATGTGGCCACATGCGCAGATATAAAAGAGAATACTATGGCCAAAAAATTAACTAAACAACAAGAAAAGGGAAGAAACCAAAACATTAACACGAGCGAGAGAAAAAGCTAACGATAAGGAGCAAAGTAAGGATTTTTTTAGTTTTCAGTCAAATCACTAACCACCGTCCTCAACATCAAAAGGCCCAACAACCTTCTTCTTCCTCCTATACTAAAACTAAAACAAGAATAAAAAATGAAGCTTTCTAAGAAATAATGAATTAGTGACAGTGGTATTACCCTAATGAAGAAAGAAAATAAATAAATATTAACTAGAAGTAATGGTATTACCATATACTAAAACTAAAATAAATAAGTTATCTAAGTAAGAATGAATTAGTAGCATGTGTATTACCCTCACTGAAGAAATAAAACGAAAAACAAAAAAAAGAACACAAGTACTTGCACATAATTTTTGCACGTAAATTGCACATTTATTATAATATGCAGGGATAAGCATACAATACTGCAACTTTTGCACTCTAGTATAATTTACACATACTTCCGTGTATAATATTTTACACACATACCCAACATCTACACATACACATAAGGTAAAGGAAAAACGGGCTAAAAAATAAAATAAAAGCTAAAGCAGACACACATGGGAACGGGAAAAAAGTGACTGAACCAAAAAATCAGGCGATTGTGCAATATTAAAAGTGCAACTTTAATTGTAAAGTTTTGGTGTAAATATACATTGATAGAGAAAACATAAGCAGTGAGCGCGGAGAAGAAGAAAACAAAACTAGCCCAAATTATAATTTTGCACACTAATTATGTATAGCTTGCAATGGTTTATAATATGCAAGATCAAAGCTATGTTAGTATAAATTTTAAACATCAAATATGAACCCCCCCCCCCCCCCCCCCCCCCCACACACACACACACAACATACGCATACACGCACACTTTTCAGACCACTTGTGATCTGAAAATGAGGTTGCGGCCTCCCTTGGCTCAAGTGCGTTGAACTCTCAAAAAAGGGGGCCAACTGTGCCTACATGCAGAATTGGCTGACATTATGACATTTTCTAGGTGCCTTACCATTAGCAAAAGCGTTCAAATAATAAAGGTTACTAATTGATGAGTACATGGCAAGTTAGTTTCCAAATCGGATGCAATTAGAAACTGAGTGATTAAAGCATCACAAATTTAACTGGCGAAGCAGCCGAGTCCATTGACACTCACTACCACACCGGTCCAAACTCCACCCTCCCGAAAGAGTGTCGTCACCAAAAACAAAAAAATCAACTAAGCATCAATAAAAATGACATATATTAAAACAAAAATGAAAACAGAAAACAAAATAAAAATAAATATTATTCTAATGTAGAATGAATTAGGAGCGTTGATGTTACCCTAAAGAAGAAAGAAAATGAAGAAAACAAACAAATAAAAAAATTATTATTTTAAGATAGAATAAACTAAGAGCATTGGTATTAGCTAAAGAAAAAATGAAATGAAAAAATTCAAATAAATTATGACAAAAACTTACACACAAATCGATAGCACTTACCGCACATAGTAGTGTGATTTTAGAAACAACAGTACGATTTGAAGATAGATTATGTAAAACTTGCGTGTATTTGCCCATGTCGTACTCGGTATTCAGACAACGAAATAATGTTGAAGATTAATCATCGACACACTAAAAATAAATACACCCCATGTCCGTTTTGTTTCTGGCACACATGCATGCGCTCATGCGCGACTGACACACACAACACACGTACACACACTTATATAGATGGAACATAAAAAAGAATGACTTGCACTTATGTTGAGCTCTTGAAGTGCAAAGACAACGGCAACTCTAAAACTCAAACTGAAGTCCTACGTGCTCTACTGCACATACACCCTGGCAAGCTGATAAATTCATACAATCACACCTTGAAGGCCCAAGAAGGAACACGTCCGGACCAGAAACATAACCACATGCAAAGATTCTGGGCCAGGGAAGAAATCCGCCGTAAAACCAAGCCACCGCACGGAACGCTCTAAGAATGAACAAGAGAAGAGTCGACTGACGCTACAAAAATTCTTAGGCACCTAAAAAATAGCAAAACCGAAGTTACAATATACCAATTACTATTTTCTCTGTCCCGAAATAAGTGCCGTTGATTTAGTACAGGGCGGAAGGAGTATTAAATTAAATTACAATAAAAACAAGATGGACAACATGCTTAATTTCCTAAATGGACAATTCTTTTGAAGACGCCATGTCAACTCTAAAAATGAGTAGGAAAAGAAAAACAATGAGAGAAAGCAGAAGTAGCAACGTGTCTCATATTGTTGCGAATAGATACAAGAGCCTTTTTTTTGTGTGAGTAAAAGCTACTGTGTAAAACAGAACGTTTTGCCATTGGGGTGAGAGACGGCACAAATCTAGTCATTATATGGACCCCGTCCACAGGTGATTTGCTGGACTGATGTCCGTCCCTGAGTGGTGCACGCCCAAGTGCACACGCATGGGAGGAAGGGAGGCTCGAACTGAAGGAAACTGGTACCTAATGGCTCAATGGGCCTTCCTGTGTCGTTGACTGGTTAAATTTTCGAAATGAAGTTGATGAGCTAATTGTACCACATCGGTTGTGGAGAAATTGTTTGAGCATTGACCCAGCTATAAGTGCGAAATGTCTGGTGTATGAAACTCATCCTTGCGCTTGGGGCAATGACGCAGCTAGTGAGGTCATACCGAGGCGCGTCAATTGCTGGTTGAAAACTATATCCAAACCCCCTCTTTGGCTCTCAATGGGTCATTGAGAATTTCTGGAAGGGTTCCCTCCCAGTGAGGGTAAAACCCAACAAATCAAAACGTAAAATCTTTAACACTGCTGTACGGTCGAGCATGAAATGAAGATGGTCCATCCAGCAGCAAGGCCATCTTTCCATAAACCATGGTTATAAATAAAGAAAGGAAAAACAAGGCTGAGAGGCCTGCTCAGTTCCGTTCAGCCGGCAGCACGGCCGCTTGCACACGGCTGTTGTCTTGTTGCCCCGCCTTGCTCAGGCAAAGGCAGACAGACCTTTGTCGTCCCATTCCGGCCGTGAGCGCGACCTCGCACCAGATTGTTCACGTGCAACCAAATTTCCCTGTATACACCCAGAACTAGAACCAGCGGAGCGCACCAGCAGCTTGGACTTGCGCACAAGGGCTCGCCGCCCCGCTCACGGATCCAACGGAAGTCTCAAACCTGTAATAATCGAGACGATGAAGGAGTAATCAGTCCCTTGATTCCGGGTGGTATTACGTCCAAATCTGATAATGAGCCGATCATAGCTGGTCCTTCCTTCCTCCCTCCGCCGAAGGTGAAGCCGACGGAGAGGACCCGCGTGTCTACGCCTTGCAGGTCAGCGCGCCCGCGCCCGTGCCCGCGGCGATGGGGATTGAGGAAGCCTGCCCGCGCGTTCCGGCCTTCCGTCTCCTTGACCGACAGTAGCATTTTGGCTCGACGCTTCGTCGCAACTCGCAACTGGCTACGAACGCAGTCGTCGCCCGACCCGTACGTCGTGGATCGTTCATTGTCGTCGTGATTAGCCGGCCGGACGGCCCTGGTTTCTCTTCCGTGCGACTGTGAACCTGTGACGATGGGCACATGACCCCTCCTGCCTTGCTAGAAACGGGAACATCCTTGTGCAAACGCACGCGTCGTGTCCATGCTCTCCGCTACTGCATCAGACACGAGCAGTCGAGATCACACCCAAAAGCGGAGAACTCTCAGCCGGCCCACCCCTGCCTCTGCCTGCATGGAGAAGCAGTTGGTGCCCCACCAGGACAAGCGAGCACCGGGCCGGGACAAGAGAAGCAATTCAGATTCCTCACGATTCCACTCCGACTACTTGCTCTCGCGGAAAGCGGCCGTTCGCTATCCGCGGTCGCTCTCCGGCTTTGTCCGGGCCAGCGCGGGGCTTCGTCGCGTCCGAGTCCGAGCAGTGCATCCACTGCCCCCGGACGAGCAGTGCGCCGGGACATCGCTGTTGCCGCAAAGAAGATCTTTGGACGACGCGGATTAATCGCTTTTCCTGGTAGGTGGCCGGCCGAACAGTCGAACGGATACAAGGCTCTTACGGGGATCGCAAAAGGATTCCGATTAGTGGAGCTGGAAGGCTGACAACGACGACGGCCTGCGAGCGGTGTGACAGATAGGCTTGTCATTGGGGCTCTACTGTACCGCGCGCCTGCAGATGAGACTTGACGGCAGTTCGGCTCGCAACTGATCACTGCGTTAGGTTCTCGACGGGTCGCCGTCCATGGAGACGGACGCATGCTTGGCACTCGAAGCAGCAGGCTCGTCAGGTTTCTTGTGCTCGATCATCAGCTAGTCTAAGGCCAACTCCAAAGCAGACTCCCAAATTGTCCGACGGAGAGAACGAACGGCCCAAGGTCGCGGCCACATCCGTAAAACATGTCTGTTTTAAGTCCGTGTCGTCGCATTTGGGATCAAACTTGCTCCTAGTTTGTGTCCAGACGGGCAGCAAATGGACGCGCGCGCCGAGACTTCTCTTCTGCTTCGTGCCCGCGTGATGAGCGTCCCCCTACCCACCACAGCCCAAAATAACTGCTCACGCGTGGGCGGCCCTGCCTGGCAATCTCCCAACATGCAGTCAGCGTCCTTTTTAATGTGAAAGCCTTTGGACCGGCACTCCACACTTCTACTTCTTCCCACTCCTGCCTCTTCGAACCCCGACACCGAACCCCAGCCGTCGTTCCCCATCCTCCTCCTCTCGCCGGCGGTCATGGGGAAATGGCATCTCCTAGGGAAGGGCAAGCACGACCATGAGAGCATTTCTAGTAGTACCCCTAAACCCTCAAACCCTCAAAAATAACCGCTTTTTTACGGGTTGAGACGAAAAATTCTCAAAGAATAGAACCCCTTAACCCTTAAACCCTCAAAAAAATTTAGAGGCTCAACCCCTATTCTCCTTCCCAGCCTGTAGAAACAGGGGTTGGCCAGCCCAACCCCTCCCCGACCCGGTTCCCTCGCCAACGACGCGCGGGAGGGAGTTTTCAGCTCCCCCTCCCCGGATCCGGCCGCCGCCGGCCTCCGGCCGCCCTGCCCGGCCGTCCTCCCGCCGCGCCGCGCCCCGGCGCTCCATCCCCGGCCGCCCCTCCGCCTCCCCGCCCCGCCGCGCACCGCCCCGCCGCCTCCCCGCCCCGGCCGCGCCTCCTCCTCCCCGCCCCGGCGTCCCCTCCCGCCTCCCCTGCGCCGCCGCGGCCCGGCCGCCCTCCCGCCTCCCCTCCCGCCCTGACCGGCCGCCCAGGAGCCGGCATCGAGGAGCCGCATCGAGGAGCCGCGCCCCGGTCGCCCAGGCCGTCCAAGCCGCGCCGCCGCCCTGCCCTCCCGCCGGCCGCCCCTCCCGCCCTGCCCCGGCCGCCCTCCCGCCGTCCAAGCCGCGCCCCGGCCGCCCGCCGGCCGCCGACGCCGCCTCCTCCGAGGTGAGGTATGTGCTTTTTTTTTCATTTTGTTTCATTTTCTTTATTGTTTCATTTTTTAGCACTAATTAGTGACTGTCCTTTGCAGATGGAGATGAACAATGAGGAGATTGTCATGGACTCGATGTCCGATTCGTCGGATTGGTCGACATCCGACGATTCCGACATTGATGAGTTGTTGCAAGACGACGACGTTGAGATGATGAGCCTCCTCATCGACGTGCAATCGTTTGAAGACCGCGTGAAGCTGATGGATCAGAGGAGAGGGTCGAAGATGGGGCGAGTCACCATCTACCGGAACCGCGCTCTCGGACACGAGCATTTGATGGAAGACTACTTCGCGGAGGTACCTACATACCCTCCTCGTCTCTTCCGCAGAAGGTACCGAATGCGGCGTAGTTTGTTTGTGAAGATTGTCACCGATTGTGAGGCCGCCTCCTATTACTTTAAACGTCGTAGATCCGCCGCCGGTATCATGGGGTTTAGTGCATATCAAAAGATATCGGCGGCAATGCGGGTACTCGCTTATGGCATACCCGCGGATTATACCGACGAGTATCTTCGCATTGGGCAAGATACAACCACGGAATCAGTCCGTAGGTTTGCCAAGTTGGTCATCCGGTTGTACGGTGAGCAGTATCTTCGGGCACCAAACGAGGAAGATACAAAGAGATTAATGGAAATGAATGAAAAAAGGGGATGGCCGGGGATGCTTGGTAGTCTTGATTGCATGCATTGGAGGTGGAAAAATTGCCCAAAGGCATGGCACGGAATGTATTGCGGTAAAAGCCGTGATGCTACCATTGTGCTTGAGGCCGTAGCATCTCAGGACACATGGATTTGGCATGCATTCTTTGGGTTGCCGGGAACACTCAATGATATCAATATCCTCAATAGATCTCCCTTGTTCAAAAGATTAATTTCTGGGGATGCTCCAGCTTGCAACTACAAAATCATGGACAATGAGTACTCAATGGGATACTATCTCACCGATGGCATCTATCCCGAATGGGCAACTCTTGTGAAGTCCATCAAGGAGAAAAATGGGGTGCCCTTAACAAGAAAAGAGGCTCATTTCACCAAGGCACAAGAGGCAGCCCGCAAGGATATTGAGAGAGCTTTCGGTGTTTTGCAAGCAAGGTTTGCCATAGTTCGTGGTCCAGCTCGGTTTTGGGACAAAAAAACCTTGGTGAACATCATGAAATGTTGTGTGATTCTACACAACATGATCCTAGAGGATGAGAGAGGGTTAAACCTCCCTTGTTTCTATGACAATGTTGGTACCCGTGTGCAACCAGAAAGAAACCCTTCTCGCATACACGCTTTTCTTCAAGCACATCGTGAGATTGAGGATGCAACCACTCATGGTCGGCTCCGGGATGATCTAGTAGAGCACCACTGGCAGTTGGATGGGCGGCGCATTGGCCCATGATGTATCTTTGTTTTACTTCTCTATGTCCTATTTGATTCGAGCAATTAGTGTAATTTGCTCAAACATTGTTGTAATAATTTGAATGATTATTGTTTTATTCGGTGTTGTAATAATAACTAGAATGATTATTGTTTTATGTCAAATGTGATGGAATTTGTGATATGTCATATGATGAAATGTGTGATATATGAAATGACAGTTTTAAAGGTTGGGGTTGAGGCAAAGACTAGAACCCTCAAATCCAACCCTTAAAGCAGTTTAAGGGTTGGGTTTGAGGGTTCTAGTCTTTGCCCCTGTTTTTCAACCCTTAAAAGTGTCAAAAACTGGCACTTCTCAACCCTTAAAACTGCTATAAGGGTTTGAGGGTTCTACTAGTAATGCTCTGAGGCCGGCTCCTCCTTCGGCCGCCGCTCCGCGCCTCCTCCCTCCCCTCCACCCCCCTCCCCTCCGGCATTTGCCATAGCGCCTCCGAGGGCACGCGCAACAGGCCATACATCCATGCGGATGTGTGCCGTCGGTACTGGGAGACGACGACGCCGTTGCCGTGGACGGACGTCCACCTCCCCAACACTGGCACCTGTCGGCGGACAGGGTACCAATCCCGCCGATCCCTGTGAGCGGCCGCGCCCAGAGGGAGGAGATCGACCGACGCCGCGCCCGCCTGCCACCGACCTCCTCTACAACTTGAGGTACGCGATAGATTCGCTGCTGTGGGATACGTGGCTCCGCGACGAGCACGATCTCCGGCGGCAGTCTTTCTTTGTCGGTCGTCCTCCAATCCCGCGTCGGCGACGTCCTCCCTGCAGCGCGCGCACTCCCAGTCCGCCGCACACGTGCGGGCGCACGCATGCGCGCGGCCTCACTCCAACGCCGTCACCCCCCCTGCCGCCGCCACCAGCGCCCATCACCGACAAGGAGGAGGCCGAGATCATGCATCATGTCATGCAGGACTCCATGAACATGTTGGGGAACGTTGCATGGGAAACAAAAAATTTCCTATGCACACGCAAGATCTATCCATGGTGATGAGCATCTACGAGAGGGAGAGTGAATCTACATACCCTTGTAGATCGCTAAGCGGGAAGCGTTAAGAAACGCGGTTGATGTAGTCGAACGTCTTCGCGATCCAAATCGCAAGCCGTCCTGCGATCCAATCACGATCCATCCCGATCTAGCGCCGAACGGACGGCACCTCCGCGTTCAGCACACGTACAGCTCGATGACGATCTCCGCCTTCTTGATCCAGCAAGAGGGAGCGGAGAGGTAGGTGAGTTCTCCGGCAGCACGACGGCGTGGTGGCGATGGTGGTGGTGCTATCCCGGCAGGGCTACGCCTAGCGCTACCGAAACCGCGAACGGAGGAGAAAACGATCTAGCGAGAGAGAGGGGCGCCCCCTCCCCTGTATATATAGGTGGAGGGGCGTGGAGATCAGCCCCTCCAAGCCCTAGGGCGCAGCCAAGGGGGAGGAGTTGGACTCCTAGTCCAATTCCCTCCCTTTCCATCAGCAGGTGGACTTTCCACCTCTCCCAAGCCACATGGGCCTTGAGGGACTTGTGCGCCTGGCCCAATAAAGCCAGTGCGCCTCCCCTCAGCCCATGCAAACCCTTGGGACGTGGTGGAACCCTTGGGGGACTTCCGGACTCCTCCGGAAGTTTCCGGAACCTTCTAGAAGCTTCCCGGTACAATACCAGAAAACCCGAAACTTTTCCAGACGCCAAAATATGACTTCCCATATATAAATCTTTACCCCCGGACCATTCCGGAGCTCCTCGTGACGTCCGGGATCTCATCCGGGACTCCGAACAATCTTCGGTCACCAACATACATAACTCAATAATACCGAAACGTCACCGAACGTTAAGTGTGCAGACCCTGCGGGTTCGAGAACTATGTAGACATGACCGAGACACCTCTACGGTCAATAACCAATAGCAGGACCTGGATGCCCATATTGGTTCCTACATATTCTACGAAGATCTTTATCGGTTGAACCTCTATGTCAAGGATTCATTTAATCCCGTACGTTGTTCCCTTTGTTCATCGGTATGTTACTTGCCCGAGATTCGATCGTCGGTATCTCCATACCTAGTCCAATCTCGTTACCGGCAAGTCTCTTTACTCGTTCCGTAACACAAGATCCCGTGACTAACTCCTTAGTCACATTGCTTGCAAGCTTCTTGTGATGTTGTGTTACCGAGTGGGCCCTGAGATACCTCTCCGTCACACGGAGTAACAAATCCCAGTCTTGATCCATGCCAACTTAACAGACACCCTTGGAGATACATGTAGAGCATCTTTATAGTCACCCAGTTACGTTGTGACATTTGATACACACAAGGTACTCCTCCGGTGTTAGTGAGTTACATGATCTCATAGTCATAGGAACACATACTTGACATGCAGAAAACAATAGCAATAAACTGACACGATCATATGCTACGTTCATAGTTTGGGTCTTGTCCATCACATCATTCTCCTAATGACGTGATCCCGTTATCAAATGACATCTCATGTCTATGGTCAGGAAACCTTGACCATCTTTGATCAACGAGCTAGTCTACTAGAGGCATACTAGGGACACAGTATTGTCTATGTACCCACACATGTATTTGAGTTTCCAATCAATACAATTATAGCATGGATAATAAACGATTATCATGAACAAGGAAATATAATAATAACCAATTATTGCCTCTAGGGCATATATTCAACAGTCTCCCACTTGCACTAGAGTCAATAATCTAGTTCACATCACCATGTGATTTACATTGTTATGAATCTAACACCCAATGAGTTCTGGGGTTCGATCATGCTTTGCATGTGAGAGAGGTCTTAGTCAACGGTCTACAACATTCAGATCCGTGTGTTCTTTGCAGATCTATATGTCATACTGCAGATGCTACCACGCTCCACTTGGAGCTATTCCAAGTGGCTGCTCCACTATACATATCCGGATTGCTACTCAGAGTCATCCAGATTGGTGTCAAAGCTTGCATCGACGTAACCCTTTACGACGAACTCTTTGTCACCTCCATAATCGAGAATCATTTCCTTACTCCTCTAGTTAGTAAGGATAATCTTGACCGCTGTCCAGTGATCCACTCCTGGATCACTCTTGTACCCCTTGACAGACTCATGGCAAGGCACACACCAGGTGCGGTACACAGCATGGCATACTATACAGAGCCTATGGATAAGGCATAGGGGACGACCTTCGTCCTTTCTCTTTCTTCTGTCGTGGTTGAGCTTTGAGTCTCACTCAACTCCACACCTTACAAATCAGGCAAGAACTCTTTCTTTGACTGATCCATTTTGAACTCTTTCAAAATCTTGTCAAGGTATGTACTCATTGAAAGTTTTATCAGACGTCTTGATCTATCTCTATAGATCCTGATGCCCAATATTTAAGTAGCTTCATTCCAGGTTTTCCTTTGAAAAACTCCTTTTCAAACAACCCTTTATGCTTTCCAGAAATTCTACATCATTTCCGATCAACAATATGTCATCCACATATACTTATCAGAAATTCTATAGTGCTCCCACTCACTTTATTGTAAATACAAGTTTCTCATAAACTTTGTATAGACCCAAAAACTTTGATCACCTCATCAAAGCGTATATTCCAACTCCGAGATGCTTGCTCCAGTCCATAGAAGGATCGCTGGAGCTTGCATACATTTTAGCATCCTTAGGACTGACAAAACCTTCTGGCTGTATCACATACAACCTTTCCTCACGGAAACCGTTAAGGAAACTCTGTTTTGACATCCATCTGCCAGATTTCATAATCGAAAAATGCAGCAACTGCTAACATAATTCCAACAGACTTTAGCATCTCTACGGGTGAGAAAGTCTCATCGTAGTCAACTCCTTGAACTTGTCGGAAACTTCTTTGCGACAAGTCGAGCTTTATAAATGGTGACATTTACCATCAGCATCTGTCTTCTTCTTAAAGGTCCATTTGTACTTAACGGCCTGCCGTTTATCGGGCAAGTCTACCAAAGTCCATACTTGGTTTTCATACATGGATCCTATCTCGGATTTCATAGCTCCTAGCCATTTGTTGGAATCCGGGCCCACCATCGCTTCTTCATAGCTCGTAGGTTCACTGTTGTCTAACAACATGACCTCCAAGACAGGAATGACGCACCACTCAGGGGTGGTATGAGTCCTTGTCGACCTACGAGGTTCGGTAGTAACTTGATCCGAAGCTTCATGATCATCATCATTTGCTTCCTCTTCACTTGGTGTAGGCGTCGCAAAAACATCTTTCTGCGTCGTGCTACTATCCAACTGAAGTGACAGTTCAACAACCTCATCAAGTTCTACTTTCCTCCCACTCAATTCTTTCGAGAGAAACTCTTTCTCGATTAAGGACCCGTTTTAGCAACAAACACTTTGCCCTCGGATCTGAGATAGAAGGTATACCCAACTGTTTCCTTAGGGTATCCTATGAAGATGCACCTTTCTGCTTTGGGATCGAGCTTATCAGACATAAGCGTCGTATTCCCAAACTCTGAGAAATGACAGCTTAGGTTTCTGCCAAACCAAAATTCATACGGTGTCATCTCAACGGACTTAGATGGTGCCCTATTTAAAGTGAATTTAGTTGTCTCTAATGCATAACCCCAAAACGATAGTGGCAAATCGATAAGAGACATCATAGTACGCACCATATACAATACAACATGACTACGACGTTCGGACACACCATCACACTATGGTGTTCCAGGCGGCATGAGTTGTCAAACAACTTCCACATCGTCTTAAGTTGCATACCAAACTCGTAACTCAGATATTCACCTCCACGATCATATCGTAGACATTTTATCTTCTTGTCACGATGATCTCAAACTTCACACTGAATTTGTTTGAACTTTTCAAACGTTTCAGACTTGTGTTTCATTAAGTAAATATACCCATATCTACTCAAATCATCAGTGAAGGTAAGAAAATAACGATATCCACCGCACGCTACTACACTCATTGGACCGAATACATCAACATGTATCATTTCCAATAAGTCACTTCCCCGCTCCATCATACCGGAAAACGGGGTATTAGTCATCTTGCCCGTGAGGCATGGTCCGCATGTCTCAACCGATTCGAAATCGAATGAGTTCAAAGATCCATCAGCATGGAGTTTCTTCATGCGCTTTACACCAATATGACATTTTAGCGGCAGTGCCACAAGTATGTGGTACTATCATTATTAACTTTGTATCTTTTGGCATCAATATTATGAACATGCGTATCACTACGATCAAGATTCAATAAACCATTCTCATTGGGCGTATGACCATTGAAGGTATTATTCATGTAAACAGAATAACCATTATTCTCTAACTTAAATGAATAACCATATTGCAATAAACATGATCTAATCACGTTCATGCTCAATGCAAACACCAAATAACATTTATTTAGGTTCATCACTAATCCTGAAGGTAGAGAGAGCGTGCGATGGTGATCACATCAACCTTGGAAACACTTCCAACACTCATCGTCATCTCACCCTTAGCTAGCCTCCGTTTATTCCGTAGCTTTTATTTCGATTTACTAACATTTAGCAACCGAACCGGTATCCAATACCCAGGTGCTACTAGGAGTACTAGCAAGGTACACATGAATAAAACGTATATCAAATATACTTCTGTTGACGTTGCCAGCCTTCTTATCTACCAAGTATCTAGGGTTGTTCCGCTTCAGTAACCGTTCTCCTCATAATAGAAGCACTTAGTCTCGGGTTTCGGTTCAACCTTGGGTTTCTTCACTAGAGCAGCAACTGGCTTGCCATCCATGAAGTTTCCCTCTTTGCCCTTGCCCTTCTCGAAACTAGTGGTTTTACTAACCATCAACACTTGATGCTCCTTCTTGATTTCTACCTTCGCGGTGTCAAACATCGCGAATAGCTCAGGGATCATTATTTCCATCCCTGGCATTTCATAGTTCATCACGAAGCTCTAGTAGCTTTGCGGCAGTGACTTGGAGAACTATATCAACCACTATCTTATCTGGAAGATTAACTCCCACTCGATTCAAGCGATTGTGGCACCCAGACAATCTGAGCACATGCTCACCGATTGAGCTATTCTCCTTCATCTTGCAGGCAAAGAATCTTGTTGGAGGTCTCATACCTCTCAACACGGGCACGAGCCTGAGATCCCAATTTCAGCTCTTAGAACATCTCATATGTTCCGTGAAGTTCAAAACGTTTTGGAGCCTCAATTCTAAGCCGTAATGCATGACGCACTGAACTATCAAGTAGTCATCAAAACGTGCCTGTCAGACGTTCACAACATCTACAGACGACACTTGAGGGGGTGGCGCACCGAGCGGTGCATTAAGGACATAAGCCTTCTGTGCAGCAATGAGGACAATCCTCAGATCACAGACCCAGTCCGCATTATTGCTACCATCATCTTTCAACTCTATTTTCTCTAGGAACGTATAAAAACACAGGGGAGCTACAACGCGAGCTAGTGATCTACAACATAATTTGCAAAGACATTTTGACTATGTTCATGATAATGAGTTCAATTAATCATATTACTTAATAACTCCTACTCAAATTGACATCCCTCCGGTCATCCGAGTGTTACATGATCCATATTCACCAACCCAAATCCGATAATCACGTGAGATGAGGTGGTTTCAATGGTGAACATCTCCATGTTGATCATATCTACTATATGACTCATGTTCGACCTTTCGGTCTCTTGTGTTCCGAGGCCATGTCTGTACATGCTAGGCTCGTCAAGTTTAACCCGAGTGTTCCGCATGTGCAACACTGGCTTGCACCCGTTGTATGCGAACGTAGAGTCTATCACACCCGATCATCACGTGGTGTCTCGAAACGACAAACTTTCGCAACGGTGCACACTCGGGGAGAACACATTTTTATCTTGAAATTTTAGTGAGGGATCACCTTATAATGCTACCGTCGTCCTAAGAAAAATAAGATGCATAAAAGGATTAACATCACATGCAAATCATAAGTGACATGATATGGCCATGAACTTGTGCTTTTGATCTCCATCTCCAAAGCACTGGCATGATCTCCATCGTCATCGGCATGACACCATGATCTCCATCATCTTGATCTCCATCAACGTGTCGCCATGAGGTTGTCGCGCCAATTATTGCTTCTACAACTATTGCTAACTCATAGCGATAGAGTAAAGCAAAAATGGCGAAAATAAATTAAAGACAACCCTATGGCTCCTGCCGGTTGCCGTACTCATCGACATGCAAGTCGTGATATTCTATACAATACATGATCATCTCATACATCACATATATCTCATCATGTAATTGGCCATATCACATCACAACATACCCTGCAAAAACAAGTTAGACGTCCTCTAATTGTTGTTGCATGTTTTACGTGGCTGCTATGGGTATCTAGCTAGAACGATTCTTACCTACGCAAAAACCACAACGGTGATACACAAATTGCTATTCAACCTTCTCAAGGACCGCCTTTGTCGAATCCGATCCAACTAAAGTAGGAGAGACAGACACCCGCCAGCCATCTTTATGCAACGAAGTTACATGTCAGTTGATGGAACCGGTCTATCGTAAGCGTACGAGTAAGGTTGGTCCGGGCCGCTTCATCCCACAATACCGCCGAATCAAGAAAAGACCAAGGGAGGAAGCAATCCGAATATCAACGCCCACAAACTCCTTTGTGTTCTACTCGTGATCTCATCTACACATAGACCTAGCTCATGATGCCACTGTTGGGGAACGTTGCATGGGAAACAAAAAATTTCCTACGCACACGCAAGATCTATCCATGGTGATGAGCATCTACGAGAGGGAGAGTGGATCTACATACCCTTGTAGATCTCTAAGCGGGAAGCATTAAGAAACGTGGTTGAGGTAGTCGAACGTCTTCGCGATCCAAATCGCAAGTCGTCCCGCGATCCAATCACGATCCGTCCCGATCTAGCGCCGAACGGACGGCACCTCCGCGTTCAGCACACGTACAGCTCGATGATGATCTCCGCCTTCTTGATCCAGCAAGAGGGAGCGGAGAGGTAGGTGAGTTCTCCGGCAGCACGACGGCATGGCGGCGATGGTGGTGGTGCTATCCCGGCAGGGCTACGCCTAGCGCTACCGAAACCGCGAACGGAGGAGAAAACGATCTAGCGAGAGAGAGGGGCGCCAAGGGCTTCGTGTGTGCTCTTGGGGCGCCCCCTCCCCTCTATATATAGGTGGAGGGGCATGGAGATCAGCCCCTCCAAGCCCTAGGACGCAGCCAAGGGGGAGGAGTTGGACTCCTAGTCCAATTCCCTCCCTTTCCATCAACAGGTGGACTTTCCACCTCTCCCAAGCCACATGGGCCTTGAGGGACTTGTGCGCCTGGCCCAATAAGGCCAGTGCGCCTCCCCTCAGCCCATGCAAACACTTGGGACGTGGTGGGATCCTTGGGGGACTTCCGGACTCCTCCGGAAGTTTCCGGAACCTTCTAGAAGCTTCCCGGCACAATAGCAGAAAAACCCGAAACTTTTCCGGTCGCCAAAATATGACTTCCCTTATATAAATCTTTACCTCCGGACCATTCTGGAGCTCCTCGTGACGTCCGGGATCTCATCTGGGACTCTGAACAACCTTCGGTCACCAACATACATAACTCAATAATACCGAAACGTCACCGAACGTTAAGTGTGCAGACCCTGCGGGTTCGAGAACTATGTAGACATGACCGAGACACCTCTACGGTCAATAACCAATAGCGGGACCTAGATGCCCATATTGGTTCCTACATATTCTACGAAGATCTTTATCGGTTGAACCTCTATGTCAAGGATTCATTTAATCCCGTACGTTGTTCCCTTTGTTCATCGGTATGTTACTTGCCCGAGATTCAATCGTCGGTATCTCCATACCTAGTTTAATCTCGTTACCGGCAAGTCTCTTTACTCGTTCCGTAACACAAGATCCCGTGACTAACTCCTTAGTCACATTGCTTGCAAGCTTCTTGTGATGCTGTGTTACCGAGTGGGCCCTGAGATACCTCTCCGTCACACGGAGTAACAAATCCCAGTCTTGATCCATGCCAACTCAACAGACACCCTTGGAGATACATGTAGAGCATCTTTATAGTCACCCAGTTACGTTGTGACGTTTGATACACACAAGGTACTCCTCCGGTGTTAGTGAGTTACATGATCTCATGGTCATAGGAACACATACTTGACATGCAGAAAACAATAGCAATAAACTGACACGATCATATGCTACGTTCATAGTTTGGGTCTTGTCCATCACATCATTCTCCTAATGACGTGATCCCGTTATCAAATGGCATCTCATGTCTATGGTCAGGAAACCTTGACCATCTTTGATCAACGAGCTAGTCTACTAGAGGCATACTAGGGACACAGTGTTGTCTATGTACCCACACAAGTATTTGAGTTTCCAATCAATACAATTATAGCATGGATAATAAACGATTATCATGAACAAGGAAATATAATAATAACCAATTATTGCCTCTAGGGCATATTTCCAACAGAACACGCATGACAAACAACAGTGGGAGGGCCTCGAGACACAGTTGGCCCTCTCCACGGCCGGCGACGTCGCCATCCCGGAGTACGAGATGACTGTCAAGGAGGAGGTCCACGACGAGCCGCCCATCGTCGTGTGGAACCCGCACCTGGTTGGCCAGTGTTGGACCTGGTCGTCCATGGCGGGCGAGATGGCGGACTGGGTCGGCGCGGAGCCATGGGCGCCCACGCTGCCACGGTCACCGGACCAGTCCCCGCCGCGGGAAGAGGTGGTGCAGGCACCTCCTGTTGGAAATATGCCCTAGAGGCAATAATAAATTGGTTATTATTATATTTCCTTGTTCATGATAATCATTTATTATCCATGCCATAATTGTATTGATTGGAAACTCAAATACATGTGTGGGTACATAGACAACACTGTGTCCCTAGTAAGCCTCTAGTTAACTAGCTCGTTGATCAAAATATGGTGAAGGTTTCCTAGCCATGGACATGAGATGTCATTTGATAACGGGATCACATCATTAGGAGAATGATGTGATGGACAAGACCCAAACTATAAACGTAGCATATGATCGTGTCAGTTTATTGCTATTGTTTTCTGCATGTCAAGTATATGTTCCTATGACCATGAGATCATGCAACTCACTGACACCGGAGGAATACCTTGTGTGTATCAAACGTCGCAACGTAACTGGGTGACTATAAAGATGCTCTACAGGTATCTCCGAGGGTGTCTGTTGGGTTGGCATGGATCAAGACTGGGATTTGTTACTCCGTGTGACGGAGAGGTATCTCAGGGCCCACTCGGTAATACAACATCACAATGAGCCTTGCAAGCAATGTGACTAAAGTGTTAGCCACGAGATCTTGTATTACGGAACGAGTAAAGAGACTTGCCGGTAACGAGATTGAACTAAGTATAGAGATACCGACGATCGAATCTCGGGCAAGTAACATACCGAAGAACAAAGGGAACATCATACGGGATTAACTGAATCCTTGACATAGAGGTTCGACCGATATAGATCTTCGTAGAATATGTAGGAACCAATATGGGCATCCAGGTCCCGCTATTGGTTATTGGCCGTAGAGGTGTCTCGGTCATGTCTACATAGTTCTCGAACCCGCAGGGTCTACACACTTAACGTTTGGTGACGATTAGTATAGTTGAGTTATTTTGTTGGTGACCGAAGGTTGTTCGGAGTCCCGGATAAGATCCCGGACATGACGAGGGTCTCCGGAAGAGTCCGGAGGTAAAGATTAATATATGTGATAATAGTGTTTTGATCTCCGGAAGGGTTCCGGAATTCACCGGAAGAGGTTCCGGATGTTTACCGAAGTGTTCGGGTGCAGCAACACTTTATATAGGCCAAAGGGGTAAAGCCCACGAGGTATTGGAAAGTGCAAAAGGAAGTTTTGCTGCTGTCTTAAGCGGTACTACCGCTGGTAAGGCAGTACTACCGCTCAAGCGGTACTACCGCTCGTGAGCGGTACTACCGCTTGTGCACGATACTGCTGGAATCCGAGTTGGACTCTTTCCCTGCGGGCCAAACCGACCTTGTGCGGGCAAAACCGACCTGGAGGAGGCTTTTACTCCAAGTTTAGACCCCAAGGCTCAACATATAAATAGAGGGGAAGGGCTAGCACACGGGACACATCAAGATTTCCCAAGCCGTGTGCCGGCAACCCTAACCCTCTAGTTCCTCCCGTCATAATCTCCGTAGTGCTTGGCGAAGCCCTGCAGAGATTGTTCCTCACCACCATCACCACGCCGTCGTGCTGCCGGAACTCATCTACTACTTCATCATCGCTCGCTGGATCGAGGAGGTGAAGGCGTCATCAAGCCGTACGTGTGTTGAACGCGGAGGTGCCGTCCGTTCGGCACTAGTTCGTGATCGGATCGAGGGACGACTTGCGATTTGGATCGCGGAAACGTTCGACTACATCAACCGCGTTTCTTAACGCTTCCGCTTAGCGATCTACAAGGGTATGTAGATTCACTCTCCCTCTCGTAGATGCTCATCACCATGGATAGATCTTGCGTGTGCGTAGGAAAATTTTTGTATCCCATGCGACGTTCCCTACAGTGGCATCTGAGCTAGGTCTATGCGTAGATGAGATCTCGAGTAGAACACAAACGAGTTGTGGGCGTGGGTGTATACATATTGCTTGCCGTTACTAGTTGATACTTGATTCGGCGGTATTGTGAGATGAAGCGGCCCGGACCAACATTACTCGTACGCTTACGAGAGACCGGTTCCTTCAACTAACATGTAACTTCGTTGCATAAAGATGGCTAGCGGGTGTCTGTCTCTCTCACTTTAGTTGAATCGATTTCAATGAAGAGGGTTCTTTTAGAAGATCAAAAAGCAATCACTACACCACGTTGTGGTTTTGCGTAGGTAAGAACGGTTCTTGCAAACCCGTAGCAGCCACGTAAAACTTGCAACAACAATTAGAGGACGTCTAACTTGTTTTTGCAGGGTATGTTGTGATGTGATATGGCCAATTACATGATGAGATATATGTGATGTATGAGATGATCATGTGTTGTATAGAATATCACGACTTGCATGTCGATGAGTACGGCAACTGGCAGGAGCCATAGAGTTGTCTTTAATTATTTTCGCCGTTTTGTTTTACTTTATCGCTATGAGTTAGCAATAGTCGTGGAAGCAACAGTCGGCGCGACAACCTTATGGCGACACGTTGATGGAGATCAAGATGATGAAGATCATGGTGTCATGCCGGTGACGATGGAGATCATGCCGGTGCTTTGGAGATGGAGATCAAAAGCACAAGTTCATGGCCATATCATGTCACTTATGATTTGCATGTGATGTTAATCCTTTTATGCATCTTATTTTGCTTAGGACGACGGTAGCATTATAAGGTGATCCCTCACTTAAATTTCAAGATAAAATTGTGTTCTCCCCGAGTGTGCACCGTTGCGAAAGTTCGTCGTTTCGAGACACCACGTGATGATCGGGTGTGATAGACTCTACGTTCACATACAACGGGTGCAAGCCAGTGTTGCACGTGCGGAACACTCGGGTTAAACTTGACGAGCCTAGCATGTACAGACATGGCCTCGGAACACAAGAGACCGAAAGGTCGAACATGAGTCATATAGTAGATATGATCAACATGAAGATGTTCACCATTGAAACCACCTCAACTCACGTGATGATCAGACTTGAGTTGGTGGATTTGGATCATGTTACACTCGAATGATCGGAGGGATGTCAATTTGAGTGGGAGTTTTTAAGTAATATGATTAACTAAACTCATTATCTAGAACAATAGTCTAAGTTGTCTTTGCTATGTTTATGTTGTAGATCATGGCTCGCGCAGTAGCACCCCTGAATTTTAATGCGTTCCTAGAGAAAGCTAAGTTGAAAGATGATGGAAGTAACTTTGTGGACTGGGCCCGTAATCTAAGGATTATCCTTACGGCTTCCCAGAAGGCTTATGTCCTTGATGCACCGCTTGGTGATCCACCCGCTCCAGTTGAGTCTCTAGACGTTGTGAACGCCTGGCAGGCTCGTTCTGAAGATTACTCAATAGTTCAATGTGCAATATTGTATGGCTTAGAACCGGGACTTCAAAGACGTTTTGAACGTCATGGAGCATATGAGATGTTCCAGGAGTTGAAGTTTATCTTTCAGAAGAATGCCCGGATCGAGAGGTATGAGATCTCCGATAAGTTCTATGCTTGCAAGATGGAGGAGAACGGGTCTATCAGTGATCACGTACTCAGAATGTCTGGGTACTCCACCCGTCTGGCTGAATTGGGGATGCCCCTTCCACCAGAGGCTATCACTGACAGAGTTCTTCAATCATTGCCACCTAGCTACAAGAGCTTCGTGTTGAACTATAACATGCACGGGATGAACAAGTCAGTCGCCGAGCTGTTTGCGATGCTAAAAGCCGCTGAGTCTGAAATTCAGAAGGAGCATCAAGTGTTGATGGTCAATAAAACCACTAGTTTCAAGAAAAATGGCAAGGGTAAGAAGGGTAACTCCAAAAGGAGTGGCAAAGCAGTTGCTCCTCCCGTGAAGAAACCCAAGGCTGGACCCAAACCAGAAACTGAGTGCTTTCATTGCAAGGGAACTGGACACTGGAAGCGGAACTGCCCCAAGTATTTGGCTGACAAGAAGGCGGCCAACAACAAACAAGGTATATATGATATACATGTTATTGATGTGTACCTTACCAACTCTCGTTGTAGTGCCTGGGTATTTGATACCGGTGCGGTTGCTCATATTTGCAACTCAAAACAGGAACTGCGGAATAGACGGAGGCTGGCAAAGGACGAAGTGACGATGCGCGTGGGAAATGGTTCCAAGGTTGATGTGATCGCCGTCGGCACGCTCGCTCTTCGATTACCATCGGGATTAGTGATGAACCTGAATAAATGTTATTTGGTGCCTGCGTTAAGCATGAACATTATATCTGGATCTTGTTTATTGCGAGACGGTTACTCATTTAAATCAGAGAATAATGGTTGTTCTATTTATATGAGTAATATCTTTTATGGTCATGCACCCAATGTGAGGGGTTTATTCTTATTGAATCTCGATAGTAATGATACACATGTTCATAACATTGATGCCAAACGATGTAAAATTGATAATGATAATACCACTTTCTTGTGGCACTGCCGTTTAGGTCATATTGGCGTAAAACGCATGAGGAAGCTCCATGCTGATGGACTTTTGGAGTCACTTGATTTTGAATCACTTGACACATGTGAGCCATGCCTCATGGGCAAGATGACTAAAACGCCGTTCTCTGGTACAATGGAACGGGCAAGTGACTTGTTGGAAATCATACATACTGATGTGTGCGGTCCGATGAGCATTGAGGCGCGCGGTGGTTATCGTTACTTTCTCACCTTCACTGATGACTTAAGTAGATATGGGTATATTTACTTAATGAAACACAAGTCTGAAACGTTTGAAAAGTTCAAACAATTTCAGAGTGAAGTTGAGAATCATCGTAACAAGAAGATTAAATTCCTATGATCTGATCGAGGAGGAGAATATCTGAGTTATGAGTTTGGCAGTCACTTAAGACAATGTGGAATTGTTTCACAACTGACACCGCCTGGAACACCACAGCGTAATGGTGTGTCTGAACGTCGTAATCGAACCTTATTGGATATGGTGCGATCTATGATGTCTCTTGCCGATTTGCCACTATCGTTTTGGGGTTATGCATTAGAGACAGCTGCATTCACTTTAAATAGGGCAGCATCGAAGTCCGTTGAGACGACGCCATACGAACTTTGGTTTGGCAAGAAGCCAAAGCTGTCGTTTCTTAAAGTTTGGGGATGTGATGCTTATGTCAAAAAGCTTCAGCCTGAAAAGCTGGAACCCAAAGCGGAGAAATGCGTCTTCATAGGATACCCAAAAGAGACAGTTGGGTATACCTTCTACCTCAGATCCGAAGGCAAAGTGTTTGTCGCTAAAAACGGAACATTTCTTGAGAAAGAGTTTCTCTCGAAAGAATTGAGTGGGAGGAAGATAGAACTTGATGAGGTTGTTGAACCTTTACTTCAACCTGAGAGTAGCGCAGCGCAGAAAGTTGTTTCTGTGGAGCCTACATTAGCTGAAGAGGAAGTTAATGATGATGATCATGAAGCTTTGGATCAAGTTGCTATCGAACCTCGTAGGTCGACAACGACGCGTACTGCTCCTGAGTGGTACGGCAACCCTGTCTCAGAGGTCATGTTGTTGGACAACGATGAACCTACGAGCTATGGAGAAGCGATGATAGGCCCGGATTCCGAGAAGTGGTTAGAGGCCATGAAATCCGAGATGGGATCCATGTATGAAAACAAAGTGTGGACTTTGGAAGTATTACCTGAAGGGCGTAAGGCCATTCAGAACAAATGGATCTTTAAAAGGAAGACGGACGCGGACGGTAATGTCACCGTCTATAAAGCTCGACTTGTGGCAAAGGGTTTTTCACAAGTTCAAGGAGTTGACTATGATGAGACCTTCTCACCCGTAGCGATGCTTAAGTCCGTCAGAATCATGTTAGCAATAGCTGCCTTTTTTTATTATGAAATTTGGCAGATGGATGTCAAAACAGCGTTCCTTAACGGTTTCCTTAAGGAAGAGTTGTATATGATGCAACCAGAAGGTTTTGTCGATCCAGAGAATGCTGACAAAGTTTGCAAACTCCAGCGATCCATTTATGGACTGGTGCAAGCATCTCGGAGTTGGAATCTTCGCTTTGATGAGGTGATCAAAGCGTTCGAGTTTATACAAGTTTACGGAGAAGCTTGTATTTACAAGAAAGTGAGTGGGAGCTCTATAGCGTTTCTAATATTATATGTGGATGACATATTACTGATTGGAAACAATATAGAAATGTTGGAAAGCGTAAAGGAATATTTGAACAAGAGTTTTTCAATGAAGGACCTAGGAGAAGCTGCTTTCATATTAGGCATCAAGATCTATAGAGATAGATCAAGACGTTTAATAGGACTTTCACAAAGCACATACCTTGATAAGATTTTGAAGAAATTCAAAATGGATCAGTCCAAGAAGGGGTTCTTGCATGTTTTGCAAGGTGTGAAGTTGAGTAAGACTCAATGCCCAGTGACTGCAGGAGATAGAGAAAAGATGAGTGTCATCCCCTATGCTTCAGCCATAGGCTCTATCATGTATGCAATGCTGTGCACAAGACCCGATGTCAGCCTTGCCATAAGTATGGTCGGAAGGTTTCAAAGTGATCCAGGAATGGAACACTGGACGGCGGTCAAGAATATCCTGAAGTACCTGAAAAGGACTAAGGACATGTTTCTCGTTTATGGAGGTGATCAAGAGCTCGTCGTAAAGGGTTACGTCGATGCAAGTTTTGACACTGATCCGGATGACTCTAAGTCACAAACCGGATACGTATTTATTCTTAACGGGGGTGCGGTTAGCTGGTGCAGTTCCAAGCAAAGTGTGGTAGCTGATTCTACATGCGAAGCGGAGTACATCGCTGCCTCGGAGGCGGCGAAGGAAGGTGTCTGGATGAAGGAGTTCATGACAGATCTTGGAGTAGTGCCTAGTGCGCTTAACCCAATGACTCTGTTTTGTGATAATACTGGTGCCATTGCTCTAGCCAAGGAACCAAGATTTCACAAGAGGACCAGGCACATAAAGCGACATTTCAATTCCATCCGCGATTACATCAAGGAGGACGACATAAATATTTGCAAAGTACACACGGATCTGAATGTTGCAGATCCGATGACTAAACCTCTTCCAAGGGCTAAACATGAACAACACCAGAACTGCATGGGTGTTCGATTCATTACAATGTAAATCACATAGTGATGTGAACTAGATTATTGACTCTAGTGCAAGTGGGAGACTGTTGGAAATATGCCCTAGAGGCAATAATAAATTGGTTATTAATATATTTCCTTGTTCATGATAATCGTTTATTATCCATGCTATAATTGTATTGATTGGAAACTCAAATACATGTGTGGGTACATAGACAACACTGTGTCCCTAGTAAGCCTCTAGTTAACTAGCTCGTTGATCAAAAGATGGTGAAGGTTTCCTAGCCATGGACATGAGATGTCATTTGATAACGGGATCACATCATTAGGAGAATGATGTGATGGACAAGACCCAAACTATAAACGTAGCATATGATCGTGTCAGTTTATTGCTATTGTTTTCTGCATGTCAAGTATCTGTTCCTATGACCATGAGATCATGCAACTCACTGACACCGGAGGAATACCTTGTGTGTATCAAACGTCGCAACGTAACTGGGTGACTATAAAGATGCTCTACAGGTATCTCCGAGGGTGTCTGTTGGGTTGGCATGGATCAAGACTGGGATTTGTTACTCCGTGTGACGGAGAGGTATCTCAGGGCCCACTCGGTAATACAACATCACAATGAGCCTTGCAAGCAATGTGACTAAAGTGTTAGCCACGAGATCTTGTATTACGGAACGAGTAAAGAGACTTGCCGGTAACGAGATTGAACTAAGTATAGAGATACCGACGATCGAATCTCGGGCAAGTAACATACCGAAGAACAAAGGGAACATCATACGGGATTAACTGAATCCTTGACATAGAGGTTCGACCGATATAGATCTTCGTAGAATATGTAGGAACCAATATGGGCATCCAGGTCCCGCTATTGGTTATTGGCCGTAGAGGTGTCTCGGTCATGTCTACATAGTTCTCGAACCCGCAGGGTCTACACACTTAACGTTTGGTGACGATTAGTATAGTTGAGTTATTTTGTTGGTGACCGAAGGTTGTTCGGAGTCCCGGATAAGATCCCGGACATGACGAGGGTCTCCGGAAGAGTCCGGAGGTAAAGATTAATATATGTGATAATAGTGTTTTGATCTCCGGAAGGGTTCCGGAATTCACCGGAAGAGGTTTCGGATGTTTACCGAAGTGTTCGGGTGCAGCAACACTTTATATAGGCCAAAGGGGTAAAGCCCACGAGGTATTGGAAAGTGCAAAAGGAAGTTTTGCTGCTGCCTTAAGCGGTACTACCGCTGGTAAGGCAGTACTACCGCTCGTGAGCGGTACTACCGCTTGTGCACGATACTGCTGGAATCCGAGTTGGACTCTTTCCCTGCGGGCCAAACCGACCTTGTGCGGGCAAAACCGACCTGGAGGAGGCTTTTACTCCAAGTTTAGACCCCAAGGCTCAACATATAAATAGAGGGGAAGGGCTAGCACACGGGACACATCAAGATTTCCCAAGCCGTGTGCCGGCAACCCTAACCCTCTAGTTCCTCCCGTCATAATCTTCGTAGTGCTTGGCGAAGCCCTGCAGAGATTGTTCCTCACCACCATCACCACGCCGTCGTGCTGCCGGAACTCATCTACTACTTCATCATCGCTCGCTGGATCGAGGAGGTGAAGGCGTCATCAAGCCGTACGTGTGTTGAACGCGGAGGTGCCGTCCGTTCGGCACTAGTTCGTGATCGGATCGAGGGACGACTTGCGATTTGGATCGCGGAAACGTTCGACTACATCAACCGCGTTTCTTAACGCTTCCGCTTAGCGATCTACAAGGGTATGTAGATTCACTCTCCCTCTCGTAGATGCTCATCACCATGGATAGATCTTGCGTGTGCGTAGGAAATTTTTTGTATCCCATGCGACGTTCCCCTACACCTCCGGCCAAGCATCCACCGCAGGCGCCCCCGACGCACTTGTGGACGCCTCCGTCGTATGTCGATCTCACCATGGACGACGGCGACGGCGAGTGAAGGCGGCGATGACGGCCATGGGCAGTGGCATTTTTTTAGTAATATTTATTTTGCGCGGTCGTGGACTTTTTAGGACTTTTTAGTAATGTTTAATTAAGTTTACCGATGTATTATAATGGGTAGAAGTCTTTTTTTAATTCACGCACGTCTTTTTTTTAATTCATGCGACCCCGACGTCTTGCGACGCGGCTGCCCGTTGGGTGCACGCTCTGGCCGACCCCCAAAACCGGACACATTGATAACCCAAAAGTATAGGGGATCGCAACAGTTTTCGAGGGTAGAGTATTCAACCCAAATTTATTGATTCGACACAAGGGGAGCCAATGAATATTCTCGAGTATTAGCAGCTGAGTTGTCAATTCAACCACACCTGAAAGACTTAGTATCTGCAGCAAAGTATTCAGTTGCAAAGTAGTATGGAAGTAACGGTAACAATGGCAAAGTGACAGTAACAGTTTGGTAGTGATTGTAACAGTAGCAACGGAAAAGTAACTTAGCAAAGATCAATATGTGAAAAGCTCGTAGGCAATGGATCAGTGATGGATAATTATGTCGGATGGCATTCATCATGCAACGGTTATAACATAGGGTGACACAGAACTAGCTCCAATTCATCGATGTAATGTAGGCATGTATTCCATATATAGTCATACGTGCTTATGGAAAAGAACTTGCATGACATCTTTTGTCCTACCCTCCCGTGGCAGCGGGGTCCTAATGGAAACTAAGGGATATTAAGGCCTCCTTTTAATAGAGAACCGGACCAAAGCATTAGCACTTAGTGAATACATGAACTCCTCAAACTACGGTAATCACCGGAAAGAATCCCAGTTATTGTCACCCTGGGGGATGCGGATCATAACTCGTAATAGGTGTCTACAACTTGCAAGATAGGATCAAGAACACATATATATTCATGAAAACATAATAGGTTCAGATCTGAAATCATGGCACTCGGGCCCTAGTGACAAGCATTAAGCATAGCAAAGTCATAGCAACATCAATCTCAGAACATAGTGGATACTAGGGATCAAACCCTAACAAAACTAACTCGATTACATGGTAAATCTCATCCAACCCATCACCGTCCAGCAAGCCTACGATGGAATTACTCACGAACGACGGGGAACATCATGAAATTGGTGATGAATGATGGTTGGTGATGACGACGGCGTCGATTTCCCCTCTCCGGAGCCCAAAACGGACCCCAGATCTGCCCTCCCGAGGAAGAACAGGAGGTGGTGGCGGCTCCGTATCGTAAAACGCAATGAACTCTTCTCTCTGATTTTTTTCTCCCCGAATAGGGTTATATGGAGTTGGAGTTGAGGTCGGAGAAGTTGCAGGGGGCCCACAAGCCACCTGGGCGCGCCCTAGGAGGGGGCGCGCCCCCCTGGCTTGTGGCCAGGTGGTGGGCCCCCTCCGGTTGATTCTTTCGCCAGTATTTTTTATTAATTCCAAAAATATTCTCCGTAAATTTTCAGGTCAATCCGAGAACTTTTATTTCTGCACAAAAATAACACCAAGGCAATTTTGCTGAAAACAGCGTCAGTCCAGGTTAGTTCCATTCAAATCATGCAAATTAGAGTCCAAAACAAGGGCAAAAGAGTTTGGAAAAGTAGATACGATGGAGACGTATCAACTCCCCCAAGCTTAACCCATTGCTTGTCCTCAAGCAATTCAGTTGACAAACTGAAAGTGATAAAGAAAAACTTTTACAAACTCTGTTTGATCTTGCTGTTGTAAATATGTCTAACTGATGTTCAGATTTTCAGCAAAGATTATAGACTAACCACATTCACAATAACATTTAGGTCTCACATTTACTCATATCAATGGCATAACCAACTAGCGAGCAATAATAATAAGTCTCGGATGACAACAATTTTATCAAAACAATCATGATACAATATGATATAATGGTATCTCGCTAGCCCTTTCTGAGACCGCAAAACATAAATGCAGAGCACCTCTAAAGAACAAGGACTGACTAGACATTGTAATTCATGGTAAAAGAGATCCAGTCACACTCATACTCAATATCAATTAAATAACAATGCATACAAATGACGGTGGTGCTCTCTAACTGGTGCTTTTTATAAGAGGAGGATGACTCAACAGTAAAGTAAATAGATAGGCCCTTCGCAGAGGGAAGCATTGATTTACATACGTCCGGGGCTGGAAGCCATCCAACGCGGCCCTGTATCGATCCGCGGGGGTGTCCGGACGCACTTTCTTCCGCAAACAGGAATCAAGCTTTGAGGGCTTTGCGGGAGTCCGGACACGCGAAACATCGCTTTCTACCCCCTGGTCCACCCAAAATGAAGATGGATCCCGCGCTTTTGTAGCAACCCGTACAGTTTCCGCGCCAAAATACCTCACTCTTTTTTTCCATCCCCCGCAGCTCTCCGCCCAATTCCCGCTCTTTTATCCCACCCTCTCCTTCCTTCCGCCGTCAATGCAAGGAACCGTCGGAGAACCTGACGGAGATGGAGACGGCGGTGCCGGAGGATCCGAGCATCACGCTCGCTCGAGATATCAACTCGGTTACGCGGCATGATCGTCCCGTCAAAGTGAAGGCCGCAAAGGAGGAGAAGATCAAGAAGCGGTTGGCTGCTGGTGGACCTGGTGGTGGAGTTGGGCGTGGCGATCAAGGTGGTTGTGGCGGACGTCGCCGGACGGGCGTGCCCACAATACACATGGCGCCATGTCCGGAGCATTACAAGCCTCTGTACTACTATGCTGCCAAGCACCTCGAAATCCCAGCTAGTAAGGTGCCTTTCATCGTCGACGTAAATGCGGCGCCGCTCTTCTCCGAGTATTGTTCGCCGCAACTCGTCCGGGCGCGGACATCGGCCAGGGAGTAGATGGGTGCCCGCACGCTGTTCGCTATAATGCCTAGAGCGGGGAGCCGGTGTACCACGATCCGGACCGGGAGATGCTCGACATCATCCAGGACGGCGACGGAGGAGGAGTCTGTGAGGACGGGTAGGTGGAAGACTCATATCCCACCTAGTCCGGCAACTACCAGCAGCAGCAGTCCTACACCCAGACCGGCGTGGACACACATCAACAACAACATTGGGCCGTCAGACAGCAGCAGCCGTAGGGGAAGGAGGGTGAGGAGGGGGAGGATGGAGAGGACGATGGTTCGGCTAATACAACCCGCGATCCAAAGAAGAAGGGCAGAGGAGAAAGATTCAACATGTGAGAGGACGAGCTGTTGTGCGATGCATGGTTGGCCACTAGCCTTGATCCTCTCCACTGCATGGAGCAAAAGGGCACAACATTTTGAAACAACATTCACGTATGGTTCCATGAACACAAGCATTTCGCACCGTACTCTGACGAGGTCATCTGCAAACCAGACTGGAAGTCCCCCAATAATCGATGGTACACCATCCAAGAGGCCGTGTCCAAGTATTTGCGGGCGCTTGAACCATTTGTTTTGCTGCTCTCATAGCCTTATCATGCTTGTTTGGTGTACAAAAAGTTGGAGAAGAAAAGCTTCACCGTCATGCATTGTTGGTTGAAGTTGAATGGACAACCGAAGTGGAATATTTTCATAGCCAAGAGCCCCGCCCAAGCCAACGTTGAAGAAACCGGCGACCCTACTGACCCAACCCAAGAACCGGCCGGGCCTGTGGGCCCACGGGACTGGTCTGCTCCTGCCATTGCGTCCGGTCGGTTACCGTCGTTGACGGTGGAGGTTGGGCCCTCCCGCGTGCCGACGGTGTTGCTGCCCCTAGTCCCGGCTCTTCTTCTTCGTTGGGCAAGCCCTACTTCGCGGTGCTGTGGTGAGACGGCGTGGGAAGCTTCTAGTCCGTCTTGGCGCAGGGAGGTTGACGGGTGGGTGGCGGACTCCGGAGCGCCAGAGGTGAAGGTTGGGATTGGGAGAAATCCCTGTCGGCTTGGCCGACACCGACGCGGTGGCGCCGGACCTTCCTGGGGGGCGTCGGGGCTACCCCTCCGTTCTCCTCGTCGAGTACCGGGGGAAACCCTTTGCAGCAGCGTCGTCATCGTCGCGTTCCTTCTTGGAGGTGTTGATGGGTACCGGCGCTTCGGAGTTTAGGTCTTTGGTGGGCGCAGCGGTCGCGGGGCTTCTCCGTTTTCGTTGATCCGCCGTTAGCGGCATTTGTTTCTTTTTTGCTTCTTTGTCATTTCTTTTGGGCGTGCCTGTGCTGTTTCCGCCCCAGCACCTATCGTTGGTTGTATCGGATGGTTGCTTTGTAATACAAAGCGGGGGGAAACCCTTTCTCGGAACTCCTCTCGACGTCTGAACTGTGAGCACAAACAAAAGCAGAGGAAGAAAAGGGTGCGTGTGCTCCAAGGCCGCCGGCCGGCAATGCACGCATCATTTTCCCACTGGAACAGCTAAGGCGTTGCCGTACAGATAGTGCCTTGCTGTTGAAAATGATGTCGCAACCATGCAGTATGATACAGCTTAAATTCAGTGACTGAATGATTCTTATTTTCCCGGCGTCCTGCATGACAAAAACTACACCTTGAAATGACCGCGAGATGATTGGGCAAAGGCAATGCAGTGGGGACGCGGTATCTGCCAAAGAAACTAGGCCCGTTGCTTCTGGCATAATCAGGGACAAATAAGTCATGTGAGGAAACTTAGTCAAATGGCTCATATCATATGCACATAGAGAGCACTAATACAGGGTCATGTAGCGGACGAAACCCAAGCATTCAGGCTTATATGCTCGACTGGTATGTCGATAGCTCTAAGTGAAGAGACAATATTTATTAGGGATACACATTAAAGTTTTAAAGTCACAAATATATCATGCAATGCCAGTTAGGGACACAATATGCGATACTACTATCAAGTTTCTCTGGTTAAACTTTCTGAATTTGCTATACTGCACACACTGCACAAATCAAACTATCTATATATGGACAATACAAAACTGAATGACACAAATGCCAGGTGAGTGCTCTTTTAAAGGAATGTTATACTCCACCGACCTCCACGTCGGTGGATACACATAGCCACAATATTATTGAAGTTGATTTAAGATAATGCAACCAAATCATCTACAAGCCGAGTACATGAAATAGGCAACAATGACAAAACCATGAGAAGACATGACAGATAAACACTTATGACTAACATGTCTTCTTCCGCAGCAACACCTCCAAGAAGAAGAATACGCTCACATCAATGTTCCATGTCTAGACTGTGACGGCCAGGGCTAGAGTTTCATTCTTGATGGCAGGTCCAACCAATCAAGGCCAGAGTGCTGGCCCTAAAAATGGCTTCAACAAGGTAACAATATAATTATGTCAACGTTGAGTCGGATGAGTAAAGGCCAGAGGGCCCCCCTCTTCTTCCGCAGCAACACCTCCAAGAAGAAGAATACGCTCACATCAATGTTCCATGTCTAGACTGTGACGGCCAGGGCTAGAGTTTCATTCTTGATGGCAGGTCCAACCAATCAAGGCCAGAGTGCTGGCCCTAAAAATGGCTTCAACAAGGTAACAATATAATTATGTCAACGTTGAGTCGGATGAGTAAAGGCCAGAGGGGCCCCCTCTTCTCTCCCCCCCCCCCCCCCCCCCACCCAGCATGAAGTGGTGTTTTTGTCACCATTTTGATGGCAGATCTCCCAAAAGCTGTCTCACCTGGTAGTCCCCAATAAAACCACAATGCTATCCTAGTGAGATGGTTGCAGTGAGCCGCAACCGGAACTCATCACAAATGTGCACCAACCCAACCTAGATAGAGGATTGGCCTCGATGGGTAGTCCTCAGCCTCATGAGACAAAAAGGAAGAGCTGACACCACGAGTCACACTCACACCAAGATCTGTTGATCCGTATAGATTCGTGAGCACACCATTGATGTGCCTGCAGTCTACAGATGATAGCACATAAGCTTCACCATGAGAACACAAATACTAAGAGAGCCACCTATTTGTTTCTTCTAATGGAGAAGTGACATAATGCCGCCAGTGGTGGTCACAAAGGCCGAGTGAACGAAAAGTCGATGATGTCATGTCTCCTACAAAAAAACGCCACCAGCCAAGGCGGATCATGGTCAAGCGGCATGGCTACACCCGTCACCACTCCTAAAAACGGAGAGAGTCGTCCTTGTCACAGACAGGGTCATGATGGGTTGCCACCGACCCGACCGATCGTCGCACTGCCCCACAACCACAGTGAGGTGGCCACCGTTGTCGAATTTTGGGGGTTGTCACCCTGGTGTTTGAGCTCTGTTTTCCCATTGTCCATGGTCTTCACATTGCCATAGTTGGAGGCCTTCTCTCCGCGCGAGAAAAGAACCCACTCCCCCTCTCCAACCCTCCGGACGACCTGTTTAGTATGCTTTACCCTGCAGTATCATCCGATGATGGCGAGAGGAACATGATGGAAGGAGACGATAGTAGCGGCGGTGGCTAGGTTTCGTCTGATGTCTCGAGCTTCCCCTAAGAATGACGCGAACAACCTGCATTCGCAAATAATATTGTTTCCTCGCTGCGGATCAGGTGAGTGGGTGAAAACTAAGTACGAGCATGTATGGTGCAAATCACACAGAAGTTCTTTCCCTCCTGCGAGCCAGGATAGTTGTATCTCATGACGGAAAAGGGAAAGATATTCAAAAGGACGTATATAGAATGCTCCCTTTCTCGCAGGATATATATATATATATATATATATATATATATATATATATATATATATATATATATATATATATATATATATATATGGTTGTTCAAACTACTTACTGAGGATGGCGTCTGGCAAACCCTCCTGCGCAATAAGTATCTAGACCAAAAGGCGGTGTCTCAGGCCTATTGGAAACCTGGTGACTCACACTTTTGGGCTGGTCTAATGGCGGTAAAGAAGTATCTTTTCCGTTTTGGATCATTTGCGATAAATGACGGGTCGGAAATTCGTTTCTGGGAGGACAATTGGCTAGGCAATGCCAGCCTCCGAGAACAATATCCTGCTTTGTACAACATTGTTCGCAATAAGAATGTTACTCTTGCACACGTCCTCAGTTCATCCCCGCCAGATATTTCTTTCAGGCGGGACTTGGTCGGCCCCCGTCTTATGTCATGGCAAAATCTTTTGTCCAGATTGGATTTGATTAACCTGACACAAGGACGGGATGTGTTTCAATGGAACCTCACTACATCTGGGTCCTTCACAGTCGACTCTATGTACTATGCGCTCACGCATTCAGAGGTCCCAGTGGATAGTAACAAGAAAATTTGGAAGTCAAAGATTCCACTAAAAGTTAAAATCTTCATGTGGTATCTTCGGAGGGGAGTTGTGCTAACCAAAGACAACCTCGCCCGTCGCAATTGGCAAGGAAGTAAGAAGTGTAGCTTTTGTACTCAAGATGAGACAATCAAACATCTCTTTTTCCAGTGCAAGATTGCGCGTTCTATATGGTCAATCATCCAAATAGCGTCTAATGTATATCCGCCCACAAGTGTTGCCAACATTTTTGGTCATTGGTTGGACGGTGTTTCAAATAGGTTCAAAACGTTATTAAGGGTGGGAGCGTATGCCTTATTGTGGTCGCTTTGGCTATGTAGAAATAATTTGGTTTTCAATAACATAAACTCTTCTGCTTTACAGGTTATTTTCCGTTGTACGCACTCGCTTCGTATGTGGTCTACGCTACAACGAACGGACTTCCAACCGCTGTTCAAGGCGGTGTGTACGCGGTTGGAGCGGGTGGCCAAGGAGGTTTTTACCTGACATGGGTGGCAGCATAATCTTCGGATTGGTCCACCACCTTCTTCGACATAGGCAGAGTGTTGGTCGAATATGACTCTACTGTTGCCGATATGTTGGTTGCTCATTTATTTTCAGTTTTAGTCGGACTTTTCGTGGTTGGCTGTGTGCATCTTCGTTATACAGAGGCCGGGTGTTACTCATCATGATTTGTATCCACTTGATGCTACATTTTGAGTTAATAAAAATGCCCTTTATCAAAAAAATATATATATATATATATATATATATATATATATATATATATATATATATATATATATATATATATAAAGCGGCTATCGCTTCTGCCCGCTCACCGTCATGGTGTTTTTGCAAAAAAAAACTGTGATTTGGAATATTCAACCCGCAGTCCATCACAAGTAAAAAAACGATTCGGGAACACCTGCCGTACATCCCTTCCTTATCCTGTCCTCCCGACCGCGCCACCAACTCTCCCTTCGCCAGCCACGGATCGCGCCGCCGCCGCCCCTCTCCAGCGAGTCATCGACCGCCACCAATCGACCGAGCCCGTCGTCATTACTATCCCGCATCGTCCTCGCCGCCGCCGCTCTGTTCTAAGACAAGACCAACCCAAAGGCTACCATGGCAGCAAGCAAGGGAGGAGATGAAGAAGAACGAGGATGGGATACAGAAAGGAGAGGTTAGGGAAGAAGAAGAGCATGGAGAGAGAGGTTGACCTGGGTCCCGACGGAGGTGACAGATGAAGGAAGCAGATGCCTCCGAGCACGTCCACATGAGACGGGGATGAGCATCGGTGATGCGCCGGACGGACCTCCAAGCACAAGCACATGAGGCGGGGAGCTCAGCAAGGATGCACGGACGGAGCATCAGACGACCTTGGCGACGCGGGGTCGTCTTGTGCGAGGCCAGAGTACAGTGAGGAGCGAGGATGCGTTGGACGGGCCTCCGAGCACCAGCAGATGAGCGCGGGGAACTCAGCAAGGAGGCGTGGGCGGAGCATCCGACGACCCTGTCGATGCGGGAAGTGCGCGACTAAAGCGGCGAGGAGCGATGCGCCGGACAGACCTTGGAGAACCGGCAGATGAGCGAGGGGAGCTCAGACGGGATGCGCGGGCGGAGAGTCGGGCTCAGTGGCGCGGGAACTCATGCGCGGCCAGAGTGCTGGCGGCCACGCTATGCGCCCGTCGATGCAGCTCCTCCCTGTACATATTGCTTCGCTATGCGAGGATGATTTTGACTGGTCAAAGGCTTTGGCTGTTGGTTCGCTTCGGGAGCCAAGCAAATACAGTAGTTCTTGATGTAGCTCTACGTAGTTCCTTTTTGTCCTGAGCACTGCTCTACGTAATTATGGATGAGAAAATTTGCACAGGCTTAAGGCACAACTACGGTAATCTTTAAGAATATCTCTCCTCCGATTTCACCATATCAAGAAAACAAAATAGGCTAGCGTACGTGTAATGCGATCACTTGCTACACACTAAAAATCCAATTTACGCACGTTCTAAATTTATGTGTTTGTGCTTTAAAAAAATTTCATGTAGTATATATATATATATTTGAACTCCTTTGTCTGCAACTCAGGGAGCAATATTTCTCCATACGCGTTTATGAAGGAAAAATGGCAGGGGTGTATTTCCAGTTAGAAGTAACTGAAAGCCACCATGATTATGAATATTGATAATGTTGAAGTCATGGTTAGTCACGTCGCTGCAAAGTTCTTCGGTTCTAGAAGTCTCAAACCGGTAGTTAGCATATCGGGCAGAAGGAAAGCTTGCCAGAACTCTACACGTCATTGTACTCCCAGAGAAAAGAATTCAACACCAGAGATATGGAGATATGAAGGAGAAGGACCAACTGCTTCATTCCCATCTTGAAAACCAGCACGTCATTTCGCAATGCGTGTGCATGTCGCTGATCTCCGTTCCCTTCATCAGAAGCCAATCTGCCCGCAAGCCATCGCGTTGACGGGAAGGACAAAATACACACGGTGGTAATTTACGATTTTCCTTGCAATTCTTTTGGAGGGGGAAAAATTGTCGTCCAGTGCCTGTGTGTATACGTGGGGTGCCCTTGGTTAATTTAGTCGAGCCCATCACTGACGTGCTGCACCACGTTTTTCCATGCCCCTCCGTCTCGTCTGGCCGAGTCTCCGGGCATCAGAATTGGCAGAGAATAAAATCCTTCTCGACAATCCAGCTACTCGCCCAATTAAAACCGATCGCTTGCTCGTTCAACGGCAAAAACAGAGAGGAAAAGTGGCCATGGTGGCTCTTCATCCCCTCACCAAATCCACAGCCCCCCGGCTCTGACCCCGTTCCCGTTCTCCCATAAGTAAAGCCACGCTGCCTCTAGGCGGCTAGCGCGCGCTCTCCCCCTCCCTCCCCGCGGCACGCATCATCGAACGCCCCACGTACGTACCGAGAGGACAGGAAGGAGAGGCTGCGGGCGCCATGTCGTTCCCCGGCCGCCGCAAGTCGTCGCTGGCCGGCGCCGGCGGGGGTGCCGGCGCCGGGCCGTTCGACTCGCTCGGCGCGAAGCACAGCGCGTCGCGCAAGGGCGGGCGGCTGCCGGTGTACGTGGCGGGCGTCTTCTTCGTCGTCTTCGTCATCATCATGTACGGCGAGGACATCCGGTCGGTCACCCTCGAGCCGCTCGCGCGCGTCGGGCCGGTGAGGCAGCAGGCGGTCGTCGTCTCGGACGCCGGCCGCGCCGCCGCCACCCCGCGGCGGGACGTGCTCTCTTCTTCCACGGAGAAGAAGACCGTCGCCCCGCGGCGCGACGTGATCGCTTCTCCGGAGAGGCCCGTCCCCGTGGCGCTGCCGCGCGACGACCCGGCGACGGAGACGGCGCCGGCGCAGGTGATCCGGAAGGTCGCGCCCAAGGTCAAGAAGCCGAAGAAGGTGAAGAAGCCGCGGCGCCAGCGTCCGGCGAAGAAGACGGTGGCGGCGTCCGTGCTGGGGTCGCCGGAGACGTGCGACCTGTCCAAGGGCGAGTGGGTGTTCGACAACGCGAGCTACCCGCTGTACCGCGAGGAGGAGTGCTCGTTCCTGACGTCGCAGGTGACGTGCATGAAGAACGGCCGCCGCGACGACAACTACCAGAAGTGGCGGTGGCAGCCCAAGGACTGCGACATGCCCAGGTGCGTCGCTCGTCTCGTTTTGGAGACTACTCGATCAGGCCGGCGATGATCGGCACGCAGGCCCGAAATTGGCTTGGACGCGCGCGCGCGCGCATGCATGATCGAACGGCAAGTTCAATTTCTTGGTGCTCCTGGATTATTGCAGGTTCGACGCGAAGCTGTTCATAGAGAGGCTCCGGAACAAGCGGTTCATGTTCGTGGGGGACTCGCTGAACCGGAACCAGTGGGAGTCGATGGTGTGCCTGGTGCAGTCGGCCGTGTCGCCGGACAAGAAGTACGTCACATGGGAGGACCAGCGGGTCGTCTTCCACGCCTGGGTGAGTACTATACATACTTATACTACAAACAATGGCAGCATCTCTCTCTCGACCGGCCGGTTCGTGTCCCCAACGATGGAGAAGAACCTTGGCTAGTCGGCCAACCGGCAGGGCCCACGGCTGCTGCAACGGTTTTTCAAACATGACGTCGTACTCGTACGCACAGCAGTATACCTGTACTACCGTAGCTGTGGGTGGCGGCTTAGACTTGGTGCACCAACTACTAGTACGACGTGCGTATTCCATTTGCTAACCGTGTGTTCATCGCGACGCTGATCAACAACAGGAGTTCAACGCGACGGTGGAGTTCTACTGGTCGCCGTTCCTGGTGGAGTCCAACTCCGACAACCCCAAGATCCACAGCATCCAGACCCGGATCATCGACGCGGAGGCCATCGCGTCGCACGCCGAGAACTGGCGCAACGCCGACTACCTCGTCTTCAACACCTACATTTGGTGGATGAACACCCTCAACATGAAGCTCAGGTACGTGCTCCTTCCTACGCGCGGATATGCATGCCACCCAACGGCACGCCGGGACATGCACGGTCGAAGTGAAGCTGACACGGAGGTTGATGATGGATGGATTGGCAGGAGACCGGGCGGGCAGGAGTGGGAGGACCATGACGAGGTCGTAAGGATCGAGGCGTACCGGAAGGTTCTCAACACCTGGGCGGGCTGGGTGAACGACAACATCGACCCGGCGCGCACGTCCGTCTTCTTCATGAGCATGTCCCCGCTTCACCTCAGGTACCGTACCCGACCTACCCACCCGTAGTTTTCTATTCTGCCCAACCGTAGGTAATATCATTTTTGTTCTTCTGGTGGTAGTCAGTAGTACGCGTACCTACGCGCACCTGCACCAGCAGTAGTTCTTAGGAAACGCCGAAATCTCGAAATTTCTACACGCCGAGAGGCCGAATTACTTACGGTACGACACGCATGCGGCGACGGCCAAAAAGACGAAGCCGGCAGCGCGAGGTGCGTACCGGGTGTCTGTACCGGTCCAAGGTGAGACCGGTGCACGCGTCGGGCTGCGGCCGAGAGAATTTCAGATGCGCACGGACTGGTGGTTTAGTGGGGTCCCGCACGCACGGTCGGTTTCCATGGGCGGAGCGGCCGGGGACGGCGGCGAACGCGCGGGTTTGGAACAGGTCGTCCGTCCGAGCCGAGCCATGGAATCGGACGGACCCGTCGCGTCGAGCGGACCGGTCGCTGTCTTGGGAGAAAACGGAGATGGCAGACCTGGCCCTGGCCCGGCGGCGTCCTTGAATATTCCCCGGTTAAATGTATATATATCCTGTCGATGGAGCAGCCGGGTCGTGCAACATTCTCTAGGTGCGGTGCGACTTGCAGAGCATGTATGTACTGGACGGAACACATGGCCTCACGTTGCCCAACCTCTCGTTGACCCTCTCTCTGTACACATGTGGTGGTAGCATACTCTCGTAGTTGGTGTAATGGATACCGTTATACGTATAGTTTAGTCAGCCAGTTAGGATATACTGTACGTACGTACGCCATTAGTTCACACATGCATGGTTTGATATTCCAAAGAGCGTCTAGTACTTTATATGCTTGAATAGAGTACATGGACTAATCTGCAGTCACAAGGAATGCCACCCCACCAGTGCATGCATAACACCACTGCCACCGGACTTTTCAAACAGGTACCACTCCATTGGGATCGCCATGGAAACTTCCGTAACCACGGTAGCAGAGTATGTATGCATGTCGTACGTGACCAGCACTGCAGTGAGCAGTATTACAATATGCACAAATCGTGTACGTACACATCTTTTAGGTGCCACTTGGGGGTGGAATCTACTCCCCCCCCCCCCCCCCCCCCCCTCCACTTCACGCGGTCAAATTAACGACGTGCGTCACAACTCACGGCACACAAACGGACCCGGTACGTACACTCCTTTACAAAAGTCCAAGGAGAAGATGCTCCCCTCCAATGGAGCGGGTAGTTGCTCCCCTCTCGTTGTCGCCCAAGCTGCATTCTCAAAATTTAATAATGGAGAACTACTCATCGCTCTACTCGATAGGACCCTAGGAAGGATACATACATATGCATGGCTATGTAGTAGTAGTAGTATAATTCCGTGTAGCTGTCGCTCACATGGACGGACGCTCGGCTCAAATGATTCGGCGCACATGAATCTCAGACGGAAGCTTCCGTCGCGAACGAGTCCCCCGTACATGATGCACCAATCATGCATTTCATGCGCCAGCGACGTACTACTAGCAGCCGTGCCGTGCTCGTAATCGCATTGGTGCGTCGTGACATGTTGAATAGTCTGCGGTGAGCCGATGATCATCCCGTGACCGGAAGTTTTGGATCTTGGGACGGAGAACACATTATTTTGGACAGGTTTGCTGGCTGCGGGTAGTGCCAGCAGCGTTTGGGATTCTCCTTCTGCGTAGTAATCCTACTGGTGCGTGAGTAATTGCCATGTCGCGGTTTGGGGTCTAAAACTCTTCTCTCTTATTTAATGAATGAGGCAAATCTTTTGCCTCCGTTTCGAAAAAAAAAAACTATTCCTAGCTAGTATAGAGTTTTTGGTGTTACGTCGAGTGTATTGATTGGGAGTACTGCTGTGCTACTAGCATTATACACCGGTTTGGATCACACGTAGACCTGCTGAATGCTGGCCTGCTTAACCAGATTTGGTTCTGCTATATATAGGATCATCAAATGGATTAATGGAAGGTTGTGTTGTGTTCATGTGTTGGTTACCTAGCTACTGCCAGAGTGGCCTTGATATGGACGTGGTGGGCATGCATGGCCCCGGGATGACGCCTCACGAAAGCTCCCCTAAACCTTTACGAAAAGCAAGTGGCCCCATCCTGAGGTTGATGGACGTTTAGTTCCGGGGAAGCAAACCGCTTTGATTTGCCTTGGTGTTTTACAGTCAACGATCCTATATAGTAGTGATAGTAGTGTGTGAGAAGATATGGTGTAACTAGAGAAACTGCCATGGTGAGGTGAGCGGTGTATGAACAGATCAACCAGGATCGCATATTTCGTCACTAGGAGAGGCTAGTAGCTAGCAGTGATGCCACGTTATTTTGCGTGTCCAGCAGTCCCGAACTTGTTAAGTATTTCAATCGGGATTGCGTCCACGATCGAGCGAGTTAATGAAGCCTCTGGCTAGCTTGGAGTTGGAGGCATGTCACATCAAAAGACACAACTAAAGTTGGTCAACAACACTATTTTACGTGCAGATAGAACTGGATTAGTTAGTTGGGTTGCGTGATCGACTAATGATGCGAATCTGCTAGAGCTAGCGCTACGTACCTTGCTCCACACAAGAAGAGTATTGCAAATTCTACCTTTTTGTTGTACTGGAAATTGACTAGGGCATTTTTTTCTCTCTGAAAAAACAGCCCGCAAGTGTGGGGAAACCCCAACGGCATCCGGTGCGCGAAGGAGACGATGCCGCTGCTCAACTGGCGCGGGCCGATATGGCTGGGGACGGACTGGGACATGTTCAAGGTGGCGTCCAACATCACCCGGGCGGCGGCGCCGCGGGTGCCCATCACGTTCGTGGACATCACCACCATGTCGGAGCGGCGCAAGGACGGGCACACCTCCGTGCACACCATCCGGCAGGGGCAGATCCTCACGCCGGAACAGCAGGCCGACCCCGGCACCTACGCCGACTGCATCCACTGGTGCCTCCCCGGCGTGCCCGACATCTGGAACAGCATACTCTACACCAGGATCATGTCCAGGCCGGAGCACGGGATGGCTGCTCTACCGGCCAGATAGATACATATTCAGAATTCTGTCGATTCGAAAAGTTTTTCTTCTTCTTTTTTCTTTACATTCTTTCTGGCCTTTTTACGTGTCAAAATATGCCAGCTTTGGTTTCTTTTTTCCCTGGGGGTAGGTTAAGTGGAAAGAGATTATATAAGGACTAAGGTGATACATGGCTCATGGATTGCCATGTGCTCGTGCACATATGCGCTGTAAGGAGGTCCCTGCTCAAACTGTAAATTCTAAAGTCACTCGTGCACATATGCGCTGTAAGGAGGTCCCTACTCAAACTGTAAATTCTAAAGTCAAAGAGATGAACAGATGGTTTATAGAGAAATGGACAGTTGCGTGCTTCCAGCTGCACTGCACAGCCGTCGTGGGGCGCCTCATTCTATCCGTCAGTTGGTTTCTTTGGCAAGATCGACATGGCCAGCTCTTCAGTTTATTCTCCTCTTTTTTAGGGCAGAAGAAGATCAAAAGGGAATGGAGTAGGAAGCCCTTTTTGGTGATCATTCCATCGCGAAGCTCGATGATTTACCTGACAAAGGCAAGCAGCAACAAAAAGAATAAGCGTCACTTGACTGAACTTGAGGAGCTAGTAGTGAACTAACGACAGTGTTGCAGGTGCCTACGGCTGGTTGATTGACGGTTCGGTGTTCGGAAATGTCCAGGCTGCCTTTCGTCTTCTTTCTGGTAGCAAAGCTCCCGTATCTCTTTGGCCCGGATCGGGCGTTGCGACAGGTACCAAACGTGGATCGTGGCACCACCAACTCGTGGTACAATCGTAGAGAACAGAGCAGCAACGTCTCTACCAAGTGGCTGCCCCAGGGGTAGTCCTGGAGCCTGCTATCAGAGAATTATCGATTATTGATACTGTACTTTCTCAGCTTCTTTCAGGGGCAACTGGCTCGCTTGCTGTTAGTTTGGTACTTTCATGATGGGCTCGCGTCACTGCATGGTGCAGTACTCGTACTGCCCCCATCAGGCAGCAGATTAGCTAGTTTTTTTGTTTGTTTGTTTGTTGAGAAAAAGGCAGATCAGCTTTTTCTTTTTTTGTGAGGGAAAAAAGGCAGATCAGCTACTGGTTAACGAGGCAGAACGGACGCAGAGAGTGCATGGTCCTCTTCACGTGGGCTACCAGTAGATACAAAAATAAAGCCATGAGAGCATCTACAGCCGGAACTTGCAAATCCGGTCCCTCAAGCGTCCGCGGACACATCCATGCACATACTGATTGGTCACGTCTCAAATAATGCATTCTACGACCGGACACCTCAAATCTCATATCTTAAATTCATATAAACCATGCAACCACTACGTCGATGCATTACACACATCGTCCGGCTACTCCATCACTACTAACATGTCATCGAACTACCAAAATTTGACATGTTTGCCTATGGTGGACATCAGCCACGGCTGCCCTTGCCCTTCCCGGAGCCCTTGCCGACCTTCTCGCCAAAGTACCGGTCGAAGACGCAGTACGGATCGAGCCGGATCTGCTCGTCGCTGAAGCTGTCCTCGCCATCGCTCAGCCCTCCTCCTCCTTCGATGGCAGTCCGGCCATTTCACGGACCGCCCGATTTTGCTCTCGGGCGAGGACACGCGTATTCCTCCGCTGTTGTTTCTTCAAAATGCGGGTGCGGATGGCTTCCTCCTCTGCGGCTGTCCTCGCCATCGCTCAGCCCTCCTCCTCCTTCGATGGCAGTCCGACCATTTCACGGACCGCCCGATTTTGCTCTCGGGCGAGGACACGCGTATTCCTCCGCTGTTGTTTCTTCAAAATGCGGGTGCGGATGGCTTCCTCCTCTGCGGCTGTCCGCGCCGCCGCATCAGCCGCCTCCGCCTCCGCCATTTACTTCGTGAGACAGGCCTCAGCGGTCCTTATCCTCTCCTTCCCACAGCGGGCAGCCCGTTCCCGGTGGGACTCGAAGTCTGTCGGACCGGTGATGGGGAAGGAGAGATTTTCCGCCCGCCGGGACCGCGATGATCCCGCCCCAGAGGAACCGAGCGCCCGTTGGGCGGACGCTATGAAGTCGCGCCGGACAGATCCTGCCGTCGGCCGGGCGCTGTCCTCGCGGGAGCGATGGTGTGCAATGCAGACCGCTATTGCCTCCTCCAATCCGCAGGGGTCGACCCCCCAGTCGATGGATCCAGACTGGTCGGAGTCAGATCCGCTGCCCTCCATGCCGGAGAAGGCCGGAGATCGTCGGAGGTGAGCTAGGGTGGCAGATGGGAGTGGAGTGAAGTGGCTAGGGTTTGGTCCGACGAGCGGATGAGGACGAATATATGTGGGGTCGATGCGGCCTAGTGCGGGCTAGGCGGGCGTGCCCGGGCGCCCCCATATCCGCCCCATATTTTGGGTTGGATATGAGGGGTGCCAGTCAGCCCGGGCGTTTGAGGCCGGTTTGAGAGGCCCGGCTGGGTCGAAATTTCATGACCGGCCAGTGATCGGGCGGCCTGCCCGGGCGTTTGAGGGGGGTATGAGGGGTCCGGTTGTAGATGCTCATAGGCAGCCCAAAACTATGGCAAAGCCCACACACATCCTGTATAACTAAATAGTTGATCCCCACTAACTCAATTATCTTAACATGCAACTATGCCAATTCATCATGTCATAATGTATGCGGCACCAGATTTAATCTTCTCAACATGAAACCATGCCAACTCACCATGCCACTATGCATGGGAAAATAGCCATCTTAATGGGCATCATGCATGTATATTAAATAATTTGTACAACTACATAATAATCAAATATATTAAAATATATGTGTTTGAGTTTCAATTCTCATATTGCTAATCAGAATACTAAGATTTCATACCACCAAATTTCCGCATCCAATTACCGCTGCAAAGCGCTGGTATCATCTCTAGTTAGAGTTGTGATCTAAAGTCATTTTTATCTTTTCACAAGGGGAAAGGAAGGAAGACTGAAGGAAGAGGTTGCAAGCAAGCAAAGCGAGCTCCTTCTAAGGTGGTGATGATCTAATCTATTAACTTGTCTTCTTCAAGTTGTGTTTCCATCATTTTTGATGAGATTGTTCTAATCCCTATCTCTTGGTCCCCAAATCTTATTGTGGCCATCCAAAACTAATGAAACCTTGATGTATGAGAACCTATAATGCTATTGAGTAAGGAACTTGTTGTATCTCATATTTAAATATAATGGAATAATGATTGGGTGGTGGCTTCAACCCATGGTTTTTACCGCAACTTGGGGTTTCCGTCTAAATACAGATGCTCATATCTATTGACTTGTGCTACTTTTTCTTGTGTGATTTCGCCTAGCAACAAACACTTTGAATATGCATGTTTGATTTGGAGCGCCGGAGAAAATGAACAAAAAGTATTAAGTTTCTTCCTAAGTTCCAGATAATCAAACTTAGTTTGTAGATGCGGACACATATGTTTCTTTCCATAACTCAGCAACGATATGTGGATTACTTTGTTTTTTGCTGGAGTGCTTCAGATCACTGTTATGCGTTTGCTAATTCCCAACAAGACATAACCATAAAATTATGGGGTAGCACGCGGTTTGATACATCCAAGGTAGTAAGAATTGTGATTCGGTATCGGAATGGAGCTCTGATAGTAGGATCACAAATCACAGAATCTTAACTATCAGAATGATAGGAACGTGGATTCTACTAACCAAAATTGTAGAGTTACAAAGGTTAGTTTGGATCATACAGTGGTAGAATCATGTAATATACTCATGACTTTTACTACCTTGGCTTTATCGACCGAAAGAATTAGGCTTCTTGCCTATATAAAAAATCAGGCTTATTATGATGCAATGAGTCATGCTAGGCCGGTTCAAAAATTGATGTAACGAGGTCAATAGTTGTTCCCATTTCGATCTTGTAGCGGACAATGTTACTTTTCTAGAAATGCGATAGAAATGATGTTTCCTAGGAGTGTTTTTTATAAGGAAGACACTCTCGTGCATCCAACTATGCGTGCAAATCTTAAAGCAATGACAATTAGCAATTTTCGTGGGCACATTGTTCGCTCCCAGGCACTCTCCCATGGAACGGCACAATAGTTCGCTCCCATACACCTTCCCGAGGGTACAACCCCTATATATCATAGCACCCCCTAGATGTAGCAAGACAATTGAGGAATTATGTACGATAGTTACTCTGCGTAGCATAAAAATTTCTCCTGTCATAGTATGGCCATTCCTGAACATGTTGGAACCCCCCCCCCCCCTTTTATTAGCCTTACAACTCTGTTTGCTGCAACATGGCAAATTCCTAGAATGCATGGTTATTCTCAGGTTCCAAGCACTAATAAGGTAAAAATGGAAATAACCATCAGTGTGCTCTTAGCCTTTAGATAGGATAATACTTCATCAATACATAACTACTTCCTCTGTACTTTAGTGATCTATAAACGCTCTTATATTTCTTTATGGAGGGAGTACATATTACATGTCAAACAATGAGTTAATGAAAAAAAATATGAAAACACTACAACACATGTCCTATCGAACGGGGGATGAAGTGTGATGTGCACGGGGCTACTGAAGGGGAGGCCCTTTTTTAAGGTTTCTGACCACATGGGTCCGGCCCTATTAATCTCTAGATTCTTAACCAATCGCTTGTTAGAGCGATAAATCGAACCAAACGATAAATAACAAATATAAAGTATAATCTTAGCGGTCACCTACTGATAAGCGATAAATCAGAAGATAAATCGATTAGTCGGATTGTATTTCGAACATTCTGGAAACTAGAAAACTGGTATGAGTATGCATTCGTAGGTTCACACACATACATAAATAGAAATATTTTTGTGTGTTGAGATATATAGCTTTCTTTAGTGGTAGGAATATATCTCTACTCTCTACTACTTAAGAAAGATGTAAGGTCCCCTTTTCCGTGAGGCAGAAGACTTCGTCTAATCTTATATATGCCCCCCTTTCTCTCTTTGTTTTTTTATTTTTACCTCCTATCTTCGAAAATCATCTTAAATATCCCATCTTTTTTTAACTTACAAATTAAATTATGTTTTCTTTGGGCAAGCCAATAAATTCTCGCCAAATGAATGATTATCAAATAAAATCTAAAAATTTATTTAGGTAGGTAAATCCCGTGCATAATTTAATAAATATTTAGTTACACAATCACATCAATATGGACAGGTAAATCATGGGCTAACATAGTAAAATATTTATATCTTGTTTGAACACATAGTAATTATCTAGTCATATACTCCCTCCGTCCCCTACGACAAGTAATTGGGGACGGAGGGAGTATATAGGTTAACAAAGTCTTAAAGGTGGAACAAGAATTCAGGAGGAACAAGTGTTTTTGGAAGTCACTCCATTGCTTTTTCTTACTATAAATTTTACTTGTGAGCTAAGGCCCAATTTGGGTCATTCACCTAGGCCTGAAAAACAATCCAGGTTATATTTCTGGCCTGGTGATCCTTTTGATTCTGAAAACAAAAAAATATTTGCCACCCCAACCTGCTCTCTCTTATGTGGACCTCTCTCTAAACAAGCAATTGACCATGCGCGGCAATCTTGCAAATCGGTTTCCAAATTATCTTTCCTCATTCATTTAGATTTTTCTTCCAGGTTTTTATTTGTATTTTGGTCTTCTATTTTCTCATTTTTATATTTCCTTTTATCTTTTGTTTTCCTATTAAAACGTACATGAACATTTTTTTTAATAAAATGCAAGAAAATTTGTTAACTTACATTTTTTTTTAAATACGTGAAAAATTGTAAAATAACATAATTTTTTTAATAAATAAATATATACATGAATACTTTCTAAAATGACACGAGATTTTTTTAATATTTTTCAAATATGCATGCCATTTTAAGAATATTTCAACACTTACTAAAACAATGCAAGCATCTTTTTCAAATGCATGACCATTTTCAAAATTATAATGTACTATTTTTTTCTTTCAAAAGTATACAAAGGTTTTTATACATAAAACATTTAAAAATTGAATGATCATTTTCCTAATATATTTCTCTTGAAACACAGAAGTATTTTACTTCTATTCATTTTTTTTAAACTATTTTTCTTATGATTTTTGAAAGCATATGGAAAAAAGTCCACTAGGGCGCATAGATCCCTGCCCATTTTGTTTTAATACACATTTATTTTTTGTGTACATGTGTTATTCACATACATGTTAATCATTTTTTAAATACACGTTGAAAATTTATCTGAATAAATGTTGAACATTTGTGAAATATACATTGAACAAATTTTGAGGACTCAGTGGACTTTTTTCTCTTAATTGTTTTAAAATGTGCGAACATTTCTTAAGTGTTGATGAACATTTTTTTCAAAACAATTAAGTGATAAATTTTTAACATTTATTGGATAAGGTTTTTTTGAAATATCATGAAAATGTTTTTAAACATGTGATTTTTTTCAGAATTTTATGATTGTTTTTGTGATACAATTTTCTTTATAAATTGGTCGCACAAATATTTACATTTTTATGGAATTTTTTTTTCCTGAACTAATTTTTGAGCACGTGAATATTTTTCAGTTCATGATAAACTTTTTTGAAGCACGTGATTTTCATTTCTTAATAAATACATGAACGTTTTTAATACATTATAAACATTTGTAATGACACAATGAACCTTTTTCAAACATAAGAAAAACTTTGAAAACTCTGTTGAGATAATATAGGTACGTCCTTCTAAAATGTTTGTAATCTACTTGTTATAACTTCCTTCACAAAAAAAAAGAGAAACAAATATAGAAAAAAACAGTACATAGCATACTTTTTTTTAGCACAAGTACTTCCTTTGCACCCTCCACGAAATGCTTTTTTTGAACTACCCTCCACGAAATGCGATGTTTGAAACCCTCAAAAAAAGAAAAAAAAAAGAAATGCAATGTTTGAAACTGCGTGCATCATATACAACAGAGGCACGCCACGCTTTCCCTCAAAAAAAGAAAGGGCACGACACGCTAAGTGGACCGGCCCACGTGAGCAGCCAGCGTGCTATGGCCCGCCACAGCGGCGGATAGCATCCGCCCGGCGAAGTAAACCTAGGACGCGGTTCACGTTAAATTCACGCGGCGACGCACAGCGCGATGTGCTCTCCCTCCTCTCCAAGTAATGCCTCTTACGGCCTCTCTATTGAATCCTCAATCCTGCGCCTCACCCTGTATCACAGGGGCACGGATTCTTTCCACCTTCGTTTCATTTTCTTCTCTACGAACGACGACCGCTTCGCTTTGATCCATCAACGGCGGTGCGCTCTAGCTGCAGCGGCGCTGAATCCGACGGAAGCGATGTGGGTGCTGCTGCGTTTCTGCTGTAAGATCTCCGCTGCGGCGTGGCACATCTTTGGACTGTTTGTTGATGCGATTCTATCGGGAAGGACCATTGGGATGTAATAAGCTGGCGCGGTTGCACATCATCATCATCATCATCTGTTTCTTTCATTTTTCTCCTGTTCAAGCCTGAAAGTTGTGGCATTTCATGGCCGCACTGTTGTTAACCGGTCTGCTAGGCGGAAAACATTGATGGCCCCTGTTGTGGGATTATTATATTTCTGTATTTTTCTTTTGAAGTTTCTTCATGGAGTACATCGGTAACCACTATAGGGCTTCTCTTTTTTGTTTAAATCAATACTCCCTCCGACCAAGGAGAAGAAGTCACGCTTGAATTCCAGCAATTTATTGGACGCAATTGATCTAAGGTTGCATGCTTAGCAATTTAAACCGCTACAAATAAAATCAGCCTAATTCTCGTTTCCTTGCATGGAACGCCTGCCAGAGGAGATTCGACATGCATATAGGCCTATTGATTAGGGTGGCAAACGAAGAACGCACAGCCCTCAACTCTATTTTTTTTCGAGAATGCCCTCAACTCTAATTGATATAGTAGTAAATGTGATTGATTAGGGCCTTGCTAATTCCAACTTGACTAGCTGGCCTAAAAAAAATCTGAACTGAGGGAGTTGAGAACATAAAATTTACGATAAAAAAACGCCTTTTACTGTTTTAAAGAAACTTATTTCATGGCATTTTTAGGACTCCGGAATTCGTATTTTGACCTCGGTTTCTCAAATAATGATCTGTAAATTTTATAATACACATTCTGTGTTTTTTTTTGCACCTGTGCATGTAGCCAAAAATATACTTTCTGAATATACCATGCAGATGACTGAATTAGCTCTGCGCTGGATCGCAACTATTGTGCTTACTATGACATGAGTTTCCTGGCCCCTCCCTGCCGCCGCCAAGCAAGGTCTATGGCAAGCCTCACTTCTGCTCTGTTGAGAAATCAGAATATCAATCAGTTGACATAACACCCTAAGCCTTTATCAAACTTCACTGCAGTGTACAGTTAAAAGTTTACTAGTAGAATGCCCGTGCGTTGCCACGGGCATTTTCAAAAAAAATTGCTGGATGTATATATAAGCATTAGGCATATCAAATTTCAGCTTGACATAGAAAGTGAGTCTAAATTTCAAGCCTTACAATATCATTGTCCTTGTTGATTCAAATTAGGCAATATAAATCTGCAAAAAAAAACTCACCCTAAACTCTATACTTAATCTGAAGAAAAATCGCTTAGTTATTCTGATAATCTTGCTTATACAATTATGATAGTTAGGATAATCACCTAGGTGTTTTTATTTTTGAAATGAAAAAAACAACAACAACAATCACGAGGCCCTTAAGAAATCACGACATGATCCTGAATCTGATCTGTTACAAGATATATCCTTCCTAATATTCATATCTAGTGGGTAAAACTCCTACCCAACAATATACATGTAATATGAACAACAATATTTTTCTGCATTTGCTAAATAATCATGGGAACAAAAGATGACTTGGGACATCATGATCCAATAGTATATATACAGGATTGATGCGACGAAGCTGGCGAAGAACATCGAGATGGTTCTAACGTAGGATCTTTCTGGATTGTAAGGGAGTTTCGCGTGTCTGAATCGCCCCCCGTATTTGTCAGCCACAGCTAATAGAAGCAGCATACATGTCTATGCTGTTTTCAAGAACCTTAGCTTGAACAGTCAGAGGATAATCTTTCATTGTAAGAGGACACACCTGAGCATTAAAAGAAAAGAGAGGACACAACCTAAAACCTTTATCCACTTGCATAATCAAAAGTAAAAAGGGGAAAGGGAAAAAAACTCACACATAATTGACATGTTGAAGGCGGAGGAGCTGGCATATACATCCTCTCGTCGCCACATGCATCCCAGCTCGCTCTGGCCCGCATTACTACATCAGGACAATAGCTGTCAGTGTTGCGCCAACTGTTCCGCGGCGCCTATGTGCGAATGACCTTGATAGCGAGCCAGACGTTGTCCTCGGCGGTGCCACACTGAGATAGCTAGCTTTCGTTCTCAAGGTTGCTTGCAGCCATATGGGAACAAAGGTAAAAATGAAAAATTCAATGAGAAGCAGCATAAGGAGAACTACAGAGGGATGGAGAAAAGACCATATCTGAATCGTTTAACTCGTCCTGCGTAGGTTCTTCACGTCAATTTTTTTTGATGCACCACCGATTCTGAAGACACCTCCATAGACATTGTCCTGGTGCACATGGCAAGATCTAAATACCAACATCCATCGGTTCAACCTCTTGGTAGTGATACTTGTGCCATGGACCTAGTGGCCTATGTGCATGCTTGAACGGAGTGGCCATTGCCGTTTTCAGCCTGATCCTGACCTGGGCTACGGCATGGACCTACCTGAGGGCATCCCGCATGCGACCACGCCAAGGGCATACCTGGATCCGGCACTGACACTCCTGTCCCTACGGCGCCGCGTGACCTGCTCCCCAGCCATGGCCTCCACTCCTCCGCTTCCCCCTTGCCCGTCTCCGCATCAAAGTCTCTATCCACCGCCGTAGGAACAACACTCCGGGAATCACGTGGTGCGAGGAACCCCATCGAATAGATCGGCGGCGGCGAAAGGATCCGCGATGGCATCTAGGGCGTGGTTCCCATCCTTGTAGCCAATAAATCGAGGGCAGGCTCGGACGTCAGGTTTTTTCTTTTGCGAGGGAGCCTCGCTCCCTGGTTCGTACGTTTTTTTTTTCGTGCGAGGGGGCTCAATACGTGGTCGTCAACCAATTTTTTCGTGCGAGGGGGAATTATTAGGAGCGAGGGGATCGTTACATGTGAGGTGGGAGGATATACGGGAAAAATGTGGAACACACACTACCAAGTCGCCCGTACGAGATTTGTTTGTCATGATTTAGATATTAATTTCTTTAAAATATTTTATTTTTTCCCTGAAAATATGGTATTTGTTTCTTAAAATAAGTTGCACCAATGAGAGGGATCGAAGATCCTCAAAAAAATTGAGAGGGATCGCTTGATTTGGGTAAGGATAGGTAAGTTAGATTAAAAACTGTTATTTGTTTCCTGAAAATCTATTCTTTGTTTTCTAAAATAAATTGCACTAATAAGAGGGATCGGTTGATTTGGAAAGTTAGGAAAGTCAGATTAAAAATATGTAGTTGTTTCCTAAAAACCTGTTATTTGTTTCCTAAAACAAATTGCACTAATGATATGAATCGATTGATTTGGGTAACTTAAGAAAATAGATCCGTGATTTGTCATACGTTAGGAAAGTGCTGATTTGTAATGATTGAGTGGAGAAAAAAAATAAACCGATGGAACAGGGTGGGAGGAATGGTGGGAGGAGAGACGAAAAAACCAGTCGGTGGTGGAGGGAGACGAAATTAAACCGGTTGAAAAAAAACCTGGATGCTATTCTACCAACCGAGCAATTAGGAGTAGAGACTTGTGTCCCCGACATGTCTATTGAGATTATCAATCTCACTTGATTTACTACCAGCAAAAGAGCCCGTGCGTTGCATCGGGAGAGAAAATAACACACGCTGTTAACTCAATAACCATGACTCAAGACTCTAATAGGTCCACGTCCTTTATTTTCACACGGTATGACATTGTGTTGCCGATGGTGGCCTCAATGCTGACACAACGAAAACGCATTTGAATGTGGTTAGTCCTAAGTCATCTCTCTCTCTCTCTCTCTCTCTCTCTCTCTCTCGCTCTCTCGCGCGTGCACTCTCGCTCGGAATAAGATGAGAAACATGTTGTTTTGCCCCGCAAGGTTTTTCAGAGGTGTGCAAGTGTGATTATCGATGTTTTCTTTCCTCTCAATCTAGTTTTAGTGGGTGTTTATTGGCAATTCGGATCGCCACCGGTATGTAAGAAAAATGGACCGTGCACTATAGATTAAGTTTGCACCAAAACTAATATTCTAGAAATATTTAAAAGACAAAAATAAAATCATATTTAGATTCTACACATTTTCTAATCAAATTTCATATATAGCATGTTAAAATCGGAGTTACAGTTTAAAAGATATGAATAATTTTGTTTTAGATAAATTATGGATTGATTAACTGAAAAATCAGAGGATTTTCTAGAAATATTTAACAGCCAAAAATAAAATCATATTTAGATTCTACACATTTTTTAATCAAATTTCATGTATAACATTTTAAAATCGGAGTTACGGTTTAAAAAATATGAATAATTTTGTTTTAGATAAATTGCAAATTGATTAACTAAAAAATCATAGGGTTTTCTATTAAAACGAGACTTCAATATGGACGGCGGGTTGATTATCTGAAACGTCTGAAGGTTTTCGGTGAAAATGCAAAAAAAAAAAACAAAAAAAAACGCTCCGGCTGTGACTTAAACGTGTAATGCGGGAGTATGGCTCCACAACTATACACACATGTTCTCTTCAAAAATCTAAAAATAATGGCCCATACCTCCATCACGTGTCTCTCTTCTACTGCTTGAGGATAGTCTTGGCAAAAAAAAACATTTTTAGGTGATTTTTTTTGTACGCCGTGAATCGTCACGCTCCCTTGCTTTGCATTAGTTGGCATTTGAGCCATGTCTGATGCCTTCTTGCCCGAACTCTCCAAACAATATATAGCCCAGAAAGTCAATGGCCAGCTAGAAATTATATTTCTCTAATAAAACCTGGAGATTTTCAAAAGCATTTCTTTTCGCCTGGCCTTCGTTTGACAGTTTTTTGAAACTACCCTTGGTAAGAACCAATGTCGTATCTTGCTCAAGTGTTCATCAACATAATTGGAGAGATGTACTTTGATGCAATATCATCAAATGGGTTGTTCGAGCAAATCTCGGTAGGGAGGGTATGATGAACTCAAACAACTCCATGCCGTCCTCCCGAGGGTGACTAGAGGGCGACTCGAGGGCGACTACGTTTTGCAGCGTCGCCACCCCTCACCTCTCCCTCTCCCCTTGCCGCCACTGGAGGTAGACATAAGGATTCCGGCTTGGTCGTCGGGGAGGGTGGCGGCTAGGCTTTCGACCGCTATGTTGCTCCAGTAAGGGCCCAATAATTCAAGGTGGAGGCCTTAGGAGATGATGACAAATGCTCTTCCGACGGCGAGGGGGGGGGGATCGATGGTGCTGAGTTTCCCCTCGGCTACGCGGGCATCGAGGTGGCCGCGAGCGACATGAAGGGTGCCTCGATGAAAGATCGAGATGGAGCTAGATGAGGTGATGAATAGGTACAGTTATAAATTTTAAATACTTATTAGTAATTTTCAAGTGTGAAATATAAATGTAAGCCTAAAAACTGCTAAGTTGAGTCAAGTTCTAGCAATAGATGATAGCAACAATATGTAGAGGCTAAACAACACAATGTAATATGTCAAGTGCAAGGTCAAGTCACCAAATTAATCACAAGTAAATAATTAGGGTTACAGATAACCGAAGCTCCGGAGACAAAAACGTATCCCAATGTTCACTTTCTTGGAGAGAAGTTAGTCACAGTTGGATCAGAAGGGTGGGTGTTATCACAAAGGCACACCAACACCACAAAGGCTCACCTTATTCTCCTTAAGATATCACAATGAATGCGTTTCTTAACCATTAGTGGTAGACCTTGAGGTGAGCTCTGATATGTGTCAAACCTCAAACGTATCTATTTTTCAAACACTCTTGCTATTGTTTTGCCCTCTAATATGCATGATATGAATGAAACTAAGTCGGACTGAAGCTCTTTTCATCAGAATTGTCATGGCGGTATTTTTGTGCATAAATAAAAGTGCTTCAAATTGGATGGGGATTTTTGAGGAATTATTTCGGAAAATAAGAAGACCAATGGAGCGAAGATGGACCAGAGGGGGACAACCAGGCTTCCACGCGAGCTGGTGTCCCGAGTCCCCCTAGTCACGCCCCAATGACGCGTGGAACCCACGTCTACAGCCTTTCGACGATTCCTTCGCCATAAATCATATATATCGTATTTCTGAAAGCGTTCACATTCTTTCTGAAAGTATTCACGTTATTTTTGAAAGTTGTCACGTTCTTTTTGAAAGTTGTCTTGGCTCTATTACAAAAAATAGTTTGTGCGCTCATTTTTTTGGTTTCCTCCGTTTTTTTCGCTCCCTGACTATTTTCCCTTCCTGCCTACATTTTCAAAAGGGGTCGCGCTAAATTTTTCCCACCGTCAATAAATTCCTCGTTTGTTGATACCAGTAAACCTCACTCATAATTTCCCTCCGCCCCTCCTCTTGCACTTCTCCAGATCTCGAACCCTCCCGATGACGTCGGTTTCCCTCACCGTCACCGTCAAGCGACATGACGACAGACAACCTTCGCAGCGGCAACACAAGGACCATGTCACGCTGAAGCCAAGAACTAATCGTAAATGGACAAATAACAATCATCTCCCCTCCCTCACTAGCCCAACTATTGAAGATCCGCCCGGGCGTATGTATATGTAGACATGTTCGATTTATCCGCTTGTATTCAGGAAGTCCATGGTTAACCCCACACGAGTTCAACCTTAGGCTTCGTATCCGGGTGTTTCCTGCATGCGTGTTCTAGATTTCTTCGCATGTTGTTACTCATGTTGCGTTCCTCTGAATTATTACAATTGAGGCATCATACAAGCGTTTACAATTCAATATATTTTGTCTAGTCAATTCAAACCATGATTAAACGTAGTTCTAGGTTTGGAAGAACGTCATTTCACATCTGTATTTCCTATTCCAATGATTACGTATTGAGGCGTATCCTTGTGGATTCTTTTTCTAGATCTCATTGTTTCGTCTTTGTTCTGTAGTTGCTACACCCAACACACCTAATAAGTACGAGAAAATGAGGCTACAAAACATAAGGGAGAATCCTATCCGTATGTTGGAAAATTTTAAGGAGAATGGAATGGATTCAAACCCAGTTATAGGGGATATCTCTGAACTTGCATACAAATTTGTATATGGTGCTGCTAACGTTGCTGGAAAGACACAGGGAAAAGGGCAGACTAGGAAGAAAAAATGTGATTTGCAAGCGGAAAGATTTAGCGAACAACCCTGTATATGAACCAGAGGGTTCGGAATAGGAAAATGACGATGACGAAGGTAACAATAATCCAAAGGGAGGTGATGACGCCCCAGAGTTGCCCCCAAGCAGTTGAGGTACCACACTATACATTTCTAGTACGTTTTATTTTACAACATCTTGTAGCTGCATCACGTTGGTGTTTGAGTACACTCCTGTCTTTCAGGCAACACAGGAGAAGCAAACTGACACTATTGTTCGTCCAAATCCAGTACGTACAAGATCTAGAGCATCCATAGACCATGCCCTATATGATTCCCAGGTGCCGGGACATCATGATGACGAGGACATGACACAAGATTTGCAGCTCACTTCAGCAGATAATCTGACCTCTCGAGATAGGAACTCCCTTGTAGACAATTCGAATGAAAATCATGCATCAAATAATCCCGAGGCAGAAAACCAGGCTACGAGCATCTGCACACAAAAACATCCAGTAGAAAGGACAAACCGTTCCAAGGAGAAGAAGAGGCGAGGTGAGCGCGGACCTACTTGTTCGCATGGTTTAGAAAGTGATATTGAAAGGACAAGAAGTAGGACAAATGTTCACTTCATGGAGGGAGCAAACATGCCTATTGACCCTCTACAAGCAGCAAAACCTAGTTCAGAGGTTGGCTATCAAGTCATACATAAGATTCCCACAAAAACCAAGTGTAAGGAGTACAATGTACCGGGGAACAAGCATATGCTTCCTGGAGTTTTTAACTCATTGCAGGTCAGCCGATAAATGAATCTTTTTTGCAAGTGTGTCGTACCACATCTTTTTATCTTCCCGCTCTAAATGTTGTAACATGCATGTGTGTATGATGTCTGCAGCTAAAGTTTGAGTTTCCAGAGAACACTAAATTGGCCAAAACAATGAATGATGGTATCGTTAAGAAAAGCATGTGGTTAGACAGACACCGACTCAAGGCGAATTTTACAAGAAGGTTAAAGATCCCACTAAGGAGCAAGCATTGCAGTTGAAGCCACTCACTATTACGGATAAAGATTGGATAGGTCTAGTAAAACAGTGGAAGAGTGAGCACTACCAGGTAATTCATGCTTAATCTGACAGATTCAACTTTTACTATACCATGTGGTCAAAACTAAATTTATGCTTCAATCCATAAGAGATATGTGCCAAGAATAAAGCAAACCGAAGTGATGTGAAGCTCCACCATAAAACTGGCTCTAGAAGCTACATTGCATCCTATCACAATATGGTAAGCACTCCAACTTCATGCATCCAAATTATCATATTTTTTCATAAGTAAATGGCCTGCGGCAATAAAGTTCATCATATCTTGTTTGATGTACTAGTGTAATGAGCAAAACCAGAAACCCACACCATAAAGAAGGATGGGGTGATGACTGAGATTGCAACAACGGCAATAATAGACATTCTACAATTTCAGGATTTTAGATGTATTATGTTTGTAACACGTACCAACAACGCTTCAACCATTTTGCAGAAGGATATGAAGGAAAAGCTAGGCACAAGTCCAACAGAAGGTGAAGAGCCAAAGACAGGTGTGTAGATTGTTGCAGAGGTTCTCAAGGGGGTTTCCAAGCATAGAACGTTCCTTGCAAGCATGGGAGAGTCATTTGCCTCCAAGCAGAAGACAACCTCTCATGAACGCATGAGAGAGCTTGAAGAGAGGCTTGCAACTTAGGAGCTAGCTGCAAGATTAGCAGCTGATAAATATCAAGAAGAGCTGAATGCAAGAATGGTAGCACGACAATAGGAAATCGAAGAGATGAAAACCAAGCACCTAAATGAAATTGCAGCTCTCAAGAAGGCAGAAGAGGAGAAAACTTCTTATGTGGAAAAGAAGCAACCACAACTGGAAGGAACCTTAGTTTTCTCTTAAGGATGCAGGGTGGCTCTGATAAAAGCATGTCGCCGCCTACTTGGGGGAAAGGGGGGCTATGACAACAACATGTTGCAGTCCACTTTTGGGGCCTTTGACAACAACATGACGCTACCCTGATGGTGGTCTTCTTCGTCCGGAAACTTATGGCCATCCCTTATTATATTTTGTAATGTGTGGTACTCTGTCGGTTTCCTTTTATGTCATGTGTGATACTTCCCCAGTTGGTCGATCATTATTACACTTGTGTTAAGCATGTCTATTTTCAGCGTTAGCAAACTTCATTTCATTCTCATATTTGAAATTTTACTACTTTTAAAATTTAAATTTTGTTGGCAGTTACAACAATGAATAAATTGTGACAATAATAGTGACAAAAATGCATGCCATCACCAGCTTCTGGACCCACATGTAAGCAGTCCTGTGAGCATCCCATGAGCCCACATGTGAGGATCTTTAACTGGTCAAATCTGATTATTACTAACGGGCACCGTTAGTGATAGAACCTCGGCATGGCCTGACTATAAGGTGCCACATCAGCATATTTTGGGCCCGTATGTCAGATTCACTGACTGGTCAAACATGGTGGGTCGGTTGTTAGTATACGGTGACAGCTCTAGTGACATTTTTTGGCCGTCGTAGAAGATAGTTTCGGCGACGTTTTTTGGTTAGTCACCTAAGATATGATCTTCCGTGACAGAGGAAGTGGTAACTGTTGGGGATATAACCCCATGATGAGACCCGCCCTTGTAGGGCCGGGTCATGAAGTTGGCGGCTTAGCAGTGAGGCCTTAAACGGGCAAGAAGAATAAGACAAGGCCTGGAAGTGACTTGCCAGACGGGCCTGGCAGAGGCCCAGAGCCGGAAGGCAACGTGTGACCTGGAGACGTAAGCCACCAGGAGACGGCTTGCCAGATAAGGCAAGGTTATTTAGAGATAAGGTCGGTTACTAGATGTAACCCGACCCAGACTCTTGTAAGCCTAGGGCCTCGACCTGTATATATAAAGGCGGGTTCCCTGGGCGGCTTAAGATACGAAACCTTTGATCGAGTGCTAGGTCAAGCAAATCCGCTCCGTTGTAATCGATACCCAATCAATACAACTAAAAGCAGGACGTAGGCTATTACCTCCTTCGAGAGGGGCCGAACCTGGGTAAACCTGTGTCTTTTGTCCCAATCAACCCCTTCGAGTTAACCACCGTAGCGATGGCTTCCCCCCTAAGTCCTTGCACTAGGACATGTGTCGTGGTAAAACCACGACAGTTGGCGCCCACCGTGGGGCAGATGCGCGGTGGTTTGGAGTACTCGAAGGGCTCTCTCCCAGGGATCGAGGATTACGCCGTTGGTAGGATGACTAAGAGTCACCGCGGCAAACTCTACATCGACGACGCTAGCTGGGGCCCCGAGGCTGACTCAATCGAGTACGTGTACCGGGTCCCCTTCGGCGGAATTCACGTTTTCATCGGCAAGATTGGCGGATCTAAGCCCGGGCAGGACATCTGCACCAACCTCGTCGAGTCAGCTCGGCGCGCGCAACCCGCCCGGATCAAGCCAGGCCGGAAGCATGTCTTCGTTGGCTTCACCCAAGGCGCGGAGCTTGAGGAAGGCTCTGTGTCATGAGAAGAAACCCTAATCTGCTCAGAGGATGGATCCTCAAGTGGAGAGGCGGAATCAATCTACCAGCTTCATAACGGCGGGCTTGGGGGCTACTTCGATGGTGACAGTATTCCGGAGCCCTATGAGCTGCCGAGCCAAGCCGCCATCTTCATGGCAGGCACGGTGCCGGTTTCTAGCAGCACAATGGCTGGGGCAACGGCTGCAGGCGCGGCAGGATTCGGGTCAACCAGGCCGCCGGCTCAAGTTTTGCTGGATCTGATGAACGAGCTGACAACTCTAATGGGAACCGAGGTCACAACGGAAAACCAAGCAAACCGTAACGCAGAGATCACAAGGCTGAAGGACCAGATGACCAGGGCCCAGGAGGAGATCAATGCGTTGCAAGCTCAGATGGATGCTGAGTCGGAGCGTCTCAGGGGTGAAGCTTTTCGCCTTAATCTGGATCAACAAGCCTCAGTGGCAGTTTTTTGGATGAGGCATCAGACCCGCCTGCCTGATCAATATGAGCCCAGAAATCTTTTTAACATGCCGGGGGCAGGACCGAACGCGCCTCTGACCATGACCCGAACGGCGGAAGTGCCTGGGAATAGGATGGCGACTCAGCATCGGCAGCCAGACCCGCCCCGCAGGAATCAGACCCCGCCGCAGCGTTTTTTTGACACCATCTGGTCATTACTCTAACCCGGTGGAGAACATGATAGCAGCGGCTGCCAGGCTCAATGCGCTCCCCCTCGCTGAAGGGACGCCTTTCATGGAAGAAGCACGTAATGCCATTGGATATCTGCAGACGGCAGTGGCTCAACAAGAGAAGTACACGTACAGCCGGAGTCATGTGCATTCAACCCCCATTCCAAGCCGCAGTTATAGCCGGTGTTTGGAGTCGCCGGCGGTCTCCAGCAGCGAGCGACGTCGAAACCCGCCCCGTGATGACCCACCCGTTGTTGATGCTCAGGCGATTGTAGATAATGCTAGAGCTCAGCGGGAGGCGGAGGCCGCAGCGGCTTACCAAGAGCCGCCCCCGATGACCCCCTCAGCTTCAGTGGGAGCCGGAGTCACTTCCAGGGTTGTTGGAGTGCCGTGTTTAGTACCGGCTCTACGGAACGAGCGCCTACCGAAGGATTTTAAGGGTCCACGCAAGGTGCCTAATTACACAGCTGATCTACCCCCAGAAGCCTGAATCGAGAGTTACGAGCTAGCCATGGAGATGTTGGATGTCAGTGATGCAGTCTGTGCTAAGTACTTCATCATGATGTTGGAAGGACCGGCTCGTACATGGTTAAAGGGTTTGCCACCCAATACCATTAATTCCTGGGCCGAGTTGAAAGCAAGGTTCATCAAGAATTTTCAAGGGAAGTGCAAGCAGCCTATGACGATCGTTGATTTGGATCATTGCGTGCAGCGTGAGGATGAGTTGGCCCATCATTGGGTCCGGCGGGTCTCAACCGTTATCCACTCATCTGACAATATCATGGCGGCTCAGGCGGTTTTGATTCTGGAGAAAAACTGTCATTTTTTGCCCCTTAAGCAGAAGCTTGGGCGGCTCAAGCGCTCTTGCCAGGACATGGGCAAGCTCATGGCGGCTCTCACTAAATATGCAGATTCTGATAGCACGAAGGATCCTGGTTCTGATGATGAGAAGTCTGCTAAGGGTAAGAAGAATGGCAATGGCAAGGGTCAACAGCAGAACGGGGCAGGAAATAACAATCCAGGCAATGGCGGTAAACGGAAGCATCCAGACGGCGGGTCAGATCTGGTGGCCAATACCAACACTGGGAACAACCGTGGCAAGGGCAACGGTAAACCACCTTTCGGCAAAAGCAAGCCTTTCAACATGGAAGCGATGCTTAACGATCCCTGCTTGAAGCATAGTCTTCCCAACAAGCCATCCACTCATGCTTGGAAGGATTGCTGTATCATGCGGGAGTTCCGGAACTACAGCCTTAACCAGCATCACGGTAACGGCAATGGACCGCCCGACGGGTCAGGGTCCGGCTCTCATGGGTCCGGTTTTGGTGCAGGCGGCTCAAACTCTGGTTATCAGGGTCAAGGTAACCACGAAGGTCATAATCAGCAGCCTGGCAATGGTAGTCAGCAGCAAAATAATCAGTCAGGGTATCAGAGCAGCCCAAAGCAGCTTAATGGAGGCTAGTATCATGTCTTTACAACAAGTCTTGATAAGCGTGATCAGAAGGTGCGCAAGAGGGCGGTTAACGCATCCATGCCGGCTCTTCCGCAATATTTAAAGTGGTTTGAGCACACGATATCATGGAGCAGGGATGATCACCCGCCGCGAGTTGATAACCCGGGGCACTTGGCCCTTGTGGTAGCCCCTCAGGTAGGAGGCTACATGTTCACCAAGGTGCTGATGGATGGTGGTAGCAGCATCAACATCCTGTATTATGACACTTTCCGTCGGATGAACCTGGTTGACAAGGATCTCAGGCCATCATCCACAGTTTTTCACGGGGTGGTACCCGGCAAATCGGCTTACCCAGTTGGAAAAATTGCCCTTCAGGTAGCTTTTGGTGATGAGTTCAACTACAGGGTGGAGACATTATGGTTTGAAGTGGTTAAAATCAAGAGCCCATATCATGCTCTGTTTGGACGGCCGGCTTATGCCAAATTCATGGCCCGGCCTTGTTATGTGTACTTGCAGCTCAAGATGCCAGGTCTGAAGGGGACGATTACGGTGCATGGTGATCGGAAAATTGCTCTTGAGTGCGAGGAGGGCGATGCTGCGTATGCAGAGTTAAGTTGTGCGGAGGCGGAGCTCAAATTCTATAAAGATAATGTTGACCCGACAGATATGACCCCGTTGAAGAAACCTAGCACAGAGTCTGACCCGCCCCTGAAATTTGTGGCAGAGGATACCAAGTTGGTGAACTTTGTTCCTGGTGACTCATTACAGCAGTTCACTATCGGGGCCAATATGGACCCCAAATAGGAAAGCGCGCTCATCGAATTCATCCGTGAGAATCAGGACATCTTTGCATGGAAGCCTTCTGACATGCCGGGGGTACCGAGAGAATTCGCTGATCACCACCTTAATGTGGATCCTAAGTTCAAGCCAGCCAAGCAATTCCTCCGTCGTTTCAATGAAGAGCGGCGTAAAGCTATTGGGGAAGAGGTAGCCCGGCTCTTAGCAGCAGGGTTTATCATGGAGGTTTTTTACCCGGAGTGGTTGGCTAACCACGTCCTCGTACTTAAGAAGAACGGCATGTGGCGCATGTGTGTAGATTACACAGATCTCAACAAGGCGTGTCTGGTTGATCCATTTGCTCTCCCCCGTATCGACCAGATCATTGATGCAACGGCGGAATGTGAGAGTTTATGTTTCCTGGACGCTTATTCAGGTTATCATCAGATCAAGATGGCAGTTAAAGACCAAGAGAAGACGTCTTTCATCATGCCTTTTGGAGCTTTCTGCTACGTATCCATGCCTTTTGGACTCAAAAGTGCGCAGGCGACTTATCAACGCTGTGTACAGAACTGTCTTCACAGTCAAATTGGACGCAATGTTCATGCTTATGTGGATGATATTGTGGTCAAGTCAAGGAAGAAGGAGACTCTGCTTGACGACTTGAAGGAAACATTTGATAATCTGCGGGTTTACAAGATGATGATTAATCCGGCTAAGTGTGTTTTTGGTGTACCTGCAGGCAAGCTCCTGGGATTTTTGGTTTCAGAGCGGGGCATTGAAGCTAACCCGGATAAAATAAAGGCCATCACCTCATTATCTAAGCCGGCGTGCATTAATGACGTCCAGCGCTTGGCGGGTCATATTGCCGCTTTAAGCCGGTTCATAAGCCGCCTAGGCGAGAAGGCTATTCCTTTGTATCAGATGATGAAGAAGACAGATGATTTTGTCTGGAGTGATGCTGCCAATGATGCGTTTGAGGCGCTCAAAAAACAGTTGGTTGAGCCGCCTGTCTTGGCTGCTCCCGTGGAAAAAGAGCCTTTGCTCCTGTATGTGGCGGCTAATAATAAAGCTGTCAGTGCTGCAGTTGTGGTGGAGTGCAAGGAGGCAGGCAAAGAGTACCCAGTCCAGCGGCCGGTTTATTATGTCAGCGAGGTTTTGACAGAGTCCAAGCAAAGGCACCCGCATTGGCAAAAGTTGGTGTTTGGAGTGTTCATGGCAAATCGCAAATTGAAGCATTATTTCCTTGGACATCCAATCACGATGGTCAGCTCTGCTCCTTTGGGAGATATTATTCAGAATAGAGAAGCCACCGGCAGGATTGCTAAGTGGGCGATTGAGCTTGGGCCTCTTAATTTGAGGTATGTACCTCGAACAGCTGTCAAGTCTCAAGCCCTGGTGGATTTTATCAATGACTGGACGGAGTGTCAAGCACCTGAGGGAAAGCCGGACAACACATATTGGACAATTCATTTTGATGGATCCATACAATTGGAAGGCTCGGGGGCTGGAGTTGTTTTAACTTCCCCTAGAGGTGACAAATTTTGTTATGTATGAAGGCTAATGTTTCCTTGTACTAACAATGCAGCTGAGTACGAAGCCTTGCTTCATGGGCTTCGTATGGCCAAGGAGATGAATTCGAGCCGGGTCAGATGTCTCGGCGACTCAGACCTTGTGGCCCAGCAAGTCTCGGGCACGTGGGATTCTAAGGACCCTCGTATGATGGCTTATCGCCAGACAGTTGACGTCATTGCTGGTTACTTTAAGGGCTATCAGGTGGATCATATTGATCGTTGGAAGAATGAGGCGGCTGATGCATTATCACGTTTGGGGTCTCAATGTAAGCCGGTGCCGCCTAATGTGTTTCTGGATGTCCTGCATCACCCGTCCGTCAAATTGCCTTCTGAGGAGGATCTTGCTATACCTGACCCGAAAGGACACTTGGTGGCGGCTCTTCATGCTATTCCTAATTGGATGCTGCCTTATCTGGCGTATCTGACTCGCGGCGAGTTACCCGAGGACGAGACTTTGGCACGGAAAATCATAAGGCGACTAAGTCCATGACTATTGTCAATGGCGAGTTGCACAGATGCAGCGTGACTGGTGTTTTTCAACGATGCATTTCTCCTGAGGAGGGCCGTGAAATCTTGCAAGAGATACATGCCGGCAATTGTGGTCATCACGCCGGGTGAAAATCCTTGGTGGCCAAAGCCTTTCGGCACGGTTTTTACTGGTTGACCGCTCATGCAGATGCAGAGTATTTGGTCAGTAGCTGTGATGGGTGTCAGAAATTTGGACGACGTGCCCATGTGCCGGCTCAACAATTGCGGATGATTCCAATCACCTGGCCGTTCACGGTCTGGGGGTTGATATGGTTGGGCCGTTTAAGAGGTCTAAAGATAAGAAGACCCACCTCTTGGTGGCAGTTGATAAATTTACTAAGTGGGTTGAGGCAGAGCCGGTCAGTAAGTGCCACGCAGCTACAACAGTTCAGTTCATCAAAAAGCTGATTTTTTGTTTTGGTTACCCTCACAGTATCATTACTGACAGTGGTACAAATCTGTCCAAGGGGGCTATGAAAGAGTTCTGCGACAGTGAACACATCCGCCTTGATGTCTCCTCCGTGGCTCATCCACAGTCTAATGGTCAAGCAGAGCGAGCTAACCAGGAAATTCTGAGAGGGATAAAACCCCGGCTTATGGTTCCTTTGGAACGAACACCGGGTTGTTGGGTGGAGGAATTACCTTCTGTTCTTTGGAGCATCAGAACCACCCCCAACAGATCAACAGGCTACACACCTTTCTTCATGGTTTATGGCGCAGAAGCCGTTCTCCCCAGTGATATCCGTCACGACTCGCCCAGGGTGGCGGCTTACGTTGAAACTGATAATGAGATGGCACGTCAGGATGCATTGGATGCCTTGGATGAAGAACGGGATCTTGCAGCAGCACAGTCGGCGATTTACCAGCAAGATCCGCGCCGCTATCATAGCCGCAGGGTCAAGACCCGGACGTTCCAAGAAGGCGACTTAGTGCTTCGTCTGATTCAAGACCAGACAGATATGCATAAGTTATCACCCCCCTGGGAAGGACCTTTTTTAATTAGCAGAAATCTCAACAATGGTTCCTATTATCTCATTGATGTACGGGAGAGCGACAAGTCACACACTTCTGGGGAGGAGACTGCCAGGCCATGGAACATTGCTCATCTTCGGCCTTACTACACTTGAGCCATCGGCTCTCATCAATGTACATACTTCTGTCATTGTATATACCGCTTTTATAATATAATAAAGCCGGCATCCCCATAATTCGGGGCCTCTACCATTTTCATGCAACAGTTGATGCTGCAAAGAGTTGATTATTCATAAGGTCACTTGGGGGCTTCCAACCCATTGGGTTTAGCTTTCATACCCTCTTGACCGGCTTAAAAGCCATATTTGAGTTAAATCTGCCTGTTTGCAACTTGCTACTCCGCCAGGTGACCCGCCAAACGTTTGACAGTCAATCTTTCTTAAGACCCTGAACTAGTCAAAGTTAAAACGGCGGCTTATGTCACGAGAGAGCCGGCTTACAGAGAGCTAGGATAAACTCACCTATCTGCTGTAGTCTCTCTATTATGTGGCCCGTTCGTACTCTTAACAGTCAATCTTTTTTAAGACCCTGAATTGGTTAAGGTTAAAACGACAGATTTATGTCACGTGAGAGCCGACTTATGGGATTTTAGGCATTAATGCCTAGCTTCTTTGAGGCAAAAAATCTTGAGTTTTCTCAAAAATATATATAAAGGGTTGATCTCTTTTGGGCTGTGCCTTCAAAGCCGCCTAAACAATAACAAAAGATATTGTTGGAAATATGCCCTAGAGGCAATAATATAATGGTTATTATTATATTTCCTTGTTCATGATAATCGTTTATTATCCATGCTATAATTGTATTGATTGGAAACTCAAATACATGTGTGGGTACATAGACAACACTGTGTCCCTAGTATGCCTCTAATAGACTAGCTCGTTGATCAAAGATGGTCGAGGTTTCCTAACCATAGACATGAGATGTCATTTGATAACGGGATCACATCATTAGGAGAATGATGTGATGGACAAGACCCAAACTATGAATGTAGCATATGATCTTGTCAGTTTATTGCTATAGTTTTCTGCATGTCAAGTATCTGTTCCTATAACCATGAGATCATGCAACTCACTGACACCGAAGGAATACCTTGTGTGTATCAAACGTCGCAACGTAACTGGGTGACTATAAAGATGGTCTACAGGTATCTCCGAGGGTGTCTGTTGAGCTAGCATGGATCGAGACTGGGATTTGTTACTCCGTGTGACGGAGAGGTATCTCAGGGCCCGCTCGGTAATATAACATACACAATAAGCCTTGCAAGCAAAGTGACTAAAGAGTTAGCCACGGGATCTTGTATTACGGGACGAGTAAAGAGACTTGCCGGTAATGAGATTGAACTAGGTATAGAGATACCGACGATCGAATCTCGGGCAAGTAACATACCGAAGAACAAAGGGAACAGCATACGGGATTAACTGAATCCTTGACATAGAGGTTCAACCGATAAAGATCTTCCTAGAATATGTAGAAACCAATATGGGCATCCAGGTCCCGCTATTGGTTATTGACCGTAGAGGTGTCTCGGTCATGTCTACATAGTTCTCGAACCCGCAGGGTCTGCACACTTAACGTTCAGTGACGTTTCGGTAGTATTGAGTAATGTATGGTGGTGACCGAAGATTATTCGGAGTCCCAGATGAGATCCCGAATGTCACGAGGAGCTTTGGAATGGTCTGGAGGTAAAGATTGATATATAGGAAGTCCTGTTTTGGTCTCCGGAAAAGTTTCGGGCACTTCCGGTAGTGTACCAAGAGTGACGAATGGTTTCCGGGGGGTCCACCAAGTGGGGCCCACCCACCCCAAGGGTCACATGGGCCTAGGAGGTGGCGCACCAGCCCCTGGTGGGCTGGCCGGCCAGCCCCTAGTAGGCCCTTGCGCAAGGGGTGAGGAAGGGGCCAAGTGGGGAGGAGTCCTACTAGGATTCCACCTCCCTTGTGGGAGGTGGACCCCCCCCTTGTGGAGGTCGGCCGAACCCCTAGGGGAAACCCTAGGGCTGCCTCCTCCTCCCTCCCTCCTATATATACTAGAGGGTTTTGAGGGCAGCCCCTCACCTGAAAAAGCCACGGCTGCCTCTCTCTCCCTCTAGATCTGTTCTCCACTAGATCGTCTCAGTTGCGCTTGGCGAAGCCCTGCTGGGATAGCACCACCACCACCGTCACCACGCCATCGTGCTGCCGGGGAACTCATCTACCTCTCCGCTCCCTCTTGCTGGATCAAGAAGGCGGAGATCATCATCGAGCTATATGTGTGCTGAACGCGGAGGTGCCGTCCGTTCGGCGCTAGATCGGGACGGATCGTGATTGGATCGCGGGACGGCTAGCGATTTGGATCGCGAAGACGTTCGACTACATCAACCGCGTTTCTTAACGCTTCGCGCTTAGCGATCTACAAGGGTACGTAGATCCACTCTCCCTCTCGTAGATGCTCATCACCATGGATAGATCTTGAGTGTGCGTAGGAAATTTTTTGTTTCCCATGCAACGTTCCCCAACAGTTGCATCATGAGCTAGGTCTATGCGTAGATGAGATCTCGAGTAGAACACAAAGGAGTTTGTGGGTGTTGATATTCAGATTGCTTCCCTCCTTAGTCTTTTCTTGATTCAGAAGTATTGTGGGATGAAGCGGCTCGGACCAACCTTACTCGTCCTCGTATGAGAGACCGGTTCCATCGACTGACATGTAACTTTGTTGCATAAGATGGCTGGCGGGTGTCTGTCTCTCCCACTTTAGTTGAATCGGATTCGACAGAGGTGGTCCTTGTAGAAGGTGAAATAGCAACTTGTATATCACCGTTGTGGTTTGCGTAGGTAAGAATCATTCTTGCTAGATACCCATAGCAGCCACGTAAGACATGCAACAACAAATTAGAGGATGTCTAATTTGTTTTTGCAGGGTATGATGTGATATGATATGGCCAGAAACATGATGAGACATATGTGATGTATGAGATGATCATGTTTTTTATAGATTATCACGACTTGCATGTCCATGAGTACGACAACCGGCAGGAGCCATAGGGTTGTCTTTAATTTGTTTTCGCCGTTTTTCCTTTACTTTATCGCTATGAGTTAGCAATAGTTGGCGCGACAACCTCATGGCGACACGTTGATGGAGATCAAGATGATGGAGATCATGGTGTCATGCCGGTGACGATGGAAATCATGCCGGTGCTTTGGAGATGGAGATCAAAAGCACAAGATCATGGCCATATCATGTCACTTATGATTTGCATGTGATGTTAATCCTTTTTATGCATCTTATTATGCTTAGGACGACGGTAGCATTATAAGGTGATCCCTCACTAAAATTTCAAGATAAAATTGTGTTCTCCCCGAGTGTGCACCGTTGCGAAAGTTCGTCGTTTCGAGACACCACGTGATGATCGGGTGTGATAGACTCTACGTTCACATACAACGGGTGCAAGCCAGTGTTGCACATGCGGAACACTCGGGTTAAACTTGACGAGCCTAGCATGTACATGCATGGCCTCGGAACACAAGAGACCGAAAGGTCGAACATGAGTCATATAGTAGATATGATCAACATGGAGATGTTCACCATTGAAACCACCTCATCTCACGTGATGATCGGACTTGGGTTGTTTGGATCATGTGACACTCGAATGACCTGAGGGATGTCAATTTGAGTGGGAGTTTTATAAGTAATATGATTAACTAAACTCATTATCTTGAACAATAGTCTAAGTTGTCTTTGCAAAATTTATGTTGTAGATCAATGGCTCGCGCAATAGCACCCCTGAATTTCAATGCGTTCCTAGAGAAAGCTAAGTTGAAAGATGATGGAAGTAACTTTGTAGACTGGGCCCATAATCTGAGGATTATCCTCATGGCTTCCCAAAAGGCTTATGTCCTTGATGCACCGCTCGGTGAACTACCCGCTCCAGTAGAGGCTGCAGACGTTGCGAATGCCTGGCAGGCACGTTCTGATGATTACTCAATAGTTCAATGTGCAATGTTGTATGGCTTAGAACCGGGACTTCAAAGACGTTTTGAACGTCATGGAGCATATGAGATGTTCCAGGTGTTGAAGTTTATCTTTGAGAAGAATGCCCGGATCGAGAGGTATGAGACCTCTGATAAGTTCTATGCATGCAAGATGGAGGAGAACAGGTCTGTCAGTGAACATGTACTCAGAAAGTCTAGGTATTCCAACCGTCTGGCGGAGTTGGGAATTGTTCTCCCGCCAGAGGCGATCACTGACAGAGTTCTTCAATCATTGCCACCTAGCTACAAAAGCTTCGTGTTGAACTATAACATGCAAGGGATGAACAAGTCAGTCGCCGAGCTGTTTGCGATGTTAAAAGTCGCTGAGTCTGAGATTCAGAAGGAGCATCAAGTGTTGATGGTCAATAAAACCACTAGTTTCAAGAAGAATGGCAAGGGCAAGAAGGGTAACTCCAAGAAGAGTGGCAAAGCAGTTGCCCCTCCCGTGAAGAAACACAAGGCTGGACCCAAGCCAGAAACTGAGTGCTTTCATTGCAAGGAAACTGGTCGCTGGAAGCAGAACTGCCCCAAGTATCTGGCTGACAAGAAGGCGGCCAACACCAAACAAGGTATATATGATATACATGTTATTGATGTGTACCTTACCAACTCGCGTTGTAGTGCCTGGGTATTTGATACCGGTTCGGTTGCTCACATTTGCAACTCAAAGCAGGAACTACGGAATAGACGAAGGCTGGCAAAGGACAAAGTGACGATGCGCGTGGGAAATGGTTCCAAGGTTGATGTGATCGCCGTCGGCACGCTCGCTCTTCGATTACCATCGGGATTAGTGATGAACCTGAATAATTGTTATTTAGTGCCTGCGTTAAGCATGAACATTATATCTGGATCTTGTTTATTGCGAGACGGTTACTCATTTAAATCAGAGAATAATGGTTGTTCTATTTATATGAGTAATATCTTTTATGGTCATGCACCCATTGTGAGGAGTTTATTCTTATTGAATCTCGATAGTGATGATATACATGTTCATAACATTGATGCCAAAATATGTAGAGCTGATAATGATAGCACCATTTTCTTGTGGCACTGCCGCTTTGGTCATATTGGTGTAAAACGGATGAAGAAGCTCCATGCTGATGGACTTTTGGAGTCACTTGATTTTGAATCACTTGACACATGTGAACCATGCCTCATGGGCAAGATGACTAAGACCCCGTTCTCTGGTACAATGGAACGGGCAAGTGACTTGTTGGAAATCATACATACTGATGTGTGCGGTCCGATGAGCATTGAGGCGCGCGGTGGATATCGTTATTTTCTCACCTTCACCGATGACTTAAGTAGATATGGGTATATTTACTTAATGAAACATAAGTCTAAAACGTTTGAAAAGTTCAAGCAATTTCAGAGTGAAGTTGAGAATCATCGTAACAAGAAGATTAAATTCCCGTGATCTAATCGAGGAGGAGAATATCCGAGTTATGAGTTTGGAAATCACTTAAGACAATATGGAATTGTTTCACAATTGACACCGCCTGGAACTCCATAGCGTAATAGTGTGTCCGAACGTCGTAATCGAACCTTATTAGATATGGTGCGGTCTATGATGTCTTTTGCCAATTTGCCACTGTTGTTTTGGGGTTATGCATTAGAGACAACTGCATTCACTTTAAATAGAGCACCATCGAAATCCATTGAGACGACGCCATATGAACTGTGGTTTGGCAAGAAACCAAAGTTGTCGTTTCTTAAAGTTTGGGGATGTGATGCTTATGTCAAAAAGCTTCAGCCTGAAAAGCTGGAACCCAAAGCGGAGAAATGCGTCTTCATAGGATACCCAAAAGATACGGTTGGGTACACCTTCTATCTCAGATCTGAGGGCAAAGTGTTTTTCGCTAAGAACGGGTCATTTCTCGAGAAAGATTTTCTCTCGAAAAAATTGTGTGGGAGGAAAATAGAACTTGATGAGGTTGTTGAACCTTTACTTCAACCAGAGAGTAGTGCAGTGCAGAAAGATGTTTCTGTAGAGCCTGCATCGGTTGAAGAGGAAGCTGATGATGGTGATCATCAGGCTTCAGATCAAGTTGCTATCGAACCTCGTAGGTCGACAAGGGCACGTATTGCTCCTGAGTGGTACGGTAACCCTGTCTTAGAGGTCATGTTGTTGGACAACGATGAACCTACGAGCTATGGAGAAGCGATGATGGGCCCGGATTCCGAGAAATGGTTAGAGGCCATGAAATCCGAGATGGGATCCATGTATGAAAACAAAGTATGGACTTTGGAAGTATTACCTGAAGGGCGAAAGGCCATTCAGAATAAATGGATCTTTAAGAAGAAGACGGACGCGGACGGTAATGTCACCGTCTATAAAGCTCGACTTGTGGCAAAGGGTTTTTCACAAGTTCAAGGAGTTGACTACGATGAGACCTTCTCACCCGTAGCGGTGCTTAAGTCCGTCAGACTCATGTTAGCAATAGCTGCATTTTTCGATTATGAAATTTGGCAGATGGATGTCAAAACAGCGTTCCTTAATGGTTTCCTTAAGGAAGAGTTGTATATGATGCAGCCGGAAGGTTTTGTCGATCCATAGAATGCTGACAAAGTTTGCAAACTCCAGCGATCCATTTATGGACTGGTGCAAGCATCTCGGAGTTGGAATCTTCGCTTTGATGAGGTGATCAAAGCGTTCGGGTTTATACAAGTTTACGGAGAAGCTTGTATTTACAAGAAAGTGAGTGGGAGCTCTATAGCGTTTCTAATATTATATGTGGATGCCATATTGCTGATTGGAAACAATATAGAAATGTTGGAAAGCGTGAAGGAATATTTGAAAAAGAGTTTTTCAATGAAGGACCTAGGAGAAGCTGCTTTCATATTAGGCATCAAGATCTATAGAGATAGATCGAGATGCTTAATAGGACTTTCACAGAGCACATACCTTGACAAAGTTTTGAAGAAGTTCAAAATGGATCAGTCCAAGATGGGGTTCTTGCCTGTATTGCAAGTTGTGAAGTTGAGTAAGACTCAATGCCCAGTGATTGCAGAAGATAGAGAAAAGATGAGTGTCATCCCCTATGCTTCAGCCATAGGCTCTATCATGTATGCAATGCTATGCACAAGACCTGATGTCAGCCTTGCCATGAGTATGGCCGGAAGGTTTCAAAGTGATCCAGGAGTGGAACACTGGACGGCGGTCAAGAATATCATTAAGTACCTGAAAAGGACTAAGGTCGTATTTCTCGTTTCTGGAGGTGATCAAGAGCTGGTCGTAAAGGGCTACGTCGATGCAAGCTTTGACACTGATCCGGATGACTCTAAGTCTCAAACGGGATACATATTTATTCTCAATGGGGGTGCGGTAAGCTGGTGCAGTTCCAAGCAGAGTGTGGTAGCTGATTCTACATGCGAAGCGGAGTACATCGCTGCCTCGGAGGCGGCGAAGGAAGGTGTTTGGATGAAGGAGTTCATGACAGATCTTGGAGTAGTGCCCAGTGCACTTAACCCAATGACTCTGTTCTGTGACAACACTGGTGCCATTGCTCTGGCCAAGGAACCAAGGTTTCACAAGAGGACCAGACACATAAAGTGAGGCTTCAATTCCATCCGCGATTACATCAAGGAGGAGGACATAAATATTTGCAAAGTGCACACGGATCTGAATGTCGTAGACCCGTTGACTAAACCTCTTCCAAGGGCTAAACATGATCAACACCAGAACGTGATGGGTGTTAGATTCATTACAATGTAAATCACATAGTGATGTCAGCTAGATTATTGACTCTAGTGCAAGTGGGAGACTATTGGAAATATGCCCTAGAGGCAATAATATAATGGTTATTATTATATTTCCTTGTTCATGATAATCGTTTATTATCCATGCAATAATTGTATTGATTGGAAACTCAAATACATGTGTGGGTACATAGACAACACTGTGTCCCTAGTATGCCTCTAATAGACTAGCTCGTTGATCAAACATGGTCGAGGTTTCCTAACCATAGACATGAGATGTCATTTGATAACGGGATCACATCATTAGGAGAATGATGTGATGGACAAGACCCAAACTATGAATGTAGCATATGATCGTGTCAGTTTATTGCTATAGTTTTCTGCATGTCAAGTATTTGTTCCTATAACCATGAGATCATGCAACTCACTGACACCGAAGGAATACCTTGTGTGTATCAAACATCGCAACGTAACTGGGTGACTATAAAGATGCTCTACAGGTATCTGTGAGGGTGTTTGTTGAGCTGGCATGGATCGAGACTGGGATTTGTTACTCCGTGTGACGGAGAGGTATCTCAGGGCCCACTCGGTAATACAACATCACAATAAGCCTTGCAAGCAAAGTGACTAAAGAGTTAGCCACGTGATCTTGTATTACGGAACGAGTAAAGAGACTTGCCGGTAACGAGATTGAACTAGGTATAGAGATACCGACGATCGAATCTCGGGCAAGTAACATACCGAAGAACAAAGGGAATACGGGATTAACTGAATCCTTGACATAGAGGTTCAACCGATAAAGATCTTTGTAGAATATGTAGGAACCAATATGGGCATCTAGGTCCCGCTATTGGTTATTGAACGTAGAGGTGTCTCGGTCATGTCTACATAGTTCTGGAACCCGCGGGGTCTGCACACTTAACGCTCGGTGACGTTTCGGTAGTATTGAGTTATTTATGGTGGTGACCGAAGATTGTTCGGAGTCCCGGATGAGATCCCGGACGTCACGAGGAGCTTCGGAATGGTCTGGAGGTAAAGATTGATATATAGGAAGTCCCGTTTTGGTCTCCGGAAAAGTTCCGGGCACTTCCGGTAGTGTACCGGGATTGACGAATGGGTTCCGGGGGGTCCACCAAGTGGGGCCCACCCACCCCAAGGGTCACATGGGCCTAGGAGGTGGTGCACCAGCCCCTGGTGGGCTGGCCAGACAGCCCCTAGGAGGCCCTTGCGCAAGGGGTGGGGAAGGGACCAAGTGGGGAGGAGTCCTACTAGGATTCCACCTCCCTTGTGGGAGGTGGACTCCTCCCCCTTGTGGAGGTTCGGCCAAACCCCTAGGGGAAACCCTAGGTCTGCCTCCTCCTCCCTCCCTCCTATATATACTAGAGGGTTTTGAGGGCAGCCCCTCACCTGAAAAAGCCACGGCTGCCTCTCTCTCCCTCTAGATCTGTTCTCCACTAGATCATCTCGGTTGCGCTTGGCGAAGCTCTGCCGGGACAGCACCACCACCACCGTCACCACGCCGTCGTGCTGCCGGGGAACTCATCTACCTCAACACTCCCTCTTGCTGGATCAAGAAGGCGGAGATCATCATCGAGCTGTACGTGTGCTGAACGCGGAGGTGCCGTCCGTTCGGCGCTAGATCAGGACGGATCGTGATTGGATCGCGGGACGGCTAGCGATTTGGATCGCGAAGACGTTCGACTACATCAACCGCGTTTCTTAACGCTTACCGCTTAGCGATCTACAAGGGTACGTAGATCCACTCTCCCTCTCGTAGATGCTCATCACCATGGATAGATCTTGCGTGTGCGTAGGAAATTTTTTGTTTCCCATGCAACGTTCCCCAACAGATATACATATATTTTTTGCCTGTTATTTTGCAGGAATTTTTCATGATAAGATTCTAAGTCTTTGGATAATAGCTTATCCCGGCTTAGTATTGCTCATGGATTATAACCCGTCAGTGGGAGTTGCTGAATTGATACTGAGGCATATGATCGTATCCAAAACATTCACACCGTGAAATTTTTTTGGAGCGCCAAGGCTGCCAGAATATGAGTTGATCAAGCTCAAAACGTGCGCAAAGGCACGACACAGGAAATCAAGTTTTTACTAAGGATATTACAAGACTCCAGGGAGCCCAAAATTTGTGGACTCAATAGTTTTTCACACAAGTAATAACCCGGCGGCTCAGCATTGCCCGGGTTAACTTCATCTGAGGCCAGCTCCTCGCCTAACTCGTTGACGGGTCATCCTGCGCCGGGTCTTCGGTCTCCTGGATCTGAAGGTTGTCCACATCCCAGTTGCAATTGATTAAAGCTTCAAATTCGGCTTCGTCATGCAAGATTTGAGATGGGTCAACATCAGGGGCAAAGATGTGCTTACGGCGTTGGGGAGTCAGGTTTTTCGGCTCAAAAGTGGGCGCCCGGACTCGCACATTGTTGTCATCATAAGCCGCCTGGTATGCTGAAAGATCAGCTTTGGCGGCCAGCTGGCTAGCTAATGCTCGCGATGCCTTGATGCAACGGGCATAGTCTTCTTGAGTGAATTCTGACCCGTCATCCTTCAGCTGTGGAAAGCCGCCACTCATCTCTTTTGGATTAAGCTCGGGTGCATAAGCCAACGCTCGGCTCAAAGCAGCTACTGCGCCTTTCCGGGTGGCTGATTTCTTCAGTTCTTCGAATTGCTGGGGGATGGCGGAGAGGCACTTCAGCACATCTTTGATAAGTTTGGGCGTGCCCTTCTCGCCCATGAAGTCACTGATGGTGAAAAGGCTTCTAGCGTACAGCTGCTCAGTGAAGGCATATAAAGCCTTCAGCTTCAGTAGGCTGTCATCCGGAAGCTGGCGAGTTCATTGGCCTACAAGCAGATCAATTTTGTAAGTCGCCGGGCGAGTCTTTATAAGACTATTTAAAAAGAATGCCCATACCATAATCAACAACACTTACCAAAGACAGCCTCAGTCATCCGAGCTACATGGCGTTTCAGGCCGGACAGCTCTTCGGTAACGGGCTTAAGTCGGCCCTCGGCGTCTTCTGCGCGTTTGACCAAGACAGCTTGTTCAGCCTCAACAGATTGTTTATAGGCTTCCAAACCCGCCTTGGTCTTTTCCAGCTCTGTTGAGGAGAGCCGCCACTTTGCGTCAACTTCAGCTCGGGCGTCTTGTTGTAAGGCCAGATTTTTCCTAAGGTCGGTTAAGCTAGACTCGGCCACATTTAAAGCATCCTGCACAATACCATAGTCAGGCACAAGTTTTTCAATTATAAGCCGCCAGCAAGGTCTATAATGAAATTGGGAAGTGTTGAGGAAGGTTATTATAAGTCTCAAGCAGATTGCAAGCAATACGCTTGACACTTGGGGGCTAATGTGTATCAATTCTTTCAAAGTCTACACTACAAATAAGACCCGAATCATCTTCAAGAAGATGACCCGACCCTTGGGAGCTACACCTGGCATTTTTTTCTATCATATAGTAAGTGCCGGCTCATTATTTGCATAATGACCCGACCCTTGGGGGCTATGTGCTGGTCTATTGAAATCTACATATTGCTGAAGACCCAGCTTATCTTCGAGAAAATAAGCCGGCTCTTGGGGGCTATGTAAGGATATACGGAGAGCAGGGAAGGTTGAGTACCTCATATTTTCTCTTCATCATGCCAACTAAGTTGGCTTCCATATCTCGGCTTGCGGAGAGGCGGGTTAGATATCTAGAGTGCATCTCATCAGCAGTAAGCTTCTCCAGATTGGGAAGATCAAGTTTAGCCTTTTCCTTCTCACGTGAAGGCGCCTCATCCTTGTTGATATGTTTGGTTAGCACATTGGAAGGGGCCGGAGCCGTATAAGCTGTTCCGGTGATGGTAACCTCTTCCTCATAAGCAGTCACATTTTCAGTTGTTGGCAAAGGGTTGGGTGGCTTAGAATCAGCCTTCGGATTAGCTTCAGGAATTACAATGTCAACATCCGCCGGCTCAGTAGGCTGGGGAGTCTCATCATGGGCGCCTTGATCAGCTTCAGAGGGCTCGACTTGAACTTCAGGAGTACCAAGCTTCGTGTTCTCCGGCTCTAGGACATCCGGACGGGCAGATGACCTGCTTAATTTCCTCTTCTTAGCTTGAGCTCTGTGAACAAAGATTTTATTATAAGTCATATGCAAGGGCAAAATATTAGTAAGCAATATGGGATGCAAAAGAAGCTTACCCTGGTTTGATAACAAGGGGAGGCAATTTTGAGGCGGTTGAGTCGCCCGAAGAAGGAGATGTTTCCTGAAAAGTTAAAATTGGGAAATACGAGCAAGTTACAGCACGAGACTAATGAGCAGAAGAAATAAAAACATAAGTAGGAAATACCTCATTACGACGTTTCCGAGGAGCTAGAGTGTCAGGTAAACCGGCCACTAGGTCTTTAGAGCCGCCGCTCCGGGTTTGACGTCTAGCGTCTTGTTGCTGCTTCTTCAAAAGAAAGTCGAGATCCAAGCGAGCAAGAGGATGTCAAAACTTTACTTTCCGGATGACTCGCCGGATTTTCTCTGTTGGCAAAGTTTCCGAGTCGGAGGAGATGATAGTTACCTCTGCGGCACCGACTTGGCTGGCCTCCGCTTCATCCTGAGAGAGGTCAGCGTCAATAAGTTGCATAAAAAGACGACCAAGGGAGTCAAGTTCTACCTCTGAATCATCCAGCTCCAGCAACTCTTTGCTGGATTGTTTCTTTTTACGAGCCGGAGCCCGGGCCTTAGTTGCTTTGCTTTTCTTCTTCTTGGAGGTGGAGGCTGTGGTTATTCTCCTTTTCCAGAAGGGAGAGTCAGCCTATATGTGTTTACAGAAAGATTAAATGAGGCATATGAAATGCGGTATTTAAAGGAAGAAGAGCGAACATTGAAATAAAAAGGTTCACCTCAGGAGCTGGGTTAAGAGCGTAAAAGGGATTTAACCCCGTCTTATTGCAGACTTCTTGAGGTTCTCCCAACAATGATTTGACGATCAGGTTGAGGTCCTTGTCCGTTAGGGGCGTCTGATTGAAGCGTTGAGGGTCATTCACCTCACCAGTATATTCACACATTAAGCCGCCACGCCGGCTCAATGGTAGGATTCTCCAAGAGACCAAGCAGCGGGTTAGATCAACACCGGTTAATCCATTGGCCAATAAAGCCCTGATCTTTGAGAGTGTTGGAGTGTATTGGGCGCGCTCTATGGCAGACAGCCGGTCTGGGAGCTCGGTGGTGGTGCAGAGCCGGTAGGGACGATAACCCGGCACTGGGTTCTCTCCGGCCGGAGAGGTGTCTTTGCAATAAAACCAGGTATGATTCCAGTCCTTGGGGTAGCTAGGAAGAGTCGCCAAGGGAAAGGAAACATCTCTCCGCCTCTGAATGGAAACACCACCAAGTTCAAGGCTTGGTCCATCAGCAATCTCTGTTTGGCGGTTGATGTAGAAGAAATCTCTGAAGAGATCGCCGGACGGCTCTTCTTGCAGATATGCTTCACAGAAAATTTGGAACTGGCACAAATTGGTAACAGAGTTGGGGCCAATGTCTTGAGGATGCAGCTTGTAGAAATACAGGGCGTCCCAGAAAAACTTTGATCCGGGCGGTGAGAAGCCGCGGAGAAGATGGTCTGTGAAGACGATAACTTCCCCATCCTTTGGTTCGGTAGTGATTACAGCACCTGGAACCCGCCAATGAATGACGTCTTGAGCCGGCAAAACCCCCATGACCACGAAATCATTGAGAATCTCCTCAGTAACCCCGGAGCCTACCCAGTCGCAAGAAGCAGGGGCTTTAGCCATGACGGCGGGTTGAACACTGTGGAAGGACATGGATACGCGGCGGGTTAAGAAACGCTGCATGACTTAAACAACTATGACTTTAAGACGACGACGCTACATGGCGGGTCATTATTAAGCTATGAGCCGCCGCCAACTACAGGAATGAAGCGGATTATATCTTGCCAGGGAGAGCCGGCAGCATAACGGCGGGTCAAATTGACAGTAAAAGTTGAAAGTATTGCTAAGTGTGGGCAAACAAGTTCCACCAACTACGGATCCAGCTACAAGATCTACGGACGAGGATAAAAGGGAAAATATTTCCTAAACCTAAAAACATACCGAGGAGGAAACAACAGTTCATATACAAATTCCAATGAAGGAACGATCTACACTGGATATAGAATACATGTTAAGAGAAGCGCCGCGCGATTTAACCATCGTTCCAGGGCCTAAAGGTACTTTCTTTCCAATCAATGATGAACAATCCAACGAACAGCGGTGAACTCGGAAGGAAAACCCGACGAACTAATGTGGATCTAAAGAGGGAAGAAGATGGAACCTGGAGGAGGCAGAAGGTGCGGGTGAGGGAGTCCTGGACTAAGGGGTCCTCGGGCCGCCGGCTTATCTCTCATAGGCCGGCTTGGTGGGCTGCTCTCTGGTTATTGCAGGAAGGGCTAGGATATGCGGCGACCCCGTATTCTAGAAGGAAACCTCCAAAGATGCGGCGTGTTCTCCAAGTCAAGATGAGAGGATCGGCGTCTTTACTTCCGGTTGGAGACTTATCATGTGTAAACCCTAGGTACCTCCGGTGTCTATATAAACCGGAGGGTTTAGATTGTAGAGGGCAGACAAGCTCATCTAGGGTTTTGGCTACTTGATCTTGAGGTAGATCGACTCTGTAATCTTCATACACATCAATACAACCAAGCAGAACGTAGGGTTTTACCTCCATAGGAGGGCCCGAACCTGGGTAACATCGTCTCCTTCGTCCCCTATTACCCATCGATCCTAATCTCACAGCTCGGGACCCCCTACCCGAGATCTGCCGGTTTTGACACCGACAATGGTGCTTTCATTGAGAGTTCCGCTGTTGGATCGTAAGAGGAATTGATGGCTCGCCTAATCATTAGCGATGAAGTCCGTAATGGGGGGTCCTTCGCCCTCGGACAGATTTTTGCTTTTGGCAGCATCGTGCTGCGCGCTGACCCGACCGGCCATCCTGGTCGGATCGGGAGTCTCGCCCGATTCGGGAACCTAGAGTTCTTCGTAGACTCCCGGGGCGATCTTTCATTCGCTTGGCTCGCAATCTCATCTGACGAGCCCAAAGTCTCCGAAGCCTTAACTTCGAATCTCCTTCTCGACTCCGCCCTCGGGTCTATCCCTGCCGATGATTTGGCTCTTAGTCCGGACCCGGTTACAGTACTTGAGGGCCAGGGGTCGGCCCCTGCCGGACACTCTCTTTGTACGGACACTTTGGAGGTTAACTCCGAAAGTCCTAGGCAGATCGATCCGGTCGAGCTCTCGACGCTCAACGAGGCGCTTGATTGGATCTTATCAATAAAAATCACAGGCGACCCGACCTCGACCCATGCTCAGATCGGTCTGAAGGCGAGTCATGGGGAATTTTTCGACCCACCCACCACCCACTTGGTAGCCACTATCGAAGACTTAACCGATATGCTGGACTACGCCTCCGAGGAGGTAGAAGACATGGATGAAGAGGACGGTGCCCCCGCCCCTGTCAACACTGGGCGATGGACTGCCACCTCCACCTACGACGTCTACATGGTAGACACCCCCGATGATAAGGGCAATCGCACCCCTAAGAAGAATGGCGATAAATCCGGTGAGGCACCATCAAGGCGCCAGAAACAGCGCAAACGATCTAAGGCAAACAAGGGAATGGAAGCCATTGCAGGCACCGGGGAAAACGACACCCCGGAAGACCTCGGCGACCCTGAAGCCCCCGAACAGCCACTAGAGGACCAGGAAAGGCCCGAAGATCGGCGCGACATCGATGATCCTAATGACTACGAGGACGACAATTACCTTCCCCCTGTCGAGGAGGAAGACATCCTGGAAGCCGAAGACTTCACCGTCCCCGAAAACCCTACGGATCAGGAACGGTTTAGGCGGCAGCTTCTAGCCACCGCCCGAAGCCTGAGGGCAAAACAACAGTAGCTCAAAGCCGAACAGGACACCCTCAATGACAGATGGAGAAGGGTCCTGGCAGCCGAAGAAGGATACGATACCGATCTATCGGACCAACCCAAGAGCTACCCTCGCCAGCGGCTGCTGCCGCAGTTCGATGATGAGGCCCTTGAAACATCGCCTCCCAGGCGTACTCCGTACGATCAGCCGGACCGTCCTCCCCGAGGACGGGATAGGACGGCCGGCGAGGCCGAGTACAGACCTGCGGTACCCCGCAGGAGAGGAAAAGAGCCAGTAGGCCTGAGGACAGGTACAACTTATGAAAGAACCTGGATTATAGAGCAGGCCACACAAGACCCATCTACGGATCTAGAGGGTACTCCCCCGCTAGATGGGACGGGTACCAGTCTTGGCTCGACCGCAACAATAGAAGTCGGGAACAATACCGGCCCCGATCTACCGCCGATCGTAGGCTTGACATAGCTCAGGTCAGAGGTGTTGCCCACCCACTATGCTTCACAGACGAGGTGATACAACATCAGTTCCCTGAAGGGTTTAAGCCCGTGAACATAGAGCAATACGACGGGACAACAGACCCGGCCGTGTGGATCGAGGACTTCCTCCTCCACATTCATATGGCACGAGGAGATGATCTCCACGCCATCAAGTATCTGCCCCTAAAACTTAAGGGGCCAGCTCGACACTGGTTAAACAGTCTCCCCGAGAATTCTATCGGGAGCTGGGAAGAGCTCGAGGATGCCTTCCGGTCTAACTTCCAGGGCACTTATGTCCGGCCACCGGATTCCTCCGACCTGAGTAATGTTGTCCAGAAAGCAGGTGAATCGGCTCGGCAATTCTGGAATCGGTTCCTAACCAAGAAAAACCAGATCGTTGACTGCCCGGACGCCGAGGCAATAGCCTCCTTCAGGCATAATATCCGGGACGAGTGGCTAGCTCGTCAGCTCGGCCAGGACAAGCCGAGGACAATGTCCGCCCTTACCTAACTTATGACCCGCTTTTGCGCGGGCGAGGATAACTGGCTAGCTCGACGAAGCCATAATCCCGAAGACCCAGGCACCTCCGAAGTCCGGGATGGAAATGGGAAACCACGACGTAACAAAAACAAACGCCGGCACAACAACGGCGATGCGGAGGACACGGCCGTCAATGACGGTTTTCGCAACCCAAAATCCGGACAGCGGAAGAAACCTTCTAAAGGAAATCGAGACGGACCTACCACGCTGGACAAAATCATGGATAGGCCCTGCCAGATCCACGGCACCCAAGACAAGCCCGCTAACCACACCAACTGTAATTGTTGGGTATTCAAACAAGCTGGCAAACTCGCAGCCGAGGAGCAAGGCAAGAGCCCACGCAGCGAGGACGATGACGAGCCCCGCGGTCCAAGCAATGGAGGACAAAAGCAGTTCCCTCCAGAGGTAAAAACTGTGAACATGATATATGCCACTCACATACCAAAAAAGGAGAGGAAGCGCGCCCTTCGGGAGGTCTACGCCGTAGAGCCCATATCCCCGAAGTATAACCCATGGTTGGCTTGCCCGATCAACTTCGACCGACGGGATCATCCGACCAGTATCCGTCACGAAGGTTCGGCAGCCCTCGTCCTAGACCCCATTATCGATGGGTATCACCTCACTAGAGTCCTAATGGACGGAGGAAGTAGCCTTAATCTGATTTACTTAGACACGGTGAAAAAGATGGGTATAGATCCGTCAAGGATCAAACCTAGCAACACTACCTTTAAAGGAGTGATCCCAGGCGTCGAAGCCCGCTGCTCGGGCACCGTGAATCTGGAAGTAGTGTTCGGCTCGCCCGACAACTTCCGCAGCGAAGACTTGATCTTCGACATTGTCCCTTTTCGCAGCAGTTATCACGCCCTACTCGACCGCACATCATTCGCTCGCTTTAACGCCGTCCGCTGATACGTCTCCATCGTATCTACTTTTCCAAACTCTTTTGCCCTTGTTTTGGACTCTAATTTGCATGATTTGAATGGAACTAACCCGGACTGACGCTGTTTTCAGCAGAATTGCCTTGGTATTATTTTTGTGCAGAAATAAAAGTTCTCGGATTGACCTGAAAATTTACGGAGAATATTTTTGGAATTAATAAAAATTACTGGCGAAAGAATCAACCGGAGGGGGTCCACCCATTGGCCACAAGCCAGGGGGGCGCCCCCCTAGGGCGCGCCCAGGTGGCTTGTGGGCCCCCTGCAGCTCCTCCGACCTCAACTCCAACTCCATATAAACCTATTCGGGGAGAAAAAAATCAGAGAGAAGAGTTCATCGCGTTTCACGATACGGAGCCGCCGCCACCTCCTGTTCTTCCTCGGGAGGGCAGATCTGGGGTCCGTTTTGGGCTCCGGAGAGGGGAAATCGACGCCATCGTCATCACCAACCATCCTTCATCACCAATTTCATGATGCTCTCCACCGTTCGTGAGTAATCTCATCGTAGGCTTGCTGGACGGTGATGGGTTGGATGAGATTTACCATGTAATCGAGTTAGTTTTGTTAGGGTTTGATCCCTAGTATCCACTATGTTCTGAGATTGATGTTGCTATGACTTTGCTATGCTTAATGCTTGTCACTAGGGCCTGAGTGCCATGATTTCAGATCTGAACCTATTATGTTTTCATGAATATATATGTGTTCTTGATCCTATCTTGCAAGTTGTAGACACCTATTACGAGTTATGATCCGCATCCCCCAGGGTGACAATAACTGGGATTCTTTCCGGTGATTACCGTAGTTTGAGGAGTTCATGTATTCACTAAGTGCTAATGCTTTGGTCCGGTTCTCTATTAAAAGGAGGCCTTAATATCCCTTAGTTTCCATTAGGACCCCGCTGCCACGGGAGGGTAGGACAAAAGATGTCATGCAAGTTCTTTTCCATAAGCACGTATGACTATATATGGAATACATGCCTACATTACATTGATGAATTGGAGCTAGTTCTGTGTCACCTTATGTTATAACCGTTGCATGATGAATGCCATCCGACATAATTATCCATCACTGATCCGTTGCCTACGAGCTTTTCACATATTGATCTTTGCTAAGTTACTTTTCCGTTGCCACTGTTACGATTGCTACAAAACCGTTACTGTTACTTTTGCCACCGTTACCGTTACTTCCATACTACTTTGCTACTAAATACTTTGCTGCAGATATTAAGTCTTTCAGGTGTGGTTGAATTGACAACTCAGCTGCTAATACTCGAGAATATTCTTTGGCTCCCCTTGTGTCGAATCAATAAATTTGGGTTGAATACTCTACCCTCGAAAACTGTTGCGATCCCCTATACTTGTGGGTTATCAAGACCTTTTTCTGGCGCCGTTGCCGGGGAGCATAGCTCTATTATCTGAGTCACTTGGGATTAATACTGTTGATCACTATGAAGAATCTGAAAGACCCAAAAACCAAGATCTATCCCTCTACTAAGAGGGGAGGTAAGGAACTGCCATCTAGCTCTGCACTTGATTCACCTTCTGTTATGAGTAAATTTGCGACACCATCACCTGCTATTGATTCTGATATGTTGCAAATAATTGATGATGCAACTTCTGCTATGCATGATGCTTATGATGATACTTTGCTTGATAATACTATGCCACTGGGTGAATTTCTTGATGAACAAATTGCTAGAGTCAATGCTGAAACTGATGAAATTATTGAAACTGAACACTATGAGACACCTGCTAGACCTAGATCTCCTAGATATGAATTGCCTAATATACCTAAGGGTTATGTTATGGAAGGAGAGGTAGCTAGGGACTTTCTTGCTTGTAAGGATAGAGATGATCTTCAGAAATTACTATGCAAGTGGAAGGAAAAATCTTTGAATGCTAGAATGCAATATGATCCTAAGTTTGCTACTTCACCTATCTTTGTTACTGATAAGGATTATGAATTCTCAGTCGATCCTGAGTTAATTACTTTGGTTGAATCTGATCCTTTCCATGGTTATGAATCTGAAACTGTTGTGGCACATCTTACTAAATTGAATGATATAGCCACCCTATTTACTCATGAGGAAAAAATTCATTATTACTATATTCTTAAGTTGTTTCCTTTCTCATTAAAGGGTGATGCTAAGATATGGTTTAATTCTCTTGCTCCTGGTTGTGTGCGTAGTCCCCAGGATATGATATATTACTTCTCTAAAAAATATTTTCCTGCCCATAAGAAACAAGCTGCCCTGCAAGAAATATTTAACTTTGTGCAAATTGAAGAAGAGAGTCTCCCACAAGCTTGGGGGAGGCTTCTCCAATTACTTAATGCTTTGCATGATCATCCTCTCAAGAAAAACGAAATACTTGATATCTTTTATAATGGACTAACCGATGCTTCTAGGGACCACCTAGATAGTTGTGCTGGTTGTGTTTTCAGGGAACGAACTGTTGAACAAGCTGAACTACTATTGAATAATATATTGAGCAATGATAATGATTGGACTATTCCCGAACCACCTCCAAAGCCAACTCCGAAGAAAAGAGGTATTCTATTTCTCAGTCCTGAAGATATGCAAGAGGCAAAGAAATCTAAGAAACAAAAAGGTATTAAAGCTGAAGATGTTAAGAATTTACCACCTATTGAAGAAATACATGGTCTTGATACCCCGACACAGGTAGTAGAGGTAAATTCTCTCCGTAGATTTGATGAAGGTGATAGTCCTTATAATAAGTCTGCTAGCCAATGCTTGGATGAGTTTGATAACTTTATTGTTAAGCAAGAAAATTTCAATGCTTATGTTAGTAGACAATTGAGACATAATGCTTACGTGCTTGATCGCTTAGGTGATTATATGAGTAGAACTATCAATGATCTTAAGCTTATTAGTAAACATGCTTCCATGGTAACTACTCAAGTAGAACAAGTACTTAAGGCACAAAATGATTTGCTTAATGAGATGAATGGTAAGAACAATGATCATTCTATTAGAGTTGTGACTAGAGGTGGTAAAATGACTCAGGAACCTTTGTATCCTGAGGGCCATCCTAAGAGAATTGAGCAAGATTCTCAGAGAATTAATACTGATGCACCTAGTCGTCCCAGTAATAAAAGGAAAAAGAATGATGATAGGACTTTGCATGCTGCTAGTGAACCTGTTATAGATACACATGAGAATCCAAATGATATTTCAATTTCTGATGCTGAAACACAACCTGGTGATGAACATGAACTGGGTGATAATATTAATGATGATGTTCATGTTGATGCTCAACCTAGTAATGAGAATGATGTGGAGATTGAACCTGCTATTGATCTTGATAACCCACAACCTAAGAACAAAAGATATGACAAAAGAGACTTTGTTGCTAGGAAGCATGGTAAAGAAAGAGAACCTTGGGTTCAGAAACCCATTGTCGTGGTTTTGTCACGGCAGATGTCCGAAGACTTAGGTTCGAGGCCATCGCTAAGGCGGTGGACTCAAAGGGGTTGGTCGAGACGAGGGACACGAGTTTACCCAGGTTCGGCCCCTCAAGAAGAGGTAAAAGCCTACGTCCTGCTTGTGTTGTATTGATTGGTGTATCGATTACAAGGGAGCGGATTCGCTTGACCTAGTTCTCGATTGATTGGTTTCTGTCTAAGCCGCCCCAGGGTCTCACCCTTATATAGGAGGTCGAGGCCCTGGGTTACACGAGTCCCAAACCGACTCATACAACGTAATCGATCCTGCTTCTAAGCCGCCTGGCCACCTTGGGCAAGCCGTCTCCGGGCGGCTTAACCGCTCGGGTCTCTCACCATCTTCTGTCTCTGGGCCTTCGTCTTGGTCCGTCTGGTAAGCCGCCATGCGGCCTAGCCTTCATATTCCGGCCCACCTTAGGGTCTTGGCTATGAGCCGCCTGGTATGACCCGGCCCCTCCTGGGCGGGTCTTACCACGGGGTTATATCCCCAACATTAGGCCCCAGATTGATTTGAGCCTTCTCATGTCAATCTTCAAACTCACTTGGCGGCGAGTCTCACATTTTATCACCTGAAAAAGAAAACTCATAACCCGCCATCACGTCACGTCGAATATGCTAAAAAGATTCTGTGACGTTCGCAACGGATCCTCTCATTAAACGGTCGGCCCGAAAATCGAGGCGCCCCCTCCGGTCAATCATCATTGCACCTCTTCGATTTTCACGCGCACTGTTGCCATCCCATCTCTTAAATAGGGACCCGGGGGCCCCCCTTTCCTTTCTCTGTCGCCACCGTCCTCTTCTTCCTCCTTCAGACGCCCGCACCTCCAGAGCTCCGCCGCATCAACCGGACCTCGCCGTCGCCCTCAACGCTGGCCGCTGCATTAACCTGACTCGGTCCAGAAATCTCGCCAGCCCATCCGCATCCGCAAGGTATCATTCTCAGACCTTGTTGAATCTGTAGTTATCTCGGTTAGGATATCCCCGAGTTCATCGGAGTTCTTTGTGTTCTTCGCTGTTTGTCAGATCGTTCTTCGTAATGTAGATTGCCAAGTATCCCGTTGAATCTCACATTGATGTTTATCCGTCGCGGTCGTCCGCTTGATGTCAATATTCGCTAACCGTAGATCTGTACCTCACTCTCCTTAGCGCGCTGTCCGCCTGTTCTTCCATTGCCTTTTTAGGTTTTGAATATATTTTATTTTATCTTCGCCTGTAGATCTTACAGCCATGGTTGCAATGTGTGAAACCTGTTTATCCACACTTAACAATATTTTTTGCATCGCCTTGTCCACTTAACCCGCCATTGCATTGCCGGATCTCTGATAAAATATGTCGGCGGCTTAACGCCTCACCATCATGCTGACCATAGCTGCCTTAATTATTTGATGTTTTCCTAACTCGCCATATTCCGCACCTTCTCACAGTTTAACCCGCCACCATGTCAAGAGCACCCGCGTCTTGCGATTGGGTTGGCTCCGGAGTCACCGAGCAGCTTCTGCTTGACTTCATAGAATCGGGTATCTTGCCGGCTCAGAACGTTATACATTGGCGGGTTCCAGGGCCAGAGATAAGAGCTACTCCTCAGGAAGGAGAGGTTGTCGTATTCACTGATCACCTCCTCCGTGGTTTTAGCCCGTCCGGGTCGAAATTTTTCCAGGACGTTCTTCACTCCTTCAAGCTTGACCCTCAAGATATAGGTCCAAACTCTGTCACCAATATGTGTCAGTTTCAAGTCCTATGCGAAGTTTACCTGCAAGAAGAGCCGTCGGTTGACCTCTTCCGTGATTACTTTTATGTCAACCGCCAAACTGAAGTGGCGGCTGGACCAAGTTTGGAACTCGGTGGCGTTTCTATCCAGAGGCGGAGAGATTTGCCCTATCCAGCAGCCGTCTTACCAAGTCACCCCAAAGATTGGAACAAGACCTGGTTTTACTGCAAGGACACTTCTCCCAAGGAAGAAAATCCGCTGCCGGGTTACCGTTCTACCCGGCTTTGCACCTCCGGAGAACTCCCAGACTAGATGTCCGCCGCAGAGCGAGCGAAATATGCTCTGGCCTTCGCGAAGATCAGGGCTTTAATGGCGAACGGCTTGACTGGCGTCGACTTAACCCGTTGCTGGGTTACTTGGAAAATCTTGCCACTGAGCCGGCGTGACCGACTCATGTGCGAATTTACGGGTGAGCGAAATGATCCTCTCTGTTTCAACGCCACCCCTCTGACAGAACAAGACATCAACTCTTCCGTCAAGTCACTTCTTGGCGAAAAACAAGAGACTTGCAACAAAATTGGGCTAAAACCTTTTTGCGTCAAGAACCCGGCTCCAGCTGTAAGAAACCCTTTTCCACAAAACTGGTCATTCTTGTCTTGACCTTTTGCCTTGCTCCTTTTGACCTTTTTTGGCAGCTTATGCACTGGCCGGCTCTACTTTCTGGAAGAAGAAATATAATCCTCCTGTGAGGAGGCCTAAGGCGGGTAAAACCCGCGCCCATAAGAAGAAAACTTCTGCTCAGGAACTGCCTGAGCCTGGCGACTCGGAGGTAGAACTTGACTCCCTTGGCCGTCTCTTTATGCAACTTATTGACAACAATTATTCATAGGAGGAAACGGAGACAAGCCATGCAGACGCCCCTGAGGTAACTTACATTTCCTCTGACTCAGAAAACTTTCCACTAGAGAAAATACGGCGGGTCATCCGGAAAGTCCCATTTTCTCATCCTCTAGATTATTTAGACCCCAACTTTCTTTTGAAAAAGCAACAGCACAACTCCAGACGCCAGACCCGGAGCACCGGCTCTGAAGAGCTTTTGGCCGGCTTACCAAACTCTCCGGCTCCGCGGAAACGGCCTGCTGAGGTACTGTTTTAACAAAGTCCAATATTTAACAGTCTTGCATTGTAACCTTACTCTATTTTTTATCGCCTTAATTTTTTCAGGAGACGCCCCCTTCGTACGGTGATTCCACTGCATCCAAGCTGCCTCCTCTGAAAATCAACCCGGAGTGCGTATCTTTTACTTGCACCATATCTTTTACCACCCTTGTCATCTATGTAACAATCTTTTTGCTTGCAGGGCTCAAGCAAAACGAAGAAAGACAGGCGGGTCTGCCGCTACTCTTTCTGCCCAAGAGCCGGAGACTGCTAAGCCGGACTCCCCTGCAACTTATGCTGAGCCTACTGAGGCTAGGAAAGATGCACCTGAAGACACTCCTCAGCCCTCTGAGCCGGCTGATGACAACATGGCCACTCTTGAAAGCCCACCAAAGGCTGATCCTAAACCGCCCAGCCCTTCCACAGCTGCCGAAGACACAGCTCATCCAGAAGTTGTTATCACCAAAAAAACTTGGTTTTGAATTCCCTGTGTTAGAAAAACTGACTGCAGACGAATTACATGCTGGTTATCTGAACCGCCTCTCCACAAGCCGTAATATGGATTTGAAGCTTGTTGGACTGATGAAGAAAAAATATGAGGTACTCCTCTTCTCTTGCTTTTCCCTTATACCCTTATGTAGCCCCCAAGAGCTGGTTTAATATTGCAAATAGTAGACCGGGTCTTCCAATTTTTGTTATACTCCAAATAGCTTAGCTTGTAGCCCCCAAGCATCGCGTTAATATAGATAATAAGCCGGTGCTTACTTAAAGTTTAGATCCGATTGTAGCCCCCAAGTCCGGGTCATTATAGTAATGATGAGCTGGAGCTTCACTGGTAACAAACTCACGAATCATAGCCCCCAAACTCCGGCTTAAAAAATGAGCTGGAGAAGACTGCATTGTTTAGAAGCGCCGTGTGTAGCCCCCAAGTGCCGGCTTAACTTTATGAAGATGAGCCGGAACTTGTTTGTAATTTGTGAGAGAAAACACAGACATTAGCCCCCAAGTGTCAAGTATATTGCTTGCAATCTGCTTGAGACTTGTATCATAGTAGCTTCATCAATCGTCCACTAATGTCTCATCTTGGCGACTGAGACCTCCTGAACTTTTTGTTTTTGTATGATGCAGGAAGCTTTGGATGTGGCCGAGTCTAATCTGACCAGGCTAAAGGAAGATGTTGCTTTGCACCAAACCGCCCAGTCTGAGGCGGAAGAGAAATGGCGGGTTGCCGTTAAAGAGCTTGAGAAGGTTCAAGCTGACTTTACTGCCTTCAAAAAGACTGCTGAGTCTAAACAAGCCGCCCTGAGAGAACGCGCAGACGATGCTGACAAGCGGCTCAAGCTCGTGTCAGAAGAACTGCAAACCCTCAAGCGCCATATATCCAGGATGACTTCTGCTATATTTGGTAAGTACTGAAACTAAGGAAACTTCCTTTCTCTTGTTGAAAAACTGTGCGGGCGGCTTATAACGCCTAATCTTTCCATGCAGGTCAAAGAAGCCGCCAACTATCTTCTGACAGCTTGTTGAAGTTCAAAGCAGTATATACCTTGACAGAACAGCTATATTGCGGGACCCTTTGCACCATTAAAGTGATGTTGACTGAAAAAAGCATCCCCAAATTCATGAAGGGAGTAATAGAGCTCTTGTCGACTCTGCCCAAGCAAATTGATGAACTCAAACGATCAGCCGCCAGAAAGGGAGCAATGGCCGCGCTAAGCCGGTCTCTGGCCTTTGCCCCTGAACTGACCGCAGAAGAGATGATGGATGGCTTTCCATCCAAGAAAGATGATGGCCCAGACTTTACCGAAGCTGACTATGCCAAATGTATGAAGGCCTCCCGAGTACTGGCATCAACACTTGTCAATGAAATTGATCTGACTTCCTACTAGGCGGCTTACGGCGAAGATAGCAAACGAGTGAGCTGCCCAACTTTTGAAGCCAGGGACTTAACTCCTGCACGCCGTAAGCCACTCTTTGCTCCTGAAATTGACCCGTCCCCCCTCTTTGACGAGGCCCAGTTTGAAGCTTTAACAAACTGCAACTGGGATGTGGACAATCTTCAGATCGAAGAGGTCGAAGACCCGACGCAGGATGACCCGTCGTCGAGCTGAACACGTTGCTCCTGAGCTTGATAACCCAGCTTGCTGAGCCGCCAGCAACGGGAAGTGTGTAAAAAACTTTAAGTCCGTTGTATTTTGGGCTCCCTGGAGAGCTTTGTAATAGGCGCAGAAAAACTTGATTGCCTGAGCTGTGGCATCGTGCACGTATGGAACTTTGCACAACTTGATGCACTTTTATCTGCCTTGTAGTCTGCCCAAGATATCTTTCGTCTCACCTTAACGGCGGCTCGTCTTAGGAGACAAACCCTGCAAAGAATAAACAAGACAGAGTATGTTCTGTATCGATGTGAGGGCGGCTTGAAAAGCACAACCCGGAGATGTTAAATCTCTTATGACCTTGCCTGTTAAATCTTTCGAAAACTCATATGCCGGCTCTTATGGCATGAATTTGTTGTTTGAACTCTTAGCAGTACAGGGTCTCTAGCGAGAGTGACCGTCAACTCCTTTGAACGGCTCAGGGTCTCTAGGCGAGATTAACTGGTAAGAGCAACAACAAACCATAAAGAGGCGCAGCAGGACATGAGTACCCCCAGGGCCCATAAGCTACTTCTCACGTGACATAAATCTGTCGTTTGAACCTTAAACAGTGCAGGGTCTTTAAAAGAGTAACTGTTTAAGAGTACGAACGGGCCACATAGCGGAGAGTATGCAGCTGATGGGTGAGTTTATCCTCGCTTTTCGTAAGCCGGCCCTCTCGTGACAAGAGCCGCCGGTTTAACCTTGACCAGTACAGGGTCTCTAGTGAGAGTGACTGCCAAATACTTTGAACAGCTCAAGGTCTCTAGTCGAGATTAACTGGTAAGAGTTCGGCGGGTCACCTAGCGGAGCAGCAGCAGCATACATGCAGGTTTAACTTGAACTTGCGGTGGCTGAAGAGTCGATCAAGAGGGTGTGTAAGCTAAACCCGGCGGGTTGGAAGCCCCCAAATGACCTTGTTGACGGAGTCAACTTTTTTGGGTATATAACCCGGCCTTACGGTGGCTGAAGAGCCGATCAAGAGGGTGTGTAAGCTAAACCCGGCGGGTTGGAAGCCCCCAAATGACCTTGTGGTTATGTCCACCTTTGCACAATCTGATACTCATAAACGGCAGAGGCCCCGGCTTGCAGGGATGCCAACTTTATTATATATATATAAGATATATACAACGATGGATGTACAATGATAGGAGTCGATGACTCAGGTATAGTAAGGCCGCAGATGAGCGATATTCCATGGCCGATGGGTCTCCTGCCCAGAAGTACGTGACTCGTCTCGTACGTCAATGACATAATATGACCCATTGTTGAGATTTTTGCTGACCACAAAAGGCCCTTCCCATGGGGGAGATAGCTTGTGCGCATCCGTCTGATCTTGAATCAAACGTAACACCAAGTCGCCTTCCTGAAATGTCCAGGTCTTAACTCTGCGGCTGTGATAGCGACGCAGGTCTTGTTGATAAATCGCCGATCGAGCTGCTGCAAGATCACGCTCTTCATCCAAAGCATCTAACGCGTCCTGACGCGCTGTCTCATTATCTGTCTCAACGTAAGGCGCCACTCGCGGTGAGTCATGACGTATATCACTTGGTAACACGGCTTCCGCTCCATAAACCATAAAGAAAGGCTTATAGCCTGTTGACCTGTTGGGGGTAGTTCTGATACTCCAGAGAACTGACGGTAACTCCTCCACCCAACAACCCGGCGTCCGTTGCAGAGGAACCATAAGCCGGGGCTTGATGCCTCTCAAGATCTCCTTGTTAGCGCGCTCTGCCTGACCATTGGATTGTGGATGGGCAACAGCAAAGACGTCAAGCCGGATGTGCTCACTTTCACAGAATGCCTGCATAGCCCCCTTGGATATGTTTGTGCCATTGTCCGTGATGATACTGTGAGGGTAACCAAAACGGTAGATCAATTTTTTGAGAAACTGAACCGCCATAGCCGCGTCACACTTGCTGACCGGCTCAGCCTCAACCCACTTGGTAAACTTATCCACCGCCACCAAAAGGTGGGTCTTCTTGTCTTTAGATCTCTTGAGGGGCCTGACCATACCAAGCCCCCAGACCGCAAATGGCCAGGTAATTGGAATCATCCGCAATTCCTGAGCCGGCACGTGAGCACGTCACCCGAACTTCTGACATCCATCGCACTTGGTGACCAAGTCCTCTGCGTCCTTATGAGCCGTCAGCCAGAAGAAACCATGCCGGAAAGCCTTGGCCACCAAAGATTTTGAGCCAGCGTGATGACCGCAATCACCGGCGTGAATTTCATTTAGGATCTCCTTACCCTCTTCAGGAGAAACGCAACGCTGAAAAACACCAATGACACTGCGCTTGTGTAACTCGCCATTGATGATAGTCATAGATTTAGATTGCCTTACGATTTGTCTCGCCAAGCTCTCATCTTCGGGCAACTCGCCGTGAGTCAGGTATGCTAGGTAAGGCAACGTCCAATCAGGGGTAGCATGCAGAGCCGCCACCAGCTGCCCCTCCGGGTCAGGTACAGCCAGATCCTCCTCTGAAGGTAGCTTAATAGACGGGTGATATAACACATCCAAGAAAACGTTAGGCGGCACCGGCTTACGCTGAGAGCCTAGCCTTGACAATGCATCAGCCGCCTCGTTCTTGCGACGATCAATATGATCCACCTGATAACCCTTGAAGTGACCAGCAATGATGTCCACCGCCTGACGATAAGCCGCCATCCGTGGGTCTTTGGAATCCCACGTGCCTGAAACTTGCTGAGCCACGAGGTCTGAGTTGCCGAGGCATCTAACCCGGCTCAGGTTCATCTCCTTAGCCACAAGGAGGCCATGAAGTAAAGCCTCATACTCAGCTGCATTGTTAGTACAAGGAAACATCAGCCTTAGCACATAATAGAACTTGTCACCTCTAGGGGAAGTTAAGACAACTCCAGCCCCTAACCCTTCCAACTGTCTCGACCCATCAAAGTGAATTGTCCAATACGTGTTATCCGGCTTCTCCTCTGGCGACTGACACTCTGTCCAGTCGTTTATAAAGTCCACCAGGGCCTGAGACTTGACAGCCGTGCGCGGCACATATCTCAGATTAAGAGGCCCAAGCTCCAATGCCCACTTAGCAATCCTGCCAGTGGCTTCTCTGTTTTGAATTATGTCTCCCAACGGGGCTGAACTGACCACGGTGATCTGGTGTCCCAGGAAGTAATGCTTCAACTTACGATTTGCCATGAACACCCCATATATCAGCTTCTGCCAATGTGGGTACCTTTGCTTGGATTCGATCAGGACTTCACTGACGTAGTAAACTGGCCTCTGAACCGGGTATTCTTTCCCTGCCTCCTTACGCTCCACAACAATCGCGGCGCTGACTGCCCGGTTGTTAGCCGCCACGTAGAGGAGCAAAGGTTCCTTCTCAGCCGGAGCGGCCAAGACCGGCGGCTCAATCAGCTGCTTCTTAAGCGCCTCAAGCGCCTCACCCGCCGCCTTACTCCAGACAAAGTTGCCTGTCTTCTTCATCATCTGATACAGAGGAATGGCCTTCTCACCCAGGCGTCTTATGAACCGGCTTAACGCAGCTATTCAACCCGCCAGGCGCTGAACGTCATTGATGCATGCCGGCTCAGAAAGGGAAGTAATAGCCTTTATCTTGTCCGGATTAGCTTCGATGCCACGCTTAGAGACTAGAAATCCCAAGAGCTTGCCTGCAGGTACACCGAAAACACACTTTGCCGGGTTAAGCATCATCTTGTAGACCCGTAAGTTATCGAACGTTTCCTTCAGGTCGTCAAGTAGAGTCTCCTTCTTCCTTGACTTGACCACAATATCATCCACATAAGCATGAACATTGAGCCCAATTTGACCATGAAGACAGTTCTGCACACAACGCTGGTAAGTCACCTGGGCACTCTTGATCCCTAAAGGCATAGACACATAGCAGAAAGCACCAAAAGGCGTAATGAAAGCCGTCTTCTCTTGGTCTTTAACTGCCATCTTGATCTGATGATACCCTGAATAAGCATCCAGGAAGCACAGACTCTCACAACCCGCCGTTGCGTCAATGATTTGATCAATGCGGGGGAGAGCGAACGGGTCAATCGGACACGCCTTGTTAAGATCCATGTAATCCACGCACATACGCCACGTGCCGTTCTTCTTGAGTACCAACACCGGGTTAGCAAGCCACTCCGGGTGAAACACTTCAACGATGAACCCTACTGCCAAGAGCCGGGCCACCTCTTCCCCAATAGCCTTGCGCCTCTCATTAAACCGACGGAGGAACTGTTTGATCGGCTTAAATTTAGGATCCACATTAAGGTGGTGCTCAGCGAATTCTCTCGGTACACCCGGCATGTCAGAAGGCTTCCATGCAAAGATGTCCCGATTCTCACGGATGAATTCGATGAGCGCGCTTTCCTATTTGGGATCCATATTGGCCCCAATAGTGAACTGCTGTGATGAGTCGCCCGACGTAAAGTCCACCAACTTGGTATCTTCTGCCACAAACTTGAGGGGCGGCTCAGATTCCGTGTTGGATTTCTTCAGTGGAGTCATATCTGCCGGGTCAACATTTTCCTTATAAAAATTGAGCTCCGCTTCCGCACAAATTGACTCTGCGTAAGCTGCATCACCTTCCTCACACTCAAGAGCCTTCTTCCGATCACCATACACGGTAATCGTCCCATTCAACCCGGGCATCTTGAGCTGTAAGTAAACATAGCAAGGTCGAGCCATGAACTTGGCGTAAGCCGGCCGTCCAAACAGAGCGTGATATGGGCTTTTGATTTTTACCACTTCAAACAACAAAGACTCCACCCTGTAGTTGAATTCATCACCAAAAGCTACCTCCAAAGAAATCTTTCCCACTGGATAAGCCGACTTTCCGGGTACCACACCGTGAAAAACTGTTGAAGAGGGCTTAAGATCCTTGTCAAGCAAATTCATCCGGCGGAAAGTGTCATAGTACAGGATGTTGATGCTGCTGCCACCATCCATAAGTACTTTAGTGAACACATATCCTCCCACTTGGGGGGCAACTACCAAAGCCAGCTGCCCCGGGTTATCAATACGCGGCGGGTGATCCTCCCTGCTCCAAGTGATGTCATACTCAGACCACTTCAAATACTGCGGGAGAGCCGACATGACTGCATTAACCGCCCGCTTGCGCACCTTCCGGTCTCGCTTGTCGAGGTTGGTTGTAAAAACATGATACTGACCCCCGCTGAGCTGCTTTGGGTTACTCTGGTACCCCGATTGGTTATTCTGCTGCTGGCCTCCGCCGCCAGACTGCTAATTATGACCTCCATGGTTGCCTTGACCCTGGTAACCGGATCCTGAGCCGCCGGCGCCAAAGCCGGTTCCTGAACCGCCCGGCCCTGAGCCGCCGGACGGACCATTACCGTTATTATGATGTTGTTGCAGGCTGTAATCCCTAAACTGCCGCATAATACCGCAATCCCTCCACGTATGGCCTGCCGGCTTATCAGGCCGGCTGTGTTCTGGACAAGGCTTATTGAGCATCTCTTCTAGGTTAAAAGGAGTTTTACCCTTATTAAAGGGCTGCCTGAAATTCCCGTTACCCTTAGCACGATTGTTCCCAGCGCTGGTGTTCGCCACCAATTCCGACCCGCCATCCGGGTTCTTCCGCTTGTCAAGGTTGCTGTTTCCAGCCGTGTTTTGCTGCTGACCCTTGCCATTGTTGTTTTTCTTACCCTGACCCGATTTCTCATCATCAGAGCCCGGGTCTTTCGTGTTGTCAGAGTCGGCATACTTGGTGAGAGCCGCCATGAGCTCCCCCATATCTTGGCACGAGCGCTTGAGCCGGCCAAGCTTCTGCTTCAAGGGCGTAAAATGGCAATTCTTCTCTAGAATCAAGACCGCTTGAGCCGCCGTAATGTGTTCGGAAGAGTGGATAATTGTTGAGACCCGCCGGACCCAGTGATGAGCCGACTCATCCTCACACTGCACACAATGGTCCAAATCCACAATCGTCATGGGCTGCTTGCACGTTCCTTGAATTTTTTTGATGAACTTCGCCTTTAACTCGGCCCAGGAGTTGATGGTGTTGGGTGGCAGACCCTTCAACCATGTGCGAGCCGGCCCTTCCAGCATCATGATGAAGTACTTGGCACATACTGCATCGCTCACGTCTAACATCTCCATGGCCAGCTCATAGCTTTCAATCCAAGCCTCCGGGGGCAGGTCAGCTGTATAATTGGGCACCTTGCGGGGACCCTTAAAATCCTTCGGCAGACGCTCATTCCGCAAAGCCGGCACCAAGCACGGCACTCCAACAGTCCTGGAGGTTACTCCGGCTCCTACTGAGATGGAAGGCGCAACTGTGGGTTCCTGATGAGCCACCGCAGCTGCCAGAGCCGCCGCCTCTCGCTGTGCTCTTGCCCGATCCACCAGCGCCTGAGCATCCAAAGCCGCCCGATCAACTCGTGGCGGGTTCCGATGTCGGTCACTACTGGTGACTCATAATGCCGGCTGTAGCTGCGGCTGGGGATGGGGGTTGAATGCACGCAGCTCCAGCTGTAAGTATATTTCTCCTGCTGGGCCACCGCCGTCTGCAGGTATCCAATAGCGTTCCGCACCTCCTCTGCAAAGGGCGCCTCATCGGGGATGGGAATTGTACCAAGCCTGGTTGCCGCTGCCACCATGTTCTCCGCCGGGTTAGAATAATGACCTGGTGGCGTCGGAAAAGACTGTGGTGGGATCTGGTTTCGGTGGGGCGGGTCTGGCTGTTGATGCTGAACCGCCGCCCGGCTTCCAGGTACTTCCGCCGTCCGGGTTACGGTCAAAGGCACATTCCGTCCCGTCCCTGGCGTGCTAAAAAGATTTCTGGCTTCATATTGATCCGGCCAGCGGGATTGGTGCCTCGTCCGATGAACCGCCGCTGCAGACTGCTGCTCTAGCTCAAGGCGGAAAGCATCCGCCCTAAGGCGCTCCGCCTCAGCATCCATCTGAACTTTCAGTGCGTTGATTTCCTGTTGGACTCCGGCCATCTGGTTCTTTAACCTCGTGATCTCCGTATTACGGGTCGCTTGGTTTTCTGCAGTGACCTCAGTTTCCATCAGGGTTGTGAGCTCGTTCATCAGATCCAAAAGAACCTGAGCCGGCGGCCTGCCAGCTCCAGACCCGGTTGCACCGGCGGCTGTGCTACTGGGGGCCGGCGCTGAACCCGCCATGAAGACGGCAGCACGGCTCGGTGGCTCATAGTCCTCCGGTTCATGATACTCCGGCTCATGGTACTCTGACTTGGGGTAATGCTCGACGTAGCCCCCAAGCCCACCATTGTGAAGCTGATAGATCGATTCCGTCTCTCCGCTCGAGGATCCATCCTCTGAGTAGATGAGAGTTTCTTCCCGCGACATAGAACCTTCAAGCTCCATGCCCTGGGTGAAGCCGACGAAGACATGCTTCCTGCCCGGGTTGACACGGGCGGGTCGCACGCGTTGGGCGGGTTGCACGCGTTGGGCGGGTTGCACGCGCCGGGCCGGCTCGACGATGTCGGTGCAGATGTCCGGCCCGGGTTCAGATCCGCCGATCTTGCCGATGAAGACGTGGATTCTGCCGAAGGGGACCCGGAACCCATACTCGATTGAGTCGGTCTCAGGGCCTCAGCCGGCGTCGTCGATGTAGAGCTTGCCACGGCGACTCTTGGTCATCCTTCCAACAGTGTATCCCTCGATCCCTGGGAGAGAGCCCTTTGAGAACTCAACACCACCAAGCGCTGGCCCCACGGTGGGCGCCAACTGTCGTGGTTTTGTCATGGCAGATGTCCGAAGACTTAGGTTCGAGGCCATCGCTAAGGCGGTGGACTCAAAGGGGTTGGTCGAGACGAGGGACACGAGTTTACCCAGGTTCGGCCCCTCAAGAAGAGGTAAAAGCCTACGTCCTGCTTGTGTTGTATTGATTGGTGTATCGATTACAAGGGAGCGGATTCGCTTGACCTAGTTCTCGATTGATTGGTTTCTGTCTAAGCCACCCTAGGGTCTCACCCTTATATAGGAGGTCGAGGCCCTGGGTTACACGAGTCCCAAACCGACTCATACAATGTAATCGATCCTGTCTCTAAGCCGCCTGTCCACCTTGGGCAAGCCGTCTCCGGGCGGCTTAACCGCCCGGGTCTCTCACCATCTTCTGTCTCTGGGCCTTCGTCTTGGTCCGTCTGGTAAGCCGCCATGCGGCCTGGCCTTCATCTTTCGGCCCACCTTAGGGTCTTGGCTATGAGCCGCCTGGTATGACCCGGCCCCTCCTGGGCGGGTCTTACCACGGGGTTATATCCCCAACACCCATGCCCTTTCCTCCTAAGCCATCCAAGAAAAAGGATGATGAGGATTTTGAGCGCTTTGTTGAAATGCTTAGACCTGTCTTTTTGCGTATGCGTTTGACTGATATTCTGAAAATGTCTCCTTATGCTAAGTATATGAAAGATATTGTGACAAATAAAAGAAAGATACCGGAAGCTGAAATTTCCACCATGCTTGCTAATTATACTTTTAAGGGTGGAGTACCAAAGAAATTAGGAGATCCCGGAGTACCTACTATACCATGCTCCATTAAAAGAAACTATGTTAAAACTGCTTTATGTGACCTTGGAGCTGGTGTTAGTGTTATGCCTTTCTCTTTGTATCGTAGACTTGATTTGAATAAGTTGACACCTACTGAAATCTCTTTGCAAATGGCTGATAAATCAACTGCTTTACCCATCGGTATTTGTGAGGATGTGCCTGTTGTAGTTGCAAATGTTACTATCCTAACAGACTTTGTTATTCTTGATATTCCCGAGGACGACAGTATGTCGATCATCCTTGGTAGACCTTTTTTGAATACTGCAGGGGCTGTTATTGATTGCAACAAAGGCAATGTCACTTTTCATGTTAATGATAATGAGCATACGGTGCACTTTCCGAAGAAACAACCTCAAGTTCATAGTATCAACTCTATTGGAGAAACTCCAACAATTGCTATTGGAGGTTTTAAATTCCCTCTCCCTACTGTTAAGAAGAAATATGAAATAATCATGGTAGGGGACATGCATGTCCCTGTTGAGGTAACTTAGTGTTATTCGAAAATTCTCCGGTTTCATGTTACTCGAAAGAAGTTTGTTAATAAGACTTGATCAACCTTGTAAATGAATTCCTTTTGACGGGCATGAGATGGATGAATTTAGAAAGCACAACCTTCTGTACCCAACCCTTTACTTTCTGTTATTTAGATTAAATAAAGCAAAAATACTATTATACTTCTGTTTTCTGAATTATCCGTGCAATAAAAAATGACCTGAAAATAAAAGTTCCCCAAATGCCCTGAAAATGTAGTATGATTTTTTCTGGAATATTTAAGAATTTCTGGCACTGAGAACACATCAGGGGGCTGCACCAGTGGGCCACAAGCCTACAGGGCGCGCCCCCTGGCTTGTGGGTCCCACGTAGGCCCCCCTCACTTATTCCAGCACCCATCCACTTCGTCTTCCTCCAGAAAAAATCCCACCATTGCTCAAGCCCGTGTTCTAGCTCATTTTGCTGCCATTTTCGATCTCCTTGTGCAAAGCTCCATTTGCAAAACTGTTTTGGGGGATTGTTCTTCGGTATGTGACTCCTCCAATGGTCCAATTAGTTTTTGTTCTAGTGCTTTATATATTGCAAATTTTTGCTGCTGTGGTGACCTTGTTCTTGAGCTTGCATGTCAAATTTGTATGGTCCCAAGTAGTTTTGATGCATGATATAGCCTCTAGGCACTTGTGGGAGTAGTTGCTATAAGTTTTGTTGAGTTTTGTTCAGCTTTATTTTGAGTCACTAAAAATTTCAGAGATTTTTCAGAGAAAGAAAGATGTTGAGGAGAACATACCAAGGTGGTTCCTCGAGCAAGAAGGCCCCGAGACTCGTGATACGTGAGCCCGACCATGAACCACCGAGGGAGGCTCAAGTGCGGCCTTGTGAATGGCCGTCGGATCAATTCATGGTTCACGCCGGTTTCAAAGAAGAATTTTACGCGTACATACGAAATGCTGGCCTTGAAGATTTCGTTTCAGACCAATGCAAGCAATATTATCAATGCACTGACTCCTTCGTGCGGAGGAAAAACGGAGACACTTTACCAGAGAGGAGGCAAACGAGTAGGAGAGAGGCAGAAGCCGCTCGCCTCCGCGCTGCAGCCGTTCAGGCGGTAGCCGCCGCAGCCCAGTACAACCCCAACTATGACTTTGGATATTATCCGGGCCAGCCATGGCCCTAGACCAACTTAGGCCAAAATCCTAAGCTTTGGGGAGTACGTATTTCTCACCGACATTACATTCATGTTCACACACTCATCTTAGTAGTCGGTGCTTATACTTTTTCATTGAATCTTCCATGGTATTTTATTTCTTCTTTCCGCTTTCTTATTGAGTGTTTAATTAACCTTGAGAAAAATTCAAAAAAAAAGTTCTAGCTTTACCTTTTAGTTTGTTTAGTTGTATCATTAAAAGAAAACCCAAAAAGATTTCTCGTTCTTCTTTTGCTTGTTGGAAGCTTTCCCGTGTAAATAGTTTTTCTCGTTCTTGTTTTGAAATTTCTTTGGGTCGAGAGGAGAAGACCACGATGAAAATGTTGAGTGGCTCTCATATGCATTATTGTTTATCTATCAGAGAGCCCATATTACCTTGCCTTCTCCTTTGAGTTATTGTTTGCAGATTCCAGCTTAGTCCCATGCACGTGCACTCTTATTATTATTCACACCGTTCGGTCGTGCAAGTGAAAGGCAATAATGACGATATATGATGAAGTGATTGAGATGGAGAAAAGCTGGTATGAACTCGACCTATTTTGTTTTTGTAAATATGATTAGCTCATCGTTCTGGATTCAGCTCATTATGGATGAAACATGTTTGCAATAACAATTAGAGATTATAGTTACTCATGCCATGCTTAATTAGCTAAGAGTGTATAATGGTTTGTCTTGAGTGCCAACATGCATTTTGAAAATGGTTGTGATGTAGTATGATAGAATAGTATCCTCCTCTGAATGATTCAAGTGGCTTGACTTGGCACATGTTCACGCATGTAGTTGAAACAAAATCAACATAGCCTCCATGATATTTATGTTCATGGTGATTTATATCCTATTCATGCTTGCATTCAATGTTGGTTAATCTCAATGCATGTTTATGACTGTTGTCGCTCTCTAGTTGGTCGCTTCCCAGTGTCTTGCTAGCCTTCACTTGTACTAAGCGGGAATACTGCTTGTGCGTCCATTTCCATAAACCCAAAGTTGTTCCATATGAGTCCACCATACCTACCTATATGCGGTATTTACCTGCCATTCCAAGTAAATTTGCATGTGCCAAACTCTAAACCTTCAAATAATATTCTGTTTTGTATGCCCGAATCGCTCATGTAGTGACTAGGGGCTGTCAGTATCTTCCATGCTAGGTGGGTTATTCTCACGATATGTGTTGATTCACTATCATTCACGAGAAAGTGGATGGTATTCGGGATTCCCAGTTCCACACTCAAAAATCAAATCAAAATATAATGAAACAAAACTCCCCCAGGATTGTTGTTTTGATGGACAGTACCCGTGGATTCGGCTCGCCGCAGAGTGTGATTGATTGGTGGAGGGGAGTAAAAACTTTACCATTCTGTTTGGGAACCGCCTATAATGTATCTAGCATGGAAGATACCGAGATCTCTCAGTTGTTATGTTGACAATGAAAGCATACCGCTCAAAATTATTATTCATCCCTATTTTAAAAGCCCGAGCTCTGGCACCTCTGCAAATCAATGCTTCCCTCTGCGAAGGGCCTATCTATTTTACTTTACTGTTGAGTCATCCTCCTCTTATAAAAAGCACCAGTTAGAGAGCACCACCGTCATTTATATGCTTTGTTATTAATTGATATTGAGTATGACTGTGACTGGATCTCTTTTACCATGAATTACAATGTCTAGTCAGTCCTTGTTCTTCAGAGGTGCTCTGCATTTATGTTTTGCGGTCTCAGAAAGGGCTAGCGAGATACCATTATATCATATTGTATCATGATTGTTTTGATAAAATTGTTGTCATCCGAGATTTATTATTGCTCGCTAGTTGATTATGCCATTGATATGAGTAAATGTGAGACCTAAATGTTATTGTGAATGTGGTCAGTCTATAATCTTTGCTGAAAATCTAAACATGAGTTAGACATATTTACAACAACAAGATCAAACAGAGTTTGTAAAAGTTTTTCTTTGTCACTTTCAGTTTGTCAACTGAATTGCTTGAGGACAAGCAATGTGTTAAGCTTGGGGGAGTTGATACGTCTCCATCGTATCTACTTTTCCAAACTCTTTTGCCCTTGTTTTGGACTCTAATTTGCATGATTTGAATGGAACTAACCCGGACTGACGCTGTTTTCAGTAGAATTGCCTTGGTGTTATTTTTGTGCAGAAATAAAAGTTCTTGGATTGACCTGAAAATTTACGGAGAATATTTTTGGAATTAATAAAAATTACTGGCGAAAGAATCAACCGGAGGGGATCCACCCATTGGCCACAAGCCAGGGGGGCGCGCCCCCCAGGTGGCTTGTGGGCCCCCTGCGGCTCCTCCGACCTCAACTCCAACTCCATATAAACCTATTCGGGGAGAAACAAATCAGAGAGAAGAGTTCATCGCGTTTCACGATACGGAGCCGCCGCCACCTCCTGTTCTTCCTCGGGAGGGCAGATCTGGGGTCCGTTTTGGGCTCCGGAGAGGGGAAATTGACGCCGTCGTCATCACCAACCATCCTTCATCACCAATTTCATGATGCTCTCCGCCGTTCGTGAGTAATATCATCATAGGCTTGCTGGACGGTGTTGGGTTGGATGAGATTTACCATGTAATCGAGTTAGTTTTGTTAGGGTTTGATCCCTAGTATCCAATATGTTCTGAGATTGATGTTGCTATGACTCTGCTATGCTTAATGCTTGTCACTCGGGCCCGAGTGCCATGATTTCAGATCTGAACCTATTATGTTTTCATGAATATATATGTGTTCTTGATCCTATCTTGCAAGTTGTAGACACCTATTACGAGTTATGATCCGCATCCCCCTGGGTGACAATAACTGGGATTCTTTTCGGTGATTACCGTAGTTTGCGGAGTTCATGTATTCACTAAGTGCTAATGCTTTGGTCCGGTTCTCTATTAAAAGGAGGCCTTAATATCCCTTAGTTTCCATTAGGACCCCGCTGCCACGGGAGGGTAGGACAAAAGATGTCATGCAAGTTCTTTTCCATAAGCACGTATGACTATATATGGAATACATGCCTACATTACATTGATGAATTGGAGCTAGTTCTGTGTCACCTTATGTTATAACCGTTGCATGATGAATGCCATCCGACATAATTATCCATCACTGATCCACTGCCTACGAGCTTTTCACATATTGATCTTTGCTAAGTTACTTTTTCGTTGCCACTGTTACGATTGCTACAAAACCGCTACTGTTACTTTTGCCACCGTTACCGTTACTTCCATACTACTTTGCTACTAAATACTTTGCTGCAGATATTAAGTCTTTCAGGTGTGGTTGAATTGACAACTCAGCTGCTAATACTCAAGAATATTCTTTGGCTCCCCTTGTGTCAAATCAATAAATTTGGGTTGAATACTCTACCCTCGAAAACTGTTGCGATCCCCTATACTTGTGGGTTCTCATCCCCCACTACGCATACCTGAAGCTCAAGATGCCCGGGCCCAGGGGGGGCATTACTGTCAATGGCAACACAGAGCGCTCTCTCCGAACTGAGGAACACACAGCGGCCCTGGCAGCCGAGTTCCAGTACGGTGATGATAGGACGACGCCCAAATCAGCCATCAAGGCACGGCATGATGGCAAACGAGCTCGGTCTCAACCCGAACTCCCGGAATCATCTTCCGCCCAACAAAAATAGGGATACGCCCCCCCACAGCACAGCCCTAGTTCCCGTGAAACATGTGCCAAGAAGGCACAACTTCGTGCTCAAAATACCATGGGCAGCTGTGGGGACCCACTATCAAAGGGAAAGTGTTCGGCTGGACCGAACTACTACCAACACACATCTTCAGACAAACCATAGGTACCATCTGGGACCTCCCTAGCGTAAAGCTCTTCCACACTGCGGCGAATTCTCAAGATCTTCTTCCCAAGGTTCATTCGCCGATAGCAATCGCCTTTAAAGGAACTCAACCCCCTCGGGAGCAAAGGAGCAGACATGCGACATGGCACATTGAGGACGTCAAACCATCGAAGACCCTGGGTAAAACCTCTCCTTTGTAACCTTTTTTTTTCAAAACACCTGTAACAGTTGCTTCGGCAGTCTGAGTTGTAAGAATTCATCAGAAATAAAGACGATCCTTTACGGCCTCCTCGCTGTATTTTATGTCACATACTCTGTTCTCTACTCACTGACGCCGATAACAAAAGCTGTTCGGTACATATTACGATGCCACCGGCTAATAGACCGGGGGCTTGACTATAAAAATCGCCCCAAGCATCACCCCGGCACTATTGTCTATGTGTTCGGCTTCTCGGATGTTGCTTTATATGAATCGGTTCCGAATTATGTCTTGGGTCAATGGTTGGGTTGCCCGGCTCCTGTGTTTGCCCTCTTACGTTCCGCCCGTTCGGCTAAAAGGGTAAAGGGAGAACCACTGTGATTGTGCTTCCAGCTCGCCTGGTCAAGTATCTCAGTGGAGAAAGCCGAAAACTGACTGTCATAATAAGCGAGAACCGGTCTGCAATCCGAGCATAGGTGTCAAACTAAAAATCGATAGAGGTTATTTCGTGTTATGCGAGGGGTTTGTACTATTACAAACCATGTGATGCTGGTTTCAACCTCGGTGTATCCGAATATCACAAAACACTGGGGGCTCGTCATCAGCCCCCGCAGTTAAGCTCCTACGGCTAAGTGAATGCACTAAAGCATCATAGTCCGATTGCCTTGTTCCCCTCGCACTACCGCCTTCAGGCACCGATACGTCCGCTAAGGGTCACAGTGTGGAGGTAGAAACACCTCGTGTTGCATCTACATGGGGGCTGAAGCCGACGACTCGCAACTTTCAGATAAAACGGCCACACAGGAGTCAAAATAATACAAAGCTTAAAGACATGATAAATCATGCAACCACATTATAAAGCGGAACAGTCATCGGATACATGAAAAAACATCCGTTCATACATTACATCTTTAGGGCATTGAGCTTCTATCGCCCGAGCACCATCCATCACGGTGGCAAAGTATTTCTCGGGGCACCTATGCTCCTTCCCAGGGGGTGGAGGCGCGGTGGCCATCTCGGTTGGCTTTATCTTCGGCCAGTGCACCATGGTCCTCGCAAAGGCCATCCGAGCTCCCTCGATGCACGTAGAACGCTTTAGAGCGTCAATCCGAGGCACAGCGTCGCACAGTTTCTGCACCAAGCCGAAGTAACTGCTCGGCAACGGCTCTGCAGGCCACAGCCAGATGCAGAGCTCCCTCATGGCCGGCTCCGCCATCCTGTGCAGCTCCATTAAATGTTTCATCTGCTTGCTCAGGAGGGGAGGATGCTCGGGGGCTTGAAATTGTGCCCAGAACAGCCGAGGCTCGACATCCCCATCCCGAGAGGCGAAGTATCTGTTCGCGTCCGCTGCACTCCTCGGGAGGTCCATAAAGGCGCCTGAGGAACGCCACACCCGGGTGAGCAATGCAAACCTGTTACCACCAAAGGCACACTGCAGTAAGTACGGCTTACCATCTGCGATCGCTTGACTTGGCGGAGTTCTTCTTCAAAGAACCGCCTATCAACTCGCTCCGATTTGAGTTCGGATTTCAGCGAGGATAGTTCGGTGGCCTGGTCCTCGTTCTTTTGCTCAAGGGCCTCGCACTTCATGCTAGCATCCTTGACCTCCAGCTGCACCTCTACCACCCGGGCCTCATGCTTGTCGCTCACGGCCTTTAACGCCGACAGGTCGGCTGCCGCTCGTTCGGCCGCCGCCTTCTCATCCGCGGCCTCCTGCTTTGCCTTCGCCAACTCGGCCTTGAGGTTCTCGACCTCCGCGGCCACAACTGTTGTAACAATGAGTAATTAACACTTAGGGATAACAATCCGGATATCTCAACCAATGAGGATGGACTAATAGACCCGAATGATACAATTCGGAGTCACCTTGCGTCTCGTCGAACCTCTTGTTTAGGCGATCGAGCTCCTCATCGGAGCTCTTGAGCTTCCGGTTTAGCTCGGCAAGCTCCCCTGCGTTGGCGGCCGCCGCCGATGACGAGGCCTGCAAAAACAACTTATGCGCATTAAAACTCTCGAGCTGTCGGATTCAGACCCTCTGCTAAGTACTCTGGGGTGCCTTGAGCATCGTTCCTAGTATTCGGATATTTGACCCCCGGGTGGGTTTTTCAAACTCACCCAGGGCTCGGGGGCTACTACACTTATAAGGATTGCATAAACTAGGAAAATTAACTTTTTATAGAAATAAGAGTATTACGTGGCTCACCTTGAAGCCCGTCAAGAGATCGTTGAAGGCCTCTTTCAGTCCGCTATCAACGGACTGAATGCCTTGGAAAACTGCAACCATAAGGGCACGGTGATCTTCGGCGATGGAGGAGCCGGATAAAGATTCCTGCATCTCGGATGGCCACCCAGTCATGGGCGGCACCGGTGGTGACCGGTCAGCCCTCCCTCCGGTGGGGGATTGGGCTGGCGGCCCTGGAGGCATAGAGCGCTCCGGAGATGGCCTCGGAGGGGACTCGACCAGACTTGGTCCCCCCTCCTTAGTTGCCAGGGGAGTTTCCTTCTCCTGGTCTTCGGCGGCCGAGGTATTAACCTCAGCCATAACGTCGTCACCCCCGCCGCTGGTGTTCGGCTCAGAAGGAGCCAGGCGCGATAACACCTCTGCGGCCTCCTTCGAGACCTCAGGCGGCGTAGGATGAGACGCAGTCCCACTCTCCGCCAGGTCGGTGGGCAGAGACTCCCCGTCTGAAATTTGGTCGGTGGGGAGATCGCGTGGTGGGCTGCAAATTGAAAGACGTTCGCCCATTTAACATTAAAAACTCCATATAAGTGATCCAGAGGGTCTTCGGATCCATACCTCTGGGCTGGGGGCTTAACCCTTGGGTTCCTTCGGGGAACCCTCTCGAAATCCTTAGACTCCTTATCGGAGTTCGAGTTATCGTCGGCCAGGATAGCCTTTGCCCGGCATGTCCTCTTCGGGGCAGGAGGAGGTAGGTCCTCCGTGGCGTCCGCTCACGCCGCCCTTTTCCTTGTGAGTGGGGAGCCGCACTCCCCTTCGTCCTCATGCTCTTCCTCGTGAGTGGAAGAGGCATGGGTCACCTCGGACTTAGTGTCCGGAAGACCCCTTTGACGAAGACCCTCTCAGGCCTCCTTTTTCTCCCCTTTCTTCTTCTTCTTCTCCTTCCTCTCTGGCGCCAAATACGGCGCCACGACGAGCATCTCCGTCAACAGATCCGATCGAGGGTCTTTGGGCTGCGGGGCCGGACAGTCAATTTGCACGGCCTTGCTTAGCCATTTCTGCGAAGATGAGGGAGAAGAGGTTCAGCTCTTTGTAAAAAAATAGGGCCGGAGAATTAAAATTTTATCATACCTTGGTAGGAGGGGTCTCGGCGTCCAGATCGGTGTCCTCCTCCTCGGCCGGCCAGCTCTTCTGGGGCTTGAATAGCACTTTCCACAATTTCTCGTGGGTAGTGCGGAAGAATTGACTCACGGTGGCTAGGTCCTCGAGCTGATAAGCCCACATTGGAGAGGCCCGGTGCTGGCAGGGGAGGAGATGGCGGTGGAGCATAACCTGGATCACGTTGACCAGTTCGATCTTGGCCTCAATCATCAAGGAGATGCACTTCTGCAGCGATTTTTCCTCTGCGGCCGACCCCCAGTCAAGGCCCTTCTTGAGCCACGAGGTTAGCCTCGCGGGGGGTCCGGATCTGAACTCCGCAGGTGCCGCCCAATCTGTGCTCCTTGGTTCGGTGATGTAGAACCGCCCCTCCACAATCCGCGTGCGCGCCCGCAACTGTCTTCGGCTTGACATTGAACACCTTGAGCCACGGGCCAAAGTGCGGCTGAACCCGCAGGAAGGCTTCACAGACGATGATGAACGCCGATATGTGCATGAAGGAGTTCGGGGGGAGGTCATGAAAATCCAACCCGTAAAAGAACATGAGGCCCCTGACGAAGGGGTGGAGCGGGAAGCCCAGTCCCCGGATGAAATGGGGGACAAACACCACCCTCTCGCCCGGTTTCGGTGTGGGAACCACCTGATTCGCCTCTAGAGCGCGGTGGGCGATGTTGGCGAAGAGGTAGCCGGCACGCTTTAGCTTCCGAATGTCGTTGTCGGTGACAGAGGAAGCTTCCCACTTGCCCATGGAGACTGAACCCGCCATGGCCGAACTCGGAGGGAATACTGACGAAGAACTGGATCTGGGCTCTCGGAGCTTGGGAAGGTCGAGGAGGCAAAGGGTGCGAATTGGGAGCATGAATAGGCCATAATACCAAGAGCCTCCCTCTTACTGCGCCGCAGGCCTCGCCACTTCCCAAAACAATCATGCCGTTATGCGCGCGTGGGATAGCCCAGGGCATTGGGCATATCCCGTAATAAACGGGACACGATCTACACGTTGATAAGGCGTTCCAATGGAGAAACGGCCTCGAACCGCGAATTGAGTTTTTTGTAACCGGCTCAGCGGTCGTGATGGGCCACGACCCTTCGTCAGAAAGGTTGTCAGGAAATACTATTCACACTTTGACGTTTGGCCTTCGAGGTTAAGCGACTTATGGCGCCCGGATAACTATTTGTTCGGATAACTACATATCATCGGCGGCCGAGTTAGAACCAGCCGATCATAAAAGGGGAAAAGAACTCACCCCACAAGCCGGAGACTCTGATCACTCCGATCACTCAAAGTTGCTAGTGTCCTGGCGTTGGGGGCTAGTTCGGGGGCTACTGAGGGAGTCCTGGACTAAGGGGTCCTCGGGCCGCCGGCTTATCTCTCATAGGCCGGCTTGGTGGGCCGCTCTCTGGTTATCGCAGGAAGGGCCAGGATATGCGGCGACCCCATATTCTAGAAGGAAACCTCCGAAGACGCGGCGTGCACTCCAAGTCAAGATGAGAGGATCGGCGTCTTTACTTCCGGCTAGAGACTTCTCATGTGTAAACCCTAGGTACCCCCGGTGTCTATATAAACCAGAGGGTTTAGATTGTAGAGGGCAGACAAGCTCATCTAGGGTTTTGGCTACTTGATCTCGAGGTAGATCGACTATGTAATCTTCATACACATCAATACAACCAAGCAGGACGTAGGGTTTTACCTCCATAGGAGGGCCCGAACCTGGGTAAACATCCTCTCCTTCGTCCCCTATTACCCATCGATCCTAATCTCATAGCTCAGGACCCCCTACCCGAGATCCGCCAGTTTTGACACCGACAGCGGGCGCACGCCGGCGAGTTCTGGTCGCAGTCAGGATGATGCAGCGGCCTGGCTTAAGAAGACGGCGTGGTCCGGTCGGTGCGGCGGAGCTCCGGTCGCGCGGGCGTCTAGAGGAAGAAGAAGAGAAGGCGGCAGTGGGGGAAAGTGAAAAGGATGCCCCCCCCCCCCGCGCCTATTTATAAGGGGGATGGAAAGGCAACAGTGCAGCGCGGGAATCTAGGAGACAAAATGATGATTGACCAAGAAAATGCCTCGATTCTCGGGTGGACTAGTTAATACAAAGATCCTATGTGATATCATTAAGATCATTTGGATTTACTAGAGGTGACGTCATCCATTTCTACATGGCGGGTCATGAAGGTTTCTTTCGGGACAGGTGGTTATGAGGAACGCAAGACTCGCGAACCAGAAGACTTGAAGATTGACATGAACAGGTTCAAATCAATCTGGGGCCTAATGTTGGGGATATAACCCCACGATGAGACCCGCCCTTGTAGGGCCGGGTCATGAAGTTGGTGGCTTAGCAGTGAGGCCTTAAACGGGCAAGAAGAATAAGACAAGGCCTGGAAGTGACTTGCCAGACGGGCCTGGCGGAGGCCCAGAGCTGGAAGGATCCGTGTGACCCGGAGGCGTAAGCCGTCGGGAGACGGCTTGCCAGATAAGGCAAGGTTATTTAGAGATAAGGTCGGTTACTAGATGTAACCCGGCCCGGACTCTTCTAAGCCTAGGGCCTCGACATGTATATATAAAGGCGGGTTCCCTGGGCAGCTTGAGATACGAAACCTTTGATCGAGTGCTAGGTCAAGCAAATCCGCTCCCTTGTAACCGATACCCAATCAATACAACTAAAAGCAGGACGTAGGCTATTACCTCCTTTGAGAGGGGCCGAACTTGGGTAAACCTGTGTCTTTCGGCCCGATCAACCCCTTCGAGTTAACCACCGCAGCGATGGCTTCCCCCCTGAGCCCTTGCACTAGGACATTTGTCGTGATAAAACCACGACAGTAACCATCAAGAGTTTATTTTTATGACGACGCTTCAGTGACGGTGGGGGTGACGACCGGAAAACGTCGCCGGGGTATTTTTCGTGAAAAACGGTTATACTGTTGGAAATATGCCCTAGAGGCAATAATAAAGTGATTATTATTATATTTCCTTGTTTATGATAATCGTTTATTATCCATGCTATAATTGTATTGATTGGGAACACAAATACATGTGTGGATACATAGACAACACTGTGTCCCTAGTATGCCTCTAGTAAACTAGCTCGTTGATCAAAGATGGTCAAGGTTCTCTAGCCATAGACATGAGATGTCATTTGATAACGGGATCACATCATTAGGAGAATGATGTGATGGACAAGACCCAAACTATGAATGTAGCATATGATCGTGTCAGTTTATTGCTATACTTTTCTGCATGTCAAGTATCAGTTCCTATGACCATGAGATCATGCAACTCACTGACACTGGAGGAATAGCTTGTGTGTATCAAACGTTGCAACGTAACTGGGTGACTATAAAGATGCTCTACAGGTATCTCTGAGGGTGTCTGTTGAGATGGCATGGCTCGAGACAGGGATTTGTTACTCTGTGTGATGGAGAGGTATCTCAGGGCCCACTCGGTAATACAACATCACAATAAGCCTTGCAAGCAATGTGACTAAAGAGTTAGCCACGGGATCTTGTATTATGGAATGGGTAAAGAGACTTGCCGGTAACGAGATTGAACTAGGTATAGAGATACCGACGATCGAATCTCGGGCAAGTAACATACCAAAGAACAAAGGGAACAACATACGGGATTAACTGAATCCTTGCCATAGAGGTTCAACCGATAAAGATCTTCGTAGAATATGTAGGAACCAATATGGGCATCCAGGTCCCGCTATTGGTTATTGACCATAGAGGTGTCTCGGTCATGTCTACATTCTTCTCGAACCCGCAGGGTCTGCACACTTAACGTTCGGTGACGTTTCGGTAGTATTGAGTTATGTATGGTGGTGACCGAAGGTTGTTCGGAGTCCCGAATGAGACCCCGGACGTCACAAGGAGCTTCGGAATGGTCCAGAGGTAAAGATTGATATATAGGAAATCCCGTTTTGGTCTCCGGAAAAGTTTGGGGCACTTCCGGTAGTGTACCGGGAGTGACGAATGGGTTCCGGGGGGTCCACCAAGTGGGGCCCACCCACCCCAAGGGTCACATAGGCCTAGGAGATGGCGCACCAGCCCCGGGTGGGCTGGACAACCAGCCCCTAGGAGGGCCTTGCGCAAGGGGTGGGGAAGGGGCCAAGATGGTTGGAGTCCTACTAGGATTCCACCTCCCTTGTGGGAGGTGGACTCCTCCCCCTTGTGGTGGTTCGGCCGAACCCCTAGGGGAAACCCTAGGGCTGCCTCCTCCTCCCTCCCTCCTATATATACTAGAGGGTTTTTGAGGGCAGCCCCTAACCTGAAAAGCCACGGCTGCCTCTCTCTCCCTCTAGATCCGTTCTCCACTAGATCGTCTTGGTTGTGCTTGGCGAAGCCCTCCCGGGACAGCACCACCACCACCGTCACCACGCCGTCGTGCTGCTAGAGTACTCATCTACCTCTCCGCTCCCTCTTGCTGGATCAAGAAGGCGGAGATCGTCATCGAGCTATAAGTGTGCTGAACGCGGAGGTCCCGTCCGTTCGGCGCTAGATCGGGACAGATCGTGATTGGATCGCAGGACGGCTTGCGATTTGGATTGCGAAGACGTTCGATTACATCAACCGCGTTTCTTAACGCTTCCCGCTTAGCGATCTACAAGGGTACGTAGATCCACTCTCCCTCTCGTAGATGCTCATCACCATGGATAGATCTTGCGTGTGCGTAGGAAATTTTTTGTTTCCCATGCAACGTTTCCCAACAGTGGCATCATGAGCTAGGTAATTGCGTAGATGAGATCACGAGTCGAACACAAAGGAGTTTGTGGGCATTGATATTCAGATTGCTTCCCTCCTTAGTATTTTCTTGATTCAGAGGTATTGTGGGATGAAGCGGCTCTGACCAACCTTACTCGTCCACGTACGAGAGACCGGTTCCATCGACTGACATGTAACTTTGTTGCATAAGATGGCTGGCGGGTGTCTGTCTCTCCCACTTTAGTTGAATCGGATTCGATAGAGGCGGTCCTTGTAGAAGGTGAAATAGCAACTTTTATATCACCGTTGTGGTTTTGCGTAGGTAAGAATCGTTCTTGCTAGATACCCATAGCAGCCTCGTAAAACATGCAACAACAAATTAGAGGACATCTAACTTGTTTTTGCAGGGTATGATGTGATATGATATGGCTAGAAACATGATGAGATATATGTGATGTATGAGATGATCATGTTTTGTATAGATTATCACGACTTGCATGTCAATGAGTACGGCAACCGGCAGGAGCCATAGGGTTGTCTTTAATTTGTTTTCGCCGTTTTTGCTTTACTTTATCGCTATGAGTTAGCAATAGTTGTAGAAGCAATAGTTGGCGCGACAACCTCATGGCGACACGTTGATGGAGATCAATATGATGGAGATCATGGTGTCATGCCGGTGACGATGGAGATCATGCCGGTGCTTTGGAGATGGAGATCAAAAGCACAAGATCATGACCATATCATGTCACTTATGATTTGCATGTGATGTTAATCCTTTTATGCATCTTATTATGCTTAGGACGATGGTAGCATTATAAGGTGATCCCTCACTAAAATTTCAAGATAAAATTCTGTTCTCCCCGAGTGTGCACCGTTGCGAAAGTTCGTCGTTTCGAGACACCACGTGATGATCTGGTGTGATAGACTCTACGTTCACATACAACGGGTGCAAGCCAGTGTTGCACATGCGGAACACTCGGGTTAAACTTGACGAGCCTAGCATGTACAAACATGGCCTCGGAACACAAGAGACCGAAAGGTCGAACATGAGTCATATAGTAGATATGATCAACATGGAGATGTTCACCATTGAAACCACCTCATCTCACGTGATGATCAGACTTGGGTTGGTGAATTTGGATCATGTGACACTCGAATGACCTAAGGGATGTCAATTTGAGTGGGAGTTTTTAAGTAATATGATTAACTAAACTCATTATCTTTAACAATAGTCTAAGTTTTCTTTGCAAAATTTATGTTGTAGATCAATGGCTCGCGCAGTAGCACCCCTGAATTTCAATGCGTTCCTAGAGAAAGCTAAGTTGAAAGATGATGGAAGTAACTTTGTAGACTGGGCCCGTAATATGAGGATTATCCTCACGGCTTTCCAAAAGGCTTATGTCCTTGATGCACCGCTCGGTGAACCACTCGCTCCAGTAGAGGCTGCAGACGTTGCGAACGCCTGGCGGGCACGTTCTGATGATTACTCAATAGTTCAATGTGCAATGTTGTATGGCTGAGAACCGGGACTTCAAAGACGTTTTGAACGTCATGGAGCATATGAGATGTTCCAGGAGTTGAAGTTTATCTTTGAGAAGAATGCCCGGATCGAGAGGTATGAGACCTCCGATAAGTTCAATGCTTGCAAAATGGAGGAGAACGGGTCTGTCAGTGAACATGTACTCAGCATGTCTGGGTATTCCAATCGTCTGGCGGAGTTGGTAATTGTTCTCCCGCTAGAGGCGATCACTGACAGAGTTCTTCAATCACTGCCACCTAGCTACAAAAGCTTCGTGTTGAACTATAACATGCAATGGATGAATAAGTCAGTCGCCGAGCTGTTTGCGATGTTGAAAGTAGCTGAGTTTGAGATTCAGAAGGAGCATCAAGTGCTGATGGTCAATAAAACCACTAGTTTCAAGAAGAATGGCAAGGGCAAGAAGGGTAACTCCAAGAAGAGTGGCAAAGCAGTTGCCCCTCCCGTGAGGAAACCCAAGGCTGGACCCAAGCCAGAAACTGAGTGCTTTCATTGCAAGGGACCTGGTCACTGGAAGCGGAACTGCCCCAAGTATCTAGCTGACAAGAAGGCGGCCAACACCAAACAAGGTATATATGATATACATGTTATTGATGTGTACCTTACCAACTCTCGTTGTAGTGCCTGGGTATTTGATACCGGTTCGGTTTCTCACATTTGCAACTCAAAGCAGGAACTACGGAATAGACGGAGGCTGGCAAAGGACAAAGTGACGATGCGCGTGGGAAATGGTTCCAAGGTTGCTGTGATCGCCGTCGTCACGCTCGCTCTTCGATTACCATCGGGATTAGTGATGAACCTGAATAATTGTTATTTAGTGCCTACGTTAAGCATGAACATTATATCTGGATCTTGTTTATTGCGAGACGGTTACTCATTTAAATCAGAGAATAATGGTTGTTCTATTTATATGAGTAATATCTTTTATGGTCATGCACCCATTGTGAGGAGTTTATTCTTATTGAATCTCGATAGTGATGATACACATGTTCATAACATTGATGCCAAAATATGTAGAGTTGATAATGATAGCACCACTTTCTTCTGACACTGCCGCTTAGGTCATATTGGTGTAAAACGCATGAAGAAGGTCCATGCTGATGGACTTTTGGAGTCACTTGATTTTGAATCACTTGACACATGTGAACCATGCCTCATGGGCAAGATGACTAAGACTCCGTTCTCTCGTACAATGGAACGGGCAAGTGACTTGTTGGAAATCATACATACTGATGTGTGCGGTCCGATGAGCATTGAGGCGCGCGGTGGATATCGTTATTTTCTCACCTTCACCGATGACTTAAGTAGATATGGGTATATTTACTTAATGAAACATAAGTCTGAAACGTTTGAAAAGTTCAAGCAATTTCAGAGTGAAGTTGAGAATCATCGTAACAAGAAGATTAAATTCCTACGATTTGATCGAGGAGGAGAATATCTGAGTTATGAGTTTGGCAATTGATACGTCTCCGCCGTATCTATAATTTTTGATTGTTTCATGCCAATATTATACAACTTTCACATATTTTTGGCAACATTTTATATGATTTATTGGACTAACCTATTGATCCAGTGCCGAGTGCCAGTTCCTGTTTGTTGCATGTTTTTTGTTTTGCAGAATTACCATATTAAACGAAGTCCAAACGCAATAAAAATTTACGGAGATTTTTTTTTGGAATATTTGTGAATTTTCAGAAGTGGAATCAATGCAAACGGAGGCCCACAGCCCCCGCGATACATCAGGGCGCGGCCAGGGGGCCCAACCGTGGCCTGGTGGGTGCTGCCCACCTCGTACGTCCGTTGGAGCTCTCCTTCGGGCGCAAGGAAGCTAATTTTTGGATAAAAATCCCCTCAAAATTTCAGCCCTATCGGAGTTACGAATCTCCAGGAATATAAGAAACGGTTTTTGGCCAGAAAACAGGAACGCGAAACAGAAGAGAACAGAGAGGGAGATCCAATCTAGGAGGGGCTCCTGCCCCTCCGCCGCCATGGCGGCCATGGACCAGAGGGGGAACTCTCCTCCCATATAGGGGGGGAGGCCAAGGAAGAAGAAGAAGGAGGGGGGCTCTCTCTCCCCCTCTCTCCCGGTGGCACCGGAACGCCGCCAGGGCAAGCATCGTGACGGCGATCTACTCCAACAACTTCGCCGCCGTCAACCCCAACTCTCTCCCCCTCTATGGAGCGGTGTAACTCCCCTTCTCCCCGCTGTAATCTCTACTTAAACATGGTGCTCAACTCCATATACTATTTACTAATGATATATGGCTATCCTATGATGTTTGAGTAGATCCGCTTTGTCCTATGGGCTAATTGATGATTGTGGTTGGTATGATTGTATATTTTATTATGGTTCTGTCCTACAGTGCCCTCCGTCTCGCGCAAACATGAGGGATCTTCGCTGTATGGTGTTGCAATGTGTTCATGATTTGCCTATGGTGGGTTGCTTGAGTGACAGAAGCATAAACCCGAGTAAGTGGGTTGTTGCATATGGGAGTAAAGAGGACTTGATACTTAATGCTATGGTTGAGTTTTACCTTAATGATCTTTAGTAGTTGCAGATGCTTGCTAGAGTTCCAATCATAAGTGCATATGATCCAAGTAGAGAAAGTATGTTAGCTCATGCCTCTCCCTCATGTAAAATTGCAAGAATGATTACCGGTCTAGTTATCAATTGCCTAGGGACAAATAACCTTCTTGATTGACAAAAGCTTTCTACTAAACAACTAACTTTTATTATCTTGCAATTTACTTGTAGTTTTATTCCTGCTAAGTACTTTTAGTGTTATTCGTGCAAACTATCCTTTCACCTACAAAGTAGTTTCATACTTGTTCTAGATAAAGCAAGCATTAGCGTGCGTAGAGTTGTATCGGTGGTCGATAGAACTTGAGGGAATATTTGTTCTACCTTTAGCTCCTCGTTGGGTTCGACACTCTTATCAAAAAAGGCTACAAACGATCCCCTACACTTGTGGGTTATCAAGACCTTTTTCTGGCGCCGTTGTCGGGGAGCAATAGCGTGGGGTGAATATTCTCATGTGTGCTTGTTTGCTTTATCACTAAGTAATTTTTATTTTCTGTTATTAGTTGTTTTATATCTTTAGTCATGGATATGGAACACGAAACACAAAAAAATTTAGTGGTACTTGCTACTCATGGAGATGGGGAACCTCCTAAAACCCTCGAAACTAGTTATTTGAAACACGTTAATTACTCCTTTGATAATCCCGAGAAATCCTCAAGGAACTTTATAATGGGATACACATTGGATCAACGTGAGTACTTTAGGGATTATCGCTTATCTAAAAAAGGGAAACACTTATGGGATCAAATTAGAATACTGGAATGGTTTGCTTGGGATGCATGCTCGAGATGTGACTTTACTTGTTGCTCTAAGATAGAAGCTCGACACCTTCCATTTCAATGTAAATTTAATGATAATGAAACCTTGGCTTCTTATGCTAAAGGTATTTATGATTACTATGATGTGGAACGAATAGAAGAATTTGTTGCTTTTAAAGGTGCTTATGAAATTGCTTCTTTGCTTGAAAAGTATGACGATGATGTTCCTTACGAATCTGAAATTTTTGACATACTTAAATATTGCTATGATAATTATGAATACAATGCTGATATTATTGAATTTATTGAGATTATGTCCACTTCCTTGGAAGAGACTAATATTTTGCAGGGACCTATGGAAGAAGAAGTTGCTGAAACTGTGAGCTCATTAGATGAAAAAGATGAGGAGGAGAGCGAAGAACAAACGGAGGAATAGCGGATTAGCTACCCGTGCCCACCTTCTAATGAGAGTAACTCTTCAACTCATACATTGTTTAATTACCCTTTGTGCTTACCGAAGGATGAATGCCATGATGAATGCTATGATGATTGCTATGATCCCATGGATTCATTTGAAATATCCCTTTTTGATGAACTTGATGCTTGCTATGCTTGTGGCCATGATGCCAATATGAATTATGCTTATAAATACGAACTTGCTATAGTTCCTTATGTTAAGCATGAAATTGTTGCTATTGCACCCACACATGATAGTCCTGTTATCCTTTTGAATTCTCCCAACTACACTATATCGGAGAAGTTTGCTCTTATTAAGGATTATATAGATGGGTTGCGTTTAGATACTACACATGATGATTTTGATGAATATAATATGCATGTTCTTGATGCTCCTACTTGCAATTATTATGAGAGAGGAACTACATCTTCACCTCTTTATGTTTCCAATAGTATGAAATTGCAAGAAACCGTTCATACTATGCATTGGCCTTTACTTAATTTGCATGAATTGTTCTTGTATGACATGCCGATGCATAGGAAGAGAGTTAGACTTCGTTGTCACATGATATATATCACATTGTGCTCACTACTAAATTACAAATCATTGTTGATTAAAATTGGCTTTGATATACCTTGGGATCCGGGTGGATCTATTACTTGAGCACTTTATGCCTAGCTTAATGGCTTTAAAGAAAGCGCTGCCAGGGAGACAACCCGGAAGTTTTAGAGAGTCATTTTATTCTGTTGTGTGCTTTTATTAAGTTTAAAAACAAAAAAATATAGGGGGAACCTAAAACTTCACAAAAGGAAAGGTGAAAGTGAGAGAGATGATGAGCATCGTTGAAGTGGGGGACGTCCTTGAACTTTTGTTCATGCCCATGGAAACTTTGTGAATCTTGAATCACGGAAACTTTTACAACAAAAATAATTACCCCCTTGTACAAATCCATTGTATTATAAAAATAATGTGCCAAGATTTGCCTTTAGGATGATTAGATTGTTTGTTGGTATGTGCGGTGTAAAACAGAAACTTTGGCTGTAGTGCGTGAATTTTCATTTTTTACTGGAACGTCAAAAGTTTCTGAATTTTTTACACAGTATTTCTATACAAAATGTTTCATTTGTCCTAATTTTTTAGAATTTGTGGAGTTACAGAAGTATGGTCAAAGTTCAGATTACTACAGACTGTCCTGTTTAAGATAGATTGTGTTTTTGATGCATTGTTTTGCTTGTTTTGATGAAACTATCAATTTTATCGGTGGTATAAGCCATAGAAAAGTTATAATACAGAAGGGATAATGCAAATATAAAATATGAATTGGTTTGCAACAGTACTTAAAGTAGTATTTTGCTTTATTATACTAACGGATCTTACCAGTCTTCTGTTAAGTTTTGTGTGGATGAAGTGTTCGAAGATCGAGGAAGTCTCGATATGAGGAGAAGAAGGAGAGGCAAGAGTTCAAGATTGGGGATGCCCAAGGCACCCCAAGTAAATATCCAAGGAGACTCAAGCGTCTAAGCTTGGGGATGCCCCGGAAGGCATCCCATCTTTCTTCAACAAGTATCGGTATGTTTTCGGATTCGTTTCATTCATGTGATATGTGCAAATCTTGGAGCGTCTTTTCTGTTTAGTTTTCACTTTTCTTTTATGCACCATGCTGGTATGAGATAGTCCATGGTTGATTTATAGAATGCTCATTGCACTTCACTTATATCTTTTGAGTATGGCTTTATAGAATGCTTCATGTGCTTCACTTATATCATTTGAAGTTTGGATTGCCTGTTTCTATTCACATAGAAAACCGTTATTTGAAGAATGCTCTTTTGCTTCACTTATATTTATTAGAGCATGGTCTTTTGTAGAAAGAATTAAACTCTCTTGCTTCACTTATATCTATTTAGAGAGTTAACAGGAATTGGTCATTTGCATGGTTAGTCATAAAATCCTACATAAAACTTAGGGATCACTGAATATGACATGTTTGATTCCTTGCAATAGTTTTGCGATATAGAGATGATAATATGTGGGAGGTACTAGTGGATGATTGTGTTTAGTAAGATATTGGTGTTAAGGTTTTTGATTCCCGAAGCATGCACGTATAGTCTCCCGTTATGCTAGGAAGTTGGAGCACAATTTATCCTTGATTGTCTATCTTTGTGTGAAGGTCGGGGGCGCGCGATGGTTAACTCCTACCAACCTCCCCCGTAGGAGCATGCGTAGTAATACTTTGCTTTGAGAGAGCTAATAAATCTTTTGCAAAAAGTATGTGAGTTCTTTATGACTAATGTGAGTCCATGGATTATACGCACTCTTACCTTTCCGCAATTTGCTAGCCTCTATGGTACCGTGCATTGCCCTTTCTCACCTCGAGAGTCGGCGCAAACTTCGCCGGTGCATCCAAACCCCGTGATATGATACGCTCTATCACACATAAGCCTTATTATATATTCCTCAAACAGCCACCATACCTACCTATTATGGCATTTCCATAGCCATTCCGAGATATATTGCCATGCAACTTCCACCGCCTCCGTTTTGATGACTTGAGCATTCATTGTCATATTGCATTACACGATCGTAAGATAGCTAGCATGATGTTTTCATGGCTTGTCCGTTTTTTGATATCCTTGCTATGCTAGATCATTGCATTCATATAGGGTCATACTTTGTTCTACTATCGTTGTAATATTGAGTTGTAAGTAAATAGAAGTGTGATGATCATCATTATTCATTATTAGAGCATGCCCCAGTGATGAAAGGATGATGGAAACTATGATTCCCCCACAAGTCGGGATGAGGCTTCGGACAAAGAAAGAAAAAAATAAAAAAATAGAAAAAAAGGAAAAGAAAAAAATATAAAAAATATAAAAAAATGAAAGAAGTACAAGGGGCATGCTAATTCCACACTTGTGCTCAAAGTAGCACCATGTTTTTCATATAGAGAGTCTCCTGTGTTGTCACTTTCATATACTAGTGGGAATTAGATGCATACCCATTTAGTTTTCATATTGAGCTTTCATACACTTATAGCACTTAGTGCATCCGTTGCATGGCAATCCCTACTCCTCGCATTGATATCTATTGATGGGCATCTCCATAGCCCGTTGATACGCTGAGTTGATGCGAGACTTTCTTCTCCACTTTTACCCCTTTGAAACCTACCACCATATTCTATTCCACCCATAGTGCTATATCCATGGCTTGCGCTCATGTATTGCGTGAGAGTTGAAAGTGCAGAAGCGCGTTTAAAAGTATGAACCAATTGCTTGGCTGACACCGGGGTAGTACATGATTTATACTTTGTGTTAAGAAGACAGAGCATGACAAGGCTATATGATTTTGTAGGGATAGCGTTCTTTAGCCTTGATATTTTGAAAGTCATGATTGTTTGTTGGGATGCCTGAGTATTAATGTCTTTATGTCAAAACTAGACTATTGCTTTGAATCACTTGTGTCTTAATATTCATGCCATGATTAGATATATGATCAAGATTATGCTAAGCAGCATTCCACATCAAAAATTATCTTTTTTTATCATTTACCTACTCGAGGACGAGCAGGAATTAAGCTTGGGGATGCTGATACGTCTCCATCGTATCTATAATTTTTTATTGTTTCATGCCAATATTATACAACTTTCACATATTTTTGGCAACATTTTATATGATTTATTGGACTAACCTATTGATCGAGTGCCCAGTGGCAGTTCCTGTTTGTTGCATGTTTTTCGTTTCGCAGAATTACCATATCAAACGAAGTCCAAACGCGATAAAAATTTAAGGAGATTTTTTTGGAATATTTGTGAATTTCGAGAAGTGGTATCAACGCAAACGGAGGCCCACAGCCCCCACGATACATCAGGGCGCGACCAGGGGGCCCAACCGCGGCCTGGTGGGTGCTGCCCAACTCGTACGTCGGTTGGAGCTCTCCTTCTGGCGCAAGGAAGCTAATTTTTGGATAAAAATCCCCTCACAAATTTCAGCCCGATCGGAGTTACGGATCTCCGGGAATATAAGAAACGGTTTTCGGCCAGAAAACAGGAACGCGAAACAGAAGAGAACAGAGAGGGAGATCCAATCTAGGAGGGGCTCCTGCCCCTCCGCCGCCATGGCGGCCATGGACCAGAGGGGGAACTCTCCTCCCATCTAGGGAGGAGGCCAAGGAAGAAGAATAAGTAGGGGGCTCTCTCCCCCTCTCTCCCGGTGGCACCGGAACGCCGCCGGGGCAAGCATCGTGACGGCGATCTACTCCAACAACTTCGCCGCCGTCAACACCAACTCTCTCCCCCTCTATGCAGCGGTGTAACTCCCCTTCTCCCCGCTGTAATCTCTACTTAAACATGGTGCTCAACTCCATATACTATTTACTAATGATATATGGCTATCCTATGATGTTTGAGTAGATCCGCTTTGTCCTATGGTCTAATTGATGATCGTGGTTGGTATAATTGTATATTTTATTATGGTGCTGTCCTACGGTGCCCTCCGTCTCGCGCAAACGTGAGGGATCCTCGCTATAGGGTGTTGCAATGTGTTCATGATTTGCCTATGGTGGGTTGCTTGAGTGACAGAAGCATAAACCCGAGTAGGTGGGTTGTTGCATATGGGAGTAAAGAGGACTTGATACTTAATGCTATGGTTGGGTTTTACCTTAATGATCTTTAGTAGTTGCGGATGCTTGCTAGAGTTCCAATCATAAGTGCATATGATCCAAGTAGATAAAGTATGTTAGCTCATGCCTCTCCCTCATGTAAAATTGCAAGAATGATTACCGGCCTAGTTATCAATTGCCTAGGGACAAATAACCTTCTTGATTGACAAAATCTTTCTACTAAACAACTAACTTTTATTATCTTGCAATTTACTCATAGTTTTATTCGTACTAAGTACTTTTAGTGTTATTCGTGCAAACTATCCTTTCACCTACAAAGTAGTTTCATACTTGTTCTAGGTAAAGCAAGCATTAGCGTGCGTAGAGTTGTATCGGTGGTCGATAGAACTTGAGGGAATATTTGTTCTACCTTTAGCTCCTCGTTGGGTTTGACACTCTTACTTATCGAAAAAGGCTACAAACGATCCCCTACACTTGTGGGTTATCAGCAATCACTTAAGACAATGTGGAATTGTTTCACAATTGACACCGCCTGGAACACCACAACGTAATGGTGTGTCCGAACGTCGTAATCGAACCTTATTGGATATGGTGCGGTCTATGATGTCTCTTGCCGATTTGCCACTATTGTTTTGGGGTTATGCGTTAGAGACAACTGCATTCACTTTAAATAGGGCACCATCTAAATCCGTTGAGACGACGCCATATGAACTGTGGTTTGGCAAGAAACCAAAGTTGTCATTTCTAAAAGTTTGGGGATGTGATGCTTATGTCAAAAAGCTTCAGCCTGAAGAGCTAGAACCCAAAGCGGAGAATGCGTCTTCATAGGATACCCAAAAGAGACGGTTGGGTATACCTTCTATCTCAGATCCGAAGGCAAAGTGTTTGTCGCAAAGAACGGGTCATTTCTCAAGAAAGAGTTTCTCTCGAAAGAATTGAGTGGGAGGAAAATAGAACTTGATGAGGTCGTTGAACCTTTACTTCAACCAGAGAGTAGCGCAGCGCAGAAAGATGTTTCTGTAGAGCCTACATCGGTTGAAGATGAAGCTGATGATGGTGATCATGAGGTTTCGGATCAAGTTGCTATCGAACATCGTAGGTCGACAAGGGCACGTACTACTCCTGAGTGGTACGGTAACCCTGTCTTAGAGGTCATGTTGTTGGACAACGATGAACCTACGAGCTATGGAGAAGAGGTGGTGGGCCCGGATTCGGAGAAATGGTTAGAGGCCATGAAATCCGAGATGAGATCCATGTATGAAAACAAAGTATGGACTTTGGAAGTATTACCTGAAGGGTGAAAGGCCATTCAGAGCAAATGGATCTTTAAGAAGAAGACGGACACAAACGGTAAGCTCACCGTCTATAAAGCTCGATTTGTGGGAAAGGGTTTTTCACAAGTTCAAGGAGTTGACTACGATGAGACCTTCTCACCCGTAGCGATGCTTAAGTCCGTCAGAATCATGTTAGCAATAGCTGCATTTTTCTATTATGAAATTTGGCAGATGGATGTCAAAACAGCGTTCCTTAACGGTTTCCTTAAGGAAGAGTTGTATATGATGCAACCAGAAGGTTTTGTCGATCTAGAGAATGCTGACAAAGTTTGCAAACTCCAGCGATCCATTTATGGACTGGTGCAAGCATCTCGGAGTTGGAATCTTCGCTTTGATGAGGTGATCAAAGAGTTCGGGTTTATACAAGTTTACGGAGAAGCTTGTATTTACAAGAAAGTGAGTGGGAGCTCTATAGCGTTTCTAATATTATATGTGGATGACATATTGCTGATTGGAAACAATATAGAAATGTTGGAAAGCGTGAAGGAATATTTGAACAAGAGTTTTTCAATGAAGGACCTAGGAGAATCTGCTTTCATATTAGGCATCAAGATCTATAGAGATAGATCGAGACGCTTAATAGGACTTTCACAGAGCACATACCTTGACAAAGTTTTGAAGAAGTTCAAAATGGATCAGTCCAAGAAGGGGTTCTTGCCTGTATTGCAAGGTGTGAAGTTGAGTAAGACTCAATGCCCATTGACTACAGAAGATAGAGAAAAGATGAGTGTCATCCCCTATGCTTCAGTCATAGGCTCTATCATGTATGCAATGCTGTGCACAAGACCTGATGTCAGCCTTGCCATAAGTATGGCCGGAAGGTTTCAAAGCGATCCAGGAATGGAACACTGGACAGCGGTCAAGAATATCCTGAAGTACCTGAAAAGGACTAAGGACATGTTTCTCGTTTATGGAGGTGATCAAGAGCTCGTCGTAAAGGGTTACGTCGATGCAAGCTTTGACACTGATCCGGATGACTCTAAGTCTCAAACCGGATACGTATTTATTCTCAATGGGGGAGCGGTAAGCTGGTGCACTTCCAAGCAGAGCGTGGTAGCTGATTCTACATGCGAAGCGGAGTACATCGTTGCCTCGGAGGCGGCGAAGGAAGGTGTCTGGATGAAGGAGTTCATGACAGATCTTGGAGTAGTGCCTAGTGCACTGGGCCCAATGACTCTGTTCTATGACAACACTGGTGCCATTGCTCTGGCCAAGGAACCAATGTTTCACAAGAGGACCAGACACATAAAGCGACGCTTCAATTCCATCCGCGATTACATCAAGGAAGAGGACATAAATATTTGCAAAGTGCACACGGATCTGAATGTCGTAGACCCGTTGACTAAACCTCTTCCAAGGGCTAAACATGATCAACACCAGAACTGTATGGGTGTTAGATTCATTACAATGTAAATCACACAATGATGTGAGCTAGATTATTGACTCTAGTGCAAGTGGGAGACTGTTGGAAATATGCCCTAGAGGCAATAATAAAGTGATTATTATTATATTTCCTTGTTCATGATAATCGTTTATTATCCATGCTATAATTGTATTGATTGGGAACACAAATACATATGTGGATACATAGACAACACTGTGTCCCTAGTATGCCTCTAGTAGACTAGCTCGTTGATCAAAGATGGTCAATTTTTCCTAGCCATAGACATGAGATGTCATTTGATAACGGGATCACATCATTAGGAGAATGATGTGATGGACAAGACCCAAACTATGAACGTAGCATATGATCGTGTCAGTTTATTGCTATAGTTTTCTGCATGTCAAGTATCTGTTCCTATGACCATGAGATCATGCAACTCACTGACACCGAAGGAATACCTTGTGTGTATCAAACGTCGCAACGTAACTGGGTGACTATAAAGATGCTCTACAGGTATCTCCGAGGGTGTCTGTTGAGCTGGCATGGATCGAGACTGGGATTTGTTACTCCGTGTGACGGAGAGGTATCTCAGGGCCCACTCGGTAATACAACATCACAATAAGCCTTGCAAGCAAAGTGACTAAAGAGTTAACCACGGGATCTTGTATTACGGAACGAGTAAAGAGACTTGCCGGTAACGAGATTGAACTAGGTATAGAGATACCGACGATCGAATCTCGGGCAAGTAACATACCGAAGAACAAAGGGAACAACATACGGGATTAACTGAATCCTTGACATAGAGGTTCAACCGATAAAGATCTTCGTAGAATATGTAGGAACCAATATGGGCATCCAGGTTCCGCTATTGGTTATTGACCGTAGAGGTGTCTCGGTCATGTCTACAGAGTTCTCGAACCCGCGGGGTCTGCACACTTAACGTTCGGTGATGTTTCGGTAGTATTGAGTTATGTATGGTGGTGACCGAAGGTTGTTCGGAGTCCCGGATGAGATCCCGGACGTCACGCGGAGCTACCTCCGGACCATTCCGAAGCTCTGCGTGACGTCTGGGATCTCATCCGGGACTCCGAACAACCTTCGGTCACCACCATACATAACTCAATACTACCAAAACATCACCGAACGTTTAGTGTGCAGACCCTGCGGGTTCGAGAACTATGTAGACATGACCGAGACACCTCTACGGTCAATAACCAATAGCGGGACCTGGATGCCCATATTGGTTCCCACATATTCTACGAAGATCTTTATCGGTTGAACCTCTATGTCAAGGATTCAGTTAATCCCGTATGTTGTTCCCTTTGTTCTTCGGTATGTTACTTGCCCGAGATTGGATCATCGGTATCTCTATACCTAGTTCAATCTCGTTACCGGCAAGTCTCTTTACTCGTTACGTAATACAAGATCCCGTGGCTAACACTTTAGTCACATTGCTTGCAAGGCTTATTGTGATGTTGTATTACCGAGTGGGCCCTGAGATACCTCTCCGTCGTACGGAGTAACAAATCCCAGTCTCGATCCATGCCAGCTCAACAGACACCTTCGGAGATACCTGTAGAGCATCTTTATAGTCACCCAGTTATGTTGTGACGTTTGATACACACAAGGTATTCCTCCGTTGTCAATGAGTTGCATGATCTCATGGTCATAGGAACTGATACTTGACATGCAGAAAACAATAGCAATAAACTGACACGATCATATGCTACGTTCATAGTTTGGGTCTTGTCCATCACATCATTCTCCTAATGATGTGATCCTGTTTATCAAATGACATCTCATGTCTATGGCTAGGAAACCTTGACCATCTTTGATCAACAAGCTAGTCTACTAGAGGCATACTAGGGACACAATATTGTCTATGTATCCACACATGTATCAGTGTTTCCAATCAATACAATTATAGCATGGATAATAAACGATTATCATGAACAAGGAAATATAATAATAACTACTTTTATTATTGCCTCTAGGGCATATTTCCAACTCCTCTCCGCTCCCTCTTGCTGGTTCAAGAAGGCGGATATCGTCATCGAGCTGTACGTGTGCTGAACGCGGAGGTGCCGTCCGTTCGGCGCTAGATCGGGACGGATCGTGATTGGATTGCGGGACGGCTTGCGATTTGGATCGCGAAGACGTTCGACTACATCAACCGCGTTTCTTAACGCTTCCCGCTTAGCGATCTACAAGGGTACGTAGATCCACTCTCCCTCTCGTAGATGCTCATCACCATGGATAGATCTTGCGTGTGCGTAGGAAAAATTTTGTTTCGCATGCAACGTTCCCCAACATATACGTGACACAAGTGAAGCGTAACAAAATAGAGCAAATTTTGCAGTGGATAGATATCCAATATGGATGGTAGAAATAGTTTTTTATAGTTTGAACAATTACAAACAACAAGGTAGCAAGTAACAAAACAGAGCAAGAACGGTATCTCAGTGCTTAGAAATAAGTCATAGCGTTCATACTTTCACTAGTGCAATCTCTCAACATCGTTGACATAATTGAATCACAAAACAATCCCTCAAATGCGGCAAAGAATCACTCCAAAGTCTCTATTCCTATCGAAGAAAGTAGGATGAAATCATGTAGGTAGTAAACCAGCTCAAAGTTGTGTTTCTAATCAATCTTGTGAACCACCCCAAAGTATCACGAATAGTTCTAGAGATCATACTATGACAAGACCATGTGATACACATCAATCAATTCTAATGTTACCTAGATACCCCTAATGTCACCACGGGTATCCGTGAGTGAGACATGCATCAAGTGATCTCAAATACAAAATATTCAATCCAACATAAAAAAACATCAAAGAGCAAGACTCAATTCAACACGACAATAAGAGAGGGAGGTGAACATCATGTGATCCAACTACACTGATAAAGCTCACGATACATCAAGATCGTGTCAAATCAAGAACACTAGAGAGAGAGAGAGATCAAACACATAATGACTGGTAGAAACCCACAACCCCGAGGATGCACTACTCACGCATCACCATGGAGGCAGAAAGGATGATGAAGATGGCCTCCGTGATGGCTTCCCCGTCCAGCAGAGTGCCGGAAAAGGCCTCTAGATTAGATCGCCTCGGAAGAGAGGCTTGTGGTGGCAGAGTAAAAGTTCTAGGTTTCTTTTTGGTGGTTTCTCAATTTATAGGAATTTTCAACATTTGAATCATGACATAAGAAGTTACTAGGGACCCACAAGCTTAGGTGGCCCTCCTACCCCCTCAGGGGCCGCCCTCTAAGCTTGTGGCCACCTCGTGGGTCTTCCGGTCATCCCTTGAAGCTTTATTGCTCTCCCAATGTTCTTCACCCGTGTCTTCTGGGGTAGTCTCATTCTATTGCTTGTGATTTTTTGCATGATTAACATTGTAGGCGTCAATGTTTGTCCACGGACTCTTTGTTTGGTGAGGTGGTCATGCTCAATGTTTCATGTCTTTGGCAGCCATTCTAGTGTCTGTGTCTGCTCTGCGTGAGCTGCTCTACCTAGCCGACAACCCTCCAACCCAAGGTGAGAAGGTAGGGCCTTCATCGGTGATGGAGGCGGATGTCGCAGTGACGCCGTCTGGCCTATTGGGAGCAAACAAGGCATGATCTTCCTTCGCCAACACAATTCTCCATCAAGACTTTGCCTCTTCCTTTGGTCTGAATGCGGTGGTAGACAAGGCCATCGAAGTTGTAGCCTTAGATCATCTACATCCATAGCACAGAGGTCCAAGCCCATATACTCCCGTGGACGAATCCGCGGGCAGCACCCGGTCACCCTTCATTTGGTCGTGTCCATAGTCATCCCTCTTAGATCCGAACCCCCAAATCCATGCAACCACGTAGATCACATATGAACGTAGCAAGTTTGATTGACAACTGGATATAGCTTCCAAATTCACAAACGATCGTACATGTCAAGTTTAACCAAACATAGCATATCATATTAATAAATGTTCATCCTACGACAGATTAAGATAGATGAGGGGACCCCCAGACTTCACATTTTCCCTCCCGTCGGTTCCCCGCGGGGTCCCCCAAGCGACGATTGTAGTCTTCGGACTAGGTGTCGGCTATTGGAGGGGCGTTGACATCGTCATTGTTTGTCCCACTATCGTAGGTGGACGAGGAGGAGTGAATCCTAACAAGACGAGGGCTGGCACATGCCTGCTCCCTCCTGCGCCTGGCGGGCTTATCTACGGCGGCCTCCTTCCACTTTGTGGGGCGCTTGGATTCCTTGATGCCGATATGGAGTGCCATCACATTTTTGTGGAGAGCGTCCGTCTCCGCCTAGGTGCAGGATCGACGGTTGACATCATGGAGGATCTTGTCGGCGTTGGCGGCGAGAGAAAGCGGCTCACCTGCAGCCGGACCGGCTGGGGGCGGCCCATGAAGTCCTCGGCCTTGCATGGCGGGCGCCCCGTGCCTTCGACTCGGGCAGTGGCAGTCGTGAGCTCGGTGATGCGGGCACGGGAACCCAACGTGACACATGATGAGCATGGGTTGAAGGTGTCGGGCGCCATAGTCGCCCCGCTGCCTAACATAGGAGGGCCCGGACATCACGTGCAGCCGTGGGAGGACGCAGAGATACACGTGCCCTTCGGGCCACTGGGGAGGCCTCAAAGTTCGAGCAACCTCCCCGTGTCCATCCACGACCAGCGGATGGCACTGCGAAGCGCGAGCTCCTTGTCGTCTGGGGAGGAGGAGCTGGATTCCTCTTTGAGGAGTGTCGTCCAGTTGAATGGGTCGGAAACGTTGCTGATCTGCTACCGAAGCTAGACATGGTGGATGGGAGGTGATGGGGCAAGGAGGGCAGGAGACAGGCACTGGAAAACGAAGCGGCCGAGAAGAGTGTGGACTTTGACTAGGGTTTGGTCCGACTGAGTTATTTGTGGGGACAGGGTGAAAAAGGGGTTGGCCAGCGTGGGCCGCATCCGACATGGTGAACGCGTCCGGACCGCCCAATATCCGTCCCACATATAGGCTGGGTTTGAGGGGTTCCGAACAACCAGAACATATGGGGCCGATTTGAGGGTCCGGTTGGATGGCATTTTCGTGACCTGACCTTTCACCCGGCGTATCGTATCGGGGTTGATATGAACGGTCTAGGTGTAGATGCTCTTATCTTTGTTGATATTTTGTGAGCTTCCTTTAGCACTCTGTATCACCTGTTTTGGTTGTAATTCTGACCGGGTGATGGTTTTGTTCGTTTGAACCCGGCCTCGTCGCGAGTCTTCGGTCTAAAACCCCGAATAATCATACACATTGTGGGCTGGACAGGTTTAGTATAGTCGTTCGTATGAGTTTAGTGGCTGAAGCATGAAGGTTTTCCGCTTGGTGCGACTTGAAAGCTAAAGTGGCCCCAACACTGAGGTGCAAGTGCAACGGTCCATGGTGGCATTTGTTCTCAAGCAAGTCATCCCTCCTCCACCGATCGACCTGCGAAAACGCCGAAAGGCGTAGCATATTATGCAAACGGGGCAGGGAAAGATGCAAGTCGTTTCTATTATTGATGTGGCCATGTGGGCAAATACCAAACGCCCGTAAAAACTCACTGACATGCAAATTAACTAAGCAAAAATGATCCGTTCAAAGACAAAAAAAAAACACTCAGCAAAAATGATCCGTCGCCACCAATCAACCATGCCTGAACACTGGCGCGTACATGCAACGGCCATCAGTCAGTGCAATAGAAATTGGCGGGGCTCCAATGCCAGTCGCAGTGTCGCTGAGCGGTGCAGTTCCGAAGCTTACTGCCGCGAGTGGCAGGGTCGATCAGACAGCTTCGCTTGCGTCCACAGTTTTGATGGTGGAGGTGTCGGCGAGAAGCGAGCCCCGGCACACCGGGCAGCTGGGACGCGAACGCAGCCACGCGTCCACGCACTCCGGATGGAAGCAGTGCCCGCACCGCGGCAGCGCCTTCACACTCTCGCCCTCCGCGAACTCGCCGAGGCATATCGGGCACTGCGCCGCGTCGTCCTCGCCGCCAGGGGACGCCGACGGAGGACGACGGTACAGCGTCACGGGCAGGCCGGCTATCGCGGCAGCGTCGAGGCCTGCCACCGAGGAAGTTGCGGAGGAAGACGGCGACGAGGAGGGGTAGGAGAAGGAGCTGGGAAGCGTCGCCTCGGGGTTGTACCGGCGGCACGCCCAGCGGAGGTAGATGCAGATGCCCACGAAGAAGACGAGGATGGCGAAGAGCGTCGCGAGCAGCGGCACGCCACGCCCGCCGCGCACGGAGAAGTTGCCGTCGTCCACGTCGCCGTAGCGCCACCGCAGCGCCTGCGACGCCTCCTGCGCTGCCATGCCTTTCCTCCTCCTCTCCTCGACCGTTTCCTTCTCTGGCGTGGCGGGAGAAAACCAAGCGCGCGCGCGTTGGCGGCCGGGTTAGCTGCACGTCGGCACGGGCTGCGTGGCTTCCCTGGGCCTGCTACGTCTACGTACTGCGTCCCCAGCGTGCGCTCATCAGATCAAGTGGGCGGCCGGTGCGTGCGACTCGTGTGACGGGGGGTGGTTTTAAGCTTTGCGCCGCCCGGATCTGGCGCCAAAAGTGGCCATTTCCTCTTACAGGTTTGACGAGCGCTATATCCCGGGTAAGGAATGCGGCAGCGACTGTCCGCGCGATGGCGTTCATGGAGAGTGGGGCTCGAAAGGGACCCCGAAAGAGAATTAGAATATAAAAATGATGTCTCACGGAGGCGATTAGTTGTTCTCAAATTGCAGACTCGATCGCGGAATTCCTGCACCTCTACGCGCTGTTACTTGCAATTTCTGGAAGCATCTTGGCTGATCGATGTTCCTCCTTATCAAAGCCGTGTGGCTGTCCTGAGGTCGCGCTAATACGCCATTACGACGGTGCTTACACGGGACCACGGAACCAGAGGTTGCTAGTAATTGAAGCAAGGAACCATCTCGACGTACGGGGGTTAATCAGTGTTGGGTCATTTTCACCGTAAGTTTATCTGTATATGCGCATAAACTAGGTGTTCTGTTTTCATGCGTGTACTCCATACATATACTCCAGAACGTTCGTATGGCATCAGAGTTTGTAAGGTTCAATGGACGTGGGCTTCCTACCATACACGAACAAATACTTGTCTTGTTCTTTCGGCTACCGGTACGGGATGGTACTCGTTCAGTAAGGTTAGGTGCAGTGCTACTGCATGCATGCCAAAGCCGAACCCAATGTTATATTTTTGGTCTTTCGGTAAGGTCTTGACTCAAAAGAAGCCATTCACATGGAAAGAAATACTGTAGCGCCACCTCTTGGTACATGTACGATGGTAACAAACGACAGAAGAAAGGTAGGCACTGTGCCAAATTGCTCGAGCTGACGCGATGCAATTCTCAAAACCATGTTATACGTAGGCAGAGATCGTGGCATGCACGCATGACTCTTTTGGCAGGGAAGCAATATCAAGAAAAAAGAATCATATGGTAAGATGACATGTAGTATGTAGGCCCACGAAAAAGGTGGACGGGACCATCAAAATCTTGAGAGATTTAATGTTAGCTTACTTTGCAAATGGTGGTGGAATTTGGAGATCAAAGGATTGTGGCAAGAGATAGTCAAAAAAAATATAAGGATGGAAATGGAATTCATGAGATAAAAAATACAATTAGGGACTCCCCATGTTGGGTTGTTTTATTGAGGATCAACCATCTATATATCAGCTAGGTTGTGAGGTGCGACAGATATACTGGTTTGTGTGTGTGTGTGGGGGGGGGGGGGGGGGGGGGGGGGGATTGTTAATGGGTCTTTAAAATAATATCAGTTTCCTGAGTTATTTGTGGTCAACAATGAGACTGTAAAAGCTGTTAAACTAAATGGCTAACAGTGGGTGAAACCTGGCCTTTAGGAGATGCTCAGATGCCTCGGTTGAATAGGCTGAGAAGTATGTGCAAGATGTTTACCTGACATTGGTCGGGGATGATGCTCCTAGATGGTCTTGGTGTAAAAGCGGCTTGTTCACCGTAAAACCTATGTATAAGCATCTATAAGATGAGACTCCTAATAGAACCTTTAAACATATATGGAGAGCTACAATCCCCTTAAAAATCATAATCTGGCTTTCGGTGATACGGCACAATGCAATTGCCACCAAGGACAACATGATCAGAAAGAAGTGAATTGGCGACCCTTTGTGTCATTTTTGCCTAGATCCTCTGAATATTCATCATTTGTTTTCTCATTGTTTTGCTGACAATTATGTATGGAGTGTGATTTGTAGATGCATTGGTGCTAATTCTAGACCTACATGTTTCTCGCAGTATTTCCGGTGGATTCCCAGGCATTTGCCCAACAGTAGAAACTTAGAAATTGTAAGTTTGGTTGCTCTATGCTAGGTAATCTGGGAACATCACAATTGGGCTTGTTGTGAGAAGAATCTTGTTTGCTCATATGTTGAATTTATTTGTTATGCATGCTCTTTCATGCAGTATTGGGAAGGTTTGCAAAACAAAGTTGAGCGAGCTGCACTGGAATAGGGTGTGGTGTGGCTCTACCTACGGTAACTTTGGAGCTCCATAATGATGGTTGTGCAAAGAGAGGAAATCATGTGCTGACGCTGGAAGCCATAGAATATGATGATGGTGGTGGTGATGCTAATGTTGATGTTGTGATGTAAGACATAGACTAAGAACTTGATCCCTGGAGGTGGCTGATGTTGTAGAAAACTGCATGCCCTAGGAGGGCCTTCGGAGAACGATGGATTTGGGGCGTTTTTGGTCCCCTGTGTAATATATGTTGTGTTGGGGTTACATGTAGATCTTACTTTCTTTTCATTTTTTGGTTATCCATGCATGTGGCGGTGGCTGACGAGACTCCTCCGTTTAAACCTTTTGTATTCTTTATCTTGGCACGTGGATATTTTTTCTTGTTTGTTTCCGCTATCTCTTTAATAGTGAAACCCGATCCTCTTTTTTGATTCAATGCAAAAAAAACATGTACGTCCTTGCCAAAGTGCCTTTATCTACGGCTTTTCAAGCGCTCGCTATTAGGATTCCAATCCTCACCTGGTTGTGCAGCTAGTTGCCTGTTTCCTTACTATATATTTTGCCATAGTTCCCTATGCAAAAAAAGTTGGACTTCAAAGGATGATGTTGGCAACAAACAAACCAGAATATTCCTTTAGTTTTAGAGATTTTGTTTGGTACATCATACTACATAATATGACGTGTAGCTACTTCCCCAAGGATGGTCTGGCTAAGTTCTTTAGCCCATGTACAAAACCTTAATTTTTATCCTATGGACCTATCTAGAACTACCGCAATATCTTCTAGAAACTTCAAATGGTGATAATCCTGTTAGAGTTGTGTCGAATATTATGTACAAGATAGGTTACAGTTGAACTTGTAATTGTATTGTGTATAGACAGGGTATGAAGTCGTGTCCTAATAGGACACTTGTACCCTTGGCCTCTTATATAATGAGAGGGTAGACACACGATGTAACCTATGCCAACATAATAGCACATGCACGCACGGGGAGCCGGCAGTGTGTGCCGGCGCCCGGGCGGCCGGGGTGCGGTATTGTGATGGTTCACGGGGATGTAGCCATATCGGTGAACCTCGTGAACAAATCTCGGTGTCGTGGTTCATGTGATTGCTTGATACTCGGATGATCGACTATGCGCCTGAGATTTATTCTATCAAGTGGTATCAAAGCTAGGTTATTTGGAGGTCATGGATACTTGATTTAGAGGAGCAATCGAAAGCATCTTGCAGCGTGTATGGCGGCGATCAGGTTGAACTCGACGAGTTCGGCGGGTCTCGAATTGCATTACGTAGGCAGGCGTGCATAGCCGCAGCGGTGCACACACCTCAGTGCAGATGCATGGGAGGCGACGGCTCGTGGACGTGGCAGGCTAGCTGGTGCGGCTTGGTGGAACCGTGGATTGAGGCCAGAGCGCGAGGTGTACATGTTGTACAAGGAGCTGCGAGAGATTTGTGTGGAAAAAAGAGAGGACCGAGTCCTCATGCGACACAGATAGGCAGGAGACAGATCAATTTGAGCAAAAGAAAAAAAAAATCCATCGTTGGATTGAACATCTATTGGAACTAGATGATTAGGCATGCTTTGCCGCGCCGGGAAACATATAGACGTAGGTTTGACATCCTTTAGAAACTCAAAGTAGATACCGAAGCAAAACAGATACATGGATCAGACCAAATTCTACCCATAGCTTGTTTGAGAGGCTTAGAACTGGAAATAATGCCTACTTTTGATATATCGGTACTTCAGACCTACGTTGACCACTGTGCAATTGGTAAATGGTTTGTAGATAACAAAATAACCAGCATATAAAGAGAGCATAAGCATAAGAAGATCTACAAGCAGTAGCTAAAACACTGGTCCAATTATGTACTGAAATAAACACTACCACATGACAATCTTTATTAATACATCACATTATGAAACACAAGCCACTTGATACAACTGTATTAAAAACTTCCGTCTTCCCTAGGGAATTAGGCCCTTTATGTATTAGAAAAGATAACAAAAGTAAACTGATTATATTCTAAAAATAGTGACCGGTGAACAACCTCCCCGGTTCTAGTTGCGATGAAGCTTCCATCAATACCTGCTCTCCAATTTCCGACTGTAGGTCGGTGAAAAGAGATTACACACTTGTGTTACAAATCCAAATAAATGTTAAATAAGTTTTATATTGAATGGTATGTGAAAATAACCATTAAGATGACAACTTATATTCTTATCTTTTTTTTTAGGAATTATCACACAACATTTTACGACCTGATCGAAGAAACCGAGATGAAGAGAAGCAACATATATTTGAGATGAGGCGATGAAGTGGATTGAAACCAAAATTGGAGCTGCCGATAACTTGTAATATACAATGACACTTACTTGGATGTGCGGCCCAGAGAGAAAAAAAGTTGTGATGGCAATCCAACCTTTACGCTATGCTGAAGAGAAAAGGAAGGATATACCGGTCAACTATATTAGCCACTTTCGTTACACTGTATAAAACAAAGTAGTACTCTTCTCTTGATGCTTTGCTCCTCGTATACTTTCTGAAGTTCTCGCTTCATCCAACCTTTATAAGACTGCAATTGCTATAACAGAAGTAACCTGGGGCCTAGAGATCCCAAGATTTAAGAAAACAATCTTTTGACTTCAACAAACAAAACTCAGTAATAACTGTATGTTGGTTCACTAAGAGGTTTCTTTTTTGGGCAACATCAAAATAGTAGATGCAGCAGAAGTGTTGTGGTGGGTGGTACATTGAAAACTGACACAACCAAAATAGACATCTATTGCTGTCAAAATTAACATTATTCTTATATCTAATCATTGCTAGGTGGCAATGCTACATGATCTGTTCAGCGCAACAATCATGTACATAGTTCTGATCAGTAACCTGACATCTATTAGAATATGTTCGTCCTGTTATCATATTATTTATCACGATAGAGCAATTCTTCCATATATTTTCAAACAGACCAAGGAGAAATCAAAGTATGGATTGCATTGACATAAAAAAGAGACTTGAATTTTGGTTAGTAAGTTTCGGTCGAACGCATTGTGGTTCGTATCTATCTCCTGTTGTGCTTCCTGTGATCTACTTTCGTTGGAAGCACTTCCTCTTGCTACTGATTGTGCTCGTACTGAATGGTGCTAGGTTTTACCGTTTTATAGGGGGTTTGCGATGTGGCCAAATATTGCGTCATGTGTTTGAAAGTTGTCAAATCTGGTCACGCATTGGGTATTTGATTGTACCCTATTGTTCATATGTAGTGGTGAACTCAATCGGTCCTGTAAATTCAATGAGCTAGATTTGTGAATTATGTGAACTTGTTAACTAAAATTGATGTAGTTTTTACATTGTTAGAACTAAATGATTAAGTGAATGTGCTGCATTTTTAACTAAATGTGCTGATTGTGAACTGAGTTTTGCTAAATGAATTATCTGGATTTTATGCACACTGAATGTTCTGAACCTTTCTCCTGTCATAATTGAATCTTCTAAACTTTTGACATTGTCATAACTTAATATTTTGTTGCCCGATTGACGACGGTGAACTGTACACGGATCTGTATATTGTAACTTTGTGATTAATTTGAGAATTCCGCACAAGCTTATGTACTTGTGGCGTATTTACCTTGAAAGGAAATAAATAAGAAGATCCAAATTAGCAACTTGTTACCCCATCCACCGGCACCACCGTCATCCGTGGACTACTCCACCCCATCCCTGTCCGGAGCTCGCTAGCGCCAGCCGTACCTGATCTGCGGCGCGCCACTGTCATTTCCTCATTGATGAGGTTGCCCGCACCGCCCGAGATCCACCGTTGTCCGCACCCAACATGCGCTTCGCCGCGTCCATGCCTACCTCGAGCTCACGCGCTCTAGAACAGAACACCGTCGCCCCTCCCAAAGCTCCACTGATGAACGGTTTGAGGAGCCGGAGCCGGAGGCTGCGACGGGGAGTCAAGCACCGCGTTGGGACAAAGGGTGGTGTAGCACGAAATCGGAGCGGCGCATGGGGAGGAGAATAGGCCGGCGGAAGGCGGAGCAATAGAGTTATTGGGGCAGCGGCCAGAACTCTAGTGTGGCAGGGGCGCTGGATGAGGAGGAGAATGAGACATCACGAGGGTCGGTATGGTGGGGCACGTTTGAGCAAGCACGAGTCAACAACTTACAGGTGGGGCCCGAGCAGTAACAACAACGAACCATTCGCTTACAAATGGGCCAATCAGTGTCCTTCAATGCCTCAGTCCACCGTAGCACAGCATTTCAAGGGAGCTTAGAATCTGTACTGATTAGTATGGAAAACACTTCTCACCAGAAGTTTGATGTGCAGCATCCATCGGACCGGTCGTCCACCGTCGATTCTCCTTTGATCCCACGGCCGAGAGAAGCAAGCAAAATCAATTTTTTCCCTCTCCAAACAACCCGATTTTCATGCCCATGCCCCGTGATCTCTCCTTGCCCCGCATCAATTGCCCCAAACAAATCTACCCCGGTCCCTGTCTCTCTGCTCGTTCCCATGGCTCTCACCTCATCCAGCATCCCGTCTAACCTTTCTACGGCGCCTCCGCTCAACCAAGCCGGCGTGCCGTCCCGTTCGGCGACCGCGCGGGGACTAGGACGGGCGTAGGACCTGTCAGTGGACGCCCTCGCGAGCTCCCAACCGTGTTGATCTCCACCACGGCCAACCGGCGAGGTCAAAAATTGTACAACATGGGACAATTTTAGCCACAAGTCCCTTACAAAGCAGAGCTTCTCACTTCAATCTTTGAGGTCCCGATAAGTAAAACGTCACCTTACGTAGGCAAAACGACACCCGCTCATCTTCTCGCCATGAACTTTTGTTAGAGGCAACTCGCACCATTAAGAGTGTTTTGCTAAAATATGAAATTATCCAGGATTCTTTTCTCATTTTCATACGTTAATTGAGTTCTCTAGGCATACAATGTGGATAATTAAAATTTGAACTAAAATCACAAGGTCCGGTGCATCAAAATGGGTTAAAAATCATATAAGTGTCTATGGCTACTTTGGGCCCCATGCAAGATATGTGAATGGATTTCAAACATCTTGGGGTCTTGGCTCGACCACATACATTGAGAAACTTGGTTTTACATTCATGTATAAATCAAAAACTCGTCAGAAATTCAGAAAACTTGGCATGGTGTCATGGCATGGCTCATATGTGTCCTGATGATAAATTGTCAGGTTTGGGACAAGTTTTGGCACAAGCCCTTACAAACCTTAGCTACTCACGGGAAGCTAGCTTTTTTGGTTTCGATAAGGAACGCGTCACCTTATGTGGGCGAATCGACATCCGCTGGCTCTTCTCATCTTGAACTATATATTTCTAGAGGCAACATATACCAAAATGAGTGTCGTTCCAAAATATGAAAGTATAAATGATTCGTTTGGGCTTTTTATACATTAATTGACTTTTATATGCATTATTTAACGTGCATAATTCAAATTTAAACTACATTCACAAGGTACGATGCATCAAACTGGGTTGAAAACCGTATAAGTGTACATGCATCTTTAGGATCCCATGCAATATATGGGAATGAATTTCAAACATCTCGCGGTCTTGGCTCGGCCATACAAACATTGAGAAACACAGGTTTTAAATCATGTGTAAATCAAAAACTAGTCAGAAAATTCATGAAACTTGGCATGGTGTCATAACATGCATGGCTCATATGTGCCCTGGTAAAATAATGTCCAATTTGGGACAAGTTTTGGCACAAGCCCCGCACAAACCAAACATTAATTATCACGTGAAGCTTATCGACATCCGCTGCCTCTTCTCGTCTTGAACTATTTCTATAGGCAACATATACCAAAATGAGAGTGTCATGCCAAAATATGAAATTATACATGGTTCGTTTGGCCTTTTTATACATTATTTGACTTTTATATGCATTATTTAACATGCATAATTCAAATCCGAACTACAATCAGAAGGTCCGGTGCATCAAAATGGGTTGAAAACCATATTAGTGTGCATGCATCTTTAGGTCCCATGCAAGACATGTGAATGAATTTCAAACATCTCGGGGTCTTGGCTCGGCCACGGAAACATTGAGAAACTATAGGGTTTTAAATCATGTAAATCAAAAACTTGTCAGGAGATTCATGAAACTTGGCATGGTTTCATGACCATGACACATAAAGGCGTCATTTTGTTTTCCTATCTGAGACTCGTTTTTTAATATATATATTTTCTTTTAGAGCCAACATTGATAATATTAGTTAAATTATAGTAAATCTAGAACTCACACAAAATTCAAGAAATTTGGCATGGCGTCATTATATAGCACAAATATGCCGTGGTATTTTTTGTGTCATTAATAGCAAACAAAAGCTTTTTGAAACAAAGAACTGTCACGTTTCCACGCAAACGGTTGCATTATTTTCAAACCGTTGGCGTTCTACTGCCCTTTACGTGCTGCCAAGCGTCGCACTCTTTTATTGACTAGGGCTTAGGAGGTGTCGTGCGAGAAGCTGCTTGAGTTGACAGGTGGCGCGCGAGCTGGCATCCGCCACGCAGGCTCACCGGGAGGCGTGCGGGCAGTACGCCGAAGACTCACCGGGAATCGATCCCTTTGACCTCCGTATCCGCCCTCCTCGCTTCCAACCTGTTCATCAATGGTGCCCGAGCCGCTGTTTAATAGGCGGCTTTACTGCCCACTCACTCACAATCCTCCATATATCTTCGCCTCACATTCCCCTCCATCTTCAGACCTCCACGGCGACCTACGCCATGCTGCAGAAGGATCATATGTCACTAGTCTTCCGGTTTGGTGAAGTTGACACCGAGCCGGAAGAGATAGAACATGAAGACGAATGGGACGCCATGGACATGACCCTGGAAGAGCTGCATGCCGTAGCGGATGCTGCCCCGACGCACTCGCCATCAACCATCACCGCGTCCGCGCCAGCAACCATCCCCGTGGCATTGACGGGCTGGTCGCCCAGCATCATCACAGCGCTGGAAACCGCGGGCGTCAGGAAGGTCCCCGCTGACCCGCGTGAGCTCGTGTACGTGCAAGCGCCAGCACCTCCTCATGCCCCCGTGCTCGTGCGCGCCCTTGCACACGCCACGCCGGTCGCAGTGCGCGTGCCCGCACCGACAGCGCCCGACCCCTTGCGCGCGCCTGCACCCGTCACGGCCCCCTCAGCGGATTGGGCCGCCGCCGTCGACAACTTTCTCGCAGCGCCGCTAGTCGCCGCCCCCCGGCCCCGCGCCCGTCGATCGCGCGACGACCGGCTCTTTGATTGTGAAGTCCATAACATTCTGGTCTCGGTTGAAGAACTGTACAACTGTGCCCCGGAGCACGAGAATGCCGCCGCAGGAGGCCGTCGCCGCCGCCGCCGCAACTAGTTTTCTTTATGTTGTATCTCGATTGTATGAATGTAAAGTGAAAGCTTGACTGAATGAAATCTATGGTTTGATGAACTAAGTATTTATCTCTGAATTCACGTAGCAAACAAAAAACCATCATAGTTTTATCTGAATGAACACACATCACAAACGGTTCAGGTTGAATACCCGTTTGAAGATAGACAACTATCTTTCCTTCGCTCGTAAGCCAAGTCAAAATATTCGCGCGAAGGATTGGTCCAATGCGTTATCGCAAACGTTTCTCGAATATGATCTGTGTGCCTAGTACAGACAATCCGGGAAGATTTGCATCTATCATACTGGGTAAATTGCCATGTGTCAAATCGGAAACATTGGCATCTGTCGATCTAGTAACACTGGCATTTGTCAACATTGTAGCACTGGCATTTGGCAAGTATTGCAGAAACAAAATCACAATTAGGGTGTAATTTTTCGACTGAAATTCACTTTAAACATGGATTTCATTCATACATTAAGCACTGGTCTTTGTACAATACAGTTCAACTCGACAGTTGAACCGAACACACTTTTCCCCAATTGTTGCCAACTACGTACTGAATTAGTAGTTCAACTATATACTAGCTAATTAAAGTACGTGGTACAGTTCAACCATATCTATAGTTATATGAACTGAACAAAATAGCCCATAAATACTAGTACTACGGAGGGGCTTTGTACTACTTCCAGCAGAATCGAGCGCGCTCAGTAAGAGCAAGTGGAGGAAGAGCCTGCCGACGAGTTGGCGGCGACGTGTCCATTGCCTGCCAGTGCTGCCCTCCAACGCTCAAGACGCCCCTCCTCGAAGCGACGGGACTCTGCGTAGATCTCCGCATTCCGCGCCGCCGCTGCGGCTTCTCCTCCGGCCACGGCGTCGGTGAGCTTCTTCGCTTGCGCGACCTGGCGCTCCACCTCCTTCTCTAGGAAGTAGATGTAGCGCGCAAGGGTAGCGACGCAGAAGCCCGGCGGCGGGCCTTTGGCGGACTCCACCTCCTGCATTCGGGCCTTGGGGGCGGCGCGGGTTATGACCCCATAGCCTGACAGTGGGGTTGTGGCAAAGATGGACGACGGTGGGGTGGCGGCCCCAGCGGCGGAAGGCGTGGTGCAGCCGCCGGCAGCAGCTGCCTTTGGGCAGCGGTGGTGGAGCGTATAGTTGGTGGCGTGCGCACACCCACCAGGGACGCCACGTGCACTACACGCTTCAGAGGACTGCTGTGCCGACGCGGTGAAGCCTCCCAGTTGGAGCTGTCCTCTGGCGGAGTGGCTGGGCGACGACGAACGGCCGGTGCCATTGGCGATTGGGGGAGAAGCAAACTAGACAAGCTACGGGGAGGGGGGATGAAGGCAATGTGGAGTCGCCGGCCGTGAGGGTTTATATAGCAGGCCGGCAAGCATTGGGGATTTCACCGAGCATGGCGGGAAGCTAGAGCCGTAGAACGGTTTTGCGCGCGGGAACCTGCGCGGTTCTAAGCGGGAACGGAATCATCGAGCGGGCGCGTGGCCAAAACCCAAAAGCGGTGCTGAAGCGTGCACTGGAATACTCGGGCGGCAACGCGGTGACAAGACGTGAGAGAGGAGGACGGACTGATGCGGAAGCACACACATCAAAATAATAAAACGTCTGCGATATTAATACAGGCAAACGACACTTCCCAACGTAGCGTTTGTAATGATCTCATCCATCGCTGACAATTACTTGGCAGCAACCGTCTGCCCACAACACACACAGCTTGTCAGTATGAATCGTCTGTGTTATTTCTGGTGTTCGCACACGATTCTCATTACTCACCTGTTTGTTGTATATCACACACATCGTGTTATGCCGAGTCGTTTGTGTTCTGTTGTATCAACGCATACAGTTTATCCGAGTGAAATGTATGCCGTACTTCGCACACGTATGTAGTTTTGGTAACCGTTTCTGTTATCTTATCTAATCACAAACGGTTCATAAGAACAAACTGTCTGCCGTAGATCGCACACGCAACTACTTTCTGAATCGTATTTGATGGATCCACCTTCGCACACAGTTCGTGCCATTAGCGACGGAGCTTGCACTATACCATTTGCGATTCATGCATCGCACACAGTTTCGTCGAAGGGTCTCTGATTGATGTGTCGTGTTTGGACCATTCTGTAGTAGTGTCTACTTGTAGTTAACATGAGTAAGTAACCAACCCTTGCTTAGTTTTGTTTCCTAATTCGTTTGGGAATGCTCAAAAATTTCAATGTAGAATCACATTGCTTGCAAAATTTGATCGGGCACTCAAAACTATTTAGATTACTCGTATCTTGGATAAATTTCAAGATGTAAGTTGTGTTGTTTTGCCTTTGTTTGATTATGATAAGAAAAGAAGGAATCCTATGATACATGATAGACATATATGTGGGCGGAATCCCGTGAATTCCTTTCAAAATGGTCACTCGGTTTGAATCTATAACATACATGATAGACACTAACCATTGCACTAAATATATTTCTTACCTTTCCCTATGTAGTATACTGACGTAATGATTCACCACGTGTTCAATTAATTAGTATCTACATCCAAACTCTGAACCCCGGTTTTAATCACAAAATTTTAACGCGGAAGGGGCAACAAAACGCATGATGTAACATTGAAAGAAAGAAACATGACACTACTAAAATGAGTCATGCGAGGTTGGTGAAGGGAAATAATCACGTCCATTCCATTGTTGAGCAGCTAAGCACAAATTTGAGTCAAAATTACAGACTCTTCTAGCGCATCAATTTTGTCCACTTCAGCGACTTTGTAGATTTTTAATTTTGAAGGCTCTAGTTGAATAAGGATTTGCATGAATGCAAGCTCCATTTCATTCTCGCTTAGAATAAAGCAGCCCTTTATAATATTTACCGGAAAAGTTTTGACTATTTGAGGCTATACACGATGTAGGAAGGTATTGCATACTTGGCCATATGCTATATTTCGAATGCATGTAAGGCTCGTGATCTCATCTTCTGGACGCAAAATTTCAAATGAAACAGAGGTTCATGATCTGATGTTCTGAATATAGTGTCCTCTTATGTACAAAGAGTTTATCATCGATGTCTGGTAGCTTTACTATGCATCTACTGATTGTTGTCATGTTACCTGATCGCCATGTTAAGTGAATGCTGAAAATATGAGAAATACTTGGCATGCCAGCTTATGTTGAGGTTAGTGAATTATTTCTACATTATCTTTTATGTATTATCTTTTGTATATTCAAAGCCTTCAACTCTCCCTTTTTCTACACTAAGTAATTTTATTTGCTTTTGCAGAATAAATCAAATGTGTCTTCAGTATGGTAAGCCTGCTGGAATTCACATCTTCATTGTGTTGTTGAAGGTGCATTATAGAATGGGAATGAACGATAAATAGCATTAAGCTTATTGTCATCTATGACACTTTCAGGCGTTCGGCTGCATGAGTGAAGTGGAGAATTAGGAGGGAGCAATCACTAGATGATAATATGCGCTGACAACTATCAAGCTAGATTCATGCACCGAAAGAAGATGCCTAACAACAAGCTACAAAATTTGGTTATTTTCACTTTATGAAGTGTATAACCTTTTAGGTCCATTGTTCGCTTCATTGCATTCCTCCTTTCATCTTTTTATGTATGCCACCAGATTGTATAATCGACCTAAAAGTTTGTACTCTTTTTGGATAGTTCATAATCGTCACAAACTACTTAGTAAAACTGAAAAACAAAAAGTAAATACGAGCAACCAACAAATTGAGCTACAATGTAGCCAACAACTAGGTCAAACTCGGGCGTGGCGTGCCACCGCGACTTCCGCTTACTAGTACCAAACAATAGTTACATCATCCACTGATAGATTGACTATAGAACTAGGGGAGAATCCAATCAAACAACCCATGGATTACAACACCCCAACTAGCTAGCTCATGCATGACTACAGTCGATTCTCTATTACGATGTTAAACTAAAACCTTTGCAACAAACCATCAATTAAGAACCTCCAATCATAGATAATAGGCACTCCACTAGTGAGTGTCCTGAAGTGTCGATTTCTTCCATCAGCTCTGCATTGTTAGACTATACAATGAGCTAATTGCATTGTACGCTACATGCAAGTGCGAGACTTTCCTTCAATGCAACAACATCAGCAGTGATAACATCAACAACCTGCTCTAGATGAGCCATTAATGCACCAACAAATAAGTTGCAACGTTGAATTTAACAGACATGCAATCAAGTAGTAGGGCCATGATACAGTCGCAATGATGTTCAACCTGTTAGCAGATTGAGAACCAGCGGTGGCAACCTTGGATAGGAGTGGGGGCGAAGTTCCTCAACATCGACATGGGGCTTGGAGGAGCTCACGGGATCAACACAAATCTCTTTGTGTTGGCTGTGGATGAGCTCATGTTTCCCTCCGGCACTATTATGCAAGTAGTTGGCATGACATGGATAGAGAGTGTGTCTAACTAGTGGCAGAGGTGAATGACTGGAAAATATGGCCTCATATGGACCCTCACGGGGAACCAAATAGGATCCATATACTTAACTATAACAAATCTAGTCACCGCATCATGTTGGCCCAATTGAGCCGAGACACCTGTCTGGGGTACTATTTAGTGCATAGGGCCTGGAATAGACGGTCACTCGCGGTTAATGTGTCGGCCCATTAACAAGCTCAATTTTTTTTCTGCTTTTTCCTGCGGTGCCATATATCGCTTCAAGCTAGCGCAAAGAGCTCACGTTGCTATATATCATTTTTCTGGGCGGTGATATACATATTTTTTTTCACTTATTTATTGTTATCTTTTCTATTTCCAGCTATGCTCTAAAAAATTTATATTGATAAATATTATCCATTTTTCAAGGAAAAACCGTACGAGAATTTGTAAAATGCTCATGCATTTTTAAAAAAATCTCCATGAATTTAAAAAGATCTCCTGAAAACTAAAAAAATGTTCATGAAGTCAAAAAATATTCATGAATTTGGAAAAAGTTCAGGAATGCGAAAAAAATTCATGAATTTGATAAATGTTAGGAAATTAAAAATGTTCATATATTTGAAAAGTAGTTATGAGCTTAAAACAATAATCACATTTTCAAACTGCCATACATACATTCTTTTAAATACACGATGGCCATCTTTTTAATTAAACGATGAACATTTTTCAAACATACATGAACGTTTTTTTTCCTAATATGCATTGAGTATTTTCGAGTTACACGGTGAATATTTTACAAATATGGGATGGAATATTTTTTGAGAACGTGATGACTATTTCCCACAATACACTGAACATTTTTTAATAATGGATGAACAATTTTCATGGATGAGGGAATTTTATGCAATTACATGATGAATATTTTTAGAATAGGAGACGAGTTTCATAAAAATATAAAATGAACAACTCAATGCATGACGAACATATAAAAATATGTTATTGATTTAATTAAATACAAGATATATAGTTTTTGCAATGTGCGATGAATGTATTTTCCATACCCGGCAGACATTTTTCAAATTACATGTTGAGCATATTTTGTAGTTACACGATGAACATTTAACAAGCATGCATTGAATATATTTTTCCTAGTTACATTTTTTGGTACACAATGAATTTACAAATACACAATGAATTTTTTTAAATAAATGAGAAATACTTTCCAAAATACACTATGAACATTATAAATACAGAATGAAAATTTTGCAAGGATATAATGAATTTAACTTAATTACATGATGAATACTATTGCAATAAGCATTGTCTATTTTACAAATATGCAATGAACATCTTTAAAATACACAATTTTTTTCCAGATACGCAATGAACTTTTTGAATATATATGATGATTGTTTTTATAAATATGTGATGGATATTTTTTGAATGCCTGATTAACATTTCAAAATACATTATAAATAATTTTAAATGCATGTACTTTTTAACTCTTTCCTATAATATAACTTATCAATTGCATGTACTTTTTAAATCTTTCCTATAATATAACTTCTCCAGTTTCAAGAACGCAGTACCATTTTTTATGAAATTTTGTAAAATGCAATTTTTTGGGGTTAAAGAACTGAAAAAACGTCTCAAAACCAGTACAAGGGTTTGGCCGAGCCACGTCTCGTAGGTGGCTCCTGGGTTACTACTTAGGGCCAGTGTTTTCCAGGCTGATGACCGGCTGTGAAAATAAGATGCCCTCTCCCCACATTATTATAGAAGTCCTACCTAAAATTCCATTGTAGAAACCTACTAAGTAAGGGTTAACCACTAGACTTCTAGAATAAAATTTTATGTTAAGTTTCTAGAATAAGTTGGGTGGGTGCAGCTTATTTCCACACCTGGCCATAAACCCCAAAAGAACTAGCCATTGCTACAATGGCGTGCTATCATTTAAAAAAAACGAGATCAATAATTAAGGGTACCTTTTGCAAAGGTTACTTCGTCTTTTATCTCGTGTTGACAAGTCACATACTGCATGTACGCCATATGTCGTAACCAAAGAGTTTTTCCTTTTTTCATAATTTTTTTTCTCAAAATGTTTTATCTCTTGAATCGTGTGTCCATATCACAAATCTTTTTCACCATGTATTCTTGAGTCGAGATCTTCAAAATTATATCTCATCTCATATTAATAGGCTACAATAATCTTTTTTCAAAAAAAGGAAAAAAGTGCGGAAATCAGAAAAAAAATGTAAAAAATATTCAAAAACCGGAAAAAATGCAAATGAAAAAATAAACATAATGTGGAAGTATAATGGTTCCTTTTCATCTTTTTTTGGGATCATAGCTGTGCTTTTTATTTCGAAAGGCACAATTGTGCTTCTCACGAAAGCATGGGCTGTGCGTTTTTCATTTTTGGGGAAGCACAATTCTCATTCTCATGGAATCACATGCTATGTTTTTCCAGTTTTCGGGAAGGGTCTGACTATATCACATCTAGATATGATATAATACATCACATCTAAATATGATATTAGCACTATTTATGGTCCTCTACTCCTTTTTTGTTAGTTTACTTGTTTGTCTCAAATTGTTTGTTTGACGCTCACGCCCTTCCCTAGCGGGATGTGGCCCATTGGCAGCATGCTCCACCGCTGGCTGCTCTCCCCCGTCTTGACCGCTAGGTCTATAGTTTTTTTTTTGCTGCAGGTAGATACAGGTTTTGCTATAAGTTTTTTGCTAGGTCCCGTTTTAGGTTGCTACAAATGCATCACTAGGTCGCTACAGGTTGCTTGCTGGCTCTTTCTTCCTTGCGAGCATCTATAAAACAAGATCGCGCATTTAAAAAGCATTGACTGTTTTTAGGGGAAAAGCATTGACTGTTGAGCACCACACATTGACTTTAAAAAACCATATTTTTGAAAAGAGTTTATTAAAATAAAAATGAAACGAATTTAAGAAAGATTACAAATTTTTAAAAAGTTAGTTTGGCAAAGCCCACCCGTGCATGCATGCAAGCCCACCCTTGTGTGCCTCAATCAAGTGTTTGTTTGGCAAAGTTGAAAAATGAAAATATGACACACACGAAAATATTAATGGACGAGGTGAATATGATTTTTGAAAAATAGACGATGGACATTGTATAAACACAAGATGAAAATTTTAAAAATAAGTGATGAATTTTTTTAACCCTCTGAACATTTACGATTCGCACGGTGGAGAAAATAAAATCAAAAAACGACAAAAAAACACAAATACATACAAAAAATATTTATGTACAGTTAGTTTTGAAGATACTTGATGAACATTTTATAAAAATATGTGATGATTTGTTTTAAACGCGGTGAACATTTTAAAAGTCGCACGGTGGAGAAAAAAAATACAAAAAACACTTTTACACAAAAATATTTTGGGCGAGATGATTTTTTTTGGAAAATACACGATGCATTTTTTTAAGCGGTGAACATTTTAAAAGTCACGCGGTCGACAAAAAATCACATAAATGGAAAAATTAAAATGATCAAATTGCATGTCGAGGGTGGACATGCAAGTGGTTCAGTTGAGTTTCGGGTCAAGTGTGAAAATGTACATGGGTCAGGGCGATTTGTGTTTCCTGGGAACTAAGTCGGTTGAGTTTTGGGTCAAGGGTTGACATGCAATTTGTTTGGTGAGAGTTGCGTGTCGAGGATGGACATGCAACGGGGTCCGTAAAATTTTGGGTCAGGGTGGACATGGAATTGAGACAATTATGAGCCCAGTTGTGAATCGGGGGTGAACTTGCAACTATGACAACTACAAGTCCAATTGCATATTGCGAGTCGAGGGTGGACTTGCAACCGAGACAATTACGAGCCCAATTGCGAGTCGAGGATGGACGTGCAACCAGGACAACACAAAACTACAAGCCCACTTGCGAATCAAGAGTCGACTTGCAACCGGGATTACAAAAAACTATGGGCCTAGTTGCGAGTCCAAGGTTGACCGACAACTCGAATAAAAATGAAACACATGTTGAGTTGCGAGTCAAGGATGGTCTTGCAACTAGATGAAGCAACTACGGGCCTAGTTGTGAGTTGATGGTGGACTTAAAATTGGGACAAGTACACAAAACTACGATACGAGTTACGAGTCGCTGGTGAACTTGTAACTAAAAAAAGTACACAAAACTATGATACGAGTGGCGAGTCGAGGGTGGACTTGCGATTGGACAACAAAACTAGGGGCCCAGTTGCAAGTCAAGGATGGAATTGCAACTAGGACAACTACGAACCTACGATCCTCGTTGCGAGTGAAGGGTGAACTTACAACTAGGATGAAATAAACTTTGGTCCTAGTTGCGAGTCAAGGACGGACTTGCAACCGGAATAACTACATAAAACTATGATACCATTTGCGAGTTAAGGATGGACTTACAACTGGGATAATAAAAATTCTTAGCCCGGTTGCGAGTTAAGCGTAGACTTGTAACTGGGATGAATAATAGAACACATGGCTAGTTACAAGTAGAGAGTAGACTTGCAACTACGAAAACTATGAGGCCACTTGCGAGTCGAGGGTGAACTTGCAACTAGGACAATTATGAAACTATGAGTCCAATTGCGACTGAAGGGTCAACATACAACTGGGATGAAACAAACTAAAGGCCCAGTTGCGAATTAAGGGTCGACTTGCAACTGTGATGAAAAACAAAAAGACGAGCTTAAGTTGCGAGTCGATCATGGGCTTGCAACTCAGAAAACTACGATCCCAATTACGATTCGAGGATGTGCTTGCAACTAGAAAAACTACAAAACTATAACCCGAGTTACGTGTCAATGGTCGACTTGCAATTGGGATGGAAAAAAAACCAGGCCCAGTTGCGAGTCAAGGGAGGACCTGCAACCGGGATGTAAAACAAAACACAAGCCGAGTTGCGAGTCAAGGGTGGGCTTGCAACCGGATGAAACAAACTTTAGGCCAAATTACGAGACGAGGGTGGACTTGCAACTTTGACAACCACACAAAACAACTATACAAGTTGCGAGTCGAGGGTGGAATCGGAACTAGGACAACTACACAAAACTACGATCCGGTTACAAGTCGAGGGTGAACTTGCAATTGGTATACAACAAAACCATGGGCCCAGTTGGAACTCAAGGCTGGATTGTAATTGAGACAACTATGAAACTACGAGCCCAGTTACGAGTCAAGGGTGGGCTTGCTACTTGGATGAAACAAACTACGGGTCTAGTTGCAATTCAAGGGTGGACTTGCAACTGGGACAACTACAGAAAACTATGATATCATTTGTGAGTCAAGGGTGGACCTGCAACTATGGCAATAAAAAATTACGAGTCTAGTTGCGAGTCAAGCGTGAACTTGCGAGTGATAAAAAAACACATTCCCAAATGCGAGTCGAAGCTGGACTTGTAATTGGGACAACTATTACCCCATTTGCGAGTCGTGGGTGGACTAGCAACGACCTAGTTGTGAGTCAAGGGTTGACTTGCAACTGGGATGAAACAAACTATTGACCCCAGTTGGAGTCAAGGGAGGACTTGCAATTGGGATGAAAAATAAAAGACAACCTCGAGTTGCGAGTTGAGAATGGGCTTGCAACTGAGACAACTACAAACACAATTGCAGTTTGAGTGTGAACTTGCAACTAGGACAACTATGAAACTACGAGTCCAGTTGCGAGTCAAGAGTTGACTTGCAACTAGGATGGAAAAAAACTACGAGGTCAGTTACAATTCAAGGGTGGACATGCAACCGGGATGAAACATAAAGCGCGAGCCGAGTTGCGAGTCAAGGGTGTGCTTGCAACTGGGAAGAAACTACATGCCTAGTTGCGAGTCGAGGGTGAACTTGCAACCGAGACAACTACACAAAACTAATATACGAGTTGCGAATTGAGGGTGGACTCGCAATTGAAACATCTATACAAAACTACGATACAAGTTGCTAGTCGAGGGTGGACTTGCAACTAGGACAACTATAAACTATGAGACCAGTTGCGGGCGGAGGGTGTACTTGCAATCGGGATGAAAAACAAACCACATGCTCCAGTTGTGAGTCAAGGGTTGGTTTGTAATTCGGACAAGGACAAGCTTAGTTTTGAGCCGATAGTGGACTTGCAATTGGGACAACAAAAAAGCTACGAGCCCAGTTGCAAGTAAAGGGTCGACTTGCAACTGGGATGAAAACAAACTCTGGACTCAGTTGCCAGTCAAGAGTGGACTCGCATCTGAGATGAAAAACAAAACACATGGCCATGTGTTGTGAGTCGAGGGTGAGCTTTCAACTCGGACAACTACGAGCCCAGTTGCGAGTCAATGGTGGACTTGCAACTGGAGCAACTACGAAATTAAGATCTCAGTTCTGAGTCAAGGGTTATAATTAAGGACAATAGATTGTTCACACAATTCTCCCACTGATCTAAACTCTACACATTTCTACCCTTTATCAAGATAAAAAGAACCCTTCATTGGCTTCCATTATATAAACGAAGCTCGTCTCAGACGGACTCTACAAATTCTTCACCATGCCCCACGCACAACAAAAACAAACAAAAAAGAAACAACCCCCCAATGACTACATACATGGGCCCATGTGAAATAGAAACATGAGACCTTGCCAACACAAAAAAAAACGGGACAAGAGGACCCGTGACAAAAAAGAACAAGATGCCACGAGCGTGCATGAATTAGTTGTGCAAACATTAAAGCAAACAAATCGGACAATTATAGACTTAGATGAGACATCACTAAATCTTCATCTAGATGAGATTTAACAAATCCAAATAAAAAAAAGTTATGCCATCCTCTAACTAGATAGTCGGATCAAAATAACCAAACAAACGAAAAGACGCATAACCATCCAAAAAAAGATAAAACTCACAAGATAAACCTAATACACGAAACATAAAAAGGGCCCACTAAAAAAGATCCTATCGGGCCTCACTGCTTCACAAGGGACGAATAGAAAATACGACACAACGACAACAAACATGACTCAGAAGGACGTGTATCTAATGGTACATGAGTTAGACGAGACATTTCTAAGTCTCATCTAAATGAGAATTAGTAAACCATTTCGAAACGGACCCTGATCGTGCTACGAAAACGGGCAAACAAAAGACACACGGGCGAACAAGCCCACAAGCAGACACCGAACGCACGATGCGACACGGGTCGCACGAGACAAAACAACACGTGATCAAGTTTTACATGACATTTAAAGCGAACAGATGATAGAATGTAAAAAAAGTTCATGAATTAAAATAAATAAATAAAGGTGAAAATGGAAAATAAAAAATAAAAAGAAATGGAAATAGAAAATATAAATAAAAACATCCCGAAACTTGAAAAAGAATAAACAACCCCCCTCCCCCCGCCGCAACTATTTGGCTCTCCAACTTATACAACACAAACCAAGATAGGGAAAGACAAAATAAAAATGGACCCTAGATCACGATACGAAGATACCCCAACAAAAGACTTACTCGCGAATGGGCTGACAAGTGAACACCGGACGCATGACACGCGACACAGAACATGTGCGACGAAACAACCCACGATCAAGATTTGTACAACATTTACACGAAACAGATCAAACCCTTGGGAATTTATATAAGACATTACCAAATGTCATCTAGATGGGAATTAGCAAATCGGTTAAATGAAGTCCTTGTATTTAAAACAAATTAAGAAAGAAGGAAAAAGAAAAAACAGAAATGACAACAAGAAAAATAAAAAATAAAAATAATGAATCTAAAAGGTTCGTGGAACATTTACACGAGACAGATCGAACCCTCGGGAATTTATATAAGACATTACCAAATGTCATCTAGATGGGAATTAGCAAATCGGTTAAATGAAGTCCCTGTATTTAAAACAAATTAATAAAGAAGGAAAAAGGAAAAACAGAAATGACAACAAGAAAAATAAAAAATAAAAAATAATGAATCTAAAAGGTTCGTGGATTTAAAACAAATAAACAAATAAAATTATTTTGGATAGAGGAAAAAGGAAATGAGAGTGAGAAGAGAGAATGGGATACCGAATAATGGATGGCTCACGCATTGTTTTTTTACAGAAATGAACGGATGTGTCTCTTCCGGTTCCAGACCTGTGCAACCCACATGAAAATTTGGCCCTAAACTGTGGCCCGACGGAGGACAAAAGAAAAAACAAAAAGCCCAGAAACGGTCCCCTACGCGAGACGACAAAGCGAGCGGGATGCCCAATGAGACGGGACCTCCTATATGCCGCTTATTGCGGCAAGGAGCAGCGGCTTCGCACAGGCGCAACTCACCTCTGGGCCGGCCCATTTGCGATTGCTCCGCTTCGCGAAAACAAAATCGCAAAAACAGGTTGCGATAGGAATCGAACACACAACCTGTCGTTGACGCAGATGCCGCGCTAGCCACCACAACCGGCACGCCCAAGTGGCAGAACTACAACGCCGAACTTAAAGAAGCTAACAGCAGAGACAAAAAAAACAGTTTGTGAAATTTCCAAAAAATATTTCGTAAACATTTTTTTGAAAAAACAAGAGCAAAAGTGAAAACATAAACTGTTTTTGAAATTACGAACATTTTTTACAAAACTAGAAACATTTTTTGAAATTCCCACCGAATATTTTTTGAATTGGTGAACAAATTATGAAAACATGAACATTTTTTGAAATTTCTGATTTTTTCAAACTTAAAAAAAATGCAAACGTAAACATCTTTTCAAAACAGGCACAATTTTTTTGAAAAAATGAACATTTTTCGAAACGGGAACATTTTTTGAAAACAAATTTTAAAGCAAGAACATTTTTTGAATCTTGAGAACAAATTTTGAAAATGAGAACTAATTTGAAAAATCCTGAACAAATTCATAAACGTGAACAATTTTTGAAAACACGAACATTTTTGAATCTTGAGAACAAATTTCGACAAACAAGAACATATTTTGAAAAACATTTTAAAAAATCTAGAACATTTTTTCAAAATCCAGAACATTTTTTTGAAAATCCAGAACATTTTTTCTAAAAAGCAAAAACATTTTTCGAATTTGAAGAACAATTTTTGAAAATTCTGAACATTTTTTGAAAATCCAGAACATTTTTCAGAAAAGCACAAACATTTCCCAAAAATCCAGAACATTTTTTGAAAATCCAGAATATTTTGAAAATCCAGAACATTTTTCGAATTTGAAGAACGATTTTTGAAAATTCCGAACATTGTTTGAAAATCCAGAACATTTTTTGAAAATCCAGAACATTTTTTGAACAGAAACAGAAAAAAAGAAACAGAAAAGAATAAAGAAAAAAAAACGAAAAAAAAAGAAAAACCGGTTCAGGGAACCTTCTAGAAGTTTCCCAAAACCGGAAAAAACCGGCTGGAAACATCAAGAAAGTTCCCAAAACCGGGGCGTGTTGCAGTGGTTAAACGGGCCGGTCCACTGCATCGCTAGCTGCTGTATCCCTGTGCGAAGCCCCGACATTACGACGCAGTGAGCGTCCAATAGGATTTTCCCAATGAGACAACGACAGTCTAATCGAACAATTTGCACGACCCCTAAAAAAAAGAACAATTTGCACGAAAATTTCATTCTCTAATCGTGTGATGCACAAATTAGAAGTGAGGTAACTATTTCACGTTACATGTGAAATAGCAAACCCCAAAAAAACTACCATTCTTTCAACCCACTCATGGGTGCTTGTTCTTAAAAAAAAACAATCCACTTGCCTCTGTACGGTCAATCCCAGACAAAAAGAACAAAAAACAGAGAAAATACGAGTGCGTCGGAATGGGCAAAGCCCAAGCAGCACAATTCATACACAGCTCACGTGAAAACTTCGGTGACGAAAATTAAAGACAACAGGCTGACACGCTGACAACTTTAGTGAACGAAATTAAAAACAACAGGCCCGACACTAATGGGCCGAGGAAGCACACGACAGAAGAAACAACCAGCTGATGACATGACAAAAGCAAGGCACAATCAGGTTTGCATGAAAAATTAAAGACAAACAAATCAAACTGTTATGAACTTAGATGTGAGATACTATTTCACATCTAGATGTGAAATAGCAATAGTGTTTCGGGAAAGCATAACTGTGTTTTTCATGTTTTTGGGAAGCATGATTGTTCTTCTCGATTCTCGTGAAAGTTGATGTTTTCTTTTTTTCTTTTTCGAAAAGCACAACCATGCTTCTCACAAAAGCATATGTTGTGCTTCTCTCAAAAAACACTGCTTCACGAAAAACAAACTCCGCAACCTAGGAAAATCTAGGCAAAAACAAAAAAAGCTCATCTTAAGCCCGAAAACACGCACAGAAACATGAAAACACGAAATACAAAGAAAACAGTCAGCACATGACACGTGGCGGCAGTTGGACGCATCACTTGACGCTCTCCCACACAAAAAATTGACCCGTGAAGGAGCCCACAAAGGAATAGCCATTAGTTAGTTTTTTTGTTGCGGGGAGCCATTAGTTAGTTGCTGCCGAGAAAAAACAAAACAACAACAACAAAGATTTTCATTCCCAAACAGCCTTTTCTCTTGATTTTCTTTTTTCAGAAATAAAAACCAAATATATGGAAGAAGGGCTAAGAGTGATAACGGGTAGGCTCATATGACGCGCGGGCTGCATGTTACTTCTACTATTCCTCGCACGAAGCGCAAATACTATGCGTCATTCAACTGGACATGAATGCTTTGCGGTAGTTGCCACACAACGCTGTTGGATATGTAGACAATTTCATGATTAATTTAAATATATGAATTATGATTAAAACTTGGACATCACTACAAATTTGGCGTCAAATATTTGACTATGGCATATCAAACGTTTTTCATGGCAACTTATGTTCTTTAAGGATGGCAAATTTAGTTGACGAGCATGTCAATCTGCCTCAATTTATTTTTTGTTAGAAAATTATTGTTTTCGTAAACTAAATTTGCTATCACGGCATCAATATAAATTACCATAAAAAACATCGGATTTATCATGCCTAAATATCTAATGTCAAACTATAATATTTTCATAAAACTGTTATTAGCATGCAACAGTCTAGCATATCGAATTATTTAAACAACAATATCACACAAGCAACAACTATCATTAGAGCCAATATCAGATCACGGTGCGCGTACTGATCGTTCGTAGATGAAATACACGTGGATGTTGCAGAGGCGATGTTGTTAACAATGACCTTGGTGAAGACCAGTCGAAGCAGACGATATTGGAGACGCCAGTATGTGACGCCCGACTTGGATGGATGATGCCCCATGGTGATGAACTTGAGTTGTCGTGGGGAGCGCTTCCAAAAAACCCAATTCGTCCTCCTTGGTGCAGGATCACAAGGACAAAGGTTTCCGGAGACCTGCTCTCCCTCTAGCTGGTGCACACTGACGTTCGGGATGAAGTAGACTAGGATGGCGACGCAAATTATAAGATGAGGCCAAACCCTACCTTGTGTTGGTGTGTCAAACAACTTACATGGCAAAACATCAAAAAATAAAACGACAAAAAGGAAGACACGGACATACAAGGCCACTGCCCGGATTTCGATGGACAAAATGCGCATGAAAGAATATGTAACACCCCGTTACGCCCGACGGGATCTAGACTGGCCCCATAGACCAACACTATTCTTTCCTACGCACTTTGTCCTCACTCGTGCGCACCTGGGACCAAATTTCCGGTCGGTCACCCATCCTAGAATTACTCCAAGCCAAGCACACTTACTTTGGAGTTCTTGTCGAATGGGCTCCCGGAAAAGAAGGAATTCCTTGTCGACATGAGTAGTCTATCATTCCTATTAAGCCAGGCTCTCACAGTTCAGTGTTGGTATGTGAAACCGGTCAGGATACCATGCGCAAAAAGCAAGGACCGGTCGGTGAACCAGTGGGTTTGGTCGGGGCGACACTCAACTCAGCACTTACTGGAGTGGGGAGAACACCACTATATAAAAGGGTCTCACACCTCCTCCACTTACGGGGTGTGTCTAAATTTTAGAACCTCCACTTAATAATTTATACATGGGCTTTTGAGATTTTCCTTACACCCTGTTTCAATGTCTATATTGTGGTCATGTAATCGATTTAGTATTTCCCAACTTATAATTCATTTGTAGATAATTATACAAACTGTCGTCCGCAAACGCATGAATACAAATCTGAAATCTCTCCTGCGCACTGACCCCTTCCACGGTTCAGAGCCCTCCCACTCGGAAATGACTGGAAATCGAAGCTCCCGCAAAATGCACCCTTCACCCTTCGATTTCCCTACTCGACCAGGGGAAACCCTCCCCCTTCCCTACAACAAAAACTAGAGGAGGCAGCGCGAAGGAAACCTCGACGACAGCGCACATGTATGCTCCTCTCATCGGCCCTTCTCCTCCTCCCCCGACAACTTCTTCCCCGCCGCCACAGCTCAATCTCGTTCCCCTCCTTCTTACTCTCGGTAACATCTTCCGTTCCTCTCCAGCCCCCAAATCCTTCTGGATTTGGCCACGCCAAAGCACCTCCTCCTCTCGGCCACATTTCCTTCTTACTCTATTGTTGGTTCTAAAAGCGGTGGATCTCGGGTAGAGGATCCCGAGCGGGTGATCAAGGAACGATGGTGAACATGAGATAATGGGGACAATGTTTTACCGAGGTTCGGGCCCTCTCAAAGAGGTAAAACCCTATGTCCTGCTTTGATTATATTGATTGCATGGGGTATAAAGTAAATGGTGATCTAACTCGAGATCGGATGCTTGTGTTCTAAACCCAAAGGCTGGTATTTGTACCCCTAAAGACTAAACCTCTCTAACCCACGCCTTCTTCCATCTCGCCCCGACACGAAATTTTCTCCTCTAGCCAGCTCAAGAGTTCTAGCAATGGTAGCCACCCCTGGATCATCGAAGCATTCCACCGGGCCTCTCAAGGGTAACTGGGGAAGATGTTCCATTACTGAACCGCAATTTAACCGGCTTGCAACTCCAGGCTATCTGCCAGATCCAGATCTTGCGCCGGCCCATCCAGGTTTAATGTGTATAGACGGCGAGGTGCTCGTGGATAGTTACCCAACACCGCATGAGGGGGGAACGAATTTTCTTTGTCCCCTTTCTTCTTCGAGGCCTTGGTTTCCCCATTCATCCCTTCCTTAGAGGTTACCTAGAGTTCTATGGGATCCAACTCCACCATCTTACCTCCAGTTCTATCCTTCACATCTCAGGTTTCGTTACTCTTTGCGAAGCCTTCCTTGGCTGTGAGGCTCACTTTGGTCAATGGCATTTTTTTTGGTTAATTGCATGTTCCTAAGATGGATCTATCCATGAGGTCGGCGGGGCCGCAGTGTGCAGGATCGCAAGGACATGTGATCCCCCGGGCACTCCCAAGGAGGACGAGGAATTATGGCCCCTGAGTGGTTCTATATGGTTGATGTACCGCTTTACGATCTGGTTTGTCCAGTGCTAGCCACATTTTCTCATCGTCCGCTGAAGAAGCAGTTTAAGGGGCAGCCGAGGAGTCATTCCCAAGAAGAGGATGCCGAGGTGACTCGATTAGCAGCCCGAGTGTCCTGCCTTGCTTACCACAATTTGACTATGATCAATGTGATGGTCGTGTCCATCATTTGGGGCGTTCAACCACTTCATCAACATATCCATCCTTTGTGGGAATACAATGGGTCCAATGAAGCCACTCGAGCTGTGACAGAAGGTTTCAAGAACCAAGCCGCCGTAGCAGCTACCATGGCAGGTATCTACAAAGGGGAAAAATAGGAAGTTGTCCATAAAAAAAATCATGGATGGATTTTCCTTCCACAAACCTGTTGAAGCGGTAAATTCTTTATTTAGACACCTCGTCCAGCTGAGCTATGTATTTATATTTATACGTCTGATTAGTTGTTCAACATATCCGAGCAGGGGTGGAGACGCTGGACTGCAATTGTCCAGCTCCTCAGTCGGAGTCCTACGCTCGCGATGATGATCCTGGTTTTCATGAGGATTCCGAGCTATCCCTTATCTTTAAAGATGGGATTTTCTTTCAGGAGAGCACAATTGCTCCGAAGAGGCCCTCCTTGTTGATTTACCAGGAGGCTTACCTTCCTCCAAGGTAAGCGCTGCTTGCGCCTCTTCTCAAAAGAGATATGTTGTTCACACGGCTCCGGTGACGAGCACTCTAACCCCTCCCCATAAGGGCCAATGTTCTAAGAGCCAGAAAATCAACCTGTCCCCAAGAAATCGGCCGGGGAGCACTCGCAATGTGACTAGGCGACAAGCTTCCGAGCATGCAACTCATATTCTGTCTACCTCTATCTGGGATGTTTTTTCTTGTAGTAGCTCTTTGACGGGTGTCATGCTGCTCGTTTTTGACAGCTGAACTCTGTGATTATAGGAAACCGACATTTGTTCAAATGCCTTTGCCCATGAACACACGAATAGAAATGTTCCAGCCCGAGGACAAACACCGAGTAGGCACTTCCACCCAAGGTGCCTAAAAAAAACCTACCGGAGACATCCGACGCCTATTCAATGACCAATTCGAAAGTAAGCTTAATGCATCAGCTGTGAAGGAAAGCATTTTTGTGTCATCCTGTCTTTTCTAATCAAGAGTTTAATGCCCTTAAGTCGGTGGATACCTATCTTGGAGCGGCTAGAGTGGACCTTGAGGATGCAGTGGGCGCTCTGGCCAGCAGCCTGCATGTAAATTATTATTGTGCAGTTTTAATAAAAATTTCTAGTACGCCCAGTAGCCCTCTGGATGGACTAATGGACGTTCATCCAAGGATAATTTCGATGTCAGCCGATCTTGAGGCTAAAAGGTGTTAATATGTCAAAGGACTTATTAGTGCAAAAAATTCTATGAGGCCCAGTAGCTCCTGAGACACAGGTTGGGTTACCAGACCCAATGAGGGAATAGACAAGTTGTATAAACTTTAGTAAAATCCCGAAGCCCAGTAGCCCCAAGCCTTCATTTGGACACGAGGGGCCTATTTAAGGATACATTGTTTTTCAATCAAAGTATATCCGTCATCGAAACAGACTGCTCGAAAGGAGAACAAACTGCTAGCTAAAGAGCTGGAAAAGTCGAAGGCTAATCTTGACGCCGCCCAGTCCGAGGTGAAAGATGTCAAGAAATTTACACGAGAGACGCGTGGTAAGTATATTTATTACCTGTCCCAAGTAAAACAGAGGGACCATGTCTTAACTGGGTTTGTATTACTAGCTGCGGAAACCATAGTGAGGGAGTCCAGAATTAAGGGGTCCTCGGGCGGCCGACCTATTTATCATGGGCCGGACTCATGGGCCACACGCTGAGGATGGAGTTGATCGAAGGCTCCGTCAACAGAGGAGAGATCACAGGAGCGGTGGCGTGTTTGTCAAGTTGAAGATGGTAGATTAAGCTTGTTTTTTCCCTCCGGTGGGCAACCGACCATGTGTAACCCTAATGACCCCTGGTGTCTATATAAACCGGTGGGTTTTAGGTTGTAGGGCACAGAAACTCATCTAGGGTTTTAGCTAGTCGATCTCGAGGTAGATCAACTCTGTAACCTTCATACCATCAATATAATCGAGCAGGACGTAGGGTTTTACCTCCATAGGAGGGCCCGAACCTGGGTAAACATCGTCTCCTTCGTCCCTTTGTTACCATCGATCCTAGTCTCACAGCTCGGGACCCCCTACCCGAGATCCGCCGGTTTTGACACCGACATTGGTGCTTTCATTGAGAGTTCCGCTGTGATCACCAAAGGAATCAATGGCTCACCCCGTCGTAAGCAATGTGATCTGTAGCCCGGATATTCCCATCTCTGGTCAGATCTTCGCTAGCGGCGACGTCTTGTCGCATGCCGACCCGACTGTCCATCTCGGCCAGATCGGAAGTTTCCTCCCCGATCAAGAAATCATATTTGGGAACCTAGAGTTCGCTGCTGATTCACGAGGAAGACTTGTTTGGATGAGGCCCTCAGCTCCCATGGAGGAGCCCGCAGAGCTCGACGCCTCGACGCCGGAAGCCTCGGGCATCGCCTCTGAGGTGCCCCCTACCTTCGGGCCGTCTAGAACGCCCAGCCCAGTCGTCATGCCCGGACGTAATCGGCCTTCGCCGTCAAATGGCTCTGGATCCGCGACGCTGCAGATCGACCCCGATCGCTTCGGCAACACGTGCTCCGCTGACGTCTCACCCTTGAACGAGCTACTGGATCGGATCCGAGCCATTGGCGTGACCGACGATCAGACCCCGATCTATGATCGGATCGGGCTTAAACCCGATGACAGGGCGATTCGCACTCCCTCGGTCACTCACTTAGTCGCCATCGTCGAGTGCCCGGCCGGAGGCTCGTCCCCTCAACAGCCGAAACTAAAAACAGTTTATATCCCGGTCTCCGATCATCAAGATCCCTCGGATAACCCAGACTCGGGAGTTCGCTCCGAAAACAGTTCGGGATCGATTCCCGATCTTGCGCGCAACCCAAACCCTACGCCGAACCCCATTGTTCCGGACTCACATCACGACGCGGAGCCAAAATTTTTCCCACCCGCCACCCAAGTCGAGCGCTCGCGCATCGCAGGAGAGTCCAAGTCTTCGGACTTACGGAACGTCAAACAATTACCAGGGGAGTCAGTTCACCACTTTTGGGCCAGACTCCTCCTCGTCAGAGACAGGGTACCAGGCTCTAGTGACCAGGAGATAATGGCAACTTTCAGTCGCAATTGTCATGATGAAGGGATCCTCAATGCCCTATCTCGGCGGTATGTTCGCAGCTTCACCGAGTTATCGGACCTGGTACAAAAATACTATGCCATGGAGAGCACCTGGCAAGCCGAACGGCTACTCGCGGAACCAGACTTTACCGAACACTCTATAGGAGATCGGAAAAAGAGGATACCCCCGAAGTGGCTAGCCGAACACGAACCCGCCGAGAAGAGAAATAGACCCCCTATGGGGGCCAGAACCATCCTTGATGGACTGCTGGACAAACCATGCCCTATTTATTCTGTCGTGCTGAACACAAACCCGACTCACAGCCTTAGAGCTTGCTGGGTTGTCAGGCAGGTCGCAAAAAGTGGAGAAGCCATTCTCCAGGACCAACCGATGAACAGGTGCCGCATAATGCCACGAGAATACAATGCGGAAGTCCTGACGATCTACGAAATGTTCCCCTCCAGGAACAAGAGAAAAAGAGCTCTTAAAGAACTCGAACAGGTCTACCATGTGGCGGCAGCAAGTCCATGGGCAGACACACCGATCACCTTCGGAGACACTGACCAACCAACCATCCGTCCCGGTCGAACACCGGCCGCACTGGTCCTAAACCCCATCGTCGATGGTTTTAGGCTGCAGAAGGTGCTAATGGATGATGGCAGTGGTTTGAACCTCATCTACGAAGACACCGTGGAAAAAATGCAGTTCGACCGATCTCGCATCGAGCATAGCAACACAACCTTCCGGGGGATCATCCCTGGGAAAGAGGCGCGTTGCTCAGGGCGTGTCACCCTTGACGTAGTGTTCGGCATGCCCGACAACTATCGATCCGAAGAACTTCTCTTCCATATCGTGCCCTTCCCCAGTGGCTACCACGCTCTGTTGGGGCGCGAAGCCTTCACAAAATTCCAGGCTATACCCCATTACGGGTATATGAAGCTCAAGATGCCAGGCCCAAACAGGGTAATCACAATTGCCAGTGATCCGAGTACAACCCTTCGAGCCGAAAACAAAACAGCAGCACTCGCCCTCGAGGCATTAGCCGAGACCTTTGCTGCAGAGGAATTGACCGCACTCCGGTCAACAGTGGATAAGGACGATGTAATCCTTAGTAAAAGGCCCAAACCCACGTCCTTTAAACCTGCAAAAGAAATTGTTAAATTTCAGGTACACCCAACGGACCCTAGTAAAACAGCGTCCATCGGAGCTCGGCTGGACCCCACGGTGGACGAAGCGATGCGAGCATTCTTACAAGAAAATTGGGACATCTTCGCCTGGCATCCTTTCGATATGCCAGGTATCCCACGGCGGCTGGCAGAACATAGTCTGAATATAATCCCTGGCTTTAAGCCCGTCAGACAGACTCTGCGCCGCTTCTCCGAACCCAAACGGCAAGCTATGGGTGAAGAACTAGCCAAACTGCTAGAGGCCGGATTCATACGGGAGATCAAACACCCCGAATGGTTGGCAAATCTGGTGATGGAACCAAAGAAAGATAAATCCTGGCGGCTGTGCGTCGACTTCAAAGACCTTAACAAGGCCTGCCCTAAGGACCCTTTCCCCCTACCACGGATAGACCAGATCATTGACGCCACAGCCGGACATGATTCACTGTGTTTCCTTGATGCTTACTCCGAATACCATCAGATCAAAATGAAGGAATCCGACCAAGCTGCAACCGCATTCATCACCCCATACGGGCCATTCTGCTTCAACACAATGCCTTTCGGGCTAAAAAACGCTGGGGCTACATACCAGCGCATGATCCAGACCTGTCTCGAAAAACAGGTTGGCAAAATAGTCGAGGCATACGTGGACGATGTGGTCATTAAAACCAAACACGTCAGCCAGTTGATCGACGACCTAAGGCAAACCTTTGCCAGCTTACGCGAGTACGACATACGACTCAATCCGGAGAAATGTGTCTTCGGAGTCCCTGCTGGTAAACTGCTCGGATTCATTGTTTCCCATAGAGGAATAGAAGTGAATCCGGCTAAGATTCGCGCCCTATCGGAACTTGCAATTCCCACAGAGCTCAAGCACGTCCAAAAATTGGTGGGTTGCGTGGCGGCATTAAGCCGCTTTATCTCTCGTCTCGGCGAAAAGGCCTTACCGCTCTACAGACTGCTGAAACGGACCAACAACTTCGTATGGACCGATGAAGCAGCCGCAGCGTTAGAGGAAATTAAAACACTGCTGGCAAGCAACCCCATACTCACAGCACCAGGCGCCGGTGAACCAATGTTATTATACATATCGGCCACCAACGAAGTGGTTAGCGCAGTGCTCGTTGTCGAACGAGAACAGGAGGGTCATAGATTCCGGATACAGAAGCCGGTCTACTATGTGTCAGAAGTACTAACGCAATGCAAGTCCAGATACCCGCATTACCAGAAGATAGCCTATACAGTATTTATGGCATCGCGAAAATTAAGACACTACTTTCAAGAGTGTTCGGTCACGGTGGCCTCCGAAGTACACCTGAATGATATAATCAATAACAGGGACGCCACTGGCCGCATAACCAAATGGGCAATTGAACTCCTTCCTTTCGAAATTGCCTACAAGCCACGACGAGCTATTAAATCTCAGGTTCTGGCAGATTTCCTCACCGAATGGACGGAGGCCGAGCTCCCCAGGGAATATAGCACATACTCCCATTGGACGATGTACTTCGACGGATCGAAAACACTGGCCGGACTGGGGGCTGGAGTTATTCTCACATCCCCCACAGGCTACAACGTCCGATACGTGTTACAAATCATGTATGCCGATTCCAACAATGCGGCCGAGTACGAAGCACTTTTGCATGGTCTTCGGATGGCAGCTTCAATGGGTATACAACGGCTGGAGGTACGTGGAGACTCCAACTTGGCCATCTCTCAAATCAACGGCGAATTTGATGCCAAAAACCCGAAGATGGCGGCTTATAGAAACGCCATTCTTAAAATATCCGCACGGTTCGAGGAGCTGGAATTCCACCACGTCGCTAGAGACAACAACCAGGCCGCTGACATACTGGCCCGTATAGGGGCCAAACGCGACCCCGTCCCAAAAAACACCTTCCTTGAACGGCTCTTCAAGCCGTCAGTGGTTTGGCAGGACGACGATAAGGGCGCCGGATCCGTCAGTGCGGAAGAGGTTGTTCACCCTATAAACGAACCAGACGATCAAATCATCGGTGGCTCCGTAATGGACGAAACGCCTTCGGCTCATGAGGTCATGGCAATAATTGCACCATGGACCGAGCCCTTCCTCGCCTACCTTCTTTGCCAAGAACTCCCCGATGACCAGACAGAGGCGAGACGCATAATTCGTCGATCCAAGGCCTATAAAGTCCACGAGGGTGAGTTATACAAGAAAAGCACCACCGGAGTACTCCAACGGTGCATATCTGAGGAAGAAGGAAGGCAACTTTTGGCCGAAATCCACGCAGGAATGGGCGGCCATCATGCCGCGGCAAGGGCCTTAGTAAGCAAGGCCTTCCGGGCTGGTTTCTTCTGGCCCACCGCTCGAGCGGACGCCCAGTCGCTGGTCCAATACTGCGTGGGATGCCAACTTTTTGCAAATCAAAGTCACATGCCCCCAACGGCTCTTCGGACTATTCCGATTACTTGGCCTTTTGCGGTCTGGGGGCTGGACATGGTCGGACCACTTAAAGGGGGGACCAAGAAGAATAAATACCTACTGGTCATGGTGGATAAGTTCACCAAATGGATCGAAGCAAAACCTGTCAAGTCAACCAAGTCCGGACCAGTAATCGACTTTATATCCGGCGTGGTACACCGTTACGGCATCCCCCACAGTATAATAACGGACAATGGATCCAACTTCACCGCCCAAGAGGTGAAAGACTGGTTTACAAAGATGGGCATCAAGCTCGACTACGCATCAGTATATCACCCACAGACTAATGGACAAGTCGAACGGGCCAGCGGCCTCATCATGAGTGGTATTAAACCTCGTCTGGTCCGATCTCTCCATGAGTCCGACTGCCATTGGGTGGAGGAGCTCGATTCCGTCCTATGGGGCTTGCGTACTACCCCGAACCGATCAACGGGATACACACCGTTCTTCATGGTCTACGGGGCAGAAGCGGTCCTTCCCTGTGATATAATTCACGATGCACCAAGGGTGCGCATGTACGAAGAAAAGGAGGCCGAGTTAGATCGGCAGGACGACTTGGATGCCTTAGAAGGATAGCGCGACATAGCTCGGGCTCGCTCTGCTTTTTATCAATAGCAGGCCCGGCGTTACCAGAGCAGGGAGGTCAGGGCAAAAGCATATAATGTGGGTGAACTCGTCTTACGGCTCCCCGAGAAGCAGAAGTAGAAGCTCAAGCCCAAATGGGAGGGCCTCTTCATAATCGACGAAGTACTCGCAGGAGGGGCTTATCATCTTCGAAGCCCGGCAGATAACCGCCTCGAACCACACCCATGGAACGCAGCTCGTCTTCGGCGTTTTTACGGCTAGACCGGTGTCGTCATACTTTTTACCCTCCTTTTTCTGTTTTTCCTTTCCTTTTTCATTTTCCTCCCCTTCCAACTTGATTTTTGGCAGGATCGGACTTTCTCTCTCCCCAAAGTCTATGTTCGGCTAAACCGAGCTCGTGTTAAGTTTTCCGGCATACATTCTTAAATGTTAGACCCGCACAAAACACCTGGGGGCTTCTTTCCGAAGCCGATGACTATACATTTTGAGCATCTATTCACATTTCCTGTGTATGCATGTTTCCCTTGTCGATTTTTAAGCCATTATATGCATCAATTCGAACTTAGATCTTTGCCAAGCTGGGTTGCCTCGCTCTTGTGTTTACCCTCTATGTTCCCGATTGTTCGGCTAGAGGGTAAAGGGAGCACCTCTGCGATTGCTACGACCGGGTTATCCGGATACGTACCTCAGACGGGTGAAGCCAAAAGCTAGCTATCTTTAGTAGAAAATTGGTCGGCTACGACGGAAGCAACGAATATACGATGGTTGTTATCACCATTACACTGCCTTTTTCTCTTAAAATGGCCATTAGCCGCATACTAACAATATACGGCCTTACTATTCACGATTTACGTGACAACCTAAAGAAAGGTATCGATAGAGGTACTATTTTCTTTGGAAGATGTTTCTTACGCTCAGCAGTAATATAACATATCTCCCTGTGCATCTACTGTCTGTTCGCACCAAATGGCCGGATTGCCTGGTTCCTCGAAAGAATTCCCTTTATCAAGGGATATTTTATAAGGAACACTCCCGCGCTCTTAGCGCGAGAGGTCGAAGCCGATGGCCGGTTAAGACAAGGTTCACAACACAGACGGAGCAATTTTTTCGATTTAAAGTACATAGTTACATTGAATCACACATCGGGCTGCCGGTCAAGATTGTCTATCAAGGCATCCAGGGCGCAATCTTCTTGTGAGAGACGAGCGGCAGGCATCACTTGGTCATACACCAAGTGAAGCGGCACTTCTTGCCCATCAGGCCCCGCTGGCCCAACCCGAGCCATATGCTCGGGGTTAAGACCGGTGTATTGAGTCTTAATCATCGCCCACGCCTCTCGAGCTCCCTCCCGGCAAGCCGATGTCTTCCACAGCTTGAAGCGATTCCGGGCTCCCTTGAACCGATCAGCTAGTTCGGTCATCCCTTCTGGAGGCTTCTTGGCAGGCCATAGCGCTTTTATCATGCTCTTCATAGCCTTTCGAGCCCGCTCATGAACGGCGGACAGTTCCTTCAGAAGGCTCCCCTGGTAGGATCCGATCTCTTCTTCAGGACGCCCGGTTAGGAGACCTACACATACAACAAGGCATGTACATTAAACTTTATGTCGGAAAAACACCCTTTCGACGTCACAGTCACACTTACCAAACATGACCCTTTGTAATTTTTGGTTCTCTTCTTGGGTCTGGGCCAATTGAGTCTTTAAACGCTCAATTTCGTCGGCCTGCTGCTTGTTTTCCACCTGGATGCGTTTCTTCTCCTCTAGCTTTTGCTGCAACGAAAGGCTGCCGGCCTCATGCTGGGACTCGGCGTACCTCTGAGATTCTCGGGCTGCATCTAAATCTTTTTGCAATTGCCCTATAGATTCAGCTGCTAAAAAGTACCCTCGCGTCAGCAGGGAATCATGTACTAAGATCAGCAGAATGGATATACTCACCATGCGCCTCCCGGGTAAATTTCTTCACTTGTTCAAGTTCGGCCTCCACGGCTTCCACCCGTGTTCGGCTCGCCTCTAATTCATTGGCCAGTTGCTCGTTCTGCTGCCTTGAGGCCTGCATCATCCACGAAACAATGTGAGGACCCTTAACTCGGTCGTCCCGACCAATTCAAGGCTCGGGGGCTACTGGGTTCACATAAATGTTTGGATTCTCAAAATCAATTACTTACCTTCAGATTGGATGATATCAGTTTCACGGTTTCTCCAAGCCTAGCTCGGGCAGCTCCGATGTGCGCGTCCACCGAGCATAGAGCATTGAACCCTTGTTTGGAAAATGCCGGGTCGCGCAGGGCTTCTCGTCGCCGCCGGTGGTTCATTGCACTTTCAACTTCGGATTTAGTGACTGAAACCGCGTCTTCGGAATCTTCGGGGGCCGGATTACCCACAGGAGCCTCCGTAGCAGGTTCGACATGAGCAGATGATCTTGACTCATGAGTATTGTCAGGCCATTCGGCAGAAGATGGTTGTACTTGTTTCCTGAGTATGTCAACATGAGATCTTTCGGTAGATCCCGTCGATTGTAATAGCGACAGATTAAGTGGCCGGGCAAAGTACCTTCGGGATGGACGAGTGGTCGGTGCCGTCTCCACGGCTGGCTCACATAAAGGGGTCCTATCAATGACCGGTTCAGGCGTCGTTGCTGCAGCCGACGTTTGTCGCGAGGACCTACGACGCTTGGGAGCGGAGGCCAGCGCATTCGGGTCAGCGGAAGGCATTCTCCTCTTACGAGAAGGATTTTTCTTTTTGCCTGTGGTGGAGGAAGGGAGTGATCCGAGGTGATCGGCTATGATAGCCACCTTGGAGCGATCAAGGCCCTCTTGGTAAAAGACCCCGTCTTCATACTCAATGGACAACTCTGGATCGTCATGGAACCCTGGGTCATCGTCACGAGAATAGCTCTCCGGTTGGGGGGCCGGACACTTGATTGTCTCAGCAAAGCTCCTCCATTCCTGTTTGTGCGGATCAAAGGCTTTTGTCAAAAAGGGCAAATAAAAAACCGAACATAGGACGCAAGATCGAAAGGCTTACCCATTCGATGGGGTTGTAGCTCGAGTAGCCCTCCTTGACTGGCGGCCGAACAAAGTCTTCTTTTTCTCCTTTGTATAAATCGGCAAGTGCGGCTGCTAATGCCGCTTGATCCGCAGGACCCAGCCGTCGGGAGCGAGTGGTGTCGCTTGTTCCGTTGTAGCACCACAAAGGATGTATCCTTTGTCGAAGAGGTGGAACGCACCTGGTGATGGCGACGGCCATCACGTCAATCATGGTCAGCTTGTGGTGAGCCAGTATCCTAACACGGGCAGCCAAACGTTGTACTTCAGCATCGTCCTCTTGGGATGAGCTCTTCGGACGCCAGTTGAACCTTTTATTTAAAGGGGCGTCGGAATATTCGGGCAAACCCCTTCGAGCTGGATCGAATAGGGGGACGTCCTCGATGTAAAACCATTCCGAAGACCACTCTTCGGACTCTTTCTTCGGCATCCCCGCGGGGTATCCCGTCCCGGCTATGCGACATACTTCGGCTCCTCCAACCTCCCGAATTGTCTCATCACGGGTGCGGGGAACGAGGCAAAAATACTTCCTCCATAGTCCAAAGTGAGCCTCGCAGCCCAGGAACATCTCGCAAAGGGCGACGAAGCCCGAGATGTGCAGGATAGACCCAGGGGTGAGATGATGGAGCTGGATCCCGTAGAACTCCAATAACCCCCTTAGGAAAGGATGGATGGGGAACCCTAGGCCCCGTAGGAGGAAAGGCACGAAGCATACCCGCTCTCCCTTGTGAGGATTTGGGAAGTTCTCCGCGAAGGCTTCGTGGTTGTAAGAAGTCAGACCGGCGCGAGTAACCGCCAGATCCGAGGAAGGAAGATATCCTTGGGTCTCGAAGTCGCGCAGCCGAAGGAGGGATACGGAACAGCTTGCCCAGTCCCCGGGGAGGGTGCCGTAAGGGCGCGGGGAAGAACTGGGGGGGCTCGCCATGTTTTTTGGTGGTCTCTCACTTGAAGTTTTCTCCGAGGGGGAAGAAGGGGAAGGTGTGGCCTAGACCGCGATTCCGTTTGTTTAAATGAAAAGTACCTCCTTTGTGAGGAGGGCAATCTTGTAAAAAGCCACCGGACCGCTCGCCTCCCCTCGGTTCACGAGGGTCGAGGAGCGCTGGGAGTTATTACGGTGGGTCCCGCAAGTTCTCGACATTTGAAGATTTACCGATAACAGAGTGGTTGACGAACAAGAAGGGATAGAGGGACTCGCCTCGCAAGCCGAAGACTTCGACGTGCAGGACTGTCCGGATAATATACCTCGGCATTGGAGGCTAGTCCGGGGGCTACTGAGGGAGTCCAGGATTAAGGGGTCCTCGGGCGGCCGGCCTATTTCTTATGGGCGGACTCATGGGCCACACGCTGAGGATGGAGTTGATCGAAGGCTCCATCAACAGAGGAGAGATCACAGGAGCGGTGGCGTGTTTGTCAAGTTGAAGATGGTAGATTAAGCTTGTTTTTTCCCTCCGGTGGGCAACCGACCATGTGTAACCCTAATGACCCCCGGTGTCTATATAAAACGGAGGGTTTTAGGTTGTAGGGCAGAGAAACTCATCTAGGGTTTTAGCTAGTCGATCTCGAGGTAGATCAACTCGGTAACCTTCATACCATCAATATAATCGAGCAGGACGTAGGGTTTTACCTCCATAGGAGGGCCCGAACCTGGGTAAACATCGTCTCCTTCGTCCCTTTGTTACCATCGATCCTAGTCTCATAGCTCGGGACCCCCTACCCGAGATCCGCCGGTTTTTACACCGACACATAGGGCAACTTAAAAAGGACCTGGAGCGGGTTCGAGAAGCCCTCGGTATTCCGAAGCGCAAGAACAAGCATGGCACCATGTTCTCTCTTGAAGAAACGACAAATGTAATCAATTGAAGGCCGAGAATGAGCAACAAGTGCTTAAAATTGAGAGGCTAAAGGCTCAACTAGCCGCATTCTAGGAGCAAAATAAGCATATACATGAAGGCATAGTTGGTAAGCATCATGACTTTGTTTGTTTCAATTCTCCATTGTCCTCAGCTTAGAATGATCATCGATCGTGCAACTACTTTTACTGGTCGGCCTCAAGAAGCCGTTTGTGCCTCTATAAGGGATGCTATTCTGGAACTAGGCGAGCTACATGAGCTATCTCAAAGTTCCATGAAGAGCGTTTTCTAAAGCCTTGTGGCCAAATGAAACCATCCATGAGGATATGGCCGAGCTTGCCGACCATCTTAAAGAAGCTTGGAGCCATTTGTGAGCATGGAAAGCATTTACATGCCGAGAAGGTGCTCGAGAAGCATGGGCCATGGTGAAGACACGCAATACCGAGCTAGAGATTGATCACCTCACCCAAGTTGGCCCTTGTGGGACTGATGGGAAGCAGATACATATTAGTTTAAACTATGAAGATGTGATGCCGGCTGCTAGACTGTCCCAACAAGACTCCTCCCTTGACTCCTTAATAGATGGGCTTGAATAGTTGTATTATAGAAGTATGTCCTGTATAATTATTCTATGTATCAAAGTGTGTTACATCATTTTGTATGCTCTGATCCATAGTTTAATACTTCATTAACTGGCCATCGGCTTCTGCCTCCTCAGCCAGTAGCTGAGGAGTGTTTCCGACTTTTGGCCATAATAATAGGGCAAAGTTTTACAGAAAACAAGGCAATCCGACCATAAAGGTCAAAACGAATTTTTGCATAGAATTATGTTATATTAATTTTTAATGTAAGTCACATATTCCGAGAAAAATAGTTCTTTTGACAATTCCTTTCCCCAGGGTATTATGTTAACCACGATTATTTAACCCAACGTCAGATCTGTGTACCAAAAGCTGTTCAAACCGGAGAGATAGTTGGTGTAGTTTGGGGGATTAGAAACCCCTGTTTTTGGCTTGAAACACCTAAGTTTTCACTTCCTTTGTTGCCGACCAATTATGTTCTTGAGACCGCTAGCTTTCGGCTTCACCCGTCTGAGCTACTAACCCTGATAACCTGGAAGTAACAATCACAGAGGTGCTCCCTTTACCCCTTAGCCGAAACAACCGGAAACGTAAGGGGTTGTAAAACCCCAAAATTTTAACCATATTTTATTAATTAAATTTGGCTAGAAATAAAACTTTGAATCATATTAGGTCATTTATTAATTTCAGAATCTTCTCATTTTTCCAAAATTATTACCTCCATGTAGAAACTTTTGGAAAGCATTGTGGGCTTTGAAAGTTTTGTTAAATCGTTTCATTTAACTTTTAAAGTTTAGTAGGAATTCTTTTATAATAAAACTTGCCCGATCTAATTCTTTTAATAGCATTTCCAGACTCTGAAAGGCCTCTGTTGCACTAAAACTATTTTAAATAATTCTTTTAAAATTCCACAAAAAATTTGAGAGGTCATCTGATGCAGATAAATCATTTTTATGCAAAAACCCATCATGGCCTTTTGAAAATTTCGAGCACAACTTCCAATTTTCAAATTTTGTCCAAATTGAGCATTGAACTACAACTACATTAAATATTGCTTAATAAGTTCTAAAAAGAATTCCATCTTGTAGTCCTTCCAACCAAACCCTTAAAAGTACAGAAAGGCAACCCCAGTTTCATCTTGCTAGTCCACCAAATAATCCACTATAGTTTTGGTCCAGAACTGCATTTCACCAAAACTTGCACTTGCAAGTTGTTTATTTTTCCAAACCAAACCTACCACCCTTTCTATGATGCAATGAGACATCATTCTGTAAATTTTGGTCATCAACAAAATCCCGTAGATCCTTTTGCATTTCATCAAGCACATCATTTGCATGAATTTTTTTTGCAAGCTCCTGAACATCCATTGGACACTAGCTCTTCCGGCCCAACCATCATGTCCACCATGTTACCCATCCAACCTAGTATCGCCTTGCCAAAGATAAGCTCATGTGGATCGCCCTAATCTACTGGGTCATTTTTGTTGAACACCCTGAGGGCATGATACGTCTCCATCGCATCTATAATTTTTGATTGTTTCATGCCATTATTTTACAACTTCCATATACTTTTTGAAACAATTTATATGATTTTCTTGGACTAACATATTGATTCAGTGCCCAGTGCCAGTTCCTGTTTGTTGCATGTTTTTTGTTTCGCAGAAAATCCATATCAAACGAAGTCCAAATGCGATAATTCTTTACGGAGATTTATTTTGGAATATAAGTGATTTTTGAAGAAGAAAAATCAACGCGAGACGATGTCGAAGCGCGCCACGAACTCGCCAGGCGCGTCCTGGGGGTAGAGCTTGTCGGGCAGGCTCATGGATCCTCGTAAGTCGGTTGGGGGTGACCTTCGTTCGCAAGGAGACTAATATCCATATAAAAATCCCCTCAAAATTTCATCGCAATTGGAGTTACGGATCTCTAAATATTTAAGATACGGTGAAACGCCAGAAAAACAGGAACACGAAATAGAAGAAAATAGAGAGAGAGAGAGAGAGAGAGAGAGAGAGAGAGAGAGAGAGAGAGAGAGAGAGAGAGAGAGAGAGAGAGAGAGAGAGAGAGATCCAATCTCGAAGGGGCTCCTGTCCTCTGGGAGCCATGGCGGCCATGGACCAGAGGGGAAACCCTCCTCCCATCTAGCCATCTAGGGCGGGGGCAAGGAATAAGAAGAAGGAGCGGGGCTCTCTCCCCCTCTCTTCCGGTGGCGCCGGAGCGTCGTCGGGGGAATCATCGTGACGGCGATCTACACCAACAACTTCGTCGCCGTCATAACTAGCTCTCTCCCCCTTTATGCAACGATGTAACATCTCTCTATCCCGTGTAATCTCTACTTGAACATGATGCTTAATGCTATATATTATTACTCAATGATGTGTGGCTATCGTATGATGCTTGAGTAGATTTGTTTTTTCCTACGTGTTAATTGTGGTATGGTGTGATTGATATAAGTTGTATGTTAATATCGTGTTGTCCTATGGTGCCCACCGTGTCGCGCAAGCATGTGGGATTACCATTGTAGGGTTTTGCAATACGTTCATGATGCGCTTATACTGGGTAGCAAGAGCGACATAAGCTTATACCCGAGTAAAGGGGTTGTTGCGTATGGGAGTGAGAATTTTTTACTTAATGCTATGGTTGGGTTCTACCTTAATGATCTTTAGTAGTTGCGGGTGCTTGCTAGAGTTCCAATCATAAGGGCATATTATCCAAGTACGGAAAGTATGTTAGCGTATGCCTCTCCCTCATTGCATATGGTAAGTATCTATCGTGTTATATCAATTGCCTATGGACAATCTATCTCTTGTGTTACAAAAAGTTCTATACTAAACTATTAACTTTTATAATATCGCAAAGTACAGCTAGTTTTATTCTCGCGAAGTACTTCTAGTTTTATTATCGCAAAGTAGTTTTATTCTTGTACTAGGTAAAATGAACATTGTTGCGCGTAGAGTTGTATCAACGGTCAATATAAATTGAGAGAATATTAATTCTATCTTTAGCTCCTAGTTGGGTTCGACACTCTTATTTGTCGAAAAAGGCTACAAACGATCCCCTATACTTGGGAGTTATCAAGACCTTTTTCTGGCGCCGTTGCCGGGGAGCAATAGCATGGGATTAATATTCTCTTGTGTGCTTGTTTGCTTCATCTATAAGTAATTTTATGTCCAATTCTTGTTTTCTATCATTAGTTATGGGTAGGAAACGTAAAATACCAAAAACATAGTTGTACTTGCTAACCCAAAAGTTGTGGAACCACTTGTGTGTCGTACTACCGAAGCTTTCTACTTGGATCATCTTTGATCCCTTTGTGATCGTGTTGAAAATCCAACGAGCTTAGTTGAGGGAAAACCATTAGATGAGCATGCTTATTTTGTGCGACAAAGCTTGTCTGAAAAAGGGAAACTCTTATGGCATCAAAGTAATTGTTTGCATTGCTATGCTTGGAATTTAGGCGAAATACATGATTTTGTTGTTCTGAAGACCCTAAAAACACCTTCCCTACCAATGTGAGTTTAATGATAATGAAATATTATCTTATTATGCCAAGGATGTCTATAGTTATTATGATATTGAACAAATTGAAGAATTTGTTGTTTTTAAGGGTGCATATGAAATTGCTTCTTTGATTGAAAAGTATGATACTATTGTTTACGAATCTGAAATTTTTTCCATACTTAAATATTTCTATGAAAACTATGCTTCTAATGCTTATGTTAAAGAATTTATTGAGAGAATGCCTGTTGCCATGGAACAAACTAATATTTTGGAGGAATCTATGAAAGAATAAATTGTTGAAACTGTGAGCTCATTAGATAAAAAATATGAGGAGGAGAGCGAAGAACAAAAGGAGGAAGAGCGGATTAGCTACCCGTGCTCCCTTTATAATGAGAGTAACTCTTTAACTCATGCATTGGTTTAATTTCCCTTTGTTCTTACCCAAGGATGAATGTTATAATAATTGCTATGATCCCCTGGATTCATGTGAACCCTTTTTAATGAACTTGATGCTTGCTATGCTTGTGGGCATGATGCCAATATGAATTATGCTTATGAAGATGAACTTGCTATAGTTCCTTATGTCAAACATGAAATTGTTGCTATTGCACCCACACATGATAGTCCTATTATCTTATTGAGATCTCCCAATTACACTATATCAGAGTTCCCGCAAAAAAAATTACACTATATCAGAGAAGTTTGCACTTATTAAGGATTATATTGATGGGTTGCGTTTTACCATTACACATGATGATTTTGATGGATATAATATGCATGTGCTTGCTGCTCCTAATCGCAATCATTACGACAGAGGAACTACATCTCCACCTCTCTATGTTTCCAATATGATAGATTGCAAGAAACTATTTATACTATGCATTGGCCTTTACTTTGTGTGAATGAATTGTTTTTCTATGACATGCCATTGCATAGCAAGTGATTTAGAATTTTTTTTATACATGCTATATTTTCTTTGTGCTCGGTACTAAATTACAAATCATTGTTAATTAAAATTGTCTTTGATATACCTTGGTATCCGGGTGGATCAATCACTTGAGCACCATATGCCTAGCTTATTGGCTTTAAAGAAAGTGCTGCCAGTGAGACAACCTGGAAGTTTTAGAGAGTCATTTTATTCTGTTATGTGATTTTAAAATAAGTAAAAACAAAAAAAATAAAGTGGGCAATTTAAAATGTTTTCAAAAAGAAAAGCAAAAGTGAGAAAGACGAGCACCGTTGAAGTGGGGGACGTCCTTGAACTTTTGTTCATGCCCATGGAAACTTTGTGATTCTTGATTACATAAACTTTTAAACAAAAATACTTATCCCTTTGTACAAATCCATTGTATTATAAAAATAATGTGCCATGATTCACCTTTAGGTTTGTTTAAATTGCTTGTTTGATGTGTGTTGTGTCAAAACAAAAACTTTTTCTGTAGTGTTTGAATTTTCATATTTTACTGGAGCGTGAAAAAATCCTGAAATTTTTACACAGTAATGTTATGCAAATTGTATATTTCTTTGTAATGTTTCAGAATTTTCCGAGTTACAGAAGTATATGTTTCATCTGCATCATTACACATTGTCCTATTTTTCAGAGATTGCTGATTATGGTTTCTTTATCTGCTTATGTTTGAAATCTTGCTGAGCCCAAATTATTTGGGAGCCATAGCATTGTGATAGCATATAGTGGGTAATATTGGATTATAATTATACAATAATTTTATATCAAGACATGATGGCATTCGATGTTATATGTACTAACCCTTCTAATAAAAGTTCTGTTAAGTTTTGTGTGGATGAAGTGTTCGAAGATCGAGGAGGTATCGATGTGAGAAGAACAAGGAGAGGCAAGTGTTCCAGCTTGGGAATACCCAAGGCACCCCAAGTAAATATTCAAGGAGACTCAAGCGTCTAAGCTTGGGGATGCCCCGGAAGGCATCCCATCTTTCTTCCTAGACAATTATCGGTATGTCTCGGTTTTTGTTTTGTTCACATGATATGCGTAAATTCTTGTAGCTTTGTGTTCCTTTTTTAGCAATGCACCATGCTGGTATGGGATAGTCCTTGGTTGATTTATAGAATGCTATTTGCACTTCACTTATATCTTTTGAGTATGGCTTTATAGAGTGCTTCGTGTGCTTCACTTATATCTTTTGAAGTTTGGATGCTCGCTTCTCTACATTGGGAACACCGTTATTCGTAGAATGCTGTTTTGCTTCAATTATATTTATTAGAGCATGTCCAGGTCTTTTGTAGAAAGAATTAAACTCTCATGCTTCACTTATACATATTTAGAGAGTTAACAGGAATTGGTTATCACATGGTTAGTCATAAATCCTACATAAAACTTGTAGATCACTGAATATGATATGTTCGATTCCTTGCAGTAGTTTTCCAACATTAAGATAGTAATATGTGGGGTGCATGATACGTTTCCAACGTATCTATAATTTATGATCGTTCCATGCTTATATTATCAATCTAGGTTACTTTATATGCAATTATATGCTATTTTATATCATTTTTGGGAACTAACCTATTAACCCAGTGCCTAGTGCCAGTTGCTGTTTTTTTGCCTGTTTTTGGTTTTCCAGGAAATCAATACCAAACGAAGTCCAAATGCTATGAAACTTTTTGACGATTTTTTTCTGGAAAAAAGAGACCTTGGAAACTTCGGGAGGAGTCAGGAAGCGAGAAGAGGAGACGACAAGGCAATAGGGCACGCCCATGGGGTAGGCCCGTCGTGTTACCTTGTGGCTCCCTCGTGGCTCCGACTGACCTAATTCCACTTCCATAAATTTTCTAAAATCGGGAAACCAACAGGGAGCCACCCAAAACACTTTTTTTGTCGCCGCAAGTCTCTGTTCTGACGGGAGGCCATCTGGAGAACTTTTTCGGTACTGTCGGAGGGGGAATCGATCACGAAGGCCATCTAAATCAACCTTTCTGCCTCCAAGATGATGCGTGAGTAGTCCACAGACCTACGGTACATATCTAGTACCTAGATGGCTTCCTCTCTCTCTCTCTCTTTGATCATCAATACCATGTTCACCGCGACCCTCGCGGTGATCTATCCGATGTAATATTCTTTTATGGTGTATTTGTTGGGATCCAATGAATTGTGGGTTTATGATCAGATTATTCATTGAAAGTAATTCAGTCTTTTCTGAATTATATTATCCATGATTGTTATAGCTTCGTATTTCTCTTCGATCTATCGGTTTGATTTGGCCAACTAGATTGATTTATCTTCAGTGGGAGTGGCGTGTTGTACTGGGTTCAATCTTGCAGTGCTCTATATCCCAATGACAGAAAGGGACAAGACAAATATTTGTATTTTTGCCATTGAGGATAAAATGACGGGTGAGGGAGTCCGGGACTAAGGGGTCCTCGGGCCATTGGTTCACCTCCGGTGGGCCAACACGATGGGCCGCTTGCTGGCAATTACTAGAAGGCCGAATTGCAGGACAATCCCGTGTTTAGAAGGAAAAGTCCCGAAGACTTGGCGTGACCCTCAAGGCTAGAGACAGAAGTTGGGCGTACCTACGCCCGGGTGGAAACCTGCCGTGTGTAACCCTAGGTACCCCCGGTGTCTATATAAACCAGGGGGCTTAGTTCGTAGACGGACAAGTCAACTCATCTAGAGTTTAGCTCGTTTGATCTCGAGGTAGATCAGCTCTGTAATCATCATACTCATCAATACAATCAAGCAGGACGTAGGGTTTTACCTCCTCACGAGGGCCCGAACCTGGGTAAACATCGTCTCCTTCGTCCCCTGTTACCCATCGATCCTAGATTCATAGTTCGGGACCCCCTACCCGAGATGCGCCGGTTTTGACACCGACATTGGTGCTTTCATTGAGAGTTCCACTGCGAATCGCCAGAGGATCGATGGCTCGCTTAATCATTGGCGAGGAAGTCTGTAACAAGGACATCTTCGTCCCGGGTCAGATCTTCGCTTTCGGAAGCGTCGTGCTTCATGCCGATCCCTCCGGCCGTCTTGGCCAGATCGGAAATTTTGCCCCTGGTTTAGAAGTCAGGTTCGGGAACCTAGAGTTCACCGCCGACTCCCGGGGAGATCTTGTTTTAACAAGGACCTCTGCACCCCTTGAAGGGCCCGCAGGCCCCGACGCCTTGGCTTCAGAGGCAGGAAACCCTACCGCTGGGATGACCTCGGTCTCTAGCTCGGCCTCAAAACCTAACTTGGTCAATGCATCTGAGTCAGCCATGACTGCATACACCCTGGGAGCGCCATCGAGCAACCCCGGGACGGCGGCACCGCAAACCGGCCCGACCGAGGCCCCATCGCCGGGCGAGCTTCTCGGTCGGATCCAAGCCTTGAGCATGACCGATCGCCCATCGGTTTATGACCAGATCGGGCTAAGGCCCGACGATAGGGAAATTCATGTTCCCCCGATAACACACTTGGTCGCCACCGTCGAGTGCCCGGCTGAAGATACGTCCCACCAGCCGGCGAAGTTAAAAACGGTTTACATCCCAACCTCCGATCGCTTGGACCCCACTCGCAACTCGGGATCCGGACTCCCCCCGGACACTGATTCGAGGCCGATAGCCGGCCTAACACACTATCTGGGGTTTGCGTGGCAAAGCACCATTGGTGCCACGTCCTCTAAGCCCGTTGAGGCGGAGATCGGAGGCATCGCACCTAACCCCGCAATGGTACAAAACACGGCCGTTAGTACGCCGGACACACACCTCGCCGGGGCGCGAAACTTCTGCCCACCCACCACCTAGATCGAGCTCTTTCCAAGCACAAGAGAGCCCAATACAATGGTCTTACGGGAGGTCAAACAACAGCCAGGGGAATCGGTCCATAATTTTTGGGCCAGATTCCTCCTCAACAAAGACAGGATGAAGGGCTGTAACGATCAGGAAATGATTGAAGCCTTCCAGCGGAATTGCTATGTTGATGGAATTCTCAACGCCCTTGCCCGCCGTCGCATCCAAAACTTCTCCGAGCTGACGTACTTGATGGGAAAGTACCACGCCATGGAGAGTGCGTGGAAAGAACAACAATTTTATATGGAGCTGGTCCACACCGAACAACCTAGAGGAGTTCGGAAAAGGCTCGTACCCCCACAATACCCGACCAGGCACAAACCTGCCAAAAAGAGGAACAAATTTCCCATGAAAAAGAAAATAGTCCTTGATGGATTACTGGACAGTCCATGCCCCATACATTCCACCTCGCTAAACGCAAGCCCGACTCACATCCTTCGAGCATGCTGGGTCGTTAGGCAGGTCGCAAAGAGCAGAGAGGCCATCCTTGTGGCCTCATCCCCAGGCAGACGTTCAGTAACGCCACCCGAAAACCACGCCGAGGTCCTAACGATCTACGAGACATTCTCCTCCAAAGGTCAGAGGAAGAGAGCTCTTCGAGAGCTCGATCAGATACACCAGGTGGAATCAAGGAAATCATGGGCAGATATACCGATAACTTTCGGCGAAAACGACCAACCGATAACTCGTACAGAGCGAGCACCTGTCGCCCTGGTCCTCAACCCAATAGTAGATGGCTTCTGGTTGGACAAAGTACTAATGGACGGCAGCAGCGGTCTAAATCTCATCTACGAGGGTACTTTGGACAAGATGCAGTTCGATAGAGCTTGAATCGAGCGAAGCAGCACAACCTTTCGAGGAATCATCCCTGGAAGGGAGGCATGCTGTACGGGACGAGTAACCCTCGACGTAGTGTTCGGTACTCCCGATAACTACAGATCCAAGGAACTTCTCTTTCACATCGTGCCCTTTCACAGTGGTTATCATGCCCTCTTAGGGCGCGACGCCTTCACAAAATTTCAGGCCATACCATATTATGGTTACATGAAACTTAAAATGCCGGGGCCCAACGGTGTGATCACGGTTGCAAGTGACCCAGATAGAGCCCTTCGAGCTGAGAATAAAACAACATCGCTTGCCCTCGAGGCACTAGTTGAGACCCTAGCTGCAGAGGAACTAACCACGCTCCGTACTATCGTAGATAAGGACGACATGATCCTTGGCAAAAGGCCAAAGTCCACATCGTTCAAACCTGCAAATGAAATCATAAAATTTCAGGTACACCCAACGGACCCCAATAAAACAGCATCCATCGGAGCTAAGCTGGACCCCACGATTGCTAAAGCACTCCGCACATTCTTGTGCGAAAACTGGGATATATTCGCTTGGCACCCATCAGATATGCCCGGAATCCCCCGAAGGCTGGCCAAACACAGTCTAAATATAATTGCAGGCTTCAAGCCGGTTAAACAGGCCCTACGTCGATTTTCCGAACCCAAGTGTCAAGCTATGGGCGAAGAACTCGCCAAACTACTTGAAGCCGGATTCATCAGAGAAATCAAACACCCCGAATGGTTGGCAAATCATGTCATGGTGCCGAAGAAAGACAAATCCTGGCGGCTTTGTGTCGACTTCAAAGACCTGAACAAAGCCTGCCCTAAAGATCCTTTCTCTTTACCCCGCATCGACCAGATCATCGATGCCACTGCCGGACATAACTCACTTTGCTTCCTTGACGCTTATTCCGGATATCATCAGATCAAAATGAAGTAGTCCGATCAAGCCACCACCGCCTTCATCACCCCCTATGGGCCATTCTGCTTCAACACAATGCCCTTCGGGCTAAAAAACGTAGGCACCACATACCAGCGCATGATTCAGACATGTCTGGAAAAACAAATCGGCAAAACAGACGAGGCGTACGTAGATGACGTGGTCATCAAGACTAAACACGTCAGTCAGCTGGTGGAAGACCTCGGTCAAACATTCGCTAGCCTGCGGGAGTACGATATACAGCTAAACCCGGACAAGTGTATCTTCGGAGTCCCCGTCGACAAATTGCTCAGATTCATCGTCTCCCACAGGGGCATAGAAGCCAACCCAGCCAAGATCCGAGCTCTATCACAACTAGCGATCCCCACGGAGCTAAAACACGTCGAAAGACTAGCAGGCTGTGTGGTGGCGTTAAGCCGCTTTATCTCCCGCCTTGATGAGAAGGCTCTGCCACTCTACAGGTTATTGAAACAAACCAAAAACTTTGAATGGACCGATGAGGCAGCAGCCGCGCTGGAGGATATCAAGACGCTGCTAGCCAGTAACCCCATACTAATAGCACCTGGTACGGGTGAATGATGACCCACAAGTATAGGGGATCAATCGTAGTCCTTTCGATAAGTAAGAGTGTCGAACCCAACGAGGAGCAGAAAGAAATGACAAGCAGTTTTCAGCAAGGTAATTTCTACAAGCACTGAAATTGTAGGTAACAGATAGTTTGATAGCAAGGTAATTGGTAACGAGCAAGTAACGTTAATGGTAAATAAGGTGCAGCAAGGTAGCCCAATCCTTTTGTGGCAAAGGATAGGCCAGAACAATCTCTAGTAATAGGCAAAGTGTTCTTGAGGGTACACGGGAATTTCATCTAGTCACTTTTATCATGTTGGTTTGATTCGTGTTCGCTACTTTGATAATTTGATATGTGGGTGGACCGGTGCTTGGGTGCTATTCTTACTTGAACAACCTCCCACTTATGATTAACCCCCTTGCAAGCATCCGCAACTACGAGAAAAGTATTAAGATAAAATCTAACCATAGCATTAAACGTTTGGATCCAAATCAGCCCCTTACGAAGTAGCGCATAAACAAGGGTTTAAGCTTCTGTCACACTAGCAACCCATCATCTAATAACTACTCAACAATGCATTCCCTTAGGCCCATGACTGCTGAAGTGTCATGTAGTCGACGTTCACATGACACCACTAAGGGAATCACAACATACATATCATCAAAATATCGAACACATATCAAATTCACATGATTACTTGTAACATGACTTCTCCCGTGACCTCAAGAACAAAGGTAACTACTCACAAATAATAATCATGCTCAAGATCAGAGGGGTATTGAATAGCATAATGGATCTGAACATATAATCTCCCACCAAATAAACCATATAGTAATCAACAACGCAAGGTAATCAACACTACTAGTCACCCACAGGTACCAATCTGAGGTTTCGATACAAAGATTGAACACAAGAGATGAACTAGGGTTTGAGAGGAGATGGTGCTGTTGAAGATGTTGATGAAGATTGGCCTCCCAAAGATGAGAGGTGTGTTGGTGATGACGATGGCTTCGATTTCCCCCCCCCCCCCGGGAGGGAAGTTCCCCTGGCGGAATCGCTCTGCCGGAGGGCAAAAGTGCTCCTTGATGTCTACTACGCAACTTTATTCTTGTAGACTTTGTTGGGCCTCCAAGCGCAGTGTTTTGTAGGACAGTAGCAATTTTCCCTCAAGTGGATGACCTAAGATTTATCAATCCGTGGGAGGTGTAGGATGAAGATGGTCTCTCTCAGACAACCCTGCAATCAAATACAAGAAATCTCTTGTGTCCCCAACACACCCAATACAATGGCAAATTGTATAGGTGCACTAGTTTGGCGAAGAGATGGTGATACAAGTGCAATATGGATGGTAGATATAGGTTTTTGTAATCTGAAAATATAAAAACAGCAAGGTAGAAAGTAACAAAAGTGAGCACAAACGGTATTGCAATGCTTGAAAACAAGGCCTAGGGTCCGTACTTTCGCTAGTGCAATCTCTCAACAATGCTAATATAATTGGATCACATAACCATCCCTCAACGTGCAACGAAGAATCACTCCAAAGTTCTTATCTAGCGGAGAACATAAGAAGAAATTGTTTGTAGGGTACGAAACCACCTTAAAGTTATTCTTTCCGATCGATATATTCAAGAGTACGTACTAGGATAACACCAAGTTATCCTTTCTATTCGATCTATCTAAGAGTTCGTACTAGAATAACACCATATGATACGCATCAACCAACTCTAATGTCAACTAGATACTCCAATGTCACCACAAGTATCCATGAGTTAATTGTACGATACACATCAAACAATTTCAGATTCATAATACTCAATCCACACAAAGAACCTCAAAGAGTGCCCCAACATTTCTATCGGAGAAAGTAGGACAAGAACGTGTATCAACCCCTATGCATAGATTACCCCAATGTCACCGCGGGAATCCGCAAGGTGAGTACCAAAACATATATCAAGTGAATCAATAGAACACCCCATTGTCACCACGGGTATCCACATGCAAGACATATATCAAGTGTTCTAAAATCCAATATTCAATCCAACATAACGATATCTCAAAGGGAAAGATTCAATTCATCACAACAAGATAGTAAGGGAAACACACCATATGATCCGACTATATTAACAAAGCCCGTGATACATCAAGATCGTGACACCTCAAGAACACGAGAGAGAGAGAGAGAGAGAGAGAGAGAGAGATTGAACACATAGCTACTAGTACATACCCTCAACCCCGAGGGTGGACTACTCCCTCCTCGTCATGGCCTCCGCCAGGATGATGAAGATGGCCACCGGAGATGGATTCCCCTCTCCGGTAGGGTACTGGAACGTCTCCAGATTGGTTTTTTGTCGATACAGAGAGTTGCGGCGGCGGAGCGGAGAGTCTAGGGTTATTTTTGGGGGTTTCTGAATATTTGGGAATTTATAGGCATCAGAGGCGGTGGAGAGGGGCCCCGTGGAGGGCACAACCCATCAGAGCGCGTCGGGGCCCCCCTAGCGCGCCCTGGTGGGTTGTGGTCTCCACGGCCCACCTCTCCGGCACTTCTTTGGCCCACTGGGTGTCTTCTGGTCCAGAAAAAATCTCCAAAAAGTTTCGTCGCGATTGGACTCCGTTTGGTATTGATTTTCTCCAAAGTAAAAAACAAGCAAAAACAACAACTGACACTTTGGCACTATGTCAATAGGTTAGTCCCAAAAAACGATATAAAGTTGCTATAAAATGATTGTAAAACATCCAAGAATGATAATATAACAGCATGTAACAAGCAAAAATTATAGATACGTTGGAGACGTATCAGCATCCCCAAGCTTAATTCCTACTCATCCTCGAGTAGGTAAATGATAAAAACAGAATTTTTGGTGTGGAATGCTGCCTAACATGTTCATCTCATATTATTTTTCTTTTGTATAGCATGGACATTTGGACTTGTAATGATTCAAAGCAATAGTCTAGTTTTAACATAATGACTTCAATACTCAAGCATGTCAACAAGCAACCATGTCTTTCAAAATATCAACACTAAAGAAAGTTATCCCTAGCCCATCATGCTCAATCATTGATCCATTCATGAAACACACTCAAATATTATCTATACCCAATGCTCAAGTACGATCATAGTGCCCCCTAGTTGGTGCTTTATAGGAGAAGATGGAGACTCAAAGTAAAAATAAAAAAAATGCATAAAGTAAATAGATAGTCCCTTCGTAGAGGGAAGTAGGGATTTGTAGAGGTGCTAGAGCTCAAAGTTTTAAATTGAGAGAGAAAAATATTTTGGGTGGCATGCTTTTCCTGTCAAAGAAAACGACAAAGTAGCTCACAATATTTTCCATGCTAGATATATCATAGGCGGTTCCCAAACAAAAAATAAAGTTTATTCCTTTTTCCACCAAACTTTCACTTTCCATGGCGGGCCGTATCCACGGTTGCCTTCCATACCAACACTTTCCAAGGAATTTATTATTTGACAACATAAAGTAAATATTTTTTTCGTTTCGAGAATGGGCATCCCTATTACCGCCGCACTCTCGTGCAATGACAAGTGAATAAACACTCATCTTGAGAATAACACATCTAGCATTGAAAAATATTGGACACTCCCCACCGTTTCATGAGCGGTACGAGCACACAAAAGAGAAAATTTATTTTGAAAATTTAGAGATGGCACATACAAATTTGCTTGGAACGGCATGGAAATACCGCATATAGGTAGGTATGATGGAATCATAAGGCAAAACTTGGTTTAAGGATTTTGGATGCACAAGTAGTATTTCTACTTAGTACAAATGGAGGCTAGCAAATAGATTGAGAAGCAACCAAACCGAAAAACGAAAATTCACATAAGTGAGCATTGAGCATAACTAACACCGAACAGTGCACCATAAGTAGGATGTAATTTCATTGCATAACTATTGACTTTCGTACTTGCATAGGGAATCACAAACCTTAACACCAATATTCCTACTAAAGCATAATTACTCACTAACATGACTCGCATATTACTATCATCATGTTTCAAAACTATTACAAGGAATCAAGTTTAATTTGTCCAATGATCTTCATGAAAGTTTTTATTATATCCTCCTTGGATATCTATCACTTTGGGACAAGTTTCATGTATTTCCATTGCTTTTTGACAAGCTCACCCAAATTTAAGTGAAGCACATGAGCATAAAGATTTCATCCCTCAAAAAGGTATAAGTGAAGCATGAGAGGAAATGACAAGCTACTCTCAAAAGATATAAGTGAAGATCAATGAGTAGTCAAACAATTAAGTAGCTATGTGAGGACTCTCTCTCTCAATAAAGATTTTCAGATCTAAGCATTTTATTCAAACAGCAAACTAAATAAAAATTCATTCCAAGAATAGCACATATCATGTGGACAAATAAAAATTTAGGCTCTACATAGGCTAACCGATATTTGTTTGATGAAGAGAGGTGGGATGCATAGCATCCCCAAGCTTAGATGCTTGAGACTTATTTAAATATTTACTTGGGGTGCCTTGGGCATCCCCAAGCTTGAGCTTTTGTATCTCGTTCAATCCTCTCATATCATGGTTTCACCTATTCTCAAAATCTTCATCCACACAAAACTCAAAAAGAACTCGTGAGATAGGTTAGTACACATAAAAACAAATCAACACTTCATGTACTGCCAAGACAAGCTGTACAATAATTTTCAAACATCATCTACTGTTTACTATCGTTTCCACAATTTATATCTACGAATATAGGCAATGGAAACTATAGGATAAGTAGATAACAAAACTATGACAGCAATCTGTCCAAACAGAACGGTCTGTAGCAATGTATTAAACCAGTGTACTTATGTAACTCAAAAAATTATGAAAATTGAGGACAAGCGAAAGAATTTATATTACAACACTGTGTAAAAATTTCAGAAACTTTCCACGTTCCAGTAAAATATAAAAATTCAAACACTACAAAGAAAGTTTCTGTTTTTACACAGCACACATCAAACATGCAATGCAAGCATCCTAAAGGCAATTCTTGGAACTTTTTATTGAAAAAAAGATTATAAATAACACCTAACAGAAAATAACAAAATATAATGACACTCCAAGCAAAACACATATCATGTGACAAATAAAAATATAGCTACAAGTAAGATATACCGATAGTGTTGAAGACGAAAGAGGGGATGCCTTCCGGGGCATCCCCATGCTTAGGCGCTTGAGTCTTCCATGGATATTACCTTGGGGGTGCCTTGGGCATCCCCAAGCCTAGGTTATTGTCACTCCTTATTCTCCTCCTATCGCTGTCTCACCCAAAACTTGAAAACTTCAATCACACAAAACTTAACGGAACTTCGTGAGATGGGTTAGTATAATAAAGATAGATCATTCACTTAGGTACTGTCAAGACAAGATTCATAATTGTTCCCACATGATACATACTGTATTATACCATTCCCATAATTTATACCACTAAATATAAGCTATGGAAACACTAAAACAAGCAAACTATGCATGCAAAACAGAATCTGTCAGAAACAGAACAGTCTGTGAATATCTGTAGTGTAACCATACTTACCTCTCTCTAAAAATTCTGAAAAATTAGTAAAACCTTCAGAATTTGTATATCAATACTGTGTAAAAATTTCATATCATTATCATGCACCAGTAAAAAATTAAAATTCCTGTACTTGAGTCAAAAGTTTCTGTTTTGGTTCAGCATCAATTCTACTCATCTTGTGAGTCATCCCAAAGGCTTTACTTGGCACTTTATTGAAATAAAAGACACAAAACATGATTACTACAGTATCTTAATCATGTGAACACTCAAAAACAGAAAGTAAAAGTGTTGGGTTGTTTCTCAACAAGCACTTTTTCTTTAAAGCCTTTTAGCTAGGCATGATGATTTCAATGATGCTCGTAGGGATAGTAATTTAAACATGCAAGAGAGCATCATGAATCTCATGACAAGCACATTTAAGTCTAACCCACTTCCTATGCATAGGGATTTTGTGAGCAAACAATTTATGGGAGCAAGAATCATCTAGCATAGGAGGGCAAAACAAGCATAACTTCAAAACTTTGAACACATAGAGAGGATACTTGATATTATTGCAATTCCTACAAGCATATGTTCCTCCCTCATAATAATTTTCAGTAGCATCATGAAGGAATTTCACAACATAACTATCACATAAAGCATTCTTTTCATGATGCACAATCATAGAATTTTCATTACTCTCCACATAAGCATATTTCTTCTCGTTCATAATAGTGGGAGTATCAAATGAAACTCGAATACTATAAATTGTTTCCACATTAAAAGAGTAATGTTCAGTAAAAGGATATCCAAAATCATGACAATAATTATCACTACTTTTTATAACATAAGTATCATCACAATAATCATCATAAGTAGCAACTTTGTTCTCATCATAGTCAAGTGAAACCTCTTCCGGAATAGTGGAATCATTACTAAATAAAGTCATGACCTCTCCAAATCCACTTTTATCATTATAATAAAATTCAACACCCTCCAAAATAGTGGGATAATAATTATCTAAAGTTGACACTCTTCCAAACCCACTTTCTTAAATATCACAATCATCATAAATAGGAGGCATGCAATCATCATAACAAATTTGATCATTCAGAGTAGGGGAACTAAAAAGATCATCTTCATTAAGAATAGCATCTCCAAGCTTGGGACAAACATTAATTGCAGCAAATAAATTCTCAAACATGTCATTCTCATCAAACATAGCATCCCCAAGCTTGTGGCTTGGCATATCATAAGCATAGTCACTCTCATCATTAATAGTATGAATATCACCAATAGTATAACAATTATTATCATCATAATTTACCAAGTTGGTGCCAAAAAGATTTTCAAGATTATAAGAAGTATCATTATCTTCCCAATCATAGTCATCACAACAAGCATTTGGCATAACAAAATCATCATCAAGTGTATCATCTTCCACAATTATTTTTGATTCATCCTCGTGAGGCACAAGAATAATAGGAGAAACATCATTTGGAAGAGATACCTTTTTTACCTCTACTCTTTCTTCTTTTCTTCTTCTTCACCACATCATGTGTGGGTTTAATTAATTTTTTCGAGCTTCTAATTGATGAGATTGGTTGAATAGGGAGCTCCTCCTCATCACCTATTACATCATGAGAGACAATATGAGGGAAAGTGGAATTCTTTACCCTTTCATTAGTATTCCTTTTATATTCTATTGGTTTTCCCATCTTTCTATAGTTGGCGATATAAGCATTCTCACTGCAATTTACCATGCAAAACATATAGATATTTTTTAGATTAGTTTCAATGTTGTCCGTGAGAATGAATACTTCAAACCAACTATTTTTATGTGTCAATTCTTCACTCCCCGAAAATAGAGAAAGCTCATCATAAAGTTCAAGGGTGATCAAGTCATTACAATATTTGGCCATGATTTGATCATGAAAAAGTTTGCATTGGAAATTAATATGACCAACTTTATTGCAAAGTTCACAAGTAATAGGACACATAGAACATAATTTTGTAGCAAATTCATCTATCACTTTGAGCAAAAAATTGGTTCTATCATGTTTATGCTTCTTACAAAATCTATCCTCCCTATAAGGCACGTCTTCACAAACTTTATGCACTCCACAAAAATTGACATGCTTATAAGAAACAATTTTATCATGACTAGTGCAATCATCATTAGTATTTTGGATATTCATAGAATTCATACTAACAACATTGCAATCATGCTCATCATTCAAGGAATTCTCATTGCGTATGTTCATAGTTTCTTCCTCTACCAATTGAGCACAATTTTTTGAATCCTTATTTTCACGAAAGACATTACAAAGACGAAACAAATGATGCAACCTAAACTCCATTTTTTTGTAGTTTTCTTTTATGAAACCAAACTAGTGATAAAACAAGAAACTAAAAGATTTAATTGCAAGATCTAAATATATACCTTCAAGCACTCACCTCCCCGGCAACGGCGCCAGAAAAGAGCTTGATGTCTACTACGCAACTTTATTCTTGTAGACTTTGTTGGGCCTCCAAGCGCAGAGTTTTGTAGGACAGTAGCAATTTTCCCTCAAGTGGATGACCTAAGGTTTATCAATCCGTGGGAGGTGTAGGATGAAGATGATCTCTCTCAAACAATCCTGCAATCAAAGACAAGAAATCTCTTGTGTCCCCAACACACCCAATACAATGGCAAATTGTATAGGTGCACTAGTTCGGCGAAGAGATGGTGATACAAGTGCAATATGGATGGTAGATATAGGTTTTTGTAATCTGAAAATATAAAAACAGCAAGGTAGCAAGTAACAAAAGTGAGCACAAACGGTATTGCAATGCTTGAAAACAAGGCCTAGGGTCCGTACTTTCGCTAGTGCAATCTCTCAACAATGCTAATATAATTGGATCACATAACCATCCCTCAACGTGCAACGAAGAATCACTCCAAAGTTCTTATCTAGCGGAGAACATTAGAAGAAATTGTTTGTAGGTACGAAACCTCCTCAAAGTTATTCTTTTTGATCGATCTATTCAAGAGTTCATACTAGGATAACATCAAGTTATCCTTTCCGTTCGATCTATCTAAGAGTTCATACTAGAATAACACCATATGATACGCATCAACCAAGTCTAATGTCACCAAGATACTCCAATGTCACCACAAGTATCCATGAGTTAATTATACGATACGCATCTAACAATTTCAGATTCATAATACTCAATCCACACAAAGAACCTCAAAGAGTGCCCCAAGATTTCTATCGGAGAAAGTAGGACAAGAACGTGTATCAACCCCTATGCATAGATTACCCCAATGTCACCGCGGGAATCCGCAAGTTGAGTACCAAAACATATATCAAGTGAATCAATAGAACACCCCATTGTCACCACGGGTATCCACATGCAAGACATATACCAAGTGTTCTCAAATCCAATATTCAATCCAACATAACGATATCTCAAAGGGAAAGATTCAATTCATCACAACAAGATAGTAAGGGAAACACACCATATGATCCGACTATATTAACAAAGCCCGTGATACATCAAGATCGTCACATCTTAAGAACACGAGAGAGAGAGATTGAACACATAGCTACTGGTAAATACCCTCAGCCCCGAGGGTGGACTACTCCCTCCTCGTCATGGCCTCCGCCAGGATGATGAAGATGGCCACTGGAGATGGATTCCCCTCTCCGACAGGGTACTGGAACGTCTCCAGATTGGTTTTTCGTCGATACAGAGAGTTGCGGCGGCGGAGCGGAGAGTCTAGGGTTATTTTGGGGGGTTTCCGAATATTTGGGAATTTATAGGCATCGGAGGCGGTGGAGAGGGGCCCCGTGGAGGGCACAACCCATCAGGGCACGCCGGGGCCCCCCTGGCGCGCCCTGGTGGGTTGTGGTCTCCACGGCCCACCTCTCCGGCACTTCTTTGGCCCACTGGGTGTCTTCTGGTCCAGAAAAAATCTCCAAAAAGTTTCGTCGCGATTGGACTCCATTTGGTATTGATTTTCTGCAAAGTAAAAAACAAGCAAAAACAACAACTGGCACTTTGGCACTATGTCAATAGGTTAGTCCCAAAAAATAATATAAAGTTACTATAAAATGATTGTAAAACATCCAAGAATGATAATATAACAGCATGGAACAAGCAAAAATTATATATACATTGGAGACGTATCACTCCTGCCCAAGTTCCGCCTCGAGACGGCGGCGCTCCGTCCCGAAAGTCCTCTTATTTTTTCTAGGTCAAAAGTGATTATATACCATAAGATGGTCACCAGAGGTTTGCCGAGGAGGGCACAAGACAGCAGGGCGTGCCAGGCCCCCCTGGGGCGCCCTGGTGTCTTGTGCCCACCTGGGTGGCCCCTCCGGTAGTTCTTTGCTCTAGTATTTTTTATTAATTCCAAAAATATTCTCCGTAAAGTTTCAGCTCCATTGGAGATGTGCAGAATAGGTATCTCTGATGTGCTTTTTCAGGTCCAGAATTCCAGCTGCCAGTATTCTCCCTCTTTGTGTAAACCTTGCATATTATGAGAGAAAAGGCATTAGAATCACTCCCTAAAGCATTATTATTCAACAAAACATAATAAATAACAGTAGGAAATCATGATGCAAAATGGACGTATCAACTCCCCCAAGCTTAGACCTCGCTTGTCCTCAAGTGAAAAGCCGAAATTGAAAAGCATGTCCACATGGTTTGAGAGAGGGGTGTCGATAAAAACAAAATACGGACATAGAAGCATCATACTTATTATCATAACAACAACAAACTCTATCATAAAACTTATTCATATACTTCCATCATATAACTTCTCATGCACAAGTAACAATTCATCACAACATAGAAGTATAAAGCATAAACCTTATTGAAAACCAACAAACTATGTTCTCAGTCAACTTTGCAACTACAATTCATCATATTTTCAGGAAGGGTCTCATGTCGGAGCCTTTTGGAAAGTCCACATACTCAACCATCATTTAGTCTTCTATGATTGCTAACACTCACAACATACCCATGAGCAAAAGGTTTCAACCGAACACATAGGAAGATAGGGGCTTAAAGTTTCGTCTCCCAACGTATTCACCTCAAGGGTGATGTCAACAATAATAACTCATGCCCACCCATATCCAACTAGATATATGTGCCTAGATCTTTCCTCACCACATGATGCTTGCAACAGGAAAAAGTAAAAAGGAATAGGGAAGAATACTTTGACTCTTGCATAAAAGTAAATACATAAAAGTAAAAGATAATCCCTTCGCAGAGGGAAGCAGAGGTTGTCATGCGCTTTTTGGTTTATATGCCTAATCCCTTAATGTAAAAGAACATCACACTATATTGGTCCCTACGATAGCAACCTTTATTATGCAGTCCGTCGCTTTTATTACTTTGCCATCATAAGTTCGTATAGCGCTCAATTTTCTCTTATACTAATTGATCAAAACACTTTTAGAAGCAATTTTTATTGCCTTATTGCACCGATGACAACTTACTTGAAGGATCTTACTCGATCCGTAGGTAGGTATGGTGGACTCTCAAAGAATGAATTTGGCTTTGGGTTTTTGGATGCACAAGTAGTATCTCTACTTAGTGCGGAATTTTTGGCTAGCAAAGATATTGAGCAAGCACCACATGTTGAAGGATCTATGACAATATAACTTCTATGTGGATATGAACAATCATAAATCATTACGTTGTCTTCCTTGTCCAACGTCAACAATTTTGACATATAATATTTAATGGGGGCTCACAATCATAAAAGATGTCCAAGATAGTGTATTTGCATGTGAATCTTCTCTTCCCTTATTAATTCTTTCATGAATTGCATCATTAACCAATGCTATGTTTGTCAATCTCCAATATATTTTACTACTTATACTTTTCCTTATGTGATGTCATTACTCACCATAAGATTAGCATATGACTCTTCTCATTTATTTCTTTTTCCTTTATTTTGACTGCAACAAGAAAGTAGAGAGGCAAAAACTCAAACTAAACTTTATTATATAACTCTCACTCGGTTACATAGATAGATAGGCCACGAAACTAACACATGAAAATAGACCATGCTAAACTTTTATTCAACTAAAGCAAAGGAAAACTAAAGATCGAACTAAAATAGGTAAAGGTGAATAAAAGTGATGGTGATACGATACCGGGGCACCTCCCCCAAGCTTGGCTCAAGCCAAGGAGAGTGCCCATACCCGTGTGCTCAAGTCTCCTTTGGTTGTGGTGATGAAGAAGGTGGTGGTGATGATGTGGTAGGCTTGTCCTCCAGCTTCCAGGGCAAGGGCTCCCCATCAAAAGTTGATGCAAGAGTCCCCTGAGTCCTACAACTGGCAGCTAAACTCATACCTTTAAATCTTGCTTCATATTCAAAAACTTGGTTTTGAAGATCATAAACTTGGCTTTGTAGAAAATTAATTTTGTTGAGGGTGGAGATGATGTCCTTCACAGACCGACCATCCACCATCTGATCACGGGTGAATTCCGTGATCATGGAGTGATTAGCACTAAGTCCACGCTCCACCATCTTTTGGTACTTGAAGATTTCTTGTTCCACTGCCTCGAGCCTAGCCTCCACGCTTCCGGTCCTCTTGGGTCCCTGAACATCGCGGATGTGGAGCACCCCCTCACGCATCTCAATGGCTTGAGGGTGCTTCATCACCTCCGGCAAGTACGGGTTGATGACCTTCTCGAAGAACTTGTCCTTGGAGAAGCTTGGTGGAGCCATGGAGATCTAGATCTGACGAGAAAACAACACGAAACAAGAGCAGAGGATTTTTCTGCGATGCGGTCATCAAAACAGTCGGGGGTATATATAGAGAATTTTTATTCTTGGAAAAGAAGCATATGGAAGGAAAGCGGAGTCGGGAAGGTGTCCGAGGTGGGCACAACCCACCAGGGCGCGCCCAGGGGGGGCTGGCACGCCCTGGTGTATCGTGCTCACCTCGATCACTTTCCGGTTTATTTCTTAATTTCCAAAATTTTCTAATATTCCAAAACTGACAAAAAATATTTTTGCGGATTTTTCGGAGTCCGTTTACTTACCGTATGACGTACCTCGTATTTTTCAGAATTCTGGAGTGTTCCGGAAGGTTTCTTTTAGGTGTTCCTCCGGTGTCATGGTTTGGATAACATTGCTTTCAACGTTAATAGGCGTACCTGAGATATAGTGCTTAATTCTTTGTCCATTGACCACCTTCGGGTTAGTACCTTCGGCATTAATAATCTTGATAGCTCCAGAACGATAAACATCTTCGATAATATAAGGTCCTTCATATTTGGCGAGAAGCTTACCTGCAAAAAATCTTAAACGAGAGTTGAACAAAAGAACATAGTCTCCTATTTTTAATTCCCATTTTTGGATTCTTTTGTCATGCCATCTTTTTACCTTTTCTTTGAATAGTTTGGCATTTTCATAGGCTTGGGTTCTCCATTCATCTAGTGAGCTAATATCAAATAGCCTCTTCTCACCGGCAAGTTTGAAATCATAGTTGAGTTCTTTAATTGCCCAAAATGCTTTATGTTCTAGTTCTAGAGGCAAATGACAAGCTTTTCCATATACCATTTTGTATGGAGACATACCCATAGGATTTTTATAAGCTATTCTATAGGCCCAAAGTGCATCATCTAATTTCTTAGACCAATTCTTTCAAGACCTATTGACAGTTTTTTGTAATATCAATTTTATTTCGCTATTGCTAAGTTCAACTTGACCACTGGATTGAGGATGATAGGGTGATGCAATTCTATGGTTAACATCATATTGAGCAAGCATCTTACGGAAAGCACCATGAATAAAGTGTGAACCACCATCGGTCATTAAATATCTAGGGACTCCAAACCTCGGGAAGATAACCTCTTTAAGCATTTTAATGGAGGTGTGGTGATCAGCACTACTAGTTGGAATAGCTTCTACCCACTTAGTGACATAATCAATAGCAACTAAAATATGAGTGTACCCGTTAGAGGAAGGAAAATGCTCCATATAATCAAAACCCCAAACGTAAAAAGGTTCAACAACAAGTGAATAATTCATAGGCATTTCCTGACGCTTACTGATATTACCAATTGTTTGACATTCATCACAAGACAAGACAAACTTACGGGCATCCTTGAAGAGAGTAGGCCAATAAAAACCGGATTGCAATACCTTGTGAGCAGTTCTATCTCCCGCATGATGTCCTCCATAAGCTTCGGAATGACATTTCCGTAGGATTTGTTCCTGTTCATGCTCAGGTACACAACGTCTAATAATACCATTTACTCCTTCTTTATAAAGATTTGGGTCATCCCAAAAGCAACGTCTTAAGTCATAGAAGAATTTTTTCTTTTGTTGGTATGTGAAGCTAGGTGGTATATATTTAGCAACAATGTAGTTATCATAATCAGCATACCAAGGGGTGTTTTGAGAAACACTTATTGCAGCTAACTGTTTGTCAGGAAAACTATCATCAATAGGTAGTGGGTCATTAAGAATATTTTCTAACCTAGACAAGTTATCAGCTACGGGGTTCTCAGCTCCCTTCCTATATATGTAAGTCAAATTCTTGAAGCAAGAGAACCCACTTAATGAGTCTAGGTTTAGCATCTTTCTTTTCCATAAGATATTTTATAGCAGCATGATCGGTGTGAAACCTTCTTTATAAAGATTTGGGTCATCCCAAAAGCAACGTCTTAAGTCATAGAAGAATTTTTTCTTTTGTTGGTATGTGAAGCTAGGTGGTATATATTTAGCAACAATGTAGTTATCATAATCAGCATACCAAGGGGTGTTTTGAGAAACACTTATTGCAGCTAACTGTTTGTCAGGAAAACTATCATCAATAGGTAGTGGGTCATTAAGAATATTTTCTAACCTAGACAAGTTATCAGCTACGGGGTTCTCAGCTCCCTTCCTATATATGTAAGTCAAATTCTTGAAGCAAGAGAACCCACTTGAACAATAACTTTGGAGTCAACAATATAGGATCTAAATTTATCACAGGCAAACACAACTGCTAAAAATTCTTTTTCAGCAGTATCATAATTTCGTTGGGCACTGTCTAGAGTTTTACTAGCATAGTGGATAACATTTAATTTCTTATCAACTCTTTGTCCTAGAACAGCACCAACAGCATAATCACTAGCATCACACATAATTTCAAAAGGCAAGTTCCAATCAGGTGGTTGAATGATAGGTGCAGAGGTTAAGGCTTTCTTGAGTGTTTCAAAGGCTTCCACACAATCATCATAAAAAATAAAAGGGATATCCTTTTGCAAAAGATTAGTAAGAGGCCTAGAAATTTTAGAGAAGTCTTTAATGAACCTCATATAGAAACCAGCATGACCAAGGAAACTTCGAATACCTTTAATATCTTTAGCACATGGCATTTTCTCAATTGCATCAACTTTAGCTTTATCCACCTCAATACCTCGTTCAGATATTTTATGCCCCAAGACAATACCTTCATTAACCATAAAGTGACACTTCTCCCAATTCAAGACGAGATTAGTTTGTTCACATCTCTGCAAAACTCGATCAAGGTTGCTTAAGCAATCATCAAAAGAAGTCCCGTAAACGGAATAATCATCCATGAAAACCTCCACAATCTTTTCACAAAAATCAGAGAATATAGCTGTCATACATCTTTGAAAGGTAGCAGGTGCATTGCATAAACCAAAAGGCATACGTCTATAAGCATAGGTTCCAAAAGGGCAAGTAAAGGTGGTTTTCTCTTGATCGGATTGTGACACAGGTATTTGAGAGAAACCAGAATATTCATCCAGAAAACAAAAGTGTGTGTGCTTAGATAATCTTTCTAGTATTTGATCAAAGAAAGGCAGAGGATAATGATCTTTTCTAGTAGCTTTATTTACCTTTCTAAAATCAATTACCATTCTATAACCAGTGACAATTCTTTGTGGAATGAGTTCATTTTTATCATTAGGAACAACTGTAATACCTCCTTTCTTAGGGACACAATGAACGGGACTTACCCATCTACTATCAGCTATGGGATAGATTATACCTGCTTCCAGAAGCTTTAATATTTCAGTTCTTACCACTTCTTTCATCTTAGGATTTAATCGCCATTGATGATGAACAACGGATTTAGCATCAGGTTCCATATTAATCATGTGCTGACATAGAGTGGGACTAATGCCCTTAAGATCATCAAGAGTATATCCAATAGCAGCCCGGTGCTTCCTTAGAACTATTAATAATCTTTCTTCTTCATGTTCTGAAAGGTTAGCACTAATAATAACAGGATATATCTTTTTCTCATCAAGATAAGCATACTTTAAAGTATCGGGCAATTGCTTTAATTCAAACACAGGATCACCTTTAGGTGGAGGAGGGCCTCCAAGAATTTCAATAGGCAAATTGTGTTTCAGGAGAGGTTGTTGTTCAAAGAAATTTTGATCTATTTCATTTCTCTCATGCAAGTGCATATCATTTTCATGGTCAAGCAAATATTGTTCTAATGGATCAGTAGGAGGCACGGCAATAGAAGCAAGACCAATTATTTCATCCTTATTAAATAATGCTCTATCACGAGGTTGTCTACTAAACTTGGAAAAATTAAACTCATGAGACACACCACCAAAACTGACACTGACAATTTGTTTTTCACAATCTATCTTAGCATTGACGGTGCTGAAGAAAGGTCTACCAAAGATAATGGGACAAAAGTCATCTTGTGGGGAACCAAGAACTAGAAAATCAGTAGGGTATTTTACTTTCCCACACAAGACTTCAACATCTCTAACAATCCCAAGTGGTGTGATGGTGTCTCTATTAGCAAGTTTAATAGTAACATCAATGTCTTCTATTTCAGCAGGTGCTATTTCATCCATAATTTCTTGGTATAAGGTAAAAGGGATAGCACTCACACTAGCACCCAAATCACATAAACCATGATAGCAATGATCTCCTATTTTAACTGAGACAACAGGCATGCCTTCTACAGGTCTATGTTTATCTTTTTCATCGGGTTTAGCAATTCTAGCAGCTTCATCATAGAAGTAGATAACATGCCCATCAATATTTTCTACCAAGAGATCTTTAACCATAGCAACACTAGGTTCTACTTTAATTTGTTCAGGTGGCTTAGGTGCTCTTATATTACTCTTACGAACCACAGTTGATACTTTAGCATGTTCCTTTATCCTAATAGGGAAAGGTGGTTTTTCAATATAAGCGGTAGGCACAACTGGATCAACATTGTAAATGATGGTTTCACCTTTAGCTATGACCAGTTCTTAAATTTCTCCTTTAATAGGGGGATGATATTTAAACCACTTCTCCTTAGGGAGATCAACGTGAGTAGCAAATGCTTCATAGAAAGAGGCTACTATCTCAAAGTCAAGTCCATATTTAGTGCTAAACTTGTGAAAAGTATCAGTATTGATAAAAGATTTAACACAATCAAACTCGAGCTTTATACCTGACTCATTACCTTCGTCGAGTTCCCAATCTTCAGTGTTGTGTTTAATTCTTTCTAAGAGATCCCACTTGAATTCAATAGTTTTCTTCACATAAGAACCAGCACAAGAAGTATCGAGCATGGATTGAGAAAGCCGAGCATAAAAATTCTGAATGATAACTTCTCTCGGGATGTCATGATCTGGGCATGAATATAACATTGACTTAAGCCTCCCCCAAGCTAGAGCAATGCTTTCTCCTTCACGAGGCCAAAAATTATATATATAATTCCGATCACGATGAACTAGATGCATGGGATAAAACTTTTGGTGGAATTCCAATTGCAAACGATTCCAGTTCCACGATCCAAGATCATCACATAGCCAATACCATGTCAATGCTTTTCCCTTCAAAGATAAAGGGAAAACTTTCTTCTTAGCTTCATCTCTGGGTAAACCTGCAAGCTTAAATAATCCACAATTTTCGTTCACATATAGTAGGTGCATATCAGGATGTTCAGTTCACATATAGCAAGCAGTTGTTCTACCATACCCGAAGGAATTTCATAACCAATATTTCCAGTGTAGGTTGAGGGGCAACTAATTGTGGTTCCGGTCGAGGTGAAGATACCCCGAACAAACCCCTCAAAGGATTGTTTTCCATAGTAACAGGTAACAATAAATTTGAGCACATAGTATAAGTTTTTCCTTACCGATTTCCACTTACCAAGAGCGCTTCACTCCCCGGCAACGTCGCCAGAAAAGAGTCTTGATGAACCACAAGTATAGGGGATCAATCGTAGTCCTTTTGATAAATAAGAGTGTCGAACCCAACGAGGAGCAGAAGGAAATGATAAGCGGTTTTCAGCAAGGTAATTTCTGCAAGCACTGAAATTGTAGGTAACAGATAGTTTGATAGCAAGGTAATTGGTAACGAGCAAGTAACGGTAATGGTAAATAAGGTGCAGCAAGGTAGCCCAATGCTTTTGTGGCAAAGGACAGGCCAGAACAATCTCTAGTAATAGGCAAAGTGTTCTTGAGGGTACTCTGGAATTTCATCTAGTCACTTTTATCATGTTGGTTTGATTCGTGTTCGCTACTTTGATAATTTGATATGTGGGTGGACCCGTGCTTGGGTGCTGTTCTTACGTGAACAACCTCCCACTTATGATTAACCCCCTCGCAAGCATCCACAACTACGAGAAAGATATTAAGATAAAATCTAACCATAGCATTAAACATTTGGATCCAAATCAGCCCCTTACGAAGTAGCACATAAACTAGGGTTTAAGCTTCTGTCACTCTAGCAACCCATCATCTAATAACTACTCCACAATGCATTACCTTAGGCCCATGAATGGTGAAGTGTCATGTAGTCGACGTTCACATGGCACCACTAAGGGAATCACAACATACATATCATCAAAATCTCAAACACATATCAAATTCACATGATTACTTGTAACATGACTTCTCCGGTGACCTCAAGAACAAAGGTAACTACTCACAAATAATAATCATGCTCAAGATCAGAGGGTATTGAATAGCATAATGGATCTGAACATATAATCTTCCACCAAATAAACCATATAGTAATCAACTATGCAAGGTAATCAACACTACTAGTCACCCACAGGTACCAATCTGAGGTTCCGGTACAAAGATTGAACACAAGAGATGAACTAGGGTTTGAGAGGAGATGGTGCTATTGAAGATGTTGATGAAGATTGGCTTCCCAAAGATGAGAGGGGTGTTGGTGATGACGATGGCTTCGATTTCCCCCTCCGGGAGGGAAGTTCCCCCAGCGGAATCGCTCCGCCAGAGGGCAAAAGTGCTCCTGCCCAAGTTCCGCCTCGAGACGGCGACGCTCCGTCCCGAAAGTCCTCCTCTTATTTTTTCTAGGTCAAAAGTGATTATATACCAGAAGACGGGCACCGGAGGTGGGCCGAGGAGGGCACAACCCACCCGGGCGCGCCCTGGTGTCTTGTGCCCACCATGGTGGCCCCCTCCGGTAGTTCTTTGCTCCAGTATTTTTTATTAATTCGAAAAATAATCTCCGTAAAGTTTCAGCTCCATTGGAGATGTGCAGAATAGGTATCTCTGATGTGCTTTTTTCAGGTCCAGAATTCCAACTACCGGTATTCTCCCTCTTTGTGTAAACCTAGCATACTATGAGAGAAAAGGCATTAGAATCACTCCCTAAAGCATTATTATTCAACAAAACAATAATAAATAACAGTAGGAAATCATGATGCAAAATGGACGTATCAGTGAACCGATGTTGCTATACATCTCAGGCACCAACCAGGTCGTCAGTGCGGTTCTGGTGGTCGAACGGGAGGCCGAGGGCCACAAATTCCAGGTACATAAATCAGTCTACTATGTATCGGAAGTGCTTACCCCATGCAAATCCAGATACCCGCATTATCAGAAGATAGCCTACACCGTGTTCATGGCATCACGCAAGCTTAGGCATTATTTTCAAGAGTGTCAGTCACGGTGGCCTCCGAGGCACCCCTGAACGATATAATCAATAACAGGGACACCACCGACCGCATATCCAAATGGGCCATCGAACTCCTCCCATTCGAGATCAATTACAAGCCACGACGAGCTATTAAATCTCAGGTTTTGGCCAATTTTGTAAGTGCATCTAGTGCCCCTTAGTGATTTTGGTGTATTGAAGACTTATAGGTTAAGAGACTGATGCGTTTGTAAGTGTACACAGGCTCTATAAGTCGCTGAGGAGTTTGATACATTTGGAGATTATCGACCCCTAAAAATGTATGTCTTCAACTGAAGACTTTGGTGAAGACTTTGCTGAAGACTTTGGTATTCCCTGAAGACTTTGAAAAAGAAGAAGTTGGTGTGACCTTGAAGATATGAACGAGGACTATGAAGCGTGAAGACTTTTGTTTTCGTAGTTTCATTTCCTTTCTTTGAGTCATAGGAAACACCGTACTGTTAAAGGGGGCCGAGGTAATACTAAGGAAAATTTCCAACTGATGCTCAACTCAAAAGCCTCAACCTATCCAATCCTTCGAGTGAAGCCTTTGGAAATCTCTTGCAGTTCAGTCAAGTTCTTCAGTGACAGAGACGATGATCTTCTGGTCTCTGAGGAAATTGGTCTGACTGAGGAGTTAGGATTTTGCCAGTGCGAATTGCCTACAAGTGAGGAACATGATAAGCCTGAGGACTTTCATAGTTCGAAATTCCGACCGTTGCTGTGCTAAGTGCCAGCTGTCCCCAATCATCCTATCCACATAACGGTCATATCGTTGGGGGCATTTATGTCTTATCATGTCGGGTTGCACCCTGGCTATAAATAGCCACCCCCCACAACCACTAGTTGGTTGGCTGCTCCGAGAGAGAACTGACACTTGTCATTTGAGAGCATCCCATTCCTCGAGGACTTTGAGAGAAAATCATTAGTGAGGAAAAACCCCAAAAACCCAAACCACCAAACCCAAAGTGATTGAGCATCACTGAAGAAATTGTTCCTGTGTGGAACCGACGCTTGTTACCTTTGAAGACTGTGTATCTTCCAGACGGTTAGGCATCATGGTCTAGTGCATCCTGCAGTCAATTGGGGATCACGAAGTGACCTTGGTCTAGAGCATCCAGCATTCAATTGTTAATAGCCGGGTGACCAATTTGTGAGGGTTTTGGAAGTCTACCCTGAAGACTTACCACGAGTGTTGGGCGAGGTCTGTGTGACCTTAGCTCAAGGAGAATACGGTAAGGACTGTGTGTCCTGGGACTGTGTGTCCTCTGGTTTAAATACTAGGCTGCTCCAAACCAGACGTACGACTGTCACAGCAGTTGGAACTGGGTCATCAAACCATTGTCTTCATCGAGCTACCTGGTTCCATTTCCTCAACCCTTTCATTTCCTCGTATACTTGTTGATGAAATTGATCGTTACTGTTTGAAGAATTTGACTGAAGACTTTCTCAATTTCCTCACCTCAAATTCTTCAAGCTACCTTGTTCCTCTCCTGCTTATCCTGTATCACGCTACCTGTAATCTGTGCATGCTTTATTTCATCATGATGACTATGCAATTGCTATGCTTTGTATGCACTTGAGTACTTATTCCGCTACTAGTTATTCATCACATTTCAAATTCCTCAAGTTGAAATTCCTCAGTGATGAATTTGTAAAAATCGCCTATTCACCCCCCGTCTAGCTGATATAACGCACTTTCAATTGGTATCAGAGCAAGGTACTCCCTTATTCTGTGTGATTTTGGTTTAACCACCTGGAGTTCTAGTTATGTCGACTGCAGGTATGATCAAGGTTTCCGCAGGATGTCCTACCTTCGATGGGTCGGACTATCCCTACTGGAAGAACAAGATGCGCATGCATCTTGAGGCTATTGACAACGATCTCTGGTACGTTGTGGAAAATGGTGTTCCCTCCATCACTCGCACGATCAACGCTGCTGATGTGAAGAGATTCAAGCAACTTGATTCACAAGCGAAGAATATCATCTGTGGACATCTGAGCAAAGGTCAGTATGGCAGAGTGAGTGCTTTGGAGTCTGCTAAGCTTATCTGGGATAGGCTGTCCAACGTCAACGAAGGTGTTTCCACTCAACGTGACTCCCGTGTTGATGTCCTTCGCAATCTCTTCAACCGCTTCAAAAGACTCGACAATGAAAATGTTCAGCAAACTTTTGATCGCCTCACTGATATCTCCAACGAGCTTCAAGCACTGGGTGCCATAGATATCACTGACCACGAGGTGGTGAAGAAACTGCTAAGATCTCTTGATTCCTCATTCGATACACTGGCTTTGATGATTCAAGAACGTGGAGACTACAAGTCACTTGATCCTGCTGATATACTTGAGAGACTCAATACTCATGAATTCCAACAAGCTGAGAAGAGAGACCTCTACAGACCAAGCTATGGAAGATCTCGTGCTCTGAAGGCAAAAGCAATTTCCTCATCCGAAGACGAAGATTCTGATAGTAGCCTTGGTGATCCTGAAGAACTGAGTCAGGAGCCGGCAATGCTCATGAGGAAATTCCAGAAGTTCTCAAAGAGAGGCCAATTTGGAAAGTCATCAAAAAGTGGTTTGAGGAAATCAGATTCCTGAAGCGACTACAAGAAGAGAACTTGTCACAAATGCAAGAAATCTGGTCACTTTATCTCTGACTGTCCTCTCTGGGAAAAAGAATCAAAGAAGAAGAAATACAAGGACTACAGTTCTGATGACTCGAAGAAAAAGAAGAAATCTTCAAAGTCCTCAACTTCAAAGTCTTCATCTGCAAAGTCCTCATCGCACAAGAAGAAAGGTTCCAGAAAGGCTCGGGCTTTCATTGGCAAGGAAATGGACTCTGAAGAAGAATCTGAAGAATATGAAGAAGAGGAAGAATCTGAGGAAGAGTCAGACTCTGGTGTTGCTAGTCTTGCTCTCGCCACTGCTTTCGTCAGCAAGTCCATCTTCAACGAAGAAGAAAATGACCGCTCCAACGACTCTGACGTCAGCAATGATGAATATGCTCCCACTTACTACTTCATGGCCAAAGGTTCCAAGGTACACAAGCATCACTCTTCTTCTGAATCAAGTGAAGGTGAATCTGATGAATATGTGAAACCTAGCTATGCCAAACTTGATAAAATTGCCACTAAGCAACAAAGTGCACTTGAAAAGCTTCAGAAACTGCTAGACAAAAGCGATGATCTGTTAAATGAGGAAGTGGATCGGACTCAAACTCTGTTTGATGATCTCAAAAGTCTTCAGACAAAGTATGATAACCTTCAGAGTCATCATAATGCTCTCTTAGTTGACCATGAGAAGCTTTCTTATGAATTTCTTCAAAGAAAGCAAGATCTTGAGAAACTAAGAGTGTCTCATGAGGATCTCCAAAGGGAAAACGATTCCTTACTGGCTCAACAGATCAGTACCGCTCAGGAAGAATTTGTTCCACCATGTATGAAATGCATCGAACGTGAAACTGCTAATTCTTCACCTGAATGTTCAAATGCTTCTATTGCTGCAAATTCTTCAACTATCCCCGTGGTCACAAATTCCTCATCTGAGGATACCACAAGTATCACTGACGAAAATGCAGGGTTGAAGGAATTGTATGTGACAGGCATGTACAAAAGTCTAAAGGGCGTCAAACCCTTTGCGATGTGCTTAAAAAGCAGATTCTGAATAGGAACCCTAGGAAAGAGGGTATTGCATTTGAGAGGAAACTCAATGCTGATGGATCCTACTGGACACCTGAGCAGTACCCCAAAACCTCATGGGTTGCTGCAAAAGGACCTCCTATGGATCCATCCACTTTATCTGGCTTTACTTGTGAAACTTCATATTCCTCTGATGATTCACTTGACTCCAACTACAAATTCTTCAAAAATCAGAAAAGTGAAGTATTTGCCAGATTTGTTGGAACTAACTGCAGGAACGGTTCACCTATGAGGAAAATCTGGGTTCCTAAGAGCTGCTTGGAAAATCTTCAAGTGAATGTCCTCACGACACCACCCATGAAGAAAAGGAACCCCAGATCAAATTCCTCATATGGACCAAAGTCTTCACTTGGACCAAATTCCTCAAATGGTCAAAAGTATCATTCTCGTGCTAATGCATCTGTTTCGCAGGAAAAATCTAAGAGTTCTGAATATGTGCATCATTCTTCAAATCATTATGTTCATAAGTCCTCGAAGAATTTCTCTGCTTATTCATATGAGTACTCTAACCCTAGTCCTGTGAAACGAAGTGCACTAGCTTCAATGCCTCCCTTCTCATATGGAGCTCGCAGAATGATGAACTCTTTGCCACCCCTTCAGATGTGGGTGGTGAAGAAATTGAACTAACTTCTTATGCAGGGTCAGGTCTCTAGACGAACTTGAACGTCTGATGAGTTTGCTAGAGACCTGAGGAAATGCTTGAAAGGACGCAAGCTAATCATGCAGAAATGAGTTCCTCATTTCTCACGTCCTCACACTGCTTTACTTACTATGTTGTGTGATGAAATTCTGCCTGATGAATTTGATGTCATATTCTTCACTCTGAAGCATATGAGTTCGTAAGTTGTACTAATTCATCTGCATGATGAAGCTCCAAAAACTACTGAGTGGGTCCTTGATAGTGGATGCACCAACCACATGACTGGTGACAAGAGTCTACTGATGAATATGCCACTTGCCCCATCTCATCTGTAGCATATCACCTACGCTGACAAAGGAAAAAGCAAGGTATTGGGTCTAGGTAAGGTTGCAATCTCCAAAGACCGACACATGGACAAGGTGATGCTTGTCGAATCCCTCGGGTTCAACCTCATGTCTGTCTCAATGCTTTGTGATCTTGATATGGTTGTCATCTTTGGAAAATATCATTGTGTTGTCATCATGGAATCTGACCATTCCAAAGTCTTCGAAGGCTTTAGGAGAGGAGACTTGTATATTGTTGATTTCTCTACAGGTCCTCAGCCTGCCACGTGCCTACTTGCAAAGTCCTCAGAAGGCTGGCTGTGGCATAGACGACTTGGACATGCTGGTATGAGGAACTTGCACACGCTCGTGAAGAAAAAGCACGTCATTGGCATTGAAGGTGTCAAATTCCTCAAGGATCACCTCTATGGTGCTTGGGAGTCTGGGAAGATGACCAGATCCAAGCATCCCTCGAAGACAATCATGACCACGACTCGACCTTTTGAATTGCTTCACATGGACCTCTTTGGACCCACTCATTATTCCACACTAACAAATGCTTCAAGTTTGTATGGCTTTGTCATTGTTGATGATTACTCTCGTTACACGTGGGTGCATATTATTCTGTACAAGTCTGAAGTGCAGGATGTCTTCAGACGATTTGCTTCAAGGGCCTCAACAAACTTCGGCGTCAAGATCAAGCATATCAGGAGTGATAATGGGACTGAGTTCAAGAACACCAATCTTGATGAATATCTTGATGAACTTGGTATTACTCATGAGCTATCTGCCCCATATACTCCTCAGCAGAACGGCGTCGTGGAGCGCAAGAATAGGACTCTTGTTGAGATGGCTCGCACCATGCTTGATGAATACAAGACTCCTCGTCGCTTCTGGCCTGAGGCAATTGATACAGCATGCCACATCATCAACAGGGTATATCTTCACAAATTCTTCAAGAAGACATCATATGAACTCATGACTGGCAAGAAACCTAGTGTAAGTTATCTCAAAGTCTTCGGTGCAACATGCTGGATAAGAGATCCTCACCACAGTTCTAAATTTGCACCGAAAGCACATGAAGGTTTTATGCTTGGTTATGGAAAGGACTCGCACACCTACAGAGTCTTCAACACCTATCATCACAAGGTTGTTGAAACTGTAGATGTGCGGTTCGATGAAACTAACGGCTCGCAAAGAGAGCACCTGCCTTCTGTGCTAGATGAAAAGTCTCCTGAGGAATCCATTAAGTTGAAAGCTACTGAGGATGTCATACCCACTGAAGAAAATCCTCAACCTACTGAGGAAGTCATTCCAACCAATGAAGACATTCATGCTGATACACCTGAAGAAAATGGTGCTGAAGAAAATCCTCAGCCACGTCAACCTGCTCATCCGAGAATTTCAAATGAAGTGCAGATTGACAAAATCATCGACAACATCAATGCACCAGGTCCTCTCACTCGCTCAAGAGCTTCACATTTGACTAACTTTTGTGGGCATTTTGCTTTTGTCTCTATCATAGAGCCCACCAAAGTTGATGAAGCTTTCAAGGAGCCTGAGTGGATTCAAGCTATGCAAGAGGAATTGCATCAATTCAAGCTCAACAACGTGTGGGAACTTGTCAAGCGGCCAGATCCACGCAAGCATAACATCATAGGTACCAAGTTGATCTACCGCAACAAGCAAGATGAAAATGGCCTTGTGGTAAGGAATAAGGCTCGTCTTGTAGCTCAAGGCTACACACAGGTTGAAGGAATTGACTTTGATGAAACTTTTGCACCTGTTGCTAGACTTGAAGCTATTCGCATATTGCTTGCTTATGCTAACCATCATGATATCATTTTATATCAAATGGATGTGAAAAGTGCATTCCTCAATGGTAAGCTTGAGGAAGAAGTATATGTTGCTCAACCCCCAGGTTTTGAAGACCCTAAGCATCCTGACAAAGTCTTCAGACTCAACAAGGCCCTCTATGGCCTCAAGCAGGCCCCTCGGGCGTGGTATGACACTCTGAAGGAATTCCTCATGAAGAAAGGCTTCAAACCCGGTTCACTCGACCCAACTCTTTTCACTAAATCCTATGACAATGAACTGTTCATATGCCAAATATATGTAGATGATATTATCTTTGGCTGTACTGACAAACGTTACAGTGATGAATTTGCCTATATGATGAGTGAAGAATATCAAATGTCTATGATGGGAGAGTTGAAATTCTTCTTAGGTCTTCAAATTCGTCAGCAAGACAATGGCATCTTCATCTCACAAGAGAAATACCTCAAGGATGTTCTGAGGAAATTCAACATGCAAGACTGCAAAGGCGTCAAAACTCCAATGCCTTCAAAAGGTCACCTCTGCACTGACGAAAATGGTAAAGATTTCGATCAGAAGGTATACCGCTCCATGATTGGCTCCTTATTGTATCTATGTGCATCTAGGCCTGATATTATGCTAAGTGTCTGCATGTGTGCTCGATTCCAAGCAACACCGAAGGAATCACACCATAAGGCTGTGAAACATATTCTTCGATACTTAGCTCACACACCAACGCTTGGATTATGGTATCCCAAGGGCTCAAATCTTCACCTCTTCGGATACTCAGATGCTTTCTATGCTGGAGATCGTGTGGATCGCAAGTCAACCTCAGGCACATGTCATTTCCTCGGACGATCCTTAGTCATTTGGTCCTCGAAGAAGCAGAACTGCGTGTCACTTTCTACTGCTGAAGCTGAGTACATTGCTGCTGGTTCATGCTGCGCTCAGTTGCTGTGGATGAAGCAAACCCTCAAGGACTATGGCATCAAGGTGAAGAATGTGCCTCTCTACCGCGACAATGAGAGCGCTATCAAGATTGCTTACAACCCAGTTCAGCACTCCAAGACCAAGCACATCCAGATTCGTCATCATTTTCTTCGAGATCATGTACTCAAGGGCGACATCTCCATCGACCACATCCCCACTGAAGAACAACTGGCCGATATCTTCACTAAGCCCTTGGATGAAAAGATATTTTGCAAGTTGCGGTGTGAGCTAAATATCTTAGAATCTTCGAATGTTCTTTAAAAAGACACACATCCTAACACTCATGCAAAATTGATGACTTTGATGTGCAACACACGAAGTAACATTTTTCTTCAATCAATGAAGAATAACTCTCTAAATGTGAAGAAATTAACGAAGAATTTGATTCTCAGAACCCTACGACAATTGTACGCGGTGTCTGAAATCATCCTTCTTATATGGTGGGTCATGCCACCAACATTAGTTGAAATTCTTCAGAGTTGAGTTTTTCATCATTTTGCAAAGTCTTCAAATTTTCAAATTCCTCAAGTTTGCAAATTCCTCAACTTTTCAAATTCTTCAAACTATGAAACTGATGTTCTTCATTGACTATATATATATATATATATATATATATATATATATATATATATATATATATATATATATTTGAGTTTTCAATGTCCTCAACAGCATTCACTTATTGCTAATTCTTCAAGTTGATTTTCATCTAAGTGAATGTGATCGGACCCGTTCCCCCTCTATGCTAAACTCAACCCAGTCTGTTCACAAATTCTTCATATGCGTTCTACTTTGAAACTCGTTCAAAGTCTTCACTGTATCCTTGACAGCTGAAGAATTTGCGAACAGAAACTTTAAAATTTTCACTATCAAATTTTTCGGCGGTTCCCGCTCAAACAGTTCCAATTCCCACGACTGGATAAGAAACGATCCCCCACTATCTCCACTACTCAAAACGTGGGTGACACATGTCGCATGGAGAGCAAGGGTCAGGGGCAATCTAGTCCAAAATCTTTGGGCCGATTCGTTTTTACTGCCACTATATATACCCCCTTCCCTTCACTGTGCTCGAGTTACTCCTCACTCCCATCTCTCCCGAGCTCAAACCTAGCACCGCCGCTAAAATCATCGCCGCCGGAGAGGAAGAGCTTCACTGCCTCGACCTCGCCGTCTCCGTACTCACATCGGCCGCGGAAGTCTTCACCCCGCCGCCGCTGTAGCTGTCTCCCTCTGCCAAGCTAGGGTGTGGGAGATCTGGACGGACGAACTTCCCAGATTTCATCTCTCTGTTCGTCGTGTTCTTCATCAGGGTAAATAAAATCTAATTTTACTGCCCTTGTTTGATCTTCATGTCTTCTAGAAAATCCTCAAAAGTGTTTATTCTTCAAGAATCGTCTTCTTAAGCACCTTACATGTTTCAATCCCTTGATGCTTTTTTCCCCTAAGTTATGATTTTCTTGAAGATTCCTCAATTGTGTGGATCAACATATTCGCACAACTCTGGAACCTAAGACAAAGAACACTTAGTGAAATTCCTCAAGACATCTATGGTCAAAATCCTCAACTTGATGTATTTTGAAAAATGTCTGAGAACGCATATGACCTCTTCAAATTCCTCGCACCTATACTCTGTTCACAGGTACAAAATGTCTGCTGATGAATCACTAGGTTCTCATCAACTTAACTCATTTGCAGCGTTTCTTGAGGAAAAACTGTATACATCTTCAGAATCATCAAGAGTTCAAAGTCATCAAGTGAAGAATATGGCAGATGGTAAAAGACCTCAGAAGGGTGGAAAGAAGGCTGAACAGAACACTGCTTTTGAGATACCTGAGGATCTGTATGCCGGTTACTGTACTCCAGATGAGGCCATTCATGGCAAAGAGACAAAAGAGCAGAGGAAAATCAGAATTCAGAGGATTGAACGGAGGTGGGCAAAGGAGTGGAGAGACTATCACTATGTCACTCCCAAGTACATGAAGAAATTTGCCCTCAAACCTCCTTGCAAAAGGGCTCCTCCTGCTGATGATCAAGAAGTCGATCCCACTAGCGTTGCTCGTGGTGAAGACTTTCCAGCTGAATGGGCAAAGCATCAACAAAAACTTCAGAGATCTGCCAAAGCTGCAGTGAAGCAATTCAATGAAGATTCTGCTGCTGCTACTGCCTCTACCGGAGCCTCTGATAGTGCTCCGAAGAAATCGATGGTGAAGAAGTCTGCAGTGAAGTCAAAAACCTCAACTTCAAAGTCCTCACTGCAAGATCCTCATGCAAATTCTTCAAAGGCCACTGCAATGCCTTCAGTAGCTGCACAATCATCAGCTGCTGCCGCAAAGTCCTCAACTCCTGTGCATCTTGCAACATGTCAGAGGACAACTGGCTTCTCAATTGCTTCAGGGGTCTCTGCAAGTTCCTCTGCCCAAGCACAGTCTTCAACAAGCCCTACTTTGATGAAGATAAAGAGAACTGCTGGACGAGGTCAGAGACCAAGTCCTCACAATAGCAAAGCTAGTGTGAATGTACCCTCAGGATCTGAGGATGATGATGAGGCTACTAATGAAGAATTGGAAGAAATCATCAGAAACAGCCAGCAGAAAGCTGCAATAGCCAAGGACGGCTCTGTTCCTCTCATGCTGGATCCTAAGATGATCCTCAACTTCATCGACATATGGCATGAGGATCCCAGCACTCCACTTTCCGCACTGAACCTACCTCTTGGTGTGGACCATGTCCTCACACATTTCATAGCTGAGGAAAAATGGAAGAGAGATCAAGCTCAGAGAGCTAAGAGAAGCAAGGCCAGAAAAGAAAAGTTTCTGAGGAACAATGTGATGAGTTTGACTCCCAATCAACTCATCACAGTTCAGTCTGAGATTCGCTGCCTTACTGAAGAACAAGCAAAGTATGATGCTGAATGGAAGGGCACCAAAGTGAGATTTGTCAGGGCAGCCCAAGCTGCAGTTAAAGATCACAACTCAAGGGTTGCAGCTCAATTGCAATCGCAAATTCCTCAGGCTGAAGAATCTGCTCAGCCTGCTGAAGAAACTGCACGCGCAGCTGAAGAAATTCAGGCGGCTGAAGAACCTGTCAGGGCAACCTCCACTGTTGCGCCTGAAGAAACTGCCAGGCCAGCTGAAACTTTTGCTGCGCCTGATAAAATTGAGACAACTAGGACGACTGCATCAGTCGTGCCTGAAGAAACTGCTCCCCCTTCACCCTCTGCTGAAACTGCAAAATCCTCAAGGGGGAAGAACATCCACCTTCCTTCTGCATCAGAAGTGAAGAAAACTAAGGCTGCGGAGAAGAGAGCTGCCAAGAAAAGAAAAGCATCAACTTCAGATTCCTCAGCTGTGAAGAAGTTGAAGACTATGCCAAATTCTTCAACTGAGCCCATTGATGCAACTCCAATCTCCTCCGTACCTGCCTATGAGATAATTCCATTTGGTGTTGACTATGTCACTCCAAATGATGAAGATGAAGAAGATCATTCTGCTGCTTCCTCAGAGCAGATTGATGAAGAAATTAAGGTGGAAGCAAATGCCTCAACCCCACTGGTATCATCGCCCCTGCCTCAGTTGACTGCTGAAGAGGCCGGCGTTGAAGAAATGGAAGAGGATGTGGACATTGGAAACACAACTCTTCTTATCAATGATGAATATTGGGATGCTGCACACCCAAATTCACCAATGACCACTCCCCTCACTCAAATTCCTCAGTCTCCAGCCCAGACTGAAGAAATTCATACATGATCTGATGACTTGGCTGCACCTGTCCCTGAAGATATTCCAGCCGCATCAGCTGAAGAAATTGCTGCTCCAACTGCAACTGAGGAAACTGATGTTCAAATTCCCCAGTCTGAAGAAGTTCCTCCTATGCCGAAGGAAATTGTGGGCCGCTTCAAGCCAAACCTTCAGCCGAAGCCCAAGATGCCCTTCAAAAGCTCAAAGCGCCCCAAATTCATCAAGACCAATTTCTTCAACGATCACATCTTCTTCAATGGGCCAAATCCTTATGACTCTGCAAGGGCCGGTCGCACCAGATTCTGGACACCCACACAGATGAACTATTATGCATCAGTGCTATTTGACAAGGAAAAAGTCTTCGAGCATCAGTAAATTCCTCATGCAGACATGGAAACTATCCCATGCTTCACGCCGGTGCTCGCAGTCCTTCACGATGCAGGAATTCTTCCATTCTGTGTGGACATATGTGATTGGAATGAAGAGCTAATTCTTCAATTCTATGCCACCTTGCACATCACAGGTGATGCCTCTGATGTCAATTCTGGGTCTTGGACTGGATGACTGGATCTACTCACTACACTGCTCCAGCCTCTGAACTACTACGGTCAGTCCCAATACCAATTCCCTCAGAAGGAGCAAGATGCCTGTTTGATGAACCTGCTCTGCCCAATCACATGATGCAAGTGCTGATGAAGCCATTGGCTCCTGGACAACCTCAAAGGACTTCTTTCCTTGTGAAGGATTTGCTCTATGTGCCCAGGACAGTCTATCACATTCTGACCAAAACCCTCAGTCCTCAGAAGGGCCACAACTCTGAAGAAGAAGAAGTGGAGGGAATCATGAAGAACATGCTATTCAACATCATTCATGGGATTCCCGTAAATTACCATGATTTCTTCGTGAGGACTTTGGCCAATGCTGCTTCAGCCCCATTTGAATTGAAGCCTTACGCTCACTGGATCATGAAATTCATCAGATCAAGGTCTTCACTTCCATTCAAGGCTGACTTTCAGAATCACTTTAGCTTTCTGCCTCCAATCGAAGTCCTCAAGAACTCATTTTCTTCAGTTGAGGGTAAAGGCAAAGCTGTCATTGATGAAGGTACTCGTCCATTGGATGAACAGTTTCGCAAAGCTGCATCTTATTCTACCAATGATGACACTGCTACCCAATATTCTGCAGCAAAAGCCTCAGCGCAAAATCCTCAAGAAACTGCCCCTCGTGTGATGACTGATCGAGAGCTTCTTCTAAGTATTCATCAGAAGATTGATCGCAATCACAAGTGGGTAAAGCGTCAGTTTGGTTCACTTCTTCGAGACATGACTGTCACGCACAACTCTGTGAGGAAGAAACACTATTATCTTCATGAAGTCTTCGACCGCACATGGGACATCCTGTCTCACCTCAAGACTCCTGAAGAACTCAAGGAGATGGAATTTCAGCAGGACTTTGATTGGTCCATCCCTCCAAGGAAGAAATGGAAGAAAGTTCAAGTTCCTCAGCTGGTTACAAGCTCATTTTCTTCATCACGCCAGGCGGATGAAGCTGAGGATATTGACGACACTGCTGCAGGCTCTGCATCAACGAACGACCCCGACAACGCTGGCGCTCCTCCACCACCTTCAAGATGAAATTCTTCAGGGGCTTTAGTCTTCATTTTTCATCCCTTTTGGTCTTCGATGACAAAGGGGGAGAAAATTTGAGTTAGTCTTCAAGCGGGTCTCTATATATGGGTTGTTTTTGTTTAAGTTACAACTCTCGCTCTTCTGAAGCTTTTGTTGGTTGAGTTGTAAACAGCAGATTTATCGAATACAATAGAAGATTAGTCTCCGAATACAATTCATCATATTAGTCTCCGAATTCAAAATACCGAACAAAGTTAGAACATTACAAGTCTCGAGACCGCGAGTAGCGAGTTTGTCTTCACATTACAAGTCGATATCGATCATCTAAACTACCATCACATAGAAGAGAGAAGCGGTTATCACGATGAGCATCATCGCGATGAAACTGGTCTTCATCCGGTTCCTCCAACGCTCCCTCCTCTCTCCCGCTAGATAGCGCGCGTATCTAGCTTCCGCCTCCGCCCTAGTGGTGTACCCTTTGTAACTGTTACCGCTGAAACGGTGAACCTGTTTCCGACACTCCTCCCAGTCGTCGTAGACTCCGGGAACCTTACCCTTGTACACGACATACCACGGCATCTCTATGCACTAGACAAACAAAACATTAGTAGCAATTCACAGATAATACATAAGCAATATATAAGTATGCAACAAAAGGATCGGAAGAGAAAAGCAACACATTAATAGCACGATTCATGGTCCTACTAATAAATAGCATCGATTACATATAAGTTGAACGACTGTCCAAACTAAAGAGACATACAAGTTCATTAAAGTTTAATTACAACATGAGCTAATCGATATTTCAGAACTACATAGCATCACTACTTTAGACTCGACTCAGGGACCGGAGCGTGGATGAAGCCGCCGTCTATAGTGATGGTCGTGAAATCGCGGTCGTTGTCAGCCTGCATTTGTAGCGTTGTTTCTATCTCACTGTTGGACGGTTGATATCTAAGGTAGAACTGCCCCGAGGTACGAAGGACATCTTGATGGATGATTTCCGCAAAGTCCGACTGGATGCGAAAGAATTCTTGTCTGATGTCCGCGTCCTGGATTGCCGACAAGCGTGCGGCCCAATCTTTGAGATTATTTGGTAGCAGAAGGTGATTATGGTCCCGCACGATCGCCCGCATGTGATGGAGGGCGTAGTAGGCATCCTTCTGACCGCCAGGCGGCTGCTTGACGCAGGGGAACATCGTATTGTGGGTGAACACGTGCTTGCCGTACCTACAAATTGGCCTCTTGAAGGTGCCTCCAGATCTGGCGTAGCCGGGAAGAGCTTCATCAAGAACTTTCTTGATATTTGTGTAGGCTTTCTTCGACTGACGGTCCGAGTCGAAATACGTGGCCATGGAATATTTCGGGCTTAAGAGGATGAGTGTGCAATGTGTGTCACTGAACAAAACACGGAATGTTAGAAAAAAAAAGAACGATCGAAATCTAAGAAATCATATGTTACGGGGCGGTGAGGGGATGACTTACTCGGGAAAGTAAGGCACGAGGAAGTTATCCTTATCTGGGTTCGCCAGAATGACGCCTTCGAGGTATGAACTCGCGACTTGCCGGTCCCCAGCGCTGCCCAAGATCTTGGCACGCATGTAGAAGGGGTCGACTATCACGATGTCCGGGGTCTTGTCTCTAATGATCCGCATCTCCATACTGAGCGAAAATAGCCGAATGAAGGTGTAGTGCAGCGGATGAAGGTTAAACATAGCGAAGATGTCATCAAACCGCAGGACGATCATACCCCCGATGGTGCTATCGACAAAGCCCTTGTCCTCTGGCACCTTGGCCACAAAAACCGGGTATGCCACATCATTCTCGGAGAGACGCCGTTTCTCCAAAGAAAGAACACTGTCATGCAGACTCCGCATAGCACCGGTTGCAGCATTGAGCATATTAGTCGATAGCATCGGCCTACCCGCCACATGCACCCTCCTTGAGATATCCTTAGGTGAAGGTGGCCCTTCCTGAGCACGGATCGTACTCGGTGCCGGCTGGCTCGCACCCTTAATCTTTCTTTTCCGTCCCTTCTTCTTCTGCTGTAATGGGATCGAGTTCTGCTGAGAGACCGCCTTCTTGAGTGTGTTGGGGCTGATAATATTTCGCACCTCGGCTATCTGAGGCTCGGTGAAGGCGGCAGCTGGAGGCGTCTCCTGAGAACTGAACGCCATACGACGCCTGTTGCAATTGGGTTTCTCCGCGGTACCAGGTAGATCGCGATCGTCTTTTCCAGGGTTGGGTTCTTGAGAAGGAGGCCCCAAGAATTCGTCACCGTACCCATGTTCGTTGAAGTACTTATCGACTTTGGTAAATGTACCATCGTCGTCGTCGTCGTCGTCCGGATCCTGTGCCATATGCATGTCCGGATCCTGTGCCATATGCATGTCCGGCATGTCCGGTAGCGTTGCGGCGGTCTTGCCATGGCTTGGCGCCGGCACGACTGGCGGTGTTGTCTGTGGGGTGGTGTCCCCCGCCCCCAAACGAATCTGGCTCTTCGGAAAAAGCAGGGGCCAGCTTAAGCAGGCGCTGAGGGTCATCACATCATCTTCGTCGGCCCCAGCGGGTCGAAACGGAGGTAACAAGTCGTCGCAGCCCGGCAGCACCCGAACCAGTTGAACCCTATACACGGTGGGTGGCATCGGATTACCATGGAACACGGGGTTGCCCGGTTGAACGATTCTGGCCTTGGCGACATCGATCAACTCGCCGCCCACGAAGTGCAGGAGAGTGCATGGAACGTCGGCGGCGCCCTGCGAAAACATGTAGGGCGTCAGGGATGCCCAGTCAAAGGCAAGGAGATGAAGTCATCGGCCGAGAGGCTTAGTTACCGTGATGGCGTCGAGCTCGGCTAATGTCGAGGCACTGCCAACGGCAGGCTTGCAAGTGACGGAGGGGCTGCTTGCTGCCGAGGTGCCGGCCGGCGTATTCTTCCCACACCCGGGTGCATTAAGCTCCAATGCCCGCGCCGGCGTCGGAGACACCAATACCGCCTCCGCCGGAGACACCAATGGCGCCGCCGGCGCGTTGTGCGAGTTGCTGCCCGTGAAGCTGGGAATCGGGGGCGGCCCCTGTTGGCCGCCCGCAATCCACGCCTGCAGCCCCTCAATCAAGGTAGGCACAATGGCGGTGATCGTCGCTCCCAGTTGGTCTCGCACTTGCTCTTGGACCATCTCCGGAATCCGCGCCACTTTTGCCTTGAGTTCTTGAACCTCGCGCTGCTGGCTTTCCGAGCTGGTCTTTCTCTCCTTTCGCCCAGCGGTATAGTATTCCGACCATTTCGTGGACAAGCCTTTGCCGGCCACACGGCCAGCTGACGACGGCTTACTGAACATATCCTTGTTTTTCATTACGTTCAACGCCCTATTTAAAGTGGTGTCCCAAGGGGAGCTCTGAGACGACCCCGCGCTACTGCCTTCAGTGTCCTGCGGAAGGAACGTGAACCATTTAGAAATTTGGCTTCATTAATTAGAATGCAACCATATGGAGCTAATTACGCGGGGGTGTATTCCTTACCAGAACAAGTTCAAGCGCCTTGGTCTTCGGATCCTTGGTAAGCTCCTTTGTTACCGGGTCCACCTTGTACCGGGCCCTGACATAGTTCCTGGTCTGCTTGTCACGGTATTTATCGAAGAGGAGCGGTAGGCCTTGCTCGGCACGCTCCGCGTCCTCCTTGTCCCATATAGGTTCCGCCACTCTGTAACCGCCGGGACCGAGTTTGTGGACCCCTAAGTTCAAGTCTCGCATATCTTTCCCCCACTGACTTGATTCCGCGGACCCCGGGGACTCGCACTTGGCCTTGAACTCCCAGTAGTCAGCTTCGCTGATCGAAGGATTTGTCTCCTTGATCTTCTCATAACTATCACCTCTTAGAATCCTTCTCCTCACCGCGGCTCTCCAAGTAGCCAGGGCCGTGCTCATCTTCGTGAGGGTGGCACTGTTCACTTTATTCCCTGAGAGGCGTGTGTTCGCGACGTCACCGGGGAACTTGTATCATTCGTGCAGCTTCGTGAAGAGGAGGTTGCGCAAATTCCCTCGGTCACGATGCCTTAGGTTCTCGGTGTTGATCGAGACGGTGCTCTGGAGAATGCACCCGAGTTGTCCCGAGTACCCACTGACTAATTCTTTGGGCGCCGTTGGATGCCCACTAGAGGACACTTCAGTAAATTCCTGCTTGACGGTGCCGAGCACGTTCGGGCGCCGGTCCTTCCGTTGCCTCTTCGGTTGGCTGCCATCTGTGCGTGCGCTGCCATCATCAGTGGTGGCATCCTCGGCGGCACCATCAGTGGTGTCATCCCCGCCGCCACTATGGGTTGTGTAGTCGGGATCGGTGTCTTTCGCGGCGTCCTCATAGTGGTGAGGTTCTTCCTCCATCTCCTGGGACAGCTCCCAGAATTGCTTGCCCGAACCGCCGGCATCGTTGTGGGCCATGTTCGCTCTAAATAGAAAAAAAGTTTGGTCAAAAAGTTGGTTATTGTCATGGAACAAGATCTCTAAGTTGACCAAATAACCTAATTCTCGAGGAATGTCGCCAAAAAGTTGGTTATTGTCAAGGAACAATTGAGAGATGTTTGTGATATTGCCTAGGTGTTTTGGGATGGAACCTGTTAGTGTGTTGTTGCTAAGGTCCAAGTCCCTTCCTAACCCCCTTCTTCTTGTATCCTCTCACTATCTCTCTCACACACATGGCAAGCAAGGGTGTGTGAGTGTGTGAAAAAATACTAAACTAATCCAAGGGCTGAAAATTGATCATCTGTTTCAGATTGCAGTTTTCTTTCTTGGAAATTACAGAGAACCATATCCAAGGGCTGAAATCTTTTAATTATTTCTTTAAGAGAAAAGGCATAACAACCCGACTTCAAATTAAAGAAGCCATCAACGGGCTATGGTAGTACAAGGTGTTGATACATAGCAAACTTGAGAACAGATTTTAGGTGGCGTTTATTTTGCTGGACTGCAGGTAAAACGACAAGTAAACTGATGCAGAAGCACTCCCTGGTCTGCTCTTGTCAAATGTTCCAAGGATGAAGAGGGATAGTAAGTACAAAAACTGGAACATCACAGTTTTACAGTCCTGCTCAAGTTCATTTTCTGTTGGGAGGTATGAACGGCAGGGTGTTGTATCAGAGGCCGATGCCATGGAAAATGACATGGACAAATCCCTGTACTCCGATTGGGCTTCGGTTTCCTACTTAATTAAGTACTAAGATACCCCGGCCCATGCATTAGTCGCAAGTACCCCATATGTCCTATTTTTAGCAAAGTCATGCTAAAATTCACGGAAAATTTCAGCATGACCTTTGCTGAAAATAGGACATATGGAGTACCCGAATTTGCCGGAACGGAAGTTAATCGACATTCCGACAAACTCAAGGGCCTCTCAGGGTACCTGCAAAATCATTAGCCCACCCCTGCCCCGCTGCAACCCCACAACACCCCACAATATCATCACGACACGATGGTCGGAGACAAAACCCCCCAATATCATCACGACACGATGGCACAAAAATGGCATGCTATGTAGCCTTAATGCTACAGAACATATGAAATACGTGCCAGCAATATATATGATATAAACTCCAATATATATGAAATACACAGGAAGATGGACACTTGCTACAGAGCAAGAAGTTGGACACTTGCTAATTTGACCAAAATTAGCAATTTTTTGAACCTAATTTGACCTAAATTCGAGAGGGATTTGACCTAAACCTAGCAAAAGAGAGAAGAAGAGGGCATGGCCGGGAGGGACGAGAGGAGGAAGAGAGGAGAAGAGAGGCAGAGGGAGGAGGGCAATGAAGATTACCTGACCACGATGAGGTGGTGGCTGGAGCGGAGACGACGGAGGGCGGAGACGGCGAGCTTGGGGGAGGCGGGGATAGACGGCGGGGAGGTCGCGAGGTGCTCGGGCCTCCTCTCCTGGTGGACGCGGGCCTCCTCCTCCTAGTGCTCTGGCGGCGACTCCATCTTCGCCGGGTGCGGGGGGTCGTCGGCGGCGGTGGAGCGGGCGCGGGGGTCGTCGGGTGCGGGGGGTCGTCGGGTGCGGGGGGTCGTCGGGTGCGGGGGTCGTCGGGTGCGGGGGGTCGGCGGCGGCGGTGGAGCGGGCGCGGGGGGCGAGGGGGATCTGGCGAGGGAGGGACAGCGAGATGGACAGAACACACCTACATAGAGGGGGGAAGGTTAGCAATGGGGCACCTCCTAGGGGTGCGCCATAAATACAGTGATAGCAATGGCGCACCCACCCCTGGTGCGCCATAAGTACCTTGATAGCAATGGCGCACCTTCTCCTGGTGCGCCATTAGTAACTTTTTTTTTGGAGTTTTGGTTGCATTCATTTGTGAATTGGTAAAACATTTATGAATATGAAAAAATATCATCAAATTTGAAAAAATATTCATGAATTCAAAAAGTGCCCATGAAATTTAAAAATATTCATGAGTTCAAGAAATATTAACAAATTCAATACTTTTTGTGAGTTAGAAATTCAATACCAGAATAAACATAAATAAAAATTGGTATACCAGAATAAACATAAATACCAGAATAAACATAAATATCAGAATAAACATAAATAAATATTCATGAGGACTAGAACAGAAGAAATGTCATTTCCATATGTCGAAATACAATCGAGAAATGAAGACTACAATTTAAATACAATCGATCTTAGCTAGCTATCTTTTCACAATCTTCTTGCCCTTCTTTTTCGCAAATGGAGTTCTTCTCTTGAACGGACGTCCTTTAGGTAGGGTGGTCCTGCTTCTTCTTGTGGTGTATGGCACTTCATCGTCGTCGTCATGTTCCATCTTCGGGTCGCCGTACTTGTCGAAGTCTTGCTCATTGGCGACTCCGTCCATTCCGATGATCTTCCTTTTGCCTCTCCTCACGACAACACGACTGGGCTTTGACGGGTCGGTAATGAAGAAGCATTGGTCCACTTGGGAAGCCAGTACCCATGGCTCATTTTTCGCGGTGACGTTTGCGCCCGCGGTCTTGGATTTGGCTTCGGGTATAACCATGGTGGTGAAATACCGGTCTTCTTTTAGGACGCTCTTGGCCCATCTGACACGGAACATCGGGACCTTCTCTCCAGCGTAGCTCAGCTCCCAGATCTCCTCGATCCTTCCGTAGTATCTGTCCTTGTCGTTACCGGTGTAGGATTCCATCGTTACCCCAGAGTTCTGATAACCATCGCTCTTCATGTCCTTTCCCTCGGTGTAGAATGTGTAGCCGTTGATATCGTACGCCTCATACGTCATCAGGTTGTGCTCGGCGCCCTGTGACAAGGCGAATATGAGTTGTTCTTCCGCAGAAGAATCCTCATGTAAAGGGTACGACAGAAGCTTCTCCTTGAACCAACGCGTGAAACATGAGTTGTGCTCTTTGATTATATCTCCGTCCATCCTCTGTTGGCCTCGGTCATTGTACGTCTTCTCAATAAAGGTTTTGTGCTCTACCACCCAAGGATCGACCACGTCTATGTGTTGTAGCGCGACTAGGTTTGCTCTTTCAAAGTCGGCGAGTCGACCCTCGAAGTCGACATGCATTTCGCGGCGACCGTCGCGGTGACCCCATCCAGCGAGCCTGCCGAGGTGCCTGTTGATGGGCAGACCAACGGGGTTCTCGATGCCTAGATAATTCGTGCAGTAGGAGATGCACTCTTCGGTCAGAAAGCCCCTGGCTATGCTTCCCTCTGGACGTGACATGTTGCGAACGTATCCTTTGATGACACCATTCATCCTTTCGAACGGCATCATGCGGTGCAGGAACGTCGGCCCGAGTTGGATGATATCCTCCACGATATGGACCAGCAGATGCACCATAACGTCGAAGAATGCAGGCGGGAAGTACATCTCAAGCTCGCATAGTATCACCATGATCTCTTCCTGTAGCCTTCTGAGTTGCCTCACGCCAACCGACTTTCGAGAGATGACGTCGAAAAAGTTGCATAGGCCAAATAGCGTTTCACGGACGTGCGCGTCCATGATCCCACGGATTGCAACTGGAAGTATCTGCGTCATCAGCACGTGACAGTTGTGAGACTTCATCCCGCTGAACTTCTGCTTCGCTGAGTCTAGGTATCTGCTTATCTTCCCCGCGTAACCGTAAGGAAGTTTTACTCCTACGAGGCAGGTGAAAAACTGCTCGATCTCCTCCTGACTTAGAGTGAAGCACGCGGGAGGGAAGTCATTTCCGATCTTCTTGGCCTTTTTGCCTTTGCGACGACTTTCCGTGTCCTTCGCCTCATCATCATCATCATCATCATTAGCGTGAAGCTCCTCCCTGATGCCCATTGATTTCAAGTCTGCCCTTGCTTTCGGCCCATCTTTGGTCCTCTCTGGCATGTTGAGCAGGGTACCAAGCAGACTCTCGCACACGTTCTTTGTGATATGCATGACATCAAGGCTGTGAGGCACACGGAGGATCTTCCAGTACGGCAAGTCCCAGAAAACAGACCTCGTTTTCCATACCTTTAGCAGCGGCTCTGGCGCCTTTCGCTTCTTTCCCGGCTCTGGCGCCTTTCCCGGCTCTGGCGCCTTTCCCGGCGGTGGGCACTCTTTCCAATTTTTCAACAGCTCGTCTATTTCCTCGCCGCTCCTCGTATGCGGGCGTCTTCGGGGTTCGGTTTCACCATCGAACAGATCCTTGCGTTTTCTCCATGAGTCATCGTCGCGAAGCCACCTTCGCTGTCCCATGAACACGGTTTTCGAAGACCCGGGATCTCTATCTAGCTGGCGATACGTTGTGTCATCCATGCACCTGACACATCCAGAAAATCCGTGGACCACCTGCCCCGCGACATATCCGTAACCGAGATAGTCATGCACCGTCGTGAGCAGTGCGGCTCTCATAGGGAAATATTCTTTCTTTGCGGCGTCCCACGTATTGGCTGGCGTTTTCCATAGCGTGTCTAGCTCCTCTTTCAGCAGCCCCAGATACAGATTGATGTCGTTCCCTGGTTGTCTCGGCCCTTCAATTAGCATACTCATGTGAATGTACTTCCTCTTCATGCACAACTAGGGGGGAAGGTTGTACATCCACACAAACACAGGCCAGGTGCTATGTGTGCTTCTCTGGCTGCCAAACGGATTGACTCCATCGGTGCTCACGCCCAGCACGATGTTCCTTGGATCGTCCCCAAATTCTAGGTGTTCGAAGTTCAACGCTTGCCACTGGCTCGCATCCTTAGGGTGACTCAGCATCTTGTCTTTTTTATTTATCTCCGGATCATTTCCGTCATCTTCTCGCTTCTTCTCCTCCCTATCCGCGTGCCAACGCAGGAGCTTTGCTACCTTAGGGTCCGCAAAATACCGCTGCAGACGAGGAGTGATCGGAAAGTACCACACCACTTTTCGAGGAGCTTTCTTCCTCTTCTTGTATCGAGTGACGCCGCACACCGGACATATGGTAGACTCCGCGTGCTCGTCCCGATAAATGATGCAATTGTTCATGCACACATGGTATTTCACGTGCGGTATATCCAGAGGACACACGACTTTCTTCGCCTCCTCGAAACTGGTCGGGCACTTGTTCCCCTTGGGAAGACGTTCGTGCCAGAATGACATGTTCTCGTCGAAGCATGCGTCGGTCATTTTGTGTTTTACCTTCATCTCCAGAGCCATGAGCGTTACTTTCAGGCGGGTATCCTCGGGCCTGCATCCTTCATACAATGGAGTAACCGCGTCTATCTCCAGTTGATCCAGCTTGGCTTTCTCTCGGGCGGCAGCTCTTGCGTTATCCATCTGCTTGAGAAGCAGCTCTTGAATATGAGGGTCCTGCACCCAGCCCATCGATGGTCCATCGTCGTCTGCTCCGGCATCTTCATCTTCATGATCATGCCCTTCGTCTGCTCCGGCATCTTCCTCATCATCATGTCCGGCATCTTCTACATGATGACTGTGTACTACTGCATCTACTTCGTGATCATGTCCTGGAGATTCTTCGTCTTCTCGCCCGCCCTCGCCGCGGTTGTCTTGCTGCCCTTCCTCATTTCTTGCCCGGCCCCCATGGACGACTTCATAATCATCTTCATCACCTTGCCACCGATAGCCATCCATGAAACCACGAAAGAGCAGGTGGTCCCGCACCTGTACGGAATCCAGGTCCATAAGGCTCTTCAGCTTGCATCTTCGACACGGACATCTTATCTCCGTCTCGTTCTTTTGAAGCATCTCGGCCTTCGCGGAGCTCAAAAACCTATTCATGATGCCTTCGGTCATCGTGCGGACCATGGTCGCCTGCGGGGTAGAGCAAAACGATATTTTAGAACCAAAAAAAAATTTGGCATGACTTTGCCTAAAAATAGGACCAAAAAGAATGCATAGTGCCAAATTCTCGCCGAAACGGAAATGAATCAACATTCCGGCAAAATATTGGCAACTATCGCATTTCAAATACCGGTACCTGCAAACACAAACATATGCAACACCACAAACATACGTAGATCTAGGCCATAACAAGTGCATGTGCACGTTGTTGGAGGGAGAAAAAAGTAGATCTACAACATAAAGAAAGCTTTCCCCTTACTTACCTATCAAAAAAAGGAAATTTAACCACTTAATTTGGGTGAATCTATGGTGCAAATGAGGTGAGGAGGAGGAGGCACCCAAGACAAGCTTGGAGGAGGAGGTGGAGAGAATGAAGTGGGGAAAGTGAGTGTGGTAGGTGGCTGTCCAAAATATCTAGCTGCTCTCAGGTTACCAATGGCGCACCACCTGAAAATGCGCCATTAGTAACCCTGGTTACTAATGGTGCACCTGTCATGTGGTGCGCCATTACTAGTTTTGCAAAAAAAAAATTAAAAAAAAATTGTTAGTAGTGGCGCACCGTGGTTGGGGTGCGCCATTACTAGTTTGAACTAGTAATGGCGCACTATACCCTTGTGCGCCATTACTAGTTTTGAAAAAAAAAGTAAAAAAAAAATTGTCAGTAGTGGCGCACAGAGTGTGTGGTGCGCCATTACTAGTTAAAACTAGTAATGGCGCACTAGACCCTGGTGCGCCATTACTAGTTTTGGAAAAAAAATTTGTTAGTAGTGGCGCACCGTTGGTGTGGTGCGCCATTAGTGATATAGACACTAATGGCGTACCTACACATGGTGCGCCACTGCTATATAGCAGTGGCGCACCACATATGTGGTGCGCCATTAATGTCCATATTAGCTATAGCTCTTTTCCTAGTAGTTTAGGGTTTAGGGTTTAGGATTTAGGGTTTAGGGTCAAAATCTATGGTCAAAATCCTCAACTTTATGTATTTTGAAAAATGTCTGAGAACGCATATGACCTCTTCAAATTCCTCGCACCTATACTCTGTTCACAGGTACAAAATGTCTGCTGATGAATCACTAGGTTCTCATCAACTTAACTCATTTGCAGCGTTTCTTGAGGAAAAACTGTATACATCTTCAGAATCATCAAGAGTTCAAAGTCATCAAGTGAAGAAAATGGCAGATGGTAAAAGACCTCAGAAGGGTGGAAAGAAGGCTGAACAGAACACTGCTTTTGAGATACCCGAGGATCTGTATGCTGGTTACTGTACTCCAGATGAGGCCATTCATGGCAAAGAGACAAAAGAGCAGAGGAAAATCAGAATTCAGAGGATTGAACGGAGGTGGGCAAAGGAGTGGAGAGACTATCACTATGTCACTCCCAAGTACATGAAGAAATTCGCCCTCAAACCTCCTTGCAAAAGGGCTCCTCCTGCTGATGATCAAGAAGTCGATCCCACTAGCGTTGCTCGTGGTGAAGACTTTCCAGCTGAATGGGCAAAGCATCAACAAAAACTTCAGAGATCTGCCAAAGCTGTAGTGAAGCAATTCAATGAAGATTCTGCTGCTGCTACTGCCTCTACCGGAGCCTCTGATAGTGCTCCGAAGAAATCGATGGTGAAGAAGTCTGTAGTGAAGTCAAAAACCTCAACTTCAAAGTCCTCACTGCAAAATCCTCATGCAAATTCTTCAAAGGCCACTGCAATGCCTTCAGTAGCTGCACAATCATCAGCTGCTGCCGCAAAGTCCTCAACTCCTGTGCATCTTGCAACATGTCAGAGGACAACTGGCTTCTCAATTGCTTCAGGGGTCTCTGCAAGTTCCTCTGCCCAAGCACAGTCTTCAACAAGCCCTACTTTGATGAAGATAAAGAGAACTGCTGGACGAGGTCAGAGACCAAGTCCTCACAATAGCAAAGCTAGTGTGAATGTACCCTCAGGATCTGAGGATGATGATGAGGCTACTAATGAAGAATTGGAAGAAATCATCAGAAACAGCCAGCAGAGAGCTGGAATAGCCAAGGGCGGCTCTGTTCCTCTCATGCTGGATCCTAAGATGATCCTCAACTTCATCGACATATGGCATGAGGATCCCAGCACTCCACTTTCCGCACTGAACCTACCTCTTGGTGTGGACCATGTCCTCACACATTTCATAGCTGAGGAAAAATGGAAGAGAGATCAAGCTCAGAGAGCTAAGAGAAGCAAGGCCAGAAAAGAAAAGTTTCTGAGGAACAATGTGATGAGTTTGACTCCCAATCAACTCATCACAGTTCAGTCTGAGATTCGCTGCCTTACTGAAGAACAAGCAAAGTATGATGCTGAATGGAAGGGCACCAAAGTGAGATTTGTCAGGGCAGCCCAAGCTGCAGTTAAAGATCACAACTCAAGGGTTGCAGCTCAATTGCAATCGCAAATTCCTCAGGCTGAAGAATCTGCTCAGCCTGCTGAAGAAACTGCACGCGCAGCTGAAGAAATTCAGGCGGCTGAAGAACCTGTTAGGGCAACCTCCACTGTTGCGCCTGAAGAAACTGCCAGGCCAGCTGAAACTTTTGCTGCGCCTGATGAAATTGAGACCACTAGGACGACTGCATCAGTCGTGCCTGAAGAAACTGCTCCCCCTTCACCCTCTGCTGAAACTGCAAAATCCTCAAGGGGGAAGAACATCCACCTTCCTTCTGCATCAGAAGTGAAGAAAACTAAGGCTGCGGAGAAGAGAGCTGCCAAGAAAAGAAAATCATCAACTTCAGATTCCTCAGCTGTGAAGAAGTTGAAGACTATGCCAAATTCTTCAACTGAGCCCATTGATGCAACTCCAATCTCCTCCGTACCTGCCTATGAGATAATTCCATTTGGTGTTGACTATGTCACTCCAAATGATGAAGATGAAGAAGATCATTCTGCTGCTTCCTCAGAGCAGATTGATGAAGAAATTAAGGTGGAAGCAAATGCCTCAACCCCACTGGTATCATCGCCCCTGCCTCAGTTGACTGCTGAAGAGGCCGGCGTTGAAGAAATGGAAGAGGATGTGGACATTGGAAACACAACTCTTCTTATCAATGATGAATATTGGGATGCTGCACACCCAAATTCACCAATGACCACTCCCCTCACTCAAATTCCTCAGTCTCCAGCCCAGACTGAAGAAATTCATACATGATCTGATGACTTGGCTGCACCTGTCCCTGAAGATATTCCAGCCGCATCAGCTGAAGAAATTGCTGCTCCAACTGCAACTGAGGAAACTGATGTTCAAATTCCCCAGTCTGAAGAAGTTCCTCCTATGCCGAAGGAAATTGTGGGCCGCTTCAAGCCAAACCTTCAGCCGAAGCCCAAGATGCCCTTCAAAAGCTCAAAGCGCCCCAAATTCATCAAGACCAATTTCTTCAACGATCACATCTTCTTCAATGGGCCAAATCCTTATGACTCTGCAAGGGCCGGTCGCACCAGATTCTGGACACCCACACAGATGAACTATTATGCATCAGTGCTATTTGACAAGGAAAAAGTCTTCGAGCATCAGTAAATTCCTCATGCAGACATGGAAACTATCCCATGCTTCACGCCGGTGCTCGCAGTCCTTCACGATGCAGGAATTCTTCCATTCTGTGTGGACATATGTGATTGGAATGAAGAGCTAATTCTTCAATTCTATGCCACCTTGCACATCACAGGTGATGCCTCTGATGTCAATTCTGGGTCTTGGACTGGATGACTGGATCTACTCACTACACTGCTCCAGCCTCTGAACTACTACGGTCAGTCCCAATACCAATTCCCTCAGAAGGAGCAAGATGCCTGTTTGATGAACCTGCTCTGCCCAATCACATGATGCAAGTGCTGATGAAGCCACTGGCTCCTGGACAACCTCAAAGGACTTCTTTCCTTGTGAAGGATTTGCTCTATGTGCCCAGGACAGTCTATCACATTCTGACCAAAACCCTCAGTCCTCAGAAGGGCCACAACTCTGAAGAAGAAGAAGTGGAGGGAATCATGAAGAACATGCTATTCAACATCATTCATGGGATTCCCGTAAATTACCATGATTTCTTCGTGAGGACTTTGGCCAATGCTGCTTCAGCCCCATTTGAATTGAAGCCTTACGCTCACTGGATCATGAAATTCATCAGATCAAGGTCTTCACTTCCATTCAAGGCTGACTTTCAGAATCACTTTAGCTTTCTGCCTCCAATCGAAGTCCTCAAGAACTCATTTTCTTCAGTTGAGGGTAAAGGCAAAGCTGTCATTGATGAAGGTACTCGTCCATTGGATGAACAGTTTCGCAAAGCTGCATCTTATTCTACCAATGATGACACTGCTACCCAATATTCTGTAGCAAAAGCCTCAGCGCAAAATCCTCAAGAAACTGCCCCTCGTGTGATGACTGATCGAGAGCTTCTTCTAAGTATTCATCAGAAGATTGATCACAATCACAAGTGGGTAAAGCGTCAGTTTGGTTCACTTCTTCGAGACATGACTGTCACGCACAACTCTGTGAGGAAGAAACACTATTATCTTCATGAAGTCTTCGACCGCACATGGGACATCCTGTCTCACCTCAAGACTCCTGAAGAACTCAAGGAGATGGAATTTCAGCAGGACTTTGATTGGTCCATCCCTCCAAGGAAGAAATGGAAGAAAGTTCAAGTTCCTCAGCTGGTTACAAGCTCATTTTCTTCATCACACCAGGCGGATGAAGCTGAGGATATTGACGACACTGCTGCAGGCCCTGCATCAATGAACGACCCCGACAACGCTGGCGCTCCTCCACCACCTTCAAGATGAAATTCTTCAGGGGCTTTAGTCCTCATTTTTCGTCCCTTTTGGTCTTCGATGACAAAGGGGGAGAAAATTTGAGTTAGTCTTCAAGCGGGTCTCTATATATGGGTTGTTTTTGTTTAAGTTACAACTCTCGCTCTTCTGAAGCTTTTGTTGGTTGAGTTGTAAACTTAAGTCCGATGGTGGTCTGACGTTTTTGAACTGCTTTCCGCATGCCTATTTCCTCAAGTACCTTAATGCATACATGCTGAATTTTGTCAGACACCATTTTCATCATGCATTTCAAATTCCTCATATCATATGTTAAATGCGTGTATGAATTACAAGATATAGGGGGGGTTCTCCATGTTTTTAACCTGCTATGTGCATTTGCAGTCCAAAGCAAATTCCTCAAATATGCACATCTTCAGGGGGAGTTCTTCTATATCTTGCAATCCAATTCCTCAAACTCAGTACTTACACTTCATATTATTATCCCCGTCGAAAACTTAACCTACTTGTCATCAATCACCAAAAAGGGGGAGATTGTAAGTGCATCTAGTGCCCCTTAGTGATTTTGGTGTATTGAAGACTTATAGGTTAAGAGACTGATGCGTTTGTAAGTGTACACAGGCTCTCTAAGTTGCTGAGGAGTTTGATACATTCGGAGATTATCGACCCCTAAAAATGTATGTCTTCAACTGAAGACTTTGGTGAAGACTTTGGTATTCCCTGAAGACTTTGAAAAAGAAGAAGTTGTTGTGACCTTGAAGATATGAACGAGGACTATGAAGCATGAAGACTTTTGTTTTCGTAGTTTCATTTCCTTTCTTTGAGTCATAGGAAACACCGTACTGTTAAAGGGGGCCGAGGTAATACTAAGGAAAATTTCCAACTGATGCTCAACTCAAAAGCCTCAACCTATCCAATCCTTCGAGTGAAGCCTTTGGAAATCTCTTGTGGTTCAGTCAAGTTCTTCAGTGACAGAGACGATGATCTTCTGGTCTCTGAGGAAATTGGTCTGACTGAGGAGTTAGGATTTCGCCAGTGCGAATTGCCTACAAGTGAGGAACATGATAAGCCTGAGGACTTTCATAGTTCGAAATTCCGACCGTTGATGTGCTAAGTGCCAGCTGTCCCCAATCATCCTATCCACATAACGGTCATATCATTGGGGGCATTTATGTCTTATCATGTTGGGTTGCACCCTGGCTATAAATAGCCACCCCCACAACCACTAGTTGGTTGGCTGCTCCGAGAGAGAACTGACACTTGTCATTTGAGAGCATCCCATTCCTTGAGGACTTTGAGAGAAAATCATCAGTGAGGAAAAATCCCAAAAACCCAAACCACCAAACCCAAAGTGATTGAGCATCACTGAAGAAATTGTTCCTGTGTGGAACCGACGCTTGTTACCTTTGAAGACTGTGTATCTTCCAGACGGTTAGGCGTCATGGTCTAGTGCATCCTGCAGTCAATTGGGGATCACGAAGTGACCTTGGTCTAGAGCATCCAGTAGTCAATTGTGGATCGCCAGGTGACCAGTTTGTGAGGGTTTTGGAACTCTACCCTGAAGACTTACCACGAGTATTGGGCGAGGTCTGTGTGACCTTAGCTCAAGGAGAATACGGTAAGGACTGTGTGTCCTCTGGTTTAAATACCAGGCCGCTCCAAACCAGACGTACGACTATCACAGCAGTTGGAACTGGGTCTTCAAACCATTGTCTTCATCGAGCTACCTGGTTCCATTTCCTCAACCCTTTCATTTCCTCGTATACTTGTTGATGAAATTGATCGTTACTGTTTGAGGAATTTGACTGAAGACTTTCTCAATTTCCTCACCTCAAATTCTTCAAGCTACCTTGTTCCTCTCCTGCTTATCCTGTATCACGCTACCTGTAATCTGTGCATGCTTTATTTCATCATGATGACTATGCGATCGCTATGCTTCGTATGCACTTGAGTACTTATTCCGCTGCTAGTTATTCATCACATTTCAAATTCCTCAAGTTGAAATGCCTCAATGATGAATTTGTAAAAATCGCCTATTCACCCCCTCTAGTTGATATAACGCACTTTCAGATTTTCTTGCCGAATGGACGGAGGCCGAACTCTCAAGAGAATACAGCACATACTCCCACTGGACAATGTACTTCGACGGGTCCAAGACACTCGCCGGACTGGGGGCTGGAGTTATCCTCACATCCCCCACCGGAGATAACATCCGATACGTCCTCCAGATCATGTACGCCGACTCAAATAATGCGGCCGAGTACGAGGCTCTGTTGCACGGACTCTGAATGGCAACATCGATGGGAGTACAACGGCTTGAAGTACGGGGAGACTCTAATCTCGCCATCTCACAAATCAATGGCGAATTCAACGCTAAAACCCCCAAAATGGTAGCTTACAGAAATGCCGTCCTCAAGATATCCGCATGATTCAAAGGGCTAGAATTCCATCATGTCTCCAGAGACAGCAATCAAGCTGCCGACATCCTCGCCCGCATGGGAGCCAAGCGCGACCCCGTCCCTAAGAACACCTTCCTAGAGAAACTCTTCAAGCCCTCTGTGGTGTGGCAGGACGACAACAAGGACGTTATAACTAATGGAGCAGAACAGGTCATCCCTTCCACGACCGAACTAGATGAGCAAATCATTGGTGGTTCGGCAATTGAAAAAACACCCTCGGCCCATGAGGTCATGGCGGTAATCGCACCATGGACATAACCCTTCCTTGCCTACATTCTATGCAAAGAACTCCCCGATGATCATACGGAGGCGAGATGCATAATCCGGCGATCGAAAGCCTATAAGGTCCATGAAGGAGAACTATACAAAAAGAGCACTACGGGGGTCCTCCAATGGTGCATATCCGAATAAGAAGGAAGGTAGCTCCTGGCAAACATACACGCGGGCATGGGCGGCCACCACGCAGCAGCGCGGGCCCTGGTGAGCAAGGCCTTTCGAGCCGGGTTCTTTTGGTCCACCCCCCGAGCGGACGCCCACACACTTGTTCAACATTGTGTCGGCTGTCAACTCTTTGCAAATCAAAGCCACATGCCTCCTACGGCTCTTCAGACTATACCCATCACATGGCCTTTAGCGGTCTGGGGTTTAGACATGGTCGGACCTCTTAATGGGGGGACCAAGAAAAAGAAATACCTACTGGTCATGGTCAATAAGTTCACTAAATGGATCGAAGCAAAACCAGTAAGTTCGCAAAGTCGGGACCGGTCATCGACTTCATATCCGGCGTAGTGCACCGTTACGGTGTCCCGCACAGTATAATAACGGACAATGGATCCAACTTCACCGCCCAAGAGATAAAAGACTTGTGCGCTAACCTGGGCATTAACCTTGATTATGCCTCGGTGTATCATCCGCAGACCAATGGACAAGTCAAACGGGCCAACGGTCTCATTATGAGTGGTATTAAACCTCGCCTGGTCCGAACCCTTCAAGAGTCTGACTGTCATTGGGTGGAGGAACTTGATTCCGTGCTGTGGGGTTTACGTACCACCCCGAACCAATCAATGGGATACACACCATTTTTCATGTTGTACGGGGCAAAAGCGGTCCTTCCCCGTGACATCATCCATGACGCACATAGGGTGCGCATGTACGAAGAAAAGGAGGCCAAGCTAGATCGGCAGGACGACCTCGACACCTTGGAAGGAGAGCGCGATATAGCTCGGGCCCGATCTACTTTCTATCAGCAGCAAGCTCGGCGCTACCAAAGCAGGGAGGTTCGAGCCAAAGTATATAATGTCGGCGAGTTAGTCTTACGCCTCCCAGAGAAACAAAATAATAAACTCAAGCCCAAGTGGGAGGGCCCTTTCATAATCGATGAATTACTGACAAGAGGAGCTTATCACCTCCGTAACCCGCAGGATCACCACCTCGAACCAAACCCATGGAACACAGCTCGCCTTCGACGCTTCTACGGCTAGACCAGCGTCGTCAATTTCTCCAACAACCTTTGTATTTTCTTCCATTCCTTCCTTTTTCTTTCTTTTTGTAAGGATTGGTTAGTTTTTCCCCGGTTATGTTCGGCTAAACCGAACTAGGTTAATACTTCACCTATATTCATTCTCAAATGTTTCACCCGGAAACACCTGGGGGCTTCTTAATGAAGCCAAACTATATCGTCTTCTCTAGCTATTTTGTCATGTATGCACTTTCCGCGCATCGTTCTGTGCCATTTTATGCACCAATTGGGCTTAAGATTTAGCCAAGCTGGGTTGCCTAGCTCCTGTGTTTACCCCTTACGTTCCCGATTGTTCGGCTAAGGGGTAAAGGGAGCACCTCTGCGATTGCTACGACCGGATTACCCGGATACGTACCTCAGACGGGTGAAGCCAAAGGTTAGCATTCTTAAGAAACAAATTGGTCGGCTACAGAGAAAGAGAAAAATATAGTCGATGCTTTTCTTCATAAACAGGGGACATTCCCCTAGCGTAGCTAGCTACCCGCATAATATGGGTACATGGCTATAACATCTACGATATACGTAGTAACCAGAAGAAAGAAACCCATAACAGAACTATTTTCTTCGGAAGATGTTTCTTACGTTAAACAGTAATATAACATAACTCCCCGAGCGTGTTTTGTCGGTTCGCACCAGCAGGCCAGATTGCCTAGTTCTCCAAAATGATTCCCTGCTATCGCAAGTGGCATCGTATGGAGCACTCCCTAGCTATCGGCCAAGGAGGCAGAAGCTGGTGGCCGGTTAAGACAACGCTTATAGCACGGGTGGAGACGGTTTGATAAAAAGTACATAGTTACATAGATTCAAAACACTAGGTTCAAGATGGTCTATTAGGGTGTCTAGGGCGCAATCCTCTTGTGACATGCGAGCCACGGGCATCACTTGGACATAAACCAGGCGCACAGGTACCTCTTTACCATCCGGCCCTACCGGCCCAACCCGAGCCAAGTGCTCGGGGTTGAGTTTGGTAAAGCGGGTCTTCACCATGGCCCATGCCTCCCGCGCTCCCTCTCGACAAGCCGAAGTCTTCCACAGCTCAAAACGACTCCGAGCTCCTCTAAATTTATCGGCTAGTTCTGCCATCCCTTCCGGAGGCGTTTGAGCTGACCAGAGTGCCTTGATCATGCTCTTCATAGCCTTCCAAGACCGCTCATGCACAACGGACAGTTCCTTTAACAGGTCCCCTCCGTATGAGCCGACTTCTTCCTCGGGACGCCCGGTCAGGAGACCGAGGCACGAAATCAACGATACTCCTGATACTTGGCAACAATAAAAGAAAAACACTTTACGGAGTTCTGGGTTAGAATTTCGCTTACAGAACATGCCACCCTTTAATTTCCAGTTCTCTTCACGGATTTCTGACAATTGAGCTTTCAAGCTCTCAATTTCTTCGGCCTGGCGCTTATTTTCCGCTTTTAGCTGGTTCTTATCTTCCAGACTTCGAGTCAACACGCGATGCCCGGCCTCCAGCTGTGACTCATCATACCTTTGAGATTTTCGGGACGCATCCAAGTCCTTCTGCAGCTGCCCTATGGACTCGGCTGCTACAAAACAATCTTTCATCAGAAAGATATGTCCTCAACAACTTCCGCACAATAAGGAATACTTTGTACTCACCGTGTGCCTCTCTGGTGAACTTTTTCATCTGCTCAAGCTCGGCTTTAATATCTTGCAGCTCTGCTCGGCTCGATTCGAGGTCCATGGACAACTCCTCGTTTCGTTGCTTTGAAGCCTACACATGCACGACAACAATATTTAGACCCTTGAATTCGGCCGTCCCGACCAAATTAAGGCTCGGGGGCTACTAGGTTAGGAATTATGTTCGGCAATCAAAGCCGATCACTTACCTGCATGCTGGTGGATATTATTCTAGAGGCTCCATCAAGTCCCGCTCGAGCAGCTCCGAGGTAAGAGTCCACGGAATTAAGAGCATTAAACTCTTGGTGGGAAAATATGGGGTGACGCAGTGACTCCCTCCGCCGTCGATGATTCATCGCACTCTCAACCTCGGAATTGGTAACTGAGACGTCCCCCGTGTCCTCGGGAGGTTGGCCAGTAACAGGAGCTCCCGCATCCACTCCGGCATGTGTGAAGACCTTGGTTGAGGGTTATCCGATGGCTTCTCACCATCTTCGGATGGAGGTGGCTCCACTCGCCTCCTGAGTGTGTCAACCGGGGACCGTAAGTGTTCGAAGCGGATAGAACTAAGGGTAAGTTGCAAGGTTAAGTACCTCTTGGTAGGGGGAACGGTTGGTGTAGCTCCTGCCGCAGTCTCTTGCTCGGGAGTCTTGCCGCTGTTCGGCATGGACCCTGTCGGGGTAGTCCCCGCGGGTGTCCGATGCGTAGACCGGTAACCTTTGGGGGTGGGTGTCGATGAGATCGGAATGATGGGAGGCGTGTTCCTTTTCCGAGAAGAAGCTTTCTTTTTGCTTGTCGGGGAGGAAGAGAGCGATCCGGGGTGATCGACCTGAAGAGCCACCTTGGAGTCATCAACGCTCCTCTGGTAATAGGTCCCGTCTTCAAATTCAATTGAAATCTCCGGCTCATCATGAAATCCGGGGTCATCGCTACGTGAATAATCCTCCAGTTGCGGGGCGGGACATCTAACTGTCTCGACCCAACGCCTCCATAGCTTTTAGAAGAGACGCGTAGTTCAGATTAGTAAAATCGAGAATTAGTAGTCTGAGCTAGGGGAGCATGAGCGGACTTACCCATTCGATGGGGTTATGAGTTGATAGCCTTCCTTGATCTTCAGGCGAACAAAATCCTCTTTTTCTCCCTTGAAGAGATCAGCTAATATGGCCGCCAACGCTGCCTGGTCGGCAGGCCCTTGTCGTCAGGAACGGATCGTGTCACTCGTCCCATTATAGCACCACAAGGGATGGATCCTCTGTTGAAGAGGTTGGACACAACTAGTAATGGCAGCAGCCATCACGTCGATGATGGTTTGCTTACTGTGACCCAGCAGCTTCACCTGGGCGGCTAGGCACTTTACCTCGGCGCTCTCCTCTTGGGAAGTGCTCCTCGGGCGCCAATTGAATCGCTTCTTTAAAGGAGCCTCTGAGTATTCGATCAGGCCCCTTCGAGCTGGGTTGAATAAGGGGACGTCCTCGATATAAAACCATTCTGAAGCCCACTCTTCGGATTCCTTCTTTGGAGTCCCGATGAGGTACCCCGTCCCGGCTATGCGCCATACTTCGGCTCCGTCCACTTCTCGAATTGACCCTCCCACAGTGCGGGGGATGAGGCAAAAGTACTTTCTCCATAGATCGAAGTGGGGCTCACATCCTAGGAACATCTCGTAGAGGGCGACGAAGCCCGAGATGTGCAGGATGGACCCGGGGGTGAGGTTGTGGAGTTGGATCCCGTAGAATTCCAGTAGGCCCCTCAAGAAGGGGTGAATGGGGAAGCCCAGGCCTCGTAGGAGGAAGGAGGTGAAGCATACCCTCACATCCGGGCGGGGAGCGGGGAAGTTCTCCGCGAAGGCCACACCGTTCGCTGAAGTCAATCCCGCGCGAGTGGGTGCCAGATCCGAAGCAGGAAGATATCCCTGTGTCTCAAGATTGCATAGCCGGAGGAGGGAAACGAAACAGCTTGCCCAGTCACCTGGAATGGGGTCATGAGGGCGCGAAGAAGAACCTGAGGCGCTGGCCATATCTCCAATATCGTTGATGCTAGAGTTTCTTGAAGGCGAAGGGGCAAGGAGTGTTGCCTACGACAAGTTATACTTGCTAGAAATAGGCATTTATCTCTCGACTTGTTGAAGGTATTTCCGTAAAAAGACTATTGGGATGCCTGCCTTCTATTGGAGCACAGAAATCGAGGGGTTTCATCGAACCTTGGGCAGGGAAATTAATGTTATGGGCCCGTGCCGTTTCCGGCAGTTGAAGATTTTTTCCGTGGCCAGGTTATCATCCGAAAAATCAGAGAAGAGGAGAACTCGCCTCGCAAGCCGAAGACCCTGGGCGAACAAAGCTGCCGAATACGGAGTGCCTTGGCATTGGAGGCAAGTTCGGGGGCTACTGAGGGAGTCCGGAACTAAGGGGTCCTCGGGCCGTTGGTTCACCTCCGGTGGGCCAACACGATGGGCCGCTTGGTGGCAATTACTATAAGGCCGAATTGCAGGACAATCCCGTGTTCGGAAGGAAAAGTCCCGAATACTTGGCGTGAACCTCAAGGCTAGAGAGAGAAGTTCGGCGTACCTATGCCCGGGTGGAAACCTGGCGTGTGTAATCCTAGGTACCCCTGGTGTCTATATAAACCAGAGGCCTTAGTTTATAGTGGGACAAGTCAACTCATCTAGGGTTAGCTCGTTTGATCTCGAGGTACATTAGCTCTATAATCATCATACTCATCAATACAATCAAGCAGGACGTAGGGGTTTACCTCCTCACGAGGGCCCGAACCTGGGTAAACATCGTCTCCTTCGTCCCCTGTTACCCATCGATCCTAGATTCAGAGTTCGGGACCCCCTACCCGAGATCCGTCGGTTTTGACACTGACAACGGGGTCTGAACATATTGCTTGTCTTATCTTGTCTACATCATGTCACCTTGCTCCAAGTATTACTCTGTTTGTTATGAACTTAATACCATAGATGCAGGCAAGAGTCGGTCGATTGGTGGAGTAATAGTAGTAGATGCAGAATCGTTTAGGTCTACTTTTTTATGGACATGATGCCTATATACATGATCATTGCCGTGAATATCATTTCATAACTATGCGCAATTTTGTCAATTGCCCAACAGTAATCTATCTACCCACCGTATGCTATGTTCGAGAAAGAAGCCTCTTGCGAAAATTATGGCCCCTGGGTCTACTTAAACATAAATACACAAACCCTCAAAATACTTTGCTGCAATTTATTTACTATTATTTTATTTTTCTTTTATATCATCTAGCTCTGTCAAGATTTAATCCTTACAAGTAATGAGTTCAAGGGGCTTGACAACCCTCTTGCTCGCGTTGGGTGCAAGTGTTTGGTTTTGTGTGTGTAGGTGCTGTCGAAGGGAGTTTGCTTGGTTCTCCTATTGGTCCGAAAACATTGGTTCTCACTAAGGGAAATATTTATATCTATTGTGCCACATCTCCTCTCCTCTTCGGGGAAAATCTCAGCGCAGTTCACAAGTAGGAGGAAGAATTTCTAGTGCCGTTGCTGGGGAGATAACATCAAACTCTTGTCAGGTCCCTATGCATAAATTATCTTTCACTTGTTCCAATTTTTATTTTCTGTCATTTTTTCTTTATATAAAAATAAAAAATACAAAAATATTTCAATTTGCTTGCTTGCGTAGTTATCTAATTTACTTGTTTGCTTGCTAGTTTACTTGCTTTGCCACTATGTCTCAAGAAAATGGAAAATTGTGTGATTTTTCAAATACTAATAATAATCATTTTATTAGTACTTCAATACCACCCGCCACTAGTGCGGAAGCTTTTGATATAAATGCCGATTTTCCGAATCTTGTTATGAAAGAACAACTTACTGGAAGTCCTAATGAGGACGCTGCTTCACATCTTAATACCTTCATTGAATTATGTGATATGCAAAAGAAAAAAATATGGATAATGATGTGGTTAAATTGAAATTATTTCCTTTCTCACTAAGAGATAAAGCTAAAACTTGGTTTTCATCCTTGCCTCACAATAGTATTGGAACATGGGACAAGTGTAAGGATGCTTTTATTGCTAAGTATTTTCCTCCTGCTAAGATTATATCTCCCCAAAACCAAATTATGAATTTTAAACAACATGAGCAATATCATATTGCACAAGCATGGGAGAGAATGAAATTTATGATTAGAAATTGTCCCACTCATGGCTTAAGTTTATGGATGATAATACAAAATTTCTATGCGGGACTAAACTTCGTGTCGAGAAATTTTCTAGAGTTTGTTGCAGGTGGTACCTTTATGGAAATTACATTGGGAGAATCTAAAAAATTACTGGAGAATATCATGACAAATTATTGTCAATGGCATACCGAACGAGCTCCAACTGGTAAGACAGTAAACTCTGTCGAAGAAATCTCTACTTTGAGTGATAAGTTGCATTCTCTTATGAATATGCTTTCAAATAAGAATGCTCACGTTGATCCCAATGATGTGCCACTATCTACTTTGATTGAGCAAAATAATTATGCTATTGATGTGAACTTTGTCTCTAGAAATAATTTCAATAACAATGCTTATAGAGGTAGGAGAGGCAATTTCCTATGCATGGTGGTAGCTACACACTCTTTGTTGTAAGTGCCTTTTTTGATATACGAGGTGTCAGGATTCAATGGCATTGGCACAAGTGCAACTTTATTGTATAGAAATAACTTTTTCTCGCTTCTCTTTATCTTTGTATTACCTTTTTGACACAAGTATCTTTTCATTGTGTAGAAAGGGCGTTTCTTACTTCTCTTAGTCTATTTGCTTGCCTTTTTTGGCATAATTACCTATTTTCTTGCCTGGCTACTCTAAAGTCACGATATTTTCATTATAGATTTATTTTTCATAGCCCAAAATAATTTACCAAATTAATTAGAGATGAAAATTAGGGCCGTGTGTAGCTACCACCATGGGTAGCAAATTATTTCTAGGTTTTTTTACATATGTGCCCCTAGTTCCATAGTTGTGCTCATTCATCCCCACGTCCTTAAATTTTGCTCACTTTTCCCCACTCCCTAGCCCGAAACCCTCACCAAAGGTCACAACGGAGGATGCCGTCGGGTCAATGGTTTGACCGTTAAGTCTGACGAGTGGGGCCGCGCTGGATTGCGTCGCCCGTTGGACCTGACGAGTGAGTCCGTCCCGCCCCATTTCCAGCCACACAGACGCCGATCGGACGTGCATGTGCTTTCTCCTCATTCGCCTCGGGGACGCGTGGCAGCCTTCCAACTACCCCCATAGCCAAAAGTAAATGCGCACGCGCGGCGGGCCCTGGTCGTCAGCCACCCATGTTCGGGTCATCGTCCTTCTTTAAATGGAAACCGGCCAGTCCACAGTAGCTTCCATCCTTCCAGAGCCGAGCCTGCCCCCTCCACCCCCGGCAGGATCTACAAACCCTAGCCCGTCGGCGACAAAACCAAACCCTAGCCAGTAGCCACCATGGGCATCTTCTCAGGGGCCGGCTTGAGCTCCGGCAAGAAGAAGGGCAAGGCCCCCGTCTTCCCTTGGCGCGCGCTACCCCTGCCGTCTTCTTCCCGTCCGCCTGGCCAGCGGATTAGCATCCCAGTGCACCAGGCGAGGTGGCACTGGAAGCACACCATCCCTCTCCCCTACCCCGACGTGATCCTGCCACACTACTGGCACTTGGATCCGGAGAGGATCCCAGTGCCAGCGGTGCCACGGTCGGCGCGGGCACATGCGGCGGAGGTGAGGCACCGGCGGCAGCAGCTCATGCCCGAGCAGCGGCTCGATCCGGCCTTTGCCGCAGACTCTCCCAATTGGGAGGTCTGGTTTGCGTTTGAGCACGAGGAGCAGCGCCGGCGTGGCGTCCGCGACGTGCGGGCTAGCACCCCGCCGCCCCTCATCGTGCATGATGAGGACCAGGAGGCGCTAGCGCTGGCAGCTGTCCATTGTGAAAGCGAGGAGGAAGAGCGGCGCAAGGAGGAGGAGGAGGAGGCGGCTTACCAGGCGCGGATGGCGGAGGCCATTGCGCTCTCTGCTGCTGGCGACTGCGTCATGCCGCCGCTGACCCCGCCGTCCCCCGTCAGGCTCGAGCAGGCGCCGATCGCCCTCACGCCCCACGAGTACGTCTGGGAGGGGGTGGTGTGGGAGTGGGTGAGCGCGCCACCCATATGGATGCTGGCGACGCCGAAGCAGGAGCGGGACTACCTGGAGTTCTGGCGACAGCACCACCTGCGAGCGGAGCGTCACGAGGGTCAGCGGCTCAAGGAGTTGGAGAAGGACGCCGAGGCAGAGGAGGAGGAGCACCGTGCCAAAGTGCAGGCAGCGGCGGTGCAGCCACCAGCAGATGACGTCGCCACCGCCTGGGAGACGTCGTTCCCCTGGGCTGGCCTGGCGCCCACCCTTGTCGACCTCACCGGCCCCGACGACGACGACGACGAGGACGCCTAGGGGGCAGTGCACCTCCTCATTTTTATTTTTAGTTTTAATGTTTTTAGTTAATGCCTAGCAGACTTGTGAACCCTCGCCTGCCTTTGTGACCGGCATTAATGTATAATTAAAGTTAACGCAGGTTGATGTGATTTGATATGATGTTTTGACTGTGATGTGATGTTTGAATTTGAATTTGGACTGACCTTTGAATTATAAGCAACATTTGAAATCTATTGCTCTGTGATGTTGCAATGATCATGTTAGCCTAGGTTGCAATGATCTAACAACAAATAAAACAAAAAGACAAACAAATGATCATGTTAGCCTATGTTGGTGAGCTCCGAAAGTTAGGGTAAACAGACCATTTCCAATATAAATCATTTTAAAAATAGTTTAAAATTTCAATAATAAAAAAAATAAGTTCAGATCCTTCTTATTCACACTAAAATGAATCTATGGTGATTTTTTTTCATAAACCGAAACCCACTATCACTCTCTTCTTGGACTCTATACAATCTCGTACGTGATAGCTCATTTGTGTGAAGGAGTTTTCATGGAAATGTCCATAAACCAAGATTATTATTTTTTGTCATAACCATGTCACATACAACGGCATTGTGCGCAGGTCTTCCATTTTTTTGATTATTTTTGAATTTGTTCTTCTCATTTGAACTTGGAGATGGTAGCTTACCTCAAAAAAACATTTTCCATAAAAATATCCCTAAACCAAGTTTATATTTTTTTATGGTAACTATGTCTTATGAAACGACGATCCGCGAAGGTTTGCTATTTTTCTATTTTTTTTTGAATTAGTTAACATCATTTGAAAGTTGGTCAAACTTAAGATAACCCCGCTGACCGGCTCAAAACCCCGCAGCATCTCTCCAAACCCTAGCGCCGAACTGCAGCCGTCCGATCATACCCTAGTGTCAAGCGACAACCCTCAGATCTGGTCTTCTAGAAGGAATTCACAGGGCGGGCCGCATGCAGGCTGCGCGCCATTGGATCACATGGACGGCTCCGCACCGTTGGATCGTTGGGCGATCCGCGAGAGGTTGGTTCTGCTCGCCCACTCGTCTGTCCCAAAATGCAAACAAGTCCTTGTTGGGCCTTCGCAAGGCGTTGACCTGTCGAAGGCCCACAAGGATAAAAGAGGCCTATAAAATGGTGCACGCGCTGGTTCTATTTTTTTATTGATTTGATTGCACCATCACCCTTTTCTTTATTGATTTGATTGCACGATTTGTTTCTTTTTTTTGATTTGATTGGACCAAATTAGTTTCATCCTGCAAAAAATAGTTTCTTTTCCTTCTTCGTTTTCAACATCACCATGGTTCATATTAGATTGAAAACATCATTACACAACCGGACATCTCATACAAAAGCATGCAAGATGTAAAACCTATGTACTACATAATAAAACCTATCTACCCTTCGTCGGAGATGTCGATGATCTCCGTGCCCTCCGGTGGATAAATGGCCGCCTGTTGCGGCTCCGCCCCCTCCGGCTGCTCCGCCGCCGCCTCCTCTGCCTCTATCTCCACCTCCAGCTAGTCGAACAGGGCGTTGGCCTCCGCCTGCCTCTGCCGGATGAGCCGGCGGTTGGCCTCCACCTCGGCCTCATCCCAGATGGAATCCAGGATGGCCCGCTGCTCTACCATCTCCTTCGGCTGGTCGACGGTGACCTCCGCCTCCGCCTCCGGGTCATCCTCCTCCATGGGCGGCGGCTAATGCTCCTCCTCCTCCTCCTCCTCCTCCTCCTCCTCCGTCTCCGGCAAATCCGGAGGGAGACCCGCCGCGATGCGGGCGGCGCAGCGAGCCTGTATTTCCGCCTCGATTTGCAGGCGCCGCTCCGGAGTGAGCTGCGCATAAGTGGTGATGAGGCGATGGAAGTGCGAGAGGCGGCGTATGGGCTTGGGCGGCGGCGGCGTGGAGGGAGGAGGAGGATGTACAAGGGCTGGGGGACGACGGCCGGTTTAAATAGCCGGCTAATGGCGATTCGAAGCGGCGCCATGTGGCGTTCACACCGCGCCGACGGTCGAGGCGCCCGTCGGACCGTCGGGTTTCTCGACGAGTCCGCGTGGGGCCATGCCATCAGCCCGACGTGGCGGGCGCCTGTGAAAAGACGCCTGCAAAACGGAATGGAGGGAGTGGCGCGCTTCGACCCAACAGTCCACCGAAACCAGGGCCCCACTCGTCAGTAGTTAACGGTCAAACCATTGACCCGACAGCATCCCCCTGTGTGACCATTTATGAGGGTTTCAGACTAAGGAGTGGGGAAAAGTGAGCAAATGTTAAGAGCGTGGGGATGAACGAGTAGAGCTAAGGAACGAGGGGCACAGGAATAGAAATCCCTTATTTCTAATAGAGGTAATTTCAGTTGTAGAAGGTCTCCCAATAATTCCTCTAATAATTATGGCAATTGTTATGGTAATTCTTCCAATAATAATATTAATATACCCTATTATCTTTAGAACAACGTCAAAGAATTTATTAGTTCTCAAAAGATTTTCAATACTATGATAGAAGAAAAACTTCATAAAGTTGACGATATGGCTAGAAACATGGATAGGATTGCTCATGATGTAGACACTCTTAAAGGTAAAACTTTGCCACCCAAGCATTATATTAATGAGTCTATTAAATCCATCCAAATATCTGTTAATGAAAGTAAGGAGAGGACCGCTATGTTGAGAGCTAAGCGAGAATTCCTAGAAAAAGCAATTCCTCCCGGTTTTTATCGTAATCATGATGAAGATGTTAAAATGATTGGTGTTTTCTGCTATTGAATATTTATTTGGTAATCTGAAAATTGATTTTAAAGGGACTAGAGGCGGGTCAACTTTATCTATAAGGCGTCCCGTTTGTTCGGAGAGTGATGATCTTATTGATAAAAATGAAAAAAGTGGGTTTGGAGAGGTCAAAACTTTAAATAGTGGTGCACCCACTACTTTGGATTACAAGGACTTTAATTTAAAGTTTCTCTTTAGTTAAATGTATTTCCTTGTCGCAATCCATGATTAGTTCACCTAATTCTTATGAACAAAATAAAGCTTTTACTAAACATATTGTGCAGGCTATGATAAAAGCTCAGGAGGAGAAACTTTAGTTAGAGGTTTCAATACCTAGAAAGTTGCATGATGAATGGGAACCTACTATTAAAATTAAGCTTAAATATTATGAATGCAATGCTTTGTGTGACCTTGGTGCTAGTGTTTCTACAATACCTAAATCTTTATGTGATGTGCTAGGTCTCACCGATATAAATGAATGTTCCCTTAACTTGCATTTAGCGGATTCCACTATTAAGAAGCCAACTACTAGAATAATTGATGTCCTTATTCTTTCTAATAGAAGTTATGTATCTATGTATTTCGTTGTGCTTGATATTGAATGCAATCCGTCTTGTCCTATTATACTTGGTAGATCTTTCCTACGAACTATAGGTGCTATTATTGACATGCAGGAAGGTAATATAAGATTCCAATTCCCATTAAAGAAACGGATGGGACACTTCCCTAGAAATAGAATTAAACCACCTTATGAATCTATTACGAGGGCCACCTATGTAATCAATTTTAAGGATGAAAATACTTGATACTATGCATTATGCCTAGCTAGGGACATAAAACAATAGTGCTTGTTGGGAGGCAGCCCAATAATTACCTTTAAAATTTGTTTTACTTTCTGTTTTGGTGTGTTCACATAATTATTTCTACTGTAATGATTGTGTTTATATGTGTAAATTAGTGTTGTGCCAAGTAAAGCCTTTGTGATAATTTGGAAGATAGTATAATTGATGTTGTACAAAAATAGAAACTTTTTCGGCGAGCGCAGAATTTCTCTGATTTTAGTGGAACATCTTTTTTATCTGATTTTTTTACACATTATTGGTATACAAATTTCCCAGGTTTTCCTAAATTTTCAGGATTTTTAGAGTTAGAGAAGCATGGTTTTAGTACAAATCATTACAGACTGTTCTGTTTTAGACATATTCTCTTTTTGCTTTCATAGTTTGCTTGTTTTGATGATGATATGGATTGTATCAGGGGGGGGGGTTATAAGCCATGGAGTAGTTACAATACAGTACCTATTACGCAATAAAGAAATATGAATCAATTTATAATAGTACCTAAAGTATTTTATATGTCTATTATACTAACGGATCTCACGAGGTTTTGTTGAGTTTTGTTTGCAGAAGTTCTGAAGTTTTGGGTGAGACAACTATGGATGAAGCACTAAGGAGCGGCAAGACCCTAAGCTTGGGGATTCCCAAGGAACCCTAGGGTAATATTCAAGGAAGATCCAAGCATCTAAGATTTGGGATGCCCCGGAAGGCAACCCCTCTTTCGTCTTCAATCTATCGATATGTCACTTGGAGCTATATTTTTATTCACCACATGATATGTGTTTTGCTTGGAGCGTCGCGTGTTATATTTTGCTTTTCCTTTAGTTTGCCACAATCATTGTTTGCTGGACACACATATTTGAGAGAGAGACACGGTCATCATAATTTGTTAGAATACTCTATATGCTTCACTTATATCTTTTGAGCTAGGAAGTTGCTCTAGTGCTTCACTTATATCTTTTAGAGCACGACGGTGTTAACATTTTGTAGAAATAATTGAACTCTCATGATTCACTTAAATCATTTTGAGAGTGTATAAGAATTAGGAATGGTAATGAGCAGGTGTTATAAGACTAGTCCAAAAAGGATAGGTATTCAAGGGGGATATAATAAAAACATTCATGTAGCTCACTAAAGAAGAAACATGACATGATTATATTGATATAGTAATATGAAAGGGAATGAGTACATGATTTTTGGTTAGTAGAAATATCGGTAATTAAAGCTTGTTATTTGTTATTCATCTAAGTATTAACTATGACATGGTGATGATGTGTGAGCATTTTTATGTCTGAAATGAAATCCTATCGTGTTGTCCAAATCGGGGCGTGTGATGGTTAACTCCATCCAGCCTTCTCCCTAGGGGCATGCAGTAGTACTTTGCTTCGAGAGAGCTAATAAGGCTTTACAATAAGTATATGAGTTCTTTATGACTAAGGTGAATCCATGGATATACGCACTCTCGCCTTTCTGTAATTAGCTAGCCTCTTCTGTACCGTGCATTGCCCATTCTCATCTCGAGAGTCGGTGCAACCTTCACCAGTGCATCCAAACCCCATGATATGATTCGCTCTATCACACATAAGCCTCCTTATATCTTCCTCAAAACAGCCACCATACCTACCTATTATGGCATTTCCATAGCCATTCTGAGATATATTGCCATGCAACTTCCACCGTTCCGTCACATGACTTGTGTGTTCATCATCATATTGCTTTGCATGATCACATAGATGACATAGTATTCGTGGCAAAGCCACCTTTCATCTTTATCTACATGTTATGATAGATCATTGCACATCCCGGTACACTGCTAGAGGCAATCATATAGAGTCATATTGTTTTATATTGAGTTGGAAGTAAATAAAAGTGTGATGATCATCATTATTAGAGCACTATCCCCGTGAGGAAAGGATGATGGAGACTATGATTCCTCCACAAGTCTGGATGAGACTCCGGACGAAAAAAATAAAAAATGGGGGAGGCAAAAAAAAAAGAGAAAAGCCCACCATGAAAAAATGCGAGAAAAGAGAGAAGGGGCAGTGTTATTATCCATTTACCACACTTGCGCCTCAAAGTGGCACCATGATCTTCATATAGAGAGTCTCCTGAGTTGTCATTTTCATATTCTAGTGGGAATTTTACAATATAGAACTTTGCTTGTATATTACAATGACGTGTTTCCTCAAATGCCCGAGGTCTTCATGAGCAAGCAAGTTGGATGCACACCCAGTTAGCTTTCGTTGAGCTTTCATACATTTATAGCTCTAGTTCATCTGTTGCATGGCAGTCCCTACTCCTCGCATTGATATCGATTGATGGGCATCTCTATAGCTCGTTGATCCTCCTAGTTGATGCAAGACTTTCTTTCCACTTTCACTTCTTTTGGTATCTACCACCATACTCTATTCCACCCATATGCTATATCCATGGTTCATGCTCATGTATTGCATGAAGTTGAAAATGTTGAAGCATGTTAGAAGTATGATCCAATTGCCTGGTTTGACACCGGGGTGCTCATGATTTATACTTATGCAGTGAAGACGGAGTCATGCCATGCTTGCTATGATAAAATGAGTAGGGAATAACAATCTTTAAGGATCATATATTTTGAAAAGTGATGAGTTTGTTATTTATGTTTATGGATATTATTATGTTGATATCAATTAGTTCATCGTTTATCAATGATCATACCTAAAAGAGATTACATGTTAGGTAGCATGTCGCATCGAAAATTCTGTTTTTATCATTTACCTACTCGCGGACGAGGAGGAATTAAGCTTGGGGATGCTGATACGTCTCCAACATATCTATAATTTTTTATTGTTCCATGCTATTATATTTTCAAACTAGGATACTTTATATGCAATTATATGCTATTTTATATAATTTTGGGGAACTAACCTCTGAACCCAGTGGCTAGTGCGAGTTTTTTTGCCTGTTTTTGGTTTTCCACGAAATCGGTACCAAATGAAATCCAAATGCTACGAAACTTTTTGACGATTTTTTATGGACAAAAGAGACCCTAGAAGCTTCAGGAGGAGTCGGGAAGTGAGACAAGGAGATGGCAAGGCAACAGGACACGCCCAGGGGGTAGGCGCGCTGTGTTACCTTGTGGGCCCCTCGTGGCTCCGTCTGACCTAATTCCACCTCCATATATTCTCTAAAATTGGGAAAACAACAGGGAACCATTCGAAACACTTTTTCGCCGCCGCAAGTTTCTATTCCGACGGGAGGCCATCTAGAGACCTTTTTCGGTACTCTGCCGACGAGGGTATCGATCACAAAGGCCATTTACATCAACCTTGTTGCCTCCATGATGATGCATGAGTAGTCCACCACAGACCTACGGGTCCATAGCTAGTACCTAGATGGATTTCTCTCTCTCTCTTTGATCTTCAATACCATGTTCACCGCGATCCTCGCGGTGATCTATCCGATGTAATCTTCTTTTGTAGTGTGTTTGTACGGATCCGATGAATTGTGGGTTTATAATCAGATTACTCATTGAAAGTAACTGAGTCTTTTCTGAATTCTATTATGCATGATTGTTATATGTCACAGCCCCAATTTAGCCTTGCTTGTCATTGAATATTCATGCATGCATTTTTCTTAAATTCAAATGAATTTGAATTAGGAATTATCTAGCCTCAGAAAACATTTTTGTTAAAAACAAGCAAGATAAAATTGCCTCAAATAACTCCAAGAAAATGTTCCTGTTGTTCTGTGAAAATATTGGCAAGAGCAAAAACCTAAACCAATATTTTTGGAATCATAGAAATATATATTTTGGGCATTTGAGTTAATCCAATAAGTATTTGCATTGGATCTAAAAATACTATAAATAATTTTATAGATCCAAAAATTCTGAAAAGTTGTGAGTGGCTCTAAATATATTCTAATAAGCCACATAAATATTTTTAGAAGGTTTTCAAATGATTTGGTTTTTGAATCAAATCAAGAAGAATTGCAGAAATAAAAAACAGAAATAAAAATGAATACAGAAAAAGGAACTTACCTGGCCTGGCCCAGGAAAGAAACCGGCCCATCCCACCTGGGGTGAGGACGTCATCCTCAACCTCTGCCAGTAGGCAGAGGGAGAGACCGGGCACGACACTGGCCATGCCACCTCCTTCTTCGTGCTGGAGGCGCCCCCTTCATCCTCATCCAGCCAGGAGGTGCCCCGCCACCTCCTCTCACCTCTCCCTCGCTCTCTGCTCATTCTAGCCCTCTCCCCTTCTCGATTTTGAGCATCACCGGGAGCCATCGGAGAGCGCCGTCGCCATAGCCATAGCCACGGTCGTCCTCATGCCCCATGACGTGTCCTACAGCTCCACCGTGGTCACCTTCATCCTCACCTCGAAGCACACAAGCCCGGACGCCTGGAAACACCACCAGCAACGTCGTCTTCATAGTCAGCCGCCGGCGATCCCCGCGGTCGATTCGTCACGTCCACAGCTCCCCTAGCCAACTGAGCCGCTCTTCTGACCCGCGGTGAGGCACCGATCGTTTCCCTCTGCCCCCTCTCTCTATCTCGTGCTGTAGCTGCTACCCCGCCAAACTCCCGAGCCACCGTCCGCCATTGACGATGGACTCAAACTCCCCGAGCTTGAGCTACCCTGTCATGCTGTCCGGCATGCCCCTGGAGCCCTACAGATGCTTCCCCGCTGTTTGCCGTTCGCCGTTCTCCAGCGTTTCCCATCTGCATATGCCTCTTGCACTCGAGCGCCGACGCCGCCAGACCTCGTCGCCGGCGCAGCTGCAGACCCTCCCAGTGACCGCTGCAGCCACCACCCGATGCGCCCCAACGTGCTACATCCATACAACCCAGCCGCGTGAGCTCCCGTCGCCGGAGACGGCCGGGAGGGCAACTCCGGCGTTCTCTGCTTAGCGCCGACGTCTAATCGCCGATTAGATGACGTGGCATCTTTAGTTAGGCTAATTAGGCAGTTAATTTAACCAGAGGTCAATGACATGTGGGGCCCGCCCCTGTTAACTTTTGGTTTAGTTAATTTTAATTCTTATTTAGCATTGTGCCTATGACAGTGGGTCCCGCCGGCCGGATTTGACCTGGCCACGTCGGGGTTGACCTGGGCCCACAGGTCAGCCTCTGTGGCTGACCCTGAGCCACTGACCAGTGGGCTTCACTGGTCAGTTTTGACTCTGGACGGCCCTGTTGACTTGCTGAGGTCACCCTGACATCATGCTGACGCAGTAAATGTTTCTGGAATTTAAATAAATCTTAAATGATTTATTATATTTCAGAAATATTCAAAACTTCTAAAAATAATGGAAATTCAACCGTAACTCGGATGAAAATAATTTATATATGAAAAATGATCAGAAAAATCCAATGAATCTGTTTATGCCATGTTCATGCATGTTTGAGCAAGTTAACATCACCAACTAGGACATTTCATGATTAGGACAAATTTGATAAATAGTTTGGAGTTGGAATTTGATGCCTATTTGAATTCCACTTCAATTAATATGGCTAAATATTGTACTAGGTGAATTCAGAACCTTAACATGCCATATCATACATCATGTTTGTTGCATCACATTGATTGTGTTCCTTCTTCTTGTTTCTCGGTGTTGTTCCTTCTCGGTAGATGATGGTTCCGACGTTATGATCGTTGACACTAATGAATAGAAGTAATATCTTCATAACTGTCAGGCAAGCAACCTCCCCTTGAGCATACTGATATGAACCCACTCTCTCGCTCCTGCTCTCTTTTACTACATTAGGACAATAATGATTCAAATGTTACAAGTTCTCGGTAGCTGAACCCATTCCTTTGCATGACCTGTCTTTGTCACAGTAAATAGTTGAAACCACTTAGCATGAGTAGCAACTGTTTGAGCCTTGTTGTGCCTACTCATCCATGCTTGCTTACTGTGCCTCCTATGCTTAGAGTCGTGTCGGGTCTGATCCATCTGGGCGATGAATCGGAATGGTGATATTCATGTCCTACTTGGTGAGAGTTAAGTGTGTGAATCCGATTTGGTAAAGGTAGCGATGAGAGGCCACGTAGGAGTACATGGCGGGTTGTCTCATTGGGACCGTCCTTAAGAACTGAGTTCTGTGTATGTTATCCAAGACAAGATACTACCATGCATTGGGCCCGAAACCAATGGACCGTCTCGGCTTATTAATCGCCTTGATCTCTGTCCAGGAGTTGCATCTAGTTTCTGGTGTTTATAGGATGTGCTGGCGGCCATGCATAGCGCTGACCGGAGGGGTAGGCTATGGCGCGGTAGATGCACCTGTGGCCGGGTGTACCAAGCATAGAACCATCCGTTGAGGTGGGCTTGGGAACCCTGCACACAACGTTTGGGGCCGTAATGGAAACTTTGGCCGGACTTCCTTGCGGATTCAGTCTCAAATAGGCGATAAACCTGGACTAGAGTCTTGTGTGGTTAACGGTCGTGGCCGACTCCCTCGCTGGGCTTCCACTTGAAGGTTGCCAAGGTGCCTTTCTACATGCACATGGCGGTAAGTGGTGGGAGCATGTGTGAAGAAGTATACCCCTGCAGGGTGGAATAATCTGTTCGAATAGCCGCGTCCTCGGATATGGACTACTTGGGAAACTTATGTGGTTCATAGACAATTAAATGGATACTCTAAAATGCGCAAGATAAGCGTGAGTGCTATGGATGGCCCTCTCGTAGGGAGACGGGAGTGGATCCATAGTGGTGTATTGGTTTGGTGAATATGTGGACTCGTGTGCGCTATCCCACCTTAAAGATACTACTTGTAGTCGTAGTACAGGTTAGCCAAGAGTCAAAGCTGGCTTGCTGCAATAAACTCCACCACCCCCTTTGTTGACAATAATGCATATGTAGATAGTTCTAATGTAAGTCTTGCTGAGTACCTTTGTACTCACAGTTGCATAATTTATGTTTTTGCAGAGGAGACGTCAGTCTCATTAGTGATTCTTACGACGTGAAGTTCAATGTTGACCGGATTAGCTTGGGAATCCCAGACAAAGGTCTGGCTCCTATGGTAGGGTCGTTGTAGCTTTTCAGGCTCTTCTAGTCGCTTTTAATAGATGTCTGTACCCAGACATGTATCTTCCGCTTATTGATTGTGTGCTCTGAATGATGGGTCATGTGACTCTCTGCTTGTAACATTATACTATGTAGGCTCTCTGGAGCCTTCTAAATAAATGTATTTGTTATAGAGTTATGTTGTGATGCCATGTTGTATCTACACATATCGTGCATATTGCGTGTATGTTTGTAATGCATTGGTATGTGTGGGATTCGACACCTAGCTGTATGCCTTTAGTAGCCTTCTTTATGGGGAAATGCCTCTTTGTGCTTCCATGAGCCTTGGTAGCTTGCTACTGCTCTGGACACATTGATTGACCGGCGTGTATCCTTCTTTGCTACTGTGTCTGTCCCTACGGGAAATGTCATGCGGTGTAATGGAGTCCATGTAGCTTGCTACGACTCGTCTACACTCGCTGATGACCGACACCTGCACTGCTAGGTTATGTATGCCTGTCCCGGTACGGTTGTGCCACTTGGGTTTATAACTAGTCATGTCGACCCGGGTTCTCTGACATATGATTGCTAGCGACATATTCATATACGTGATCCAAAAGACGCAAACGGTCCCGGCCAGGGTAAGGTGGCAGCCGTGGGGATTACCGTGCGTGAGGCCGCAAGGTGATATGATGTGTTACATGCTAGATTCGTATGGCTTAGGCTCGGGGTCCCGACAGCGTTGGTATCAGAGCTTGACTGTCTGTAGGATTACCAAGCCAAACTGGTCGATGTTGAGTCTAGAACTGCTTTAGTTATATAAGGGAATTGATTGTGGAAGGGAACGTAAGATTCTTTTTACTCCTTTCCTCGTGTCATTCTTACTCTGAGTCACCCTCTTCTTTATTCTACGGGGTTCTCATCTATCTATCTATCAGGATGATGAGTTAGTATGCTGAAGACTTATAGGAAAGTTGTAGTCTTCCTGGATCAGTGTCTCCCTAAGAATTCGGTGTGATGTTGTCAGTTTTCATGCGGGTTGCCTCATATCTCATGCCCGTACATCCATTATGCTGTCCGAGTTATCCAAGGTCGCCAAATAATCTGAAGCAATTGCAAACTCTTTCATCTTCAGTCAATGTCTTTTAGGCCAGACTAAGCAAACTGATTATTGTGCTGGGGTACTCCATTACCTCGACGTGTTTGTTGAAGTGTTAGGAAACCATGTTGTTTCAGTGAACCACCCAAATAGTCTAGCTGTGTTTTGTGTTTCCGGTGTGATAATTCTGGCCATCGTTATCAAAAGCATCCTGTGATGCTACTTAGTCAGTAGGCATTCTATTTCTGGGTTCTTGAACCCAAGGATCATTCTGCTCACTCCTGTTGATAGTGTTTGTTCGTTCCTTTAGGATGAATAGTGACCTTGTATTAGTCCTCGAGGTCTGTGGTATGTCATTCTTCCAATACCATGAACCATCATGGCAGAAGTTCTTCGTGAACTGAAGATTACAACAAGAGCGCTTTGATGAGTTCTCTATTACATAGTTGTGAGTCAACCAATCCTCCCTTTCTGCATGGATTATCTAGAAGAAACATGTTGAACTTTGTTCGATGTATGCAATCTATGCATTCTCAACTCAGAAAAATCATGTGCTCTTGAGTTGCCCCTTCTTAGTTGTATTCTGACCCTCGTCTATCAGTGGATAGTCAAGAGTAACTTTGCAATCGTATTCATCGATGCATATTATTCTCGTGGTCCGTCAAGCCATTCTATTTCAGAATGACTAGGAGAAACAAACTCCAGTACCTCATCCATTTCTAGGACTGGGTCAAAGCAGTTGTATCCCGCAGATCAAAATGCCAATCCAGCTTTTGCTATGTTTTACATTGAAGTATTACCCTCTTCATGTTGAGAAGGTCATGAGAATTGCACAACTTCTTATGAACTCTTGATGCAGTGATACTTCTCGCCATCATTGATCATTCCTCGGTATCTGAGTTGGTTGTAACCGGAATGCTGACAAGTGGACCATGATGTGTGAAATCAATACTCCAAGCAACTCTATTGCTTGGTAGCTAATGGACAATAATTTCATTCTTAGTGTGCTGGTTATTGCATCATCATTCTAAAGATTGACCGTGCTACCTAGTCCATCTTTCATGGTGCACTCTTCGATCAATAAGTTAGGATTGTATCAATCCCTCGCTCTTTTGGTCATATCGTCTTGCCCTGAAAAGCGAGATTGCTCTCGAGCTTAATAACATATCGGTGGTTCGTGACTTTCCGAATTTCTTCTCGGAAGTATTACCAGGTTGTTCCCTGACCGGTATGTTGAGTTCGTGATCAAGTTGCTTTCCTGTAAACCACCCCTTCTCCAAGCACCCGTGTTGGATACCCTGAACTAGTTGGACTAAGCCAAACAACAACTTTGGGGAGTTGGAAGATAAAAGCTTCGTCTGACTTAGTTCATTCCAAGGGATATCTTGTGTGTGTGTGTGTGTGTGTGTGTGTGTGTGTGTGTGTGTGTGATTGTGTTGAAGAAAGATGATGTCCTCATCAATTGATCCTTGTGATCAATTGTTGCAACCATTGTCTTGTCCAATCTTTGATTTGAATATGGGCTATCGTCAAATCAAACTCACAACCAAAGATCTTCGTAATGTTGTCTTACTCGTGGAGGTTTCTCCGAGCATATACCATTATGTCTTCTGGTCTGACCAATACTCTCACTTTGCTCACATAGTTGTGGAATCCCATACAGAGGGATATCTTGATGAAATGTTGTTGAGACCATCGGCAACATTTTCATCTGTTCCACGATTCATGCTAGACATTAAGCTAGTGTTGGAAACTTTGTAGGTAATATCTTCGTGCTCCGTTCATGAAGTAGATATTTTGTGAAAAGAAGTGACTTACTCTGAGTTCACGTGCATTTGATGCAAGTTGCCGCCGTGAATTTAAGAAAGTATGTCTTGCTTCCTTTGGAATCATCCCAAGTCAGTCATGCATGTGCGAAGTATGCTATGGTTTGATAGGTTGGCCGCCTCCACTCCATATGTATCTCCTAGAATCCCAAGCCACTGATTGATTTGTTCAAGGAAAAGAAGTTCCTTCTTAAGAGCTAACCCGGGCTTATATAAGGACTTCGCTATCCTCCAATGATGGTTTCCACCCAGAACTCGATAGTGTTTTGTTGTAAGAGTTCTATGTGATCATGCTTGTCTTGGACAGTGTGTTCACATGTTCCTTGCAATCCAGCTCATGTTTTGAAGCTGACTACCGTGGTTCATTTCCCAAGAATCTCGCAACGCCACCTCGTCGATTTGTGTTGCTAACTTTCTTTCAGATATGCTGAGTCTAAAGCATCTTGACACCAACCGTATCTAAATCTCAGGCAGATATAATGGTTGGAACGTTACCCAAGAGTAATAATATTGGTCTCTCTGTAACCCGGTGAAGTGATGTTGTGGCTAACATACCTAACCGGAAGACCTACTATTATAATATCTTGTATCAGTAACATTAGCCACCTCGCCATGAGGATTTCATATGACTTAATCTAGAAGTTGATCCCCATGGACCCTTGGAACTCCCGAAGTCCGACCTATACTTGATGTTCTAGATACCAAGCATTGTCTATAATTGCGGTATGCTAGTACAACAAGGAGAACATTAGAAGCAGAGTGCTAAATGTCTCTCAGTCGATCATCGAGATTTCGCTCACTTGGAATAGCTAAGGAGAAATCTAAGAAAGTGTTTGTCTTCCTTTGCATCTGTATCCTCCATCACTATTCATCATGGTAGTATGATGAGTCACCAAGATCTTGGCATAGATGTTGGTAAAATCCTGATGAATATGGAGATGCTCAAGTTCTTGAGAGCACACTCAGACACTGGGTTATACTCTCGGTATCAATTGGAATGTGCCTTCCATTGCCGAGTTGTTTATAACTCTAGTTCCCTTCCGACCTGAGTATGTCATTCTTTTGAATTCCTTCCGACGGTCGTTGTGAATTGCCTTAGGCTGGTATGAAGAGTTTCAATGATCTCTGTATCAAAAGTAATTATTTTTGCCACTTAAGGGATAATCCTACGAGTCACCTTCCCTAAGGTGCCCCCTATGGTATGAAGGGCAACTAACTCCTCGCTACTTTGAAACCCATGCTCCATCCTAGCTAAGAGTGGAATTGTTGCCTACCAATTGAACCTTCATCATCTACCTCGTTCCATTCCTCTTGATATGCGTTTTGTGTCTCAGCTCGAGAGATGTTTTGGCGTCTCATTCCACGAGTTGATCATGAGTTGCTCGATCTTCGAGAAGATCGATTCTTGTGGGGTTTTTCTGTTTCCTTAGTCATTGTGTTTACATCAAGATCCCAAAGCAAAGATGTCAAGATCAACACGATGTAACGAATCAACATCTCCAAGAAGGGCAATTGGATCATGAAGATTGTGATAGTTTAGTGTCCCCTCTATCCTATTACCCTACACCTGAATCTCGGGACGAGATTCTTGTTTAGTGGGGGTGAGTTGTCACATCCCCAGTTTAGCCTTGCTTGTCATTGAATATTCATGCGTGCATTTTTCTTAAATTCAAATGAATTTGAATTGGGGAATTATCTAGCCTCAAAAAACATTTTTGTTAAAAACAAGCAAGATAAAATTGCGTCAATTAACTCCAAGAAAATGTTCCTGTTGTTCTGTGAAAATATTGGCAAGAGGAAAAACCTAAACCAATATTTTTGGAATCATAGAAATATATATTTTGGGCATTTGAGTTAATCCAATAAGTATTTGCATTGGATCTAAAAATACTATAAATAATTTTATAGATCCAAAAATTCTGAAAAGTTGTGAGTGGCTCTAAATATATTCTAATAAGCCACATAAATATTTTCAGAAGGTTTTCAAATGATTTGGTTTTTGAATCAAATAAAAAAGAATTGCAGAAATAGAAAACAGAAATAAAAATGAATAAAGAAAAAGGAACTTACCTGGCCTGGCCCAGGAAAGAAACCGGCCCAGCCCACCTGGGGTGAGGACGTCATCCTCAACCTTTGCTAGTCGGCAGAGGGAGAGACCGGGCACGGCACCGGCCATGCCACCTCCCGCTTCGCGCTGGAGGCGCCCCCTTCATCCTCATCCCGCCAGGATGTGCCCCGCCACCTCCTCTCACCTCTCCCTTGCTCTCTGCTCATTCTAGCCCTCTCCCCTTCTTGATTTTGAGCATCACCGGGAGCCATCGGAGCGCGTCGTCACCGTAGCCTTAGCCACGGTCGTCCTCATGCCCCCTCGACGTGTCCTACAGCTCCATCGTGGTCGCCTTCGTCCTCACCTCGAAGCACGCAAGCCCGGACGCGAGGAAACGCCGCCAGCAACGTCGTCTTCACAGTCGGCCGCCGGCGATCCTCGCGGTCGATTCGTCACATCCACAGCTCCCCCCAGCCAACTGAGCCGCTCTTCTGACCCGCGGTGAGGCACCGATCGTTTCCCTCTGCCCCCTCTCTCTATCTCGTGCTGTAGCTGCTACCCCGCCAAGCTCCTGAGCCACCGTCCGCCATTGACGATGGACTCGAGCTCCCCGAATTTGAGCTGCCCTGTAATACGTCTCCAACGTATCTACTTTTCCTCACTCTTTTGCCCTGGTTTTGGACTCTAATTTGCATGATTTGAATGGAACTAACCCGGACTGACGTTGTTTTCAGCAGAACTACCATGGTGTTGTTTTTGTGCAGAAATAAAAGTTCCCAGAATGGAACGAAACTTTTTGGAGATTTTTTTCAGAATAAATGAGAATTATTGGAGCCAAAATACACCGCAGAGGGGGGCCAAGGTGAGCATCACCCACCTCGTGGGCCCACTTGCCCTAACTCCGCCACTATAAATTCCTATTTTTGGAGAAAAAAATCAGAGAGAAAGAATTATCGTGTTTCACGAGACGGAGCCACCGCCACCTCATGTTCTTCATCGGGAGGCTAGATCAGGAGCCCGTTTGGGGCTCCGGAGAGGGGAATCTTTGATCTTTGTCATCACCAACCTTTCTCCATCGCCAATTCCATGATGCTCCCCACCGGGAGTGAGTAATTCCTTCCTAGGCTTGCTGGTCGGTGAGGAGTTGGATGAGATTCATCATGTAAACGAGTTAGTTTTGTTAGGGCTTGATCACTAGTATCCATTATGTTCTGAGATTGATGTTGCTATGACTTTGCTATGCCTAATGCTTGCCACTAGGGCCCGAGTGCCATGATTTCAGATCTGAACCGTTTATGTTATCATCTCTATATCCATGTTCTTGATCCGATCTTGTCTAGTCATATGCACCTATTACGTGTTATGATCCGTCAACCCCATAGTGACAATATTTGGGATACTTCGCGGTGATGACCGTAGTTTGAGGAGTTCATGTATTCACCATGTGTTAATGCTATGTTCCGGTTCTCTATTAAAAGGAGGCCTTAATATCCCTTAGTTTCCTTATGGACCCCGCTGCCACGGGAGGGTAGGACAAAAGATGTCATGCAAGTTCTTTTCCATAAGCACGTATGACTATTTACGAAATACATGCCTACATTACATTGATGAACTAAGCTAGTTCTGTATCACCCTAGGTTATGACTGTTACATGACGAATATCATCCAACGAGTTACCGATCCAGTGCCTACGACCTTTCCACTTATTGTTCTCGCTAAGTTACTATTGCTGCTGCTATTGCTCCAACTCCTACAAAACTGTTGCTACTACTGTTACCGCTACTGTTACTGTCACTACTGCTATCAAACTATCATATTACTTTGCTACTGATCACACTGCTGTAGATATTTAATCTCCAGGTGTGGTTGAATTGACAACTCAACTGCTAATCTATAAATTTCGGTTGAATACTCTACCCTCGAAAACTGTTGCGATCCCCTATACTTGTGGGTTATCACCCTGTCATGCTGTCCAGCATGCCCCTGGAGCCCTACAGATGCCCCATCCGCATATGCCTCATGCACCCGAGCGCCGCCGCCGCCAGACCTCGTCGCCGGCGCAGTTGCAGACCCTCCCAGCGACCCCTGCAGCCACCACCCGATGCGCCCCAACGCGCTGCATCCATAGAACCCAGCTGCGCGAGCTCCCGTCGCCGGAGACGGTCGGGAGGGCAACTCCGGCGTTCTCTGCTTAGCGCCGGCGTCTAATCGCTGATTAGATGAATTGGCATCTTTACTTAGGCTAATTAGGCACTTAATTTAACCCTAGGTCAATGACATGTGGGGCCCGCCCCTGTTAACTTTTGGTTTAGTTAATTTTCATTCTGATTTAGCACTGTGCCTATGACAGTGGGTCCCACCGTCCGGATTTGACCTAGCCACGTCAGGGTTGACCTGGGCCCACAGGTCAGCCTTTGTGGCTGACCCTAAGCCACTGACCAGTGGGCTCCACTGGTCAGTTTTGACTCTGGACGGCTGTGTTGACTTGCTGAGGTCACCCTGACGTCATGCTGATGCAATAAATGTTTCTGGAATTTAAATAAATCTTAAATGATTTATTATATTTCAGAAATATTCAAAACTTCGAAAAATCATAGAAATTCAATTGTAACTCGGATGAAAATAATTTATATATGAAAAATGATCAGAAAAATCCAATGAATCTGTTTATGCCATGTTCACGCATGTTTGAGCAAGTTAACATCACCAACTAGGACATTTCATGATTAGGACAAATTTGATAAATAGTTTGGAGTTGGAATTTGATGCCTATTTGAATTCCACTTCAATTAATATGGCTAAATATTGTACTAGGTGAATTCAGAACCTTAACATGCCATATCATACATCATGTTTGTTGCATCACATTGATTGTGTTCCTTCTTCTTGTTTCTCGGTGTTGTTCCTTCTCAGTAGACGATGGTTCCGACATTATGATCGTTGACACTAATGAAGAGAAGTAATATCTTCAGAACTGTCAGGCAAGCAACCTCCCCTTGAGCATACTGATATGAACCCACTCTCTCGCTCCTGCTCTCTTTTACTGCATTAGGACAATAATGATTCAAATATTACAAGTTCTCGGTAGCTGAACCCATTCTTTTGCTGGACCTGTCTTTGTCACAGTAAATAGTTGAAACCACTTAGCATGAGTAGCAACAGTTTGAGCCTTGTTGTGCCTACTCATCCATGCTTGCTTACTGTGCCTGCTATGCTTAGAGTCGTGTCGCGTCTGATCCATCTGGGCGATGAATCGGAATGGTGATATTCCTGTCCTACTGTGTGAGAGTTAAGTGTGTGAATCCGATTTGGTAAAGGTAGCGATGAGAGGCCATGTAGGAGTACATGGCGGGTTGTCTCATTGGGACCGTCCTTAAGAACTGAGTTTTGTGTATGTTATCCAAGACAAGATACTACCATGCATTGGGCCCGAAACCAATGGTCCCTCTCGGCTTATTAATCGCCTTGATCTCTGTCCAGGAGTTGCATCTAGTTTCTGGTGTTTATAGGATGTGATGGCGGCCATGCATAGCGCTGACCGGAGGGGTAGGCTATGGCACGGTAGATGCACCTATGGCCGGGTGTACCAAGCGTAGAACCATCCGTCGAGGTGGGCTCGGGAACCCTGCACACATCGTTTGGGGCCGTAATGGAAACTTCGGCCAGACTTCCTTGCGGGTTCAGTCTCAAATAGGCGATAAACCTAGACTAGAGTCTCGTGTGGTTAACGGTCATGGCCGACTCCCTCGCTGGGCTTCCGCTTGAAGGTTGCCGAGGTGCCTTTTTACGTGCACATGGCGGTAAGTGGCGGGAGCGTGTGTGAAGAAGTATACCCCTGCAGGGTGGAAAAATCTATTCGAATAGCCGCGTCCTCGGATATGGACTACTTGGAAAACTTATGTGGTTCATAGACAATTAAATGGATACTCTAAAATGCGCAAGATAAGCGTGAGTGCTATGGATGGCCCTCTCGTAGGGAGACGGGAGTGGATCCATAGTGGTGTATTGGTTTGGTGAATATGTGGACTCGTGTGCGCTATCCCACCTTAAAGATACTACTTGTAGTCGTAGTACAGGTTAGCCAAGAGTCAAAGCTGGCTTGCTGCTATAAACTCCACCACCCCCTTTGTTGATAATGATGCATATGTAGATTTCTCTGATGTAAGTCTTGCTGAGTACCTTTGTACTCACGGTTGCTTAATTTATGTTTTTGCAGAGGAGACGTCAGTCTCATTAGTGATTGTTACGACGCGAAGTTCGATGTTGACCGGATTAGCTTGGGAATCCCAGACAGAAGTCTGGCTCCTATGGTAGGGTCGTTGTAGCTTTTCAGGCTCTTCTAGCCGCTTCTAATAGATGTCTGTTCCCAGACATGTATCTTCCGCTTGTTGATTATGTGCTCTGAATGATGGGTCATGTGACTCTCTGCTTGTAACATTATACTATGTAGGCTCTCTGGAGCCTTCTAAATAAATGTATTTGTTATAGAGTTATGTTGTGATGCCATGTTGTATCTACACATATCGTGCATATTGCGTGTATGTTTGTAATGCATTGGTATGTGTGGGAGTTGTATGCCTTTAGTAGCCTTCTTTACGGGGAAATGCCTCTGTGTGCTTCCATGAGCCTTGGTAGCTTGCTACTGCTCCGGACACATTGATTGACCGGCGTGTATCCTTCTTTGCTGCTGTGTCTGTCCCTACGGGGAATTGTCACGCGGTGTAATGGAGTCCATGTAGCTTGCTATGACTCGTCTACACCCGCTGATGACCGACAGCTACAATGTTGGGTTATGTATGCCTGTCCTGGTACGGTTGTGCCAATTGGGTTTATAACTAGTCATGTCGACCCGGGTTCTCTGACATATGATTGCTAGCGACATATTCATATACGTGAGCCAAAAGACGCAAACGGTCCCGGCCAGGGTAAGGTGGTAGCCATGGGGATTACCGTGCATGAGGACACAAGGTGATATGATGTGTTACATGCTAGATTCGTATGGCTTAGGATCGGGGTCCAGACATTATAACTTCGTATTTCTCTCCGATCTATCGGTTTGGTTTGGCCAACTAGATTTATTTATCTTCAACGGGAGTGGTGCATTGTAATGGGTTCAGTATTGCGGTGCTCTATATCCCAGAGACAGAAAGGGACAAGACACATATTTTTATTGTTGCCATTAAGGATAAAATTACAGGGTCTGAACATATTGCTTGACTTATCTTGTCTACATCATGTCACCTTGCTCCAAGCATTACTATGTTTGTTATGAACTTAATACCATAGATGCACGCGGGAGTCGGTCGATTGGTGGACTAATAGTAGTAGATGCAGAATCGTTTCGGTCTACTTGTTTATGGACGTGATGTCTATATACACAAGATCATTGTCGTGAATAATATGTCATAATTATGTGCAATTCTGTCAATTGCCCTACAGTAATTTGTCTAGCGACTGTATGCTATGTCCAAGAGATAAGCCTCTAGCGAAAACTATGGCCCTCGGGTCTACTTATACTTGAATAGAAAAACCCTAAAAATTCTTTTCTGCAATTTATTTACTGTTATTTTTATTTGCTTTTATATCATCTATCTCTATCAAGATTTAATCCTTGCAAGTAATGAGTTCAAGGGGCTTGACACCCCTCTTACCCGCGTTGGGTGCAAGTGTTTGGTTTTGTGTGGGTAGGTGTTGTCGAAGGGAGTTTGCTTGGTTCTCCTATTGGCTCGATAACCTTGGTTTTCACTGAGGGGAAATACTTATCTCTATTGTGCTGCATCTCCTCTCCACTTCGGGGAAAATCCCAATGCAGCTCACAAGTAGCAGTGCACTAGTGGATGATCATGGTTTAGTAGGAATATCGATGTTAAGGTTTGTGATCTCCTATTGATTCAACTATCGATTATGGCATGATCAGGATGTTGGAGCACTTATATTCCTTATTGAAATCCTTGTGTTGTTTGAGTCAGGGGGCGCGATGGTTAACTCCTCCCAACCTCCTCCCCAGGGGTGCACTGGTAGTACTTTTCTTCGAGAAAGTTAATAAAATTTCACAATAAGTAGGTTAGTTCTTTATGACTAATGTGAGTTCATGGACAATATGCACTCCCACCTTTCCGCAATTTGCTAGCCTCTTCGGTACCTTGCATTGCCCTTGCTCACCTCGAGAGTTGGTGCAAACTTCGCCGGTGCATCCAGGCTCCATGATATGATACACTCTATTACACATAAGCCTCCTTATATCTTCCTCAAAACAACCACCATACCTACCTATTATGGCATTTCCATAGCCATTCTGAGATATATTGCCATGCAACTTCCATCATCATCATATACATGACTTGAGCATTCATTGTCATATTGCTTTTCATGATTGTAAGATAGCTAGCATGATATTTTCATGGCTTGCCTGTTTTTTGATGTCTTTTGCTACGCTAGATCATTGCACATCCTGGTACACTCCCAGAGGCATTCATATAGAGTCATCTTGTATAGTTTTTATCGAGTTGTAATATCGAATTGTAAGTTAATAAAAGTGTGATCATCATCATTATTATAGCATTGTCCTAGTGAGGAAAGGATGATGGAGACTACGATTCCCCCACAATTTGGAATGAGACTCCATACAAAAAAAGAGAAAAAGGGGGAGGCAAAAAGAGCACACCACAAAAAAATGAGAGAAAAAGAGAGAAGGGGCAATGTTACTTTCCTTTTATCACACTTGTGCTTCAAAATAGCACCATTTTCTTCATATAGAGAGTCTCCTGAGTTGTTATTTCCATATACTAGTGGGAATTTTTCATTATATAGAACTTGGCTTGTATATTCCGATGGCGGGCTTCCACAAATGCCCGAGGTATTCATGAGCAAGCAAGTTAGAAGTAGGCCCACTTAGTTTCATTTGAGCTTTCAAACACTTATATCTCTAGTGCGTCCATTGCATGGCAATCACTACTCCTCGCATTGATAATGATTGTTGGGCATCTCCATAGCCCGTTGGTCAGCCTAGTTGATGGGAGACTTTCTTCCTTTTTGACTTCCATTGATCTCTACCTCCGCATTCTATTCCACATGTAGTGCTATGTCCATGGCTCATGCTCATGTATTGAGTATAGTTGAAAATGCTGAAGCGCGTGAAAAAATATGAACCAAATGCCTGACTTGACACCAGGGTCATCATGATTTGTATTTGTGTTAGGAAGACGTAGTCATGCCATCCTTACATGATTAAATGTGTAGGGATAATGTTTTTTAGCATCGTTTATTTTGAAGGACATGATTGTTTGTTAGTAAGCCTGAGTATGGATGTCTTTTTGTAAAATAATAGACCATTGCCTTGAATCACTCATATCTTGATATTCATGCCATGATTAGATATTTGTTCAAAGATTATGTTAGGTAGTATTCCACATCAAAAATTATATTTTTAGCATTTACGTACTCGAGGACGAGCATCGTATCTATAATTTTTGATTGTTTCATGCCATTATTTTAAAACTTCCATATAATTTTGGCAACAATTTATATGATTTTTTCGACTAACACATTGATCCAGTGCCCAGTGCCAGTTCTTGTTTGTTGCATGTTTTTTGTTTCACAGAAAATGCATGCCAAATGAAGTCCAAATGCGATAAAATATTACGGAGATTTATTTTGGAATATATGTGATTTTCGGGAAAAGAATCAACACAAGACGATGTCCGAGGGCGCCACGAGCTCGCCAAGTGCGCCCTCTGGGTAGGGCGCGTCGAGCAGGCTCGTGGCTCCCTCGTAATTAGGGTTGGGCGTGTCCTTCGGCCGCAAGGAAGCTAATATCCGGATAAAATTTCCCTCAAAATTTAATCCCAATCAGAGTTACGGATCTCCGGATATTTAAGAAATGGTGAAACGCCAAAAAATAGGAACGCGAAACAGAAGAAAACAGAGAGAGATCCAATCTAGGGGGGAGTCCATGGAATAATAAGAAGGACGGGGTCTCTCTCCCCCTCTTTTCCGGTGGCGCCGGAGCGCCGTCGGGGGAATCATAGTGACGACGATCTGCACCACCAACTTCCCCGTCGTCATCACCAATTCTCCTCCTCTATGCAGCGCTGTAAAATATCTCTCCACGTTGTAATATCTACTTGAACATGGTGCTTAATTCTATATATTATTACCCAATGATGTGTGGCTATCCTATGATGTTTGAGTAGATTTGTTTTGTCCTATGGGTTAATTGTGGTATGGTGTGATTGATATGAGTTGTATGTTAATATGGTGTTGTCCTATGGTGCCCTCCGTGTCACGCAAGCATGTGGGAATACCGTTGTAGGGTTTTGCAATACGTTCGTGATAGGCTTATAGTGGGTAGCAAGAGTGACATAAGATTATACCTGAGTAAGGGGGTTGTTGTGTATGGGAGTAAAGGGGACTTGTTCCTTAATGCTATGGTTGGGTTTTACCTTAATGATCTTTAGTAGTTGCGGATGCTTGCTAGAGTTCCAATCATAAGCGCATACGATCCAATTACGGAAAGTATGTTAGTGTATGCCTCTCCCTCATTGCATATGATAGGTATCTATCGTGTTATATCCAATTGCCTATGGACAATCTTTCTCTTGTGTTACAAAGAACTTTGGACTAAACTATTAACTTTTATAATCTCGCAAAGTACTCCTAGTTTTATTCTTGCAGAGTACTTCTATTTTTATTCTCACAAAGTAGTTTTTTTCTTGTACTAGGTAAAGTGAAAATTGTTGTGCTAAGAGTTGTATCGGTGGTCGATAGAACTTGAGAGAATATTAATTCTACCTTTAGCTCCTCGTTGGATTCGATACTCTTACTATCGAAAAAGGTTACAAACGATCCCTTATATTTGGGGGTTATCGGGGCATATGGACAGAGCACGGCCAAAGAGCGTTTATTGCATGTCACCGCGTTGCACCGTCTATGTGTCACCAGCACCACACCACCTTGCCCTTGCGGACCCGAGCCACTACGCCGACCCTCTGCATCTTGCCGACAACCTCGCTTGGCCCCTAGCACCGTCCACCACAGGTCACACCGACCACGACGGCCGCCGTGTCGGGCAAGCCACCGCCTAGGACACGCGGCTCGCCCAGAGCCAACCAGTCCCCGCTGGCATAAATTTGGACGGCCACCGCCCTCACCTAACCCCCGTCGTCCACCACCAAACTCACCGGCCTCGCTACCGTTCACCTGTGCTATAAATGGCCGCCACCGTAGTCGGTGGGATAAGTGCTCGGCCGAACCGACCTCCCCGCCTATAAAAGGCCCCTCCGAGGCTCCCTCCGCTCCTCACCACAACCCCCTCCTCCTTTGTAAGGCATCCGAGGTAGCGAGACGGTCGGAAACGACCATCTTCTTCACCTCCGACCGCGACGCTCGCCGCCGCTTCTTTGTCGATTCCGATGCCTCCAAACCCTCTTTTCCCCCGATTCCTTCGCCACTAGACTCCTAATGCTTCCACAAACCATTTTCCACCCATCAATTTCGCTGGAGCAAGCTCATAGGGGAGCACCCCAAATCTGCCTCCGTCGGAGCCCTTTGAGGAAGCTCGTCGCCGACGACCCCGACCTCCCCACCGATCGTGGTGACCATCGGGAGGATCGTTAGGCTTCCCTGGTCACGTAGGTGGCTTCATCTCACCGAAAGCCTTCGTCGTTCACCGGCGAAGGCCACCTGAGCCCCGCACCGATTTTGTCGCGAAGAGGAGGGCGTGCGGCGACTAGTCAAACCTGACCAGTGGGCACCTAGGATCCACTGACAGTGACCCACGCGCCCACCGTACCATTTTAAGCAAAGACGCCTTTTTCCAGAGTACATGTTCCCTGCTCGAAAGTGTATTTCGATCGAACCGTTTTCCTATTTTTCAAAAAATAGAATATTGATCTGGCTTTGACTACCCCTAGTTTTCAAACCACAACTCGAAATGACCTGATTCTTTTTCTAACATTCCTAATTTTTCATCTAGTTTATATTAGAAATTAGTTCAAAAAATTACAAACAACTTTTCTATATTGTTGTAAAATTATGTGATATTTCCCATATTTTGAAAATAGGAAAAATGGAGAGAAGAGAATTTTCAAACTTTTGGAGTGCACCCAACCCTCCTGCATGCTCAAGGCAAGCATCTTGGACACTTGATATGATGAATGTTTGGTGATTGATTGCTAGAGTATTTGGATCATGCATTATGTCAATTCAAATAAAATTTGCATAATGATATTTTATAAATGTTTGGATTTCTTGATAGCAATTGTTGTCACTTAAACATATAATGTAAGTGGACGTGGTTAGAGCCTCATGCCACACATGCCTATGTTGTTCCTGGTTAACCTGCAGGAAAGAATTAGTCACAAACAAAAGTGACCGTGAAACAACAATCTCATTGTAACGAGAATGATTAGAGAGGGCACGTTGGGGCATGTCAGGTGGTGACCCTGTTGGGTACTACCAAGGAAATATATTATGCTAACCACTGCAGGGAAACTTAAACCGCCAGAGTCGACCATAGATCGAGTCTTGTTCCAGTAACCCCCATGCTCGAATTGTGCTGCCACTTGTCCCTACCATAGGTATGGTATTTTAGTAAGGTATTAACCCCTTTCCTTGCACACTCGGTACATACAGGCCATAGTGAATGATACCATTGGCCTTGGTAGTCATGTCACTTGGTTCGAGGGCATGAATGGCAGTCTAGGACCGAAGCTGAATGTTCATGTCATTGCAGGTTGTTGTGTGAGGCCTTCCCACTTGGAGTTTTACTTAACTGTTACTTAGGGTGACTCCTGGCTCGGAGGGTAAAAACTGGTGTGTGCTGGTTAGGTGCGTTTTCAACCCAAAGATCATAATTGGAACTAGTAAACGACTCGGGCTTGACTAAGGAAATCCTTTACTTGTGGTTAAAGAATACAACCTCTACAGAGTATAAAATCTATTCGAATAAGCGTGTCCGCGGTTAAGAGCTACAATCTGGGTTGGTCAAGTGTCAGTCTTCGGTGGAAATAACTAATAGGATGCAAATTCATGATGGGTGAATTTTACCACTAATGTTGCTATGAACTAACCTTTCCCCTCATATAAATTGTTGAGTATCTCCTAGGAAGGTTCTACCTCCTGGATACTCTCGTTGTTATATTCAATATAAGCCATTTATGTGGTGTCGCTTTAGATGCCCGACTGTGGCATTCTTTTAATACTTTCTCTTGGGTTCTTTCGAGATGGTTCTACCTCCTGAAACTCGTCTTTAATAGTTGCTGATAATATGATTACTTATACTTATCTAACCTTTTTGTACTAATAAATTATCTTCATACCTACATTCTTTGATTAACCTCATGTCATATTGAATACACATAAAGTTTTATTGCATGCACTTCACCTGCTTTATGATATATTTTGTTCACTATGTTTGCGAGTACATTCAAAAGTACTCATTGGCTTGTCCCCGGCTATTATCTTGGCCAGATCATGAATTCGGAGAGGAGCACTACGAAGGCAATCCTGAAACCTTGGAATCGGAGATAGCAGCCATGCGAGACAGGAGTTATCCAGGTTAGTTGTTCCTCTGGGAATGGAGTTCCATCAACGTTGGAGATCCATGAGTTGCTTCTGTCATCCGCCACTAGAAATCATTGTTGTACTGAATGGACCTTTATGGTCTTGTACGCAAATTCTTGTAACTGCTTGGAATTCTGTATCAAGGAAGTGTCCACCAGCAAACAGTAATCTTAGGGCTGGTGAAGACACATGGGTCATTTGCTAGGATTTTATGTCCCAGAAAACGGGCCTAGACAGGGGTAAGCATAGGAGCCAGGCAACCCAACTTGGCCAAATCTCAAGTCAATTTGATGCATATTATGGCTTTAGAATGATGATGGTGGAAGGTAGCACACATACAGTAAATATGGATGCGTGGATGTTTGTGGGGCCTTGCGAAGAGCTCCTAATGCAGAATGCCGAACACTTTAAAGACATCCAAGGTAATCTAACATACCTCGGCCGAGGCCGAACACTACTTGTTTAAGATATTTTGTTTGACAGAGCATTGACAAGCTTTTAAAAAGATGCCAAAAAGCTAACAGGAAAAACTGCTTTACATAGCTGCCCAAATATAATCTATAGTGAAAGAAAAATGGAAACAATCTCTGTTTTTAACAGTAGAAATGGCGAAGCCGAGCAAGATGCCATGGGTTCGGCTCCAGTCGATTGTCCTTAGGATCTCGGATGCGATATGCTCCTCTAGTGAGTACCTGGTTAATTATAAATGTCCCCTCCCTTTTTAGTGAAAACTTATGTTTTTTTCTTCTCTGAATGGTGCCTGTAGTGACCCGACCCAAAATGGTCAAGTCTCTGTGCTTTCTATGACAACCCCGGATCACTATGCTGGCACACACACAATACTTCGATGAAATACGATAACATCACATGTAAAAGAAATACCATAGATCGAGAATATACCTTATATTTCACAGCGGAAACAATGCATATGGGTGTGAAGTCCCATCAACGCTAATGGCAAGTTGAGTGTAGACTATAACCCTATATCGCAACTATTACCCATTGGTAGAAAAATATCTGCAACATGATAAGTTGCAACCATGTAGGTCAGTACATTGAATGTACCGGCAAGTTCACAATTAAAGCAAATGAAAAGGCTATTCTATATGCAATATGGTTGTGGTAGCTCTAAATCTGAGATTTTTGTTGCATAAAGGCCAGTTTTGTCCTAACTCAAAGTTTTCATTTGCATTTTTATGAGATGGTTCCGCCAACCAATTCTCATTCTAGGTCATTATACTCTCGAATTCATTTAATTGGTAATAGTGTTGAGAATATCCAGATAATCCAATTCTAGTCGCACAAATTGTTCCTAACCGAGGACACGACTAATTGATTAGTTTAACACTATACAGAGGTTTGCACACTTTTCCCGCAAGACTCGATCGCGTCCCTTGAAGTGCTCGCACTGCCTGGTGTTTGAGAACAGGATGAATAAGACACAGTCTTTCCGGAGTACTCAACTATGCTAGAGCCCATAATAGCTTGCGGCTGCACAAGAAAGCTTCTGGTCTTGAAAGATCCGTCAATCTCTTTGAACCTGGGTGGCTTTCCGTAAAACTGTGTGATCACTGGTCAATCTTCCGGATCCCCTGATATAACTGGATGATCACTGGTCGATCCCCAGGATCCCCGGGTAAAACTAGGTGATCACTGGTCAATCCCCAGGATCCCCTCTTGAGTTTGTAGCACTGGGTGATCACTAGTCAATCCCTTGGATCCCCTCTTGAGTTTGTAGGACTGGGTGATCACTAGTTTATCCCTAGGACCCCTCTTCATGCAAGCAGTCCACCCAGAGGTGTATTAAAATCTTGAAGTCTTGTAGTCTTGAGGTTGATCCAGATATTATTATCACACTCACATCACACATGAAACACTCATACCAATCCCCATCAACTGAAGCATATCTGCAACTAACTTAACAACGATTCCCGGGGCTTGGTGACAAGGGTATGGCTTCCTACCTCATGATTCTACTCAAGCTACAAGTTTCAATATTCATGTTGAACGCAAGAGGAAAAGTGGCACTAGTGCAATAAAATCATAGGTATTCAAAATATGATCAAAGTGAACTTGCCTGGTATAGTTGGTGAAGGTTATATCGCTCTCAGAAATTCCGGATAGTACTATTCGTCACTCTCCGAAAAAAATATAATAGAACATTGCATTCACATAGGAAATCACATCTAGCAAGCATTCTAACACTAAGTATAACAATCAACAAATAAAAGCATTCTAAACTAATAACTTAACATAAAGTATTTTGCTCAAAGTTTAAATTGCACAAAGAATCAATCTAATTGCTATTATACAACTCTAGTTATGATCTATACAAGTTTTAATACAAAACAGTAGCAAAATAATTTCATTTAATTATAAAATTGTCTACTGACGTCTAACAGAAACATATTATAACTTGTCAAAAGCACTAATAAGAATTTCTTAAAAACAATAAAAATACAAATAGTTTAAGAATAAAACAAACCTATAGCCAAAACAATATTATTTTTTACGTAAATAAATTTTGAATTATTCCAAAAATAATGTGTGAAACCCTACTGGATAGGCAATAGATCTGTGACAATTCGCAAAAAGAATCATGCAAAAATAATTTACAAAACTCAAGTTATGTCAAATTTAAGGATTTAAGAGAATTTGATCAAATTCTAATTTAATTAGTAAAACATAAAAACTTTTTTCTTATTCAGAAACTTTACAAAATTTGTGATCTAATGCAATTGGAATCACTCAATTTGAATCTGTATACTAGGAGATATGATTTTTCAAAATTGCTATTTTTCTGAAAAAAAAAGAATTACAGGATTTACAAGAGATCGGCAAGGGGACAAGTGTCGCCTTGTGATTGGCTAGAAAGGTGCTAGTTTGGGATTTTCTAGAGGACTGCCGATATTTAGCAAGTCTGGGTGTGTGTGTGTGTGAGAGAGTTCACCGGAGTATCACCGGAGCTTCGCCGGAGTTGGAGAAGATAGTCCCCGGGCTTCGGTGAATGGTTGAGCGACGTAGAGGTCGATGTGGGGAGTCTTCTGGACAAGGTTTCGTGCTCGTCCATGTGCAGTGGTGGCTGTGAGTAGCCCCGGAGTTGGGAAGAACTCTGGTTGGTCACGTATTCGTGAGTGGCGCGCTCCGTCTCTATAATTGTCAAAACAATTATGTCTAGTACGTGTGCATCGGTGAAATAGGAAGAAAGAAAGAACACTCCGGGCCAGGGTCACCTCGTACACGCTGGGAACTAGCTTGGAGAGCAGCGTAAATACTAACTCCGACGAGAAATTATGCAGGATAGGGAGGGGGATAAGGTCCCGTAGGAAAGGGCTTCGGGCGAGGGGAGAGAGGGCTTCAAGGGTGAAGTATTTATAGATGAAGGGGGGTGTCCAGGTGCGTGCGGGAGCAGCAGCAATATCTGGCATGACTGGATCTCCGGCGAGAAAAATCCAAGGTATTAATGACCTCTTTAATGGGGACAGGAGGTGTAGGGGATGGAGGTGATGGGGAACGTTGCATGGGAAACAAAAAATTTCCTACGCACACGCAAGATCTATCAATGGTGATGAGCATCTACGAAAGGGAGAGTGGATCTACGTACCCTTGTAGATCGCTAAGAGGGAAGCGTTAAGAAACGTGGTTGATGTAGTCGAACGTCTTCGCGATCCAAATCGCTAGCCGTCCCGCGATCCCATCATGATCCGTCCCACGATCCAATCATGAACCATTCCGCGATCCAATCACGGTCCTTCCGATCTAGCGCCGAACGGACGGCACCTCCGCGTTCAGCACACATATAGCTCGATGACGATCTCCGCCTTCTTGATCCAGCAAGAGGGAGCGGAGAGGTAGATGAGTTCTCCGCCAGCACAACGGCGTGGTGGCGGTGGTGGTGGAGCTATTCCGATAGGGCTTCGCCTAAGCACCGGCAAAACTTGACTAGAGGAAAACTTGTATAGACGGGGGGAGAGAGGGCTGCACCGTGGCTTGGGAGTCTTGGCCCTCTCTCCCCTCTAGTATATATAGGAGGGAGGGGAGGGGGCTGGCACCCTAGGGTTCCTCCCCTAGGGTCAGCCGAACCAGGAGGTGGACTCCTCCGCCTCCAATCCTACTCCAAGTAGGACTCCTTCCATAATTGGATTTTCCTTCCCCACTTGTGGTTTTTCCTTCTCCCACCTCCTAGCCACATGGGCCTTGTGGGGCTGGTTTGCCCAGACCACTAAGGGCTGGTGCACCCCCCCCCCTCAGGCCCATGTGGCCTCCCGGCGTGGGTGGCCCCTCCCGATGGCCCTCCAGCACTCCCGGTACACTACCGGAAATACCCGAAACTTTTCCGATGGCCAAAACGGGACTTCCTATATATCAATCTTTACCTCCGGACCATTCCGGAGCTCCTCATGACGTCCGGGATCTCATCCGGGACTCCGAACAAACGTCGGTCACCAAAATACATAACTCAATACTACCGAAACGTCACCGAACGTTAAGTGTGCAGGGCCTGCGGGTTCGAGAACTATGTAGACATGACCGAGACACCTCTACGGTCAATAACCAATAGCGGAACCTGGATGCCTATATTGGTTCCTACATATTCTACGAAGATCTTTATCGGTTGAACCTCTATGTCAAGGATTCAGTTAATCCCGTACGTTTTTCCCTTTGTTCTTCGGTATGTTACTTGCCCGAGATTCGATCGTCGGTATCTCTATACCTAGTTCAATCTCGTTACCGGCAAGTCTCTTTACTCGTTCCATAATACAAGATCCCGTGGCTAACACTTTAGTCACATTGCTTTCAAGGCTTATTGTGATGTTGTATTACCGAGTGGGCCCTGAGATACCTCTCCGTCATACGGATTAACAAATCCCAGTCTCGATCCATGCCAGCTCAATAGACACCTTCGGAGATACCTGTAGAGTATCTTTATAGTCACCCAGTTACGTTGCGACGTTTGATACACACAAGGTATTCCTCCGGTGGCAGTGAGTTGCATGATCTCGTTGTCATAGGAACAGATACTTGACATGCAGAAACAATACCAATAAACTGACACGATCATATGCGACGTTCATTGTTTGGGTCTTGTCCATCACATCATTCTCCTAATGATGTGATCCCGTTATCAAATGACATCTCATGTCTATGGTCAGGAAACCTTGACCATCTTTAATCAACGAGCTAGTCTACTAGAGGCATACTAGGGACACAGTGTTGTCTATGTACCCACACATGTATTTGAGTTTCCAATCAATACAATTATAGCTTGGATAATAAACGATTATCATGAACAAGGAAATATAATAATAACCAATTTATTATTGCCTCTAGGGCATATTTCCAACAGGAGGGGGATCCGTTCAGCGGAATTTGGGGCGACAGGAACAGAGGGAAGGGTTGGGGCGCGGGGTGGGGGCGGCGTGCGTGCTGCTCCTATCGTGCACTCGAGGTTGAAGACAACTAGGTCGTGGGCTGGGTCTATGTTGCGCACGTGTTTTTTTCTAAATAAAACAGAGGAGAAAAGCTAAATAAAGCAAATAAAATAAAAATATTACATAGACATACCATATATCAGTATTTTTAGAAAACTACAATGAAAAAGATGAACTATTTTCTAGAGCCAAATAAACTCTATAAAAATTCACAAAATTCAAACACTGCTACTATTGCAATAAAAACTAGTAACAATGATTTTGCAAATCCAAAATTATTTTCTCCTAATTATTTCTTTGTAGGAATCATTTTACCTTCATTTCCATATTTTTATTTTTAGGAGAAAAATAATAGGAATAAAAACTTCAAATGAATTTGAGTTTGAATTTCAAACCATTTGAAATTCTTTTCTGTTTTTCTTTGACCAAGTATATTTCAAATGCCTATGAATTTTGGAGTGTCATATGCCTTCAATCATTTTGAATATATCAAGAGAATTTGAAATTTGAAAATTCAAATAACTTCAAATTGGAAGTGGGTTGCAGATAACTTCAAAGGGATTTTCATAACGATTCTTTTAAACGTCCAACTCTCTTTCTTATAATTTGAAGAAGTCATTTTATCTTCTGTCATGAAAATCGTTGAGTTGTATCAATTTTCTAAATTTGAAATATCTTCAAATGGAATTCAAATATTTTCAAACCCTTTTCATTTCTTTAATGGAAGAAGTCATGTCATCTTCACTCCAGGGTTTTGTATTTGAAATGAACTTGAATTCACGGAGATCATATGCAAGAGTGAAAGTTTTGGGAAAGTCCTTTTATTCCCTCTCTTTTAACTTATTTTTTTCAAATTCCACTCAATTTCACATAATCAATCGCACAAACAATCACTATCACTTATTTAATATAACATTCCAAAATTCAGAATGTTGGGATGTTACAAACTACCACCCTCAAAATGAATCTCGTCCTCGAGATTCGGAGAGGTTAGAAAGAAGGTTAGGTGTGGGGGTTCTTCTTGAGTTTCCATTGATCGTCCCAAAGGTCTGGGGTACAACCACCGTTAGAATGCAAAGTTACGGTCTTATCAAAACTCCGGTATTCCACCTTTAGAGTTGACCATGTCGGTCTCCTCATATCTTCAGGATAACTCCTTCACTGATGCTTTTTCGGTAGGGGCATAACATTTTTCTCAAAATCTTGTGTCCTTTCGTCAAAATAGGGCTCTTCCGAGACTGTATCTTCTTAGGTAACAAGTATGTCGCTAATACTAAACAACTATCGAAAATCAGTGGTCAACAATGACTGGTTTCTGCAGGAAATAGGTCTGGGTTAAACTCTCATCGTCTAACTTACGATTGGCAAAGGTTGCGTGGTACAAGGGTTTCTAGTCATACCATTCAAAGGTTTAAACAAGGTTTTGACATCGTCGTCTTTCTACTATGGGTAAGTCACTCTAGATTTACCATTGCAAATAGCAAGAACGAATGATAGGAGTAAGTCGGTATGGTTATCAATCCATTCCACACCCAAATCATTATCATGTATAAGGTTTAGCAAATCTCGCAATCCTAACACTCGGGCAGTCTCACAAGCATTGCAAAATTTCTCTTGTCCTCGAACTAGGTTCGGGTAAATCCATTGGTTCTCCAAGCCAAACATAACATATATCATTTTCTTCACATCTCTCTGTTTTTTTGCGTAACCTCCTATGAAACATTTGCTGATGAGTTTACAACTTCTTCCAACTTTCTTCCTTCAACAAGGTAGTACTTGCTTCTTATTAACTCTTGTGCATGTGGATTATGGGCCCACTTCAACACTTGTATAGTTTTGTCTTGTCTTCGAGGTTAACTCTGTTCCTTATTCCAACATTAAACTTTCTTAGTTCTCTTGATTCCAATTGTACTTCATTCCTTAATACTCTTGGGGTAACCATCATTACAAAACAAAACTCAAACCTATTTTGTCCAAACTCCACTCTATGGTTTGTCATTTTTCTTTCTATTGGTCAAATGTTCTCACTGGATACGACTACCCTTAAAATGTAATGCATGAATCCATCCATAGACCATATTCCTCATATCCTAAAAAATAGTCCAATCTTTGTTTATAGAGCAACAATCGTACAATTCAACATATGAAATCATGACACATTAATTTTATTGATTCATGAATTCAATACAATCCTCAAGACATCCATTACAAAATCCTAACACAACATCTTCATGAAAATAAGAGTGTTTCCTACTATAATTATTGCCTTCTAATACCCAACACCTCAACTACCCATCTCAAGCTTTCTCCGGGTCTGGATAGTCAATGGCGTATTGTCATGTAGCATCGCAACGAAAGCAATTAACTTTCGACAATTCTCTCGCTTCCTTGTAACTCTATAGGTTCCTTGGGTTCTTTGCTTCTTTTCTGGACAATCATTGGCATAATGTCTTGTGTTCTTGCACTCAAAACATGTAATATGTCTCTTATCTTTCTTTGTTAGTGCACCTGGGTTCGGATGATGTTGGTTTACAATTCCTCCAGTTCCACTGTCATGACTGTGGCCACTAGGGTGGTGTCCAATGCTTTCGTGCTGAGAATGACCTCCATGGTTCTGATGGTTGTGTCCTCCAAACTTATTGGTCCTGATCCAGTATTTTCTGAGTACGGGGTGTAGCGGGGCCTTTTGCTGAACTCCAGAGTTATACTTTCCCTGTCGGTACTTCCTTTTGCGGTTCTCCATCTGCAGCTGCTTGCCTTCAAGAATGATAGCCTTGTCAACCAATTCTTGATAGTTATTAAAGGTAGCCACAGTCAACTGAACTCCCAGCTCATAATTCAGTCCCTCTAGAAACTTCTCTTGTTTAGCGGCATCTGAGGCTATGTCTCCTGGACCATAACGGGCTAGCTGACTGAACTCATCCACATAATGTGCTACTATACAACTTCCTTGGCGTAGGTTGCAGAATTCCCTCTTCTTCATACTCATGGCTCCAGCTGAAACATGTGCAATGCGGAATGCTTGCTGGAACCGGTCCCAAGTCACATTCGTCATGGGATATGTGGCAGTGTAATTGTCCCACCAGGAAGCTGCTAGTTCATCCAGCTGGTGAGCGGCAAACCTCACCTTCTCTATGTCGGTGCATCCCGCGATGGCCAGCTCTCTTCCTATCTTGCGGAGCCTCTCATCTACGACAATCGACTCCGTGCTACTTGAGAACACAGGTGGGTTCAACTTCAGAAAACAGGTAAGGTTATCAACTTGGGGTGGCGGATTATTGTTGTTGTTCTGGTTCGGGTTCTGCATTAGGAGTTGCAACATCTGGTTCTGGGTCTGGAGCAACTATTATATGTTGGGTCCATTGTTCCCTGAGCTATTTCTCGTATTATCATGTCTCGGTGACATCTGATGGGTTTAGAAGTGATGAGGTAAGGTTGGAGAGAGAGAGAGAGAGAGGGAGAAAGATATCCATACAAAAAATCTAGTTTTTAAAAATAGGTTTTATTTGTTGCTGTCAAAAAACATCACAAAATGATAGCTAATATCGCATCTAACATGAGTATTTAACACGGGTTTGGTCTTCTAAAGGTCATATAAATATTGGGATTCTTCAGGGTCTGCGGAGTCTTCAGTTATTGTAGCTTTGATCCTTGTACTTAGAGGTGGTCCTTAGTTGATTATTTGTGTGGTCAAAAGGGAAAGGGGTGTTGTCTAACTATTTGAGGTAAGAGGGAAATTTGATAAAGCTCAGAAAAGATGAGAGGTAAAGGATATTTTTTGAAAATAAAGTTTTAGATAGATCCTTTCCTAAATGCTTTCTATTTTCTAGGGTCACGTCCTAGAGTCAACATGTGCTCTGATACCATATCTGTAGCAACCTGGCCCAATACGGTCAAGTCTCTGTGCTTTCTGTGCCATCCCTGGATCAGTATGCTGGCACACACATTACTTCGATGAAATGCCATAACATCACATGTAAAAGAAGTACCGTAGATCGAGAGTATACCTTATATTTCATAGTGAAACAACACATAAGGGTGTGGAGAACCATCAACGCCGACAGCAAGTTGAGTGTAGACCATAACCCTATATCGCAACTCTTACCCACTGGTAGAAAAATATTTGCAACATGATAAGTTGCAGCCATGTAGGTCAGTACACTGAATGTACCAGCAAGATCACAATTAAAACAGATGAAATGGCTATTCTATATGCAATATGGTTGTGGTAGCTCTAAATGTGAGGATTGTTTTTGCATAATAGCCAGTTTTGTCCTAACTCAAAGTTTTCATTTGCATTTTAATACTACATGGATGTCATTTATGAGATGGTTTCGTCAACCAATTCTCATTCTAGGTCATTATACTACCGAATTCATTTAATTGGAAACAGTGTTGAGAATATCCAGATAATCCAATTCCAGTGGCACAAATTGTCTGTAACCGAGGACACGACTAATCGCTTAGTTTAACACTCTACAGAGGTTTGCGCACTTTTCCTACAAGACTCGAACGCCTCCCTAAAAGTCTTTGCACTACCTGGTGTTTGAGAATAGGATGACAGAGACACTGTCTTTCCAGAGTACTCAACTATGCTAGAGCCCATCATAGCTTGCGGCCACACATGAAAGCTTCTGGTCTTGAAAGATCCATCAATCTCTTTGAGCCTGGGTGGCTTTCCGTAAAACTGGGTGATCACTGGTCAATCTCCTGGATCCCCTGGTATAACTGGGTGATCACTGGTCAATCCCCAGGATCCCCGGGTAAACTGGGTGATCACTGGTTAATCCCCCAGGATCCCCTCTTGACTCTATAGCACTGGGCGATCACTAGTCAATCCCTTGGATCCCCTCTTGAGTTTGTAGGACTGGGTGATCACTAGTTTATCCCTAGGACCCCTCTTCATGCAAGCAGTCCACCTAGAGGTGTATTAAAATCTTGAAGTCTTGTAGTCTTGAGGTTGATCCAGATATTATTATCACACTCACATCTCACATGAAACACTCATACCAATCTTCGTCTGCTGAAGCATAGCTGCAACTGACATAACAACGATTTTCGAGGCTTGGTGACAAGGGTATTGGTTCCTACCACATGATTCTAGTCAATCTACAAGTATCAATATTCCTATTGAATGCAAGACAAAAAGTGGCACTAATGCAATAAAACCATAGGTATTCAAAATATAATCAAAGTGAACTTGCCTCGTATAGTTGGTGAAGATTATATCGCTCTCAGAAATTCTTGATACTACTATTCGTCACTCTCCGAGAAAAATCTATATAATCGAACATTGCATTCACATAAGAAATCACATCTAGCAGGCATTCTAGCACTCAATATAACAATCAACAAATAAAAGCAATAATGAAAATAAAGTTGAAAACAAAAGAAAACCAAATAAAATCCAAAGAAAACTTCGAAGGAAAAATATAAAGATTAATTACACACAACAAAATAAATTTTCCCTAAATAAAACTTAACCGCAAGTTAAAACACTAAACTAATAAATTGACTGCAAAGAAAATGCTAAACTAATAACTTAACAGAAAGTATTTTTCTCAAAGTTTAAATTACAGAAAGAATCAATTAAATTGATAATATACAAGTCTAGTTATGATCTATACAAGTTTTAATACAAAATAGTAGCAAAATACTTCTATTTAAATATAAAAATTGTCTACTAATGTCTAACAGAAACATATTATAACTTGTCAAAAGTGACAATAAGAATTTCTTAAAAACAATCAAAAAACAAATAGTTTAAGAATGAAACAAACCTATAGTCAAAGCAATGCTGTTTTTGAAGCAAATCAATTTTGAATTATTCCAAAAATAATTTGTGAAACCATATGGTATAGGCAATAGATCTAGTGACAATTTGCAAAAAAGAATCATGCAAAAATAATTTATAAAACTCAAGTTAAGTCAAATTTAAGGATTTAAGAGAATTTGATCAAATTCAAATTTAAATATGTAAACATAAAAACCTTTTAGTTATTCAAAAACTTCACAAAATTTGTGATCTAATGCAATTGGAATCACTCAATTTGGATCTGTATACTAGGAGATATGATTGTTCAAAATTGCTATTTTTCTGAAAAAAAGAATTACAAGATTTATTAGAGATCGGTCAGGGGACAAGTGTCGCCTTGTGATTGGCTAGAAAGGTGCTAGTTTGGGATTGTGCAGAGGATGGCCGATACCTAGCAAGTCTGGGTGTCATAGAGAGAAAGAGAGAGAGAGAGAGAGAGAGAGAGAGAGAGAGAGAGTTCACCGAGTATCGTTGGAGCTTCACCGGAGTTGGAGAAGATAGTCCTCGGGCTTCGCTGAATGGTTGAACGACGTAGAGGTCGACGTGGGGACTCTTCTGGACAAGGTTCTGTGCTCGTCCAGGTGTTGTGGCGGCTATGAGTAGCCGCCAGAGTTGGGCAGAACTTTGGTTGGTCACGTATTCGCGGACGGCGCGCTCCGGCAGTGTAATTGTCAAACAATTATGTCTAGTACATGCGCATCGGTGAAATATGAACAAAGAAAGAACATTCGGGGCCAGGGTCACCTCGTACACGCCGGGATCTAGCATGGACACCGGCAGAAATACTAACTCCGACGAGCAATTATGCGGGATAGGAGGGGGATAAGCTCCCGCAGGAGGGCTCTTCGGGCGAGGGGAGAGTGGGCTTCGAGGGGGAAGTATTTATAGATGAAGGGATGTGTCCAGGTACGTGCGGGAGCAGTGGAAACATCTAGCAAGACCGGATCTCGGGCGAGCAATATCCGAGGTGTTAATGACCTCTTTAATGGGGAGAGGAGGTACAGGGGAAGGAGGGGGATCCGTTCAGCGGAATTTTTGGAGACGGGGACAGAGGGAAGGGTTGGGGCTAGGGGTGGGGGCGACGTGCGTGTTGTTCCTGTCGTGCACTGGAGGTTGAAGACAACCGGGTCGTGGGCTGGGCCTATGATGCGCACATGTTTTTTTCCTAAATAAAACAGAGGAGAAAAACTAAATAAAGCAAGTGAAATAAAAATACTACATAAACATACTATATACCAGTAATTTAGAAAACAACATAGAAAAAGATGAACTATTTTCCAGAGCCAAATGAACTCTATAAAATTCACAAAATTCAAATAGTGCTATTGTTGCAATAAAAACCAGTAACAATCATTTTTAAAATACCAAAATGATTTCAAGTTTATTTTCTCCTAATTATTTCTTGGAAGGAATCATTTTACCTTCATTTCCATATTTCTATTCTTAGCAGAAAAATAATATGAATAAAAACTTCAAATGAATTTGAGTTTGAATTTCAAACCATTTGAAATTCTTTTCTATTTTCGTTTTACCAAGTATATTTCAAATGCCTCTAAATTTTGTAGTGTCATATTCCTTCTCTCATTTTGAATATATCCCGAGAATTTGAAATTTATAAATTCAAATAACTTCAAATTGGAAGTGGGTTTCAGATAACTTCAAAGGGATTTTTATAATGATTCTTTTAAACTTCCAACTCTCTTTCCTATAATATAAAGAAGTCATTTTATCTTCTCTCATGAAAATCATTGAGTTGCATAAATTTTCTTAATTTGAAATATCTTCAAATGGAATTCAAATTTATTCAAGCCCTTTTCATTTCTTTCGAGGAAGAAGTCATGTCATCTTCACTCTAGGGTTTTGTATTTGAAACGAATTTGAATTCACGAAGATCATATTTAGGAGTGAAAGTTTTGGGAAAGTCCTTTTATTCCCTCTCTTTTAATTTTAAAAAATCGAATTCCACACAATGAATCACAAAAACAATCACTTATTTAATATAACATTCCAAAATTTAGAATTTTGGGATGTTACAGTGCTGTAGGAACAGGTCTCCTACATTGAACGCCTTTGCTCGGAACTCCACGATAGCACCTTGCCTGCTACCGATGAAAAGCGCTACATCGCACTCTTCCTCAAGGGCCTCAAGGTCATCTTGCCTGTCGAGCTCGGCCTCCCGCTCTTCATACATGTGCACTCGAGGTGCATCATGAATGAGATTGCTTGGGATAATGGCCTCAGCACCGTAGACCATAAAGCAAGGTGTGTAACCTTTGGATCGATTCGGCATAGTGCGCAAGCCCCATAATACATAATCTAGCTCCTCTACCCATTACACTCTACCTCCTTTAAAGAGTCAACTAGTCGTGACTTGATGCCACTTAATATTAGACCATTTTCTTGTTTGACTTGTCCATTAGACTGGGGATGATATACAGAGTCATAGTCGAGCTTAATGTCCATTTTTGTGCGCCAAGCCTTTACTTCCTTCGTTGTGAAGTTGGACCTCTTGTCCGTGATGATGCTATGAGGGACACCGTAAAAGTGCACTATCCCGGAGATGAAATCAAGCACATGCCCAACTTTCGCCGAGGTCCTTAGTCTTGCCCCTATCCATTTTGTCAACTTATCTACCATGACGAATATACATTTCTTTTACTTGCCCCCCCCCTCTAAGTGGCCTGACCATGTCAAGCCCCCAGATCGCAAATGTCCAAGTGATCGGTATGGTCCGTAGGGCTGTAGGTGACATGTGAGTTTGATTAGCGAAGACTTGGCAACCTACATTGTCGGCATTGTGGGAACGGTGGTACCCACACTTGCCTGCCTGCGGCCCAAAGTATGGCCCACCGCGATGACCAAGTACGGCCCGGCAAGGCCCCACTCATCACAAGGCCCTCGCGAGGCCATGGGCTCGCGAGGGAGGCAGCGCCAAGACCCGCGGGGAGGAAGGCCTCCCCAGGCCTCCTCCCGAGTGGCGGAGATTCCTATGCAACGCACGGCCTCCGGAGGCCAAGGGTGACGCCAGCTAGGCCAGGCGAGCACCAGCGCGCCAGAGGAGACAATTTCCTCTTCGGTGCAAAGGAGGCAAGGACGAGCGCAGGTTCCCGAGACGCCCCGCCAAAGGTTTCCGCTTCGGTGCAACGAGACCAAGACCCCAAGCCCCGCAGGACGGACGTCATCGCCGAGCCCACCTCCGCGTCACCACGACCAACTTTGCAGGCGAAGACCGCCTTTCGTCACGATAAGGCGTACCTCCTATCCCCCTTCGAATTTGGTCGTTGTGGGATCCCTCCCCGCCTTTGCGACGAGGGAAGAGGACCCGGGCCGCAATAAGTAGAGGCCAGATTGCTCTGTAGAGGGGATCGATCCCCCGACGACACAACTACCCGCAAGCACACCGCGAGGCAACTCACCACTGTACTAGTTCATCCATAAACCTCCTCGTGAGGCAATCCACCAAAGGCAGGAGTAGGGTATTACGCTTCGCAGCGGCCCGAACCTGGGTAAACTCTTGTGTGCTATCTTCTTCCTCGCCATCGAGCGGGGTTACGGTGTTGTGGGCTTGGAGGGGTGACGCTTCTGAGGATCTTCGCACACGCCGCTGGGTTTGAACTCCTTAGGGTTTTGCGGAGCCCGAAATCCGACATTTGGAGCGCTAGGTAGGGGGCGTGTCGGAGACTCCAGCCAGCTTCGCCTCCTCTTCGCCTCGTCGCGTGATGGACGACGCCCGGCAAGCTCCTCTCGACTTCAGCGGATCTGCCTTCACCGACCCCGCCACTGCCGTGCAAGACCCGCGCTTCAGCAGCGCGGCGCAGGGTGGCCGTTACCAGGCCACCAGCGTCCTCTCCGCCACCGTCACAGCTCTTGTCGACCAGGCGCAGGGCAGGCGAGCAGCGCCCGCGGGACCAACATCGCACCGCACCTACGTGGGAGACCTCAACGCGCATGATGCACTTCTGATGGCGGGCGAGATGCTTCACCACCGCCCGACGCACGGGGGCTTCGATGACTGGGCCGACCACATCGCCGAGTTGGTCAACGTCGCGAGGAGGGCGTGGCGCCGGGGACTCTTACGCCGCACGCCGCACGCCGTACTTCTTCTCCTTCGGATCCCGGCGACAGGCTTCGGGGCGCCGTCAGGCCCCGACGGTGGCGCCTTCGAAGAAGGTGACATTGCACTCCGCGCGCACCCCGGCGCGCGCGCCCATGCCTAGACGGAGCATCAACAGCCCGGGTCATCACGGCAAGAACGCGCTGACCGGCACAGGGAGCAAGCGGATCAAGCTTCAAGTCAAGCAGATAACCGCAACGGAGTCGCAGTGGACAACCAGGGCGGCAACCCACGTCAAGGTGCACGCGGCCCACCCCACGGCAGCGGCAGAGGTAAGCAACTTCGATCGGAGGCCCATCGCAGGAGGGTCTGTGGGCCGCGCGCCCCAGGAGGCGTCGTCTCGCCACCCGGGGCGACTGCTCCTGGCGCGTATGGAGACGTGTCAGGAGGGGGACAAAGCCTCTACACGGAGGCCTACGTTCCAAGCTACATTATACCTGCGGAGGGCGCGGAGGATCAGGCGCCCTCTGCTGGCGCTAGCACCTCTCCGGAATAAGGAGATGTCCCGGACGCTCTCCCCAAGACAGGCATGGGGGCTTCCACAGAGGTAGCACCAGGCCAGGTTTACACGAGCAGGGGAGAGGGGGGAGCGTCCTGGGAAGCGCAGGGGCGCGACGCAGCCGCGGCCCCCATGAGCAAGCAGCATACAGCCAAGCCCGGGACTTCGGGAGAGACCGAATGGGAGGATCGGCACGATACAGGCAGCGCGGGCCACCCGCGGCAACGGAAGCGCTGGCACGGCCCTCCGGAGGGGAAGGACTCACGAGGCCCACCAGCCGGGGACCGGCCGGCGCCACAACGCCTCACGAGGCGACTTCACCGACACAACACCTCTGCAACTGCGCTGGGTGTGTTGCACTCATGTTTGGGTCGCAGGAGCGCAATCCCGCGGCTACAAGGGGGGCAGCGCAGTCAGGTTTGGGCTGTAGAGGCGCGCAACCGCGCGGAAACGCGCGGGATGGTTCTTAACCATGCTGGGAGCACCTAGGCCGTGCGCCTGGGGGCTTGCCCAGCTATCTTCGGCCGTGACACTCTCACGTAATAATGAGTGGCCTGTATACGCCTGGAGCCCCCCGAGGACGCGGAGGGGCTCCATCCCACGCCCAAGTGGAAGCCCCATGCTCCACACTGGCGGACAACGCTGCCCTCCAATGGCTGTGCCCACGCAACGTGGATGCCCTACGCTCCGCGCTGGGGGAAGACGAAGACGAAGACTAGCTTAGGTGCCGGACGCGGCTGTTGCTTGCTTCTTTTTGAATTCCTATGCAATGCCTCCCCCCGAGCGGCGGAGATTCCTATGCAACGCACGGCCTCCGGAGGCCAAGGGTGACGCCAGCTAGGCCAGGCGAGCGCCAGCGCACCAGAGGAAACAGTTTCCTCTTCAGTGCAAAGGAGGCAAGGACGAGCGCAGGTTCCCGAGACGCCCCGCCAAAGGTTTCCGCTTCGGTGCAACGAGACCAAGACCCCGAGCCCCGCAGGACGGACGTCATCGCCGAGCCCACCTCCGCGTCACCACGACCAACTTTGCAGGCGAAGATTGCTTTTGTCAGGATAAGGCGTACCTCCTATCCCCCTTCGAATTTGGCCGTTGTGGGATCCCTACCCGCCTTTGCGACGAGGGAAGAGGACCCGGGCCGCAATAAGTAGAGGCCAGATTGCTCTGTAGAGGGGATCGATCCACCGACGACACAACTACCCGCAAGCACACTGCGAGGCAACTCACCACTGTACTAGTTCATCCATAAACCTCCTCGTGAGGCAATCCACCAAAGGCAGGAGTAGGGTATTACGCTTCGCAGTGGCCCGAACCTGGGTAAACTCTTGTGTGCTATCTTCTTCCTTGACATCGAGCGGGGTTACGGTGTTGTGGGCTTGGAGGGGTGACACTTCTGAGGATCTTCGCACACGCCCCTGGGTCTGAACTCCTTAGGTTTTTGCGGAGCCCGAAATCCGACATACACAATGTTGAACCAGTGTTTTTTGCATTAGTTCTGGCGGTTGGCCAGTAAAATCTGGCCCGGAAAGCCTTGCTTACCAAGGTCCGAGGTGCGGCATGATAGCCACCCATACCAGAGTGAATTTCCAAAAGGAGTCTTTTTCCTTCCTCCTCGGATATACATCTTTGGAGCACGCGTGTGACGCTGCACTTATACAACTCATCTTCATGGGTTTTGTAAGCCTTGAATCGCCTAATGATCCGTCATGCGGATGTTTGATCCTCGGGCAGCTCTTTGTGTAGTAAGTTTGCAATGATGGGCTAGGTCCATGGCGTGATTACTACCATGAGCCTAGGAGGTCTCCTCAATTGCCGAGACCCCGATTATCTCCTCATCTTGTTCGATGGTCGGAGGGATGACCCCTCCAGGGTCTTTTGGCTTGACTTTTTTTATCCCCTTCTTGCCATACGACTGATGGTTTAAACAGTCGTTCCACGAACATGTTTTCGGGAACTGGGTCGCGTTAAGCGCCCATTTTAGCAAAACAATATCTGCAGCTTGAACTATAAATCATCCCAAAGACTTACTTGGCACAAACACAAATTTAAACATAAAAACACAACCATTATAGTAGCAACAATTGTGTGAACTCAAGATAACAAAAAGTATTGGGTTGTCTCCCAACAAGCTCTTTCTTTATAGCCCTTAAGATGGGCTTGGGATAATAATGATGCTCACCTAAAAGACAAGAATTGAAGCACAAAGAGAGCATCATGTATCATGTAATTAACACATTTAAGTCTAACATACTTTCTATGCATAGGCATTTTATAAGCAAACCTATTATCAAGACAAGAAATATCTAGCATATGCAAATAGGAAGAATGAAGCATTGATAATTTGAACATCAAGAGAGGTAAGTGAGTAACATGAAAATTTCTATAACCATATTTCCTCTCTCATAATAATAACATGTAGGATCATTTTCAAATTCAACAATATAGCTATAATATAAAATAAGTTCTCCATGATCCACATGCACAAAAGTTTTGCAATCTTCCAAGATAGTGGGATTAACATTAACAAAAGTCATGACCTTTCCAAACCCACTTTTATCAAAAATATATATAATATTGACCACTCTCCGAATATGTGGGATTTTTATTTAAAGTTGACACTCTTCCAAACTCACTTGCAATATTATTGCAAACATTACTATCAATAACACAATCATCATGAGTCTTAAATAAATTTTCGAGATCATAAGAAGTATCACCCCGATCATGATCATTACAATGAATAGTGGACATAACAAAGTCATTAACACAATTGACATTTATAGAATTAACACTAACATGATTGCAATCATGCTTTTATTCAATAAATGTATCCCAATAGCATTGTCATTTATCACTTCATAATTAGCTATCAGTTTGCAATAAGCAGCAAGTTTGAAAATATTAGCAAGAGGATGAGCATCCATTTATCTTAGACTTTTGTTTTTTACTTACTTTTCTTGTGTGTTAAAGATAAGGATATCATACTAGGCAAGTATAAAGTAGAACAAGTAAATGATAGTGCGTGTGTAGGGACCTCGGGCGAAGTTGGTGATGTGCGTGCAACAACAGCGCCATAAATTCTTTCTCCTACTTGTGAGTTGCCTTGGGTTTTTCCCCGAAGAGGAAGGGTGAAGAAATATAGTAGCAATAAGTATTTTCCCTAGTGACAACCAAGGTTATCGAACCAGTAGGAGAATCATAACAACTTGCGTCAACAATACCTGCACACACAAAACCAAACACTTGCACCCAAAGCGGGCAAGAGGGTTGTCAATCCCCTTGAACTCGTTACTTGCAGGGATTACTTCTGATAGTGATAGATATATAAATATAAAAGTAAAAGTAAAATGAAAGTAAATAAATTACAGAAAGGTTTTTAGGTTTTTATAATATGATGAATAGACCTGGGGGGGCATAGTTTCACTAGAGGCTTCTCTCTCGAACGCATAACATACGGTGGGTAGACAAATTACAGTTAGGCAATTGATAGAAAAGCGCATAGTTATGATGTTATTCATGGCAATGATCATGTATATAGGCATCACGTTCGTGATAGCTAGACCGACTCCTGCATGCATCTACTACTATTACTCCACCAATCGACCGCTATCCAGCATGCATCTATGGTATTAAGTTCATGACAAACAAAGTAATGCTTTAGGCAAGATGACATGATGTAGACAAAGTAAGACCAAGAAATATGTTCAAACCCCATCGTTTTACCCTTAGTAGCAACAATACAATACGTGTCTTGTGTCCCCTTCTGTAATTGGGATATAGAGCACCACAAGATAGAACCCACTACAATGCACTCCTCTCACTGAAGATAAATCAATCTAGTTGGCCAAACAAAACCGATAAATTGGAAGACTTGCAAATCTATAAAAATAATGCATAATAGAATCCAGAGAAGAATCAATTAATTTTCATGAATAATCTGATCATAAATTCACAATTCATCAGATCCCAACAAGCGCACCACAAAATAAGATTACATTGCATAGATCATCGCGAGAATCGCGAAGAACTTTGTATTGAAGATCAAACAGAGAGAGGTAGCTATCTAGCTACTAGCTATGGACCCGCGGGTCTATGGTGAATGACTCACACATCATCATGGAGGCAGCAAGGTTCATGTAGATGGCCTCTGAGATGGATTCCCCCTCTGGCAGAGTACCGAAAAAGGCCTCCAGATGGGATCAGGGAAGAACAGAGACTTGCGGCGGCGAAACATTGTTTCACGTGGCTCTTTGATGTTTTTGGGATAATTGGGAATATATAAAAGTGTAATTAGGTCAAGAGGTGCCACGGGGGGGGGGGCGGCACGAACTAGTGGGCACGCCCTACCCCCTAGGGCACGCCGACCTTGCTTGTGGCCACCCCGTGGGTCTTCTGGCCACCTCCAGAAGCTTCCTGGGTCTCTTCTGGTCCAAAATAACTCCTGTAAATTTTTATCCAATTTGGACTCCGTTTGGTATTGATTTTCTGAAAAGTCCAAAAATAGGCAAAACAGAAACTGGCACTCGGCATTGAGTTATTAGGTTAGTCCCAAAAATGATATAAAATTGCATATACAATATTGAAGAATGATAATATAATAGCATGAAATAATCAAAAAATATAGATACGTCGAAGAAGTATGAGCTGCTAGTTTGGGGTTGGTAGCAAGAAGCGATTTAATTTCCTCCAATGCGGTGCCTGCCTTGCTAGTCCGTTGGAAATTTTTGGTCTGCTTCAGCAATCAGTAGAGCGGTAAACTCTTTTCTCCGAGTCGACAGATGAGACGACTCAGGGCAACCATGCAACCTGACAGTCTTTGGACGTGCTTGAGTTCTGTAGGAACTTCTAACCGGGCAATTACTCATATCTTATCGGGGTTGTCTTCTATTCCTGTATGGGAAACGATGAAGTCGTGCATTTGTCCCGATGGTACTCCAAAGACACACTTCTCTGGATTGAGCTTTATATTATATGCTTGGAGGTTAGTGAATGTTTCTTGGAGGTCATCAACTAGTTGGTTGGCGTATTTGGTTTTAACAACCACATCATCTACATATGCTTCGACAATTTTGCCGATCTGTGGCTCCAAGCATGTTTGAATCAGGCGTTGGTATGTCATGCAATATTCCTGTATGGGAAATGATGAAGTCGAGCAGTTGTCCCGATGGTACTCCAAAGACACACTTCTCTGGATTGAGCTTTATATTATATGCTCGGAGGTTAGTGAATGTTTCTCAGAGGTCATCAACTAGCTGGTTGGCGTATTTGGTTTTAACAACCACATCATCAAAATATGCTTCGACAATTTTGCCGATCTGTGGCTCCAGGCATGTCTGAATTAGGCATTTGTATGTCACGCCCACATTTTTTAATCCAAAAGGCATCATGTTAAAACAGAACAACCAATACAGGGTTATGAAAGTTGTGGCTGCTTGGTCGGATTCGTTCATTTTTACCTGATGATACCCCGAGTAGGCATCAAGGAAACATAACAAATCATGTTCCGCCTTGGCATCCACAATCTGGTCAATTCGTGTTAATGGAAACGGATCCTTTGGGCAAGCTTTGTTAGCGCCTTTAAAGTTGACATAAAGGCGGCATGATTTGTCCTTTTTGGATACCATGACCAGGTTAGCCAGCTAATCAGGCTGTTTGATATCTCAGATGAATCTGGCCTCCATAATTTGGCTAGTTCTTCCCCCATAGCCTACCCTTTTGGGCTCAAAGAATCTGTTGAGCGCTTGTTTGACAAGTTTAAAGCCCTCTATTGTATTCAGTCTATGCTCAGCAGGGTGTTTTGGGATTCCTGACATGTCAGAAGGGTGCTAGGAGAAAATCTCTCAATTTTCCTGAAGGAAAACATGCAATGCTTCATCCATTGTTGGGTCCATCCATGTACCTATGGACACCATTTTTCTGGGGTTCGAGGGATGCCCTTGAAATTTTACTATCTCGTCGACTGGCTTAAATGATCAGGACATGGGTCTCTTGTCAAGGATGACATCGTCCTGTCAATAGTTGTACGTAGCGCTCTAAGCTCTTTGGACACAAAGGCTTCGGCTAAGGATTCAAGAGAGAGCATCGTCGTTTGGTTCTCGGCTCTAAGTGATGTATTAGAGTTACTCGCCATTGTGATTACTCCATTTGGTCTCAGCATTTTAAGCTTCATGTAAGCATAATGTGGGATAGCATGGAATTTTGCGAATGCATTGTGGACTAGTATGGTGTGATAACCACTTCGGAAGGGAACAATGTGGAAAATTAGCTCTTCAGATCGGTAGTTGTCCGGAGTTGCAAACCCTTCATTCAGTGTGATATTGCCGCTGCATCGCGCCTTTCTTCCTGGGATTATCCCTATATATGTGGTGTGACTTATTTCAATGCGTGATCTATCATCTTTCGTAGAGTTTCCTTGCAGATGAGGTTGAAACTACTGCCACCATCCATTAATACCTTCCTTAGCTGACAAATGTCCACTATGCATTCAAGGACTACGGCTTCTGATCCTCGGTTCGGGCCAGACTTTGGCTGATCCCTGTTGCCCAAAAGTGATAGGTATGCCCAACCACTTGTTGTCCGAGGTCGTAATGTGATAGACGTGGTTTATCTCCCGAAGGGCACGTTTGCGCTGATTCCTTGATGGATGAGTTTCGTATATCATCAAGATCTCACACTCATCGGATGATATTGTCGTATTCAAGTCCTCCCTTTGCCACTTGTTTGACTACCCAGCAAGCTCTAAGGCACTGAGTTGGGCTTGCGTTTAATAAGACGGAGTGAATTGGGCATGGTTGATCTAGAATTGTATTGAGCACGGTTTTCGTACCAGACATAGGTTTTTTTATCTTTTTCGATTGCTCGCTTCCCTTCGAGCGTGGATGGCACTCATTGAGGTGCATGTGTGTAGGATCGAAAGTATGTCTAGAGGGGGGGTGATTAGACTACTTGAGCAAATAAAAATTCTACCTTTTCCCAATTTTAAGTGTTGGCAGATTTTAGCAATTATAGCAATTCAAGTACACCCTACACATTTATGTCTAAGAGTATAGCAGCGGAAAGTAAAGACAAGCATATGAGGTAGAGGGTAGGGAGGAAGATCAAACGCAATTTGGAGACACGAAGATTTTTCCTGTGGTTCCGATAGGTGGTGCTATCGTACGTCCACGTTTATGGAGTCTTCAACCCACAGAGGGTAACGGTCGCGAGAGTCCACGGAGGGCTCCACCCATAAGGGTCCACAAAGTAGCAACCTTGACTATTCCATAACGGCTTCCGTCCACGAAGGACTAGCCTCACTATGGGTAGATCTTCACGAAGTAGGCGATCTCCTTGCCCGTGCAAACTTCTTGGTTCAACTCCACAACACGAAGTAGGAGGCTCCCAAGCGACACCTAACCAATCTAGGAGGCACCACCCTCCAAAAGGTAATAGGCTCTGTAATGTCGATGAACTCCTTGCTCTTGTGCTTCAAGATGATAGACTCCTCAACACACAATCACTCTCTCACAGATCTGGCTTTGGTGGAAGAGATTGAATTGGTGGAAAGCAACTTGGGGAGGCTAGAGATCAAGATTCATATGGATGGAGTGGAATGGCTTGATCTCAACACATGAGTAGGTGGCTCTCTCTCAGAAAATTGGATGGGGCAAGTATGGAATAGTTCTGAGTGCTTCTCTTTCGAGTGGGTGGTGGTGAAGGGGTATATATAGGCATCCCCAAAAATCCAACCGTTACACCTAAAGTGACCAACTCAGTGACACCGAAGTGTAAAACTCGGTGGTACCGAGTTGCTCCAAAGGTAGCAACTTATGAATCTCGGTGAGACCGATACGGAAATCTCGGCGGTACCGACTAGGTGACCGACGGTCAGTTTCCAAAACTCGGTGACGCCGATCCAAAAACTTGGAAATTCCAATATTAAGAATCAAGGTAACAGAGAGTTGGCAAGCTGAACTCGGTGGCACCGAAGCAGAATCGGTTGCACCGATGTGGTAGAGTTTGGCAGGGCTCTGTCTGAGATGGGAAATCGGTGGGACCGAGTGGAAGAAGTTGGTTGCACCGATTTTCATGGAAAGCTAGGACAGAGTTTTGGTGGGAGAGTTTGTGGGTGTTTTTGGTGACTATCACTTGTGCACGTGGAGCATCTTGTTCCCCAACAGTACCTTACCCCCTTTTAATACTATTGGCTTTCCTATGGACTCAAGGTGATTTCTCACAAAGTAAAATGTAGAGTCCTCTTGCTTGAAGCTTTTGCCAATCCAATTCCTTGCTTCTAGGAGTTTCTCCACAATCCTTTTGCCAACCCATCCTTGAACTTTTACCGAAATATGCTTAGTGGAAATATTAGTTCAATGATATATATGTTGTTATTAATTACCAAAACCACCAAGGGAGCAAATGTGCTTTCAATGTGCCTATCGCGGTTTGCTACCGCGACTCGCATTGAGTCCCTCTGCTATTTTTGGGCCAACCGTTGATACGTCTTCAATGTATCGATAATTTATGAAGTATTCATGCCATGATTGCCTATGTTTACAATAATTTTATATGGTTTTGATGCACTTTATATGATTTATTTAGAACTAACCCGGACTGACGCTGTTTTCAGCAGAATTATCGTGGTGTTGTTTTTGCGCAGAAAATGGAAGTTCTCGGAATCGCCCGAAACTTTTTTTATGTTTTTTCTTTAGAAAATAAGAAATACTAGAGTGAAGAACCACCGGAGGGGAGCCGCCCGTGGGGCACAAGCCATCAGGGCACGACCCCCCTAGGTCGCAACCTGATATGTGGTGGGGCCCACATGGCTCTGTTGCGCGTGATTCCAACGCTAAAAAATCCTATAAATCCCAGAAACAACAGAAATAAACAAAGACTCTCCGTTTCGCCACCGTAACTCTCTGTATCGAAGAAAAACCAATCTGGAGACGTTCCAGTACCCTGCCAGAGAGGGGAAACCATCACCAGTGGCCATCTTCATCGTCCCGGTGGAGGCGATGACGAGGAGGGAGTAGTTCACCCTCGGGGCTGAGGGTATGTACCAGTAGCTATGTGTTCAATTTCTTTCTCTCTCTCTCATGTTCTTGAGATGGCACGATCTTGATGTATCACGGGCTTTTTTAATATAGTCGGATCATATGATGGTATTCCCTTGCTACCTTGTTGTGATGAATTGAATCTTTACCTATGAGATCTCCTTATGTTGGATTGAATATTTTGGTTTGAGAACACTTAATGTACGTCTTGCGTGGGATTCCCGTAGTGACATTGGGGTATTCTATTGATTCACTTGATATATGTTGAGGCATCAACTTGCGGATTCTGGTGACCTTGGGGATCCATGCATAGGGATTGATTGCATGTTTTCATACAACATTCTTCGATAGAAATCTTGGGGTGCTCCTTGAAGTTCTTTGTGTTCGATTGAATATGATAGATCTGAAATTGTTTGATGCATGTCGCATAATTTACCCACGGATACTTGAGGTGACATTGGAGTATTGATACGTCCATTTTGCATCATGATTTCCTACTGTTATTCATAATGTTTTTATGCATAATAATGCTTTAGGGAGTGATTCTAATGCCTTTTGTCTCATAATATGCAAGGTTTACACAAAGAGGGAGAATACCGGCAGCTGGAATTCTGGACCTGAAAAAGCACATCAGAGATACCTATTCTGCACATCTCCAAATGAGCTGAAACTTCACGGAGAATTATTTTGGAATATATAAAAAATACTGGAGCAAATAACTACCGGAGGGGGGCCACCTGGTGAGCACAAGACACCAGGGCGCGCCAGGCCCCCCCCGGCGCGCCTGGTGGGTTGTGCTCAGCACGGCCCACCTTCGGTGCCCATCTTCTGGTATTTAAGGTCTATTGACCTAGAAAAAATAGAGAGGACTTTCGGGACGGAACGCCGCCGTCTCGAGGCGGAACTTGGGCAGGAGCACTTTTGCCCTCCGGCGGAGCGATTCCGCCGGGGGAACTTCGCTCCCGGAGGGGGAAATCGAAGCCATCGTCATCACCAACACCCCTCTCATCTTTGGGAGGCCAATCTTCATCAACATCTTCAACATCACCATCTCCTCTCAAACCCTAGTTCATCTCTTGTGTTCAATCTTTGTACCGGAACCTTAGATTGGTACCTGGGGTGACTAGTAGTGTTGATTACATCTTGTAGTTGATTACTATATGGTTTACTTGTTGGAAGATTATAGGTTCAGATCCATTATGCTATTCAATACCCCTCTGATCTTGAGCATGAATATTATTTGTGAGTAGTTACCTTTGTTCTTGAGGTCACGAGAGAAGTCATGTTGCAAGTAATCATGTGAATTTGATATGTGTTCGATATTTTGATGATATGTATGTTGTGATTCCCTTAGTGGTGTCATGTGAACCTCGACTACATGACACTTCACCATCCTCGGGACTAAGGGAATGCATTGTGGAGTAGTTATTAGATGATGGGTTGCTAGAGTGACAGAAGCTTAAACCCTAGTTTATGCGCTACTTCGTAAGGGGCTGATTTGGATCCAAACATTTAATGCTATGGTTAGATTTTATCTTAATACTTTTCTCGTAGTTGCGGATGCTTGCGAGGGGGTTAATCATAAGCGGGAGGATTGTTCAAGTAAGAACAGCACCCAAGCACCGGTCCACCCACATATCAAATTATCAAATTAGCGAACGCAAATCAAACCAACATGATAAAAGTGGCTAGATGAAATTCCTGTGTACCCTCAAGAACACTTTGCCTATTATAAGAGATTGTTCTGGCCTGTCCTTTGCCACAAAAGGATTGGGCTACCTTGCTGCACTTTATTTACCGTTACGGTTACTTGCTTGTTACCAATTATCTTGCTATCAAACTATCTGTTACCTACAATTTCAGTGCCTGCAGAAATTACCTTGCTGAAAACCGCTTGTCATTTCCTTCTGCTCCTCATTGGGTTCGACACTCTTACTTATCGAAAGGACTACGATTGACCCCCTATTCTTGTGGTTCATCAAGAATCTTTTCTGGCGCCATTTCCGGGGAGTGAAGCGCTCTTGGTAAGTGCAAATCGGTAAGGAAAAACTTATACTACGTGCTGAAATTTATTGTCACATGCTACTATGGAAAACAATCCTTTGAGGGGTTTGTTCGGGGTATCTTCACCTCGAGCGGAACCACAATTAGTTGCCCCTCAACCTACTAGACCTACTGAAAATATTGGTTATGAAATTCCTTCGGGTATGGTAGAACAACTGCTAGCTAAGCCTTATGCAGGAGATGGAACTGAACATCCTGATATGCACCTAATACATGTGAATGAAGTTTGTGGATTATTTAAGCTTGCAGGTTTACCCGGAGATGAAGTTAAGAAGAAGGTTTTCCCTTTATCTTTTAAGGGAAAAGAATTGACATCGTATAGGCTTTGTGATGATATTGGATCATGGAACTGGAATCGATTGCAATTAGAATTCCACCAAAAGTTTTATCCTATGAATCTAGTTCATCGTGATCGTAATTATATATATAATTTTTGGCCTCATGAAGGAGAAACCATCGCTCTAGCTTGGGGGAGGCTTAAGTCGATGTTATATTCATGCCCCAATCATGATATCCTGAGAGAAATTATTATTCAAATTTTTTATGCTCGGCTTTCTCATAATGATCAATCCATGCTCGATACTTCTTGCACTGGTTCTTTTATGAAAAAGACTATTGAATTCAAGTGGGATCTCTTAGAAAGAATTAAACGCAACTCTGAAGATTGGGAACTCGACGAAGGTAATGAGTCAGGTATAAAGCTTAAGTTTGATTGTGTTAAATCTTTTATGAATACTGATGCTTTTCACAAGTTTAGCACTAAGTATGGCCTTGACTCTGAGATAGTAGCCTCTTTCTGTGAATCATTTGCCACTCATGTTGATCTCCCTAAGGAGAAGTGGTTTAAATATCATCCCCCTATTAAAGAAGAAATTAAAGAACCGGTAATAGCTAAAGATGAAACCATCATTTACAATGTTGATCCAGTTGTGCCTACTGCTTATATTGAAAAACCGCGTTTCCCTGTTAGGATAAAGGAACAAGCTAAGGTATCAACTGTGGTTCGCAAAAGTAATATTAGAGCACCCAAGACCTCTGAACAAATTGAAGTATAACCTAGTGTTGCTATGGTTAAAGATCTCTTGGTAGAAAATATTGATGGCATGTTATTTACTTCTGTGATGAAGCTGCTAGAATTGCCAAACTCGATGAAAAAGATAAACATAGACCCGTAGTTGGCATGCATGTTGTCCCAGTTAAAATAGGAGATAATTTCTATCATGGTTTATGTGATTTGGGTGCTAGCGTGAGTGCTATTCCTTTTACCTTATACCAAGAAATTATGAATGAAATAGCACCTACTGAAATAGAAGACATTGATGTTACTATTAAACTTGCTAATAGAGACACCATCACACCACTTGGGATTGTTAGAGATGTTGAAGTCTTGTGTGGGAAAGTAAAATATCCTACTGATTTTCTAGTTCTTGGTTCCCCACAAAGATGACTTTTGTCCCATTATCTTTGGTAGACCTTTCTTGAGCACCGTTAATGCTAAGATAGATTGTGAAAAACAAACTGTCGATGTCAGTTTTGGTGATGTGTCTCATGAGTTTAATTTTTCCAAGTTTAGTATACAACCACGTGATAAAGAATTATCTACTAAGGATGAAAAAATTGGTCTTGCTTCTATTGCCGTACCTCCTACCGATCCACTAGAACAATATTTGCTAGACCACGAAAATGATATGCACTTGCATGAAAGAAATGAAATAGATAAAATTTTCTTTGAACAACAACCTCTCCTAAAATAAAATTTGCCAATTGAAACTCTAGGAGGTCCTCCTCCACCTAAAGGTGATCCTGTGTTTGAATTAAAGCAATTGCCTGACACTTTGAAGTATGCTTATCTTGATGAGAAAAAGCTATATCCTGTTATTATTAGTGCTAACCTTTCAGAGCATGAAGAAGAAAGATTATTAAAAATTCCGAGGAAGCACCGGGCTGCTATTGCATATACTATTGATGATCTTGAGGGCATTAGTCCCACTCTATGTCAGCACAAGATTAATATGGAACCTGATGCCAAACCCATTGTTGATCACCAACAACGATTGAATCGTAAGATGAAAGAAGTGGTAGGAACTAAAATATTAAAGCTTCTTGAAGAAGGTATAATCTATCCCATAGCTGATAGTAGATGGGTAAGTCTCGTTCATTGTGTCCCTAAGAAAGGAGGTATTACTATTTTTCCTAATGATAAAAATGAACTTATCCCGCAAAGAATTGTCACCGGCTATAGAATGGTAACTGATTTTAGGAAATTGAATAAAGCTACTAGAAAATATCATTACCCTAAGCCTTTCATTGATCAGATGCTTGAAAGATTATCTAAGCACACACACATTTGTTTTCTGGATGGATATTCTGGTTTCTCTCAAATACATGTATCACAATTTGATCAAGAGAAAACCACCTTTACTTGTCCTTTTGGAACCTATGCTTATAGACGTATGGCTTTTGGTTTATGCAATGCACCTGCTACCTTTCAAAGATGTATGACTGCAATATTCTCTAATTTTTGTGAAAAGATTGTGGAGGTTTTCATGGATGATTTTTCCGTTTACGGAACTTCTTTTCATGATTGCCTAAGCAACCTTGATCGAGTTTTGCAGAGATGTGAACAAACTAATCTCGTCTTGAATTGGGAGAAGTGCCACTTTATGGTTAATGAAGGTATTGCCTTGGGGCTTAAGATATATGAACGAGGTATTGAGGTGGATAAAGCTAAAGTTGGTGCAATTCAGAAAATGCCGTGTCCTAAAGATATTAAAGGTATTCGGAGTTTCCTTGGTCATGCTGGTTTCTATAGGAGGTTCATTAAAGACTTCTCTAAAATTTCTAGGCCTCTTACTAATCTTTTACAAAATGATATTCTGTTTGTTTTTTATGATGATTGTGTAGAAGCCTTTGAAACACTCAAGAAAGCCTTAACTTTTGCACCTATCGTTCAACCACCTGATTGGAACTTGCCTTTTGAAATCATGTGTGATGCTAGTGATTATGATGTTGGTGCTGTTCTAGGACAAAGAATTGATAAGAAATTAAACGTTATCGATTATGCTAGCAAAACTCTAGACAGTGCCCAAAGAAACTATGCTACTACTGAAAAAGAATTTTTAGAAGTTGTGTTTGCTTGTGATAAATTTGGATCCTACATTGTTGACTCCAAAGTTATTGTTCACACTGATCATGCTGCTATAAAATATCTTATGGAAAAGAAAGATGCTAAACCTAGACTCATTAGGTGGGTTCTCTTGCTTCAAGAATTTGATTTACATATCATTGATAGGAAGGGAGCTGAGAACCCCGTAGATGATAACTTGTCTAGGTTAGAAAATATTCTTGACGACCCACTATCTATTGATGATAGTTTTCCTGATGAACAGTTAGCTGCAATAAATGTTTCTCAAAACACTCCTTGGTATGCTGATTATGCTAACTACATTTCCGCTAAATATATACCACCTAGTTCACATACCAACAAAAGAAAAAAATCTTTTATGATTTAAGACATTACTTTTGGGATGACCCGCATCTTTATAAAGGAGTAGATGGTATTAATAGATGTTGTGTACCTAAGCATGAACAGGAATAAATCTTACGGAAATGTCATTCCGAAGCTTATGGAGGACATCATGCGGGAGATAGAACCGCTCACAAGGTATTGCAATCTGGTTTTTATTGGCCTACTCTCTTCAAGGATGCACGTAAGTTTGTCTTGTCTTGTGATGAATGTCAAAGAATTGGTAATATCGGTAAGCGCCAGGAAATGCCTATGAACTATTCACTTGTTGTTGAACCATTTGATGTTTGGGGTTTTGATTATATGGGACCTTTTCCTTACTCTAATGGGTACACTCATATTTTGGTTGCTGTTGATTATGTTACTAAGTGGGTAGAAGCTATTACAACTAGTAGTGCTGATCATAACACCTCCATTAAAATGCTTAAATAAGTTATCTTCCCGAGGTTTGGAGTCCCTAGATATTTAATGACTGATGGTGGTTCACACATTATTCATGGTGCTTTCCGTAAGATGCTTGTAAATATGATGTTAACCATAGAATTGCATCACCCTATCATCCTCAATCTAGTGGTCAAGTTGAACTTAGCAATAGAGAAATAAAATTAATATTACAAAAAACTGTCAATAGGTCTCGAAAGAATTGGTCTAAGAAACTAGATGATGCACTTTGGGCCTACAGAACAGCTTATAAAAATCCTATGGGTATGTCTCCATACAAATGGTATACGGAAAAGCTTGTCATTTGCCTCCAGAGTTAGAACCTAAAGCATTTTGGGAAATTAAAGAACTCAATTATGATTTCAAACTTGCCGGTGAGAAGAGGTTATTTGATATTAGCTCGCTAGATGAATGGAGAACCCAAGCTTATGAAAATGCCAAACTATTCAAAGAAAAAGTCAAAAGATGGCATGACAAAAGAATCCAAAAGCGGGAATTCAAAGTTGGAGAATATGTTATTTTGTACAACTCTCGTTTGAGAATTTTTGCAGGAAAGCTTCTTTCAAATGGGAAGGACCATATGTTATCGAAGAGGTTTATCGTTCTGGAGCTATAAAGATTAATAATGATGAAGGTACTAACCCGAAGGTGGTCAATGGACAAAGGATTAAACACTATATCTCAGGTATGCCTATTAATGTTGAAAGCAATGTTATCCAAACCATGACACCGGAGGAACACATAAAAGAAACCTTCCGGAACACTCCAGAATTCTGAAAAAGAGGAGGTATGTGATACGCTAAGTAAACGGACTCCGAAAAATCCGCAAAAATATTTTCTGTCAGTTTTGGAATATTACAAAAATTAGGAAAATAAGAAATAAACAGGAAAGCAACCGAGGTGAGCACGATACACCAGGGCGTGCCAGCCTTGCCAGGCGCGCCCTGGTGGGTTGTGCCCACCTCAGACACCTTCCCGACTCCGTTTTCCTTCCATATTCTTTCTTTCGAAGATAAAAAATTCTTTATATATACCCCCGATTGTTTTGACCATCGCATCGCGGAAAAATCCCCTGTTCTTGTTTCGTGTTGTTTTCTTGGCAGATCTGAAAATGTGTCGTCTCAAGATTCAGAGGGGGAGAGCTATGTTGCTGACTATATTGCGAACCCTAAGATCTATGGAGAAGTGGAGCATTATGGATGGACCAAAGACGAGGAGGAAGACGCTGCCATGAAGGAAACAAAGGATGATAACTCTGAGGAAGAGGATGACCCACTACCTCAGCCCGGAGACATGCATGTGGAATTCAAGAAGTCAAGCCTCCCTAAAGGATACAAACCTGAGGTTCAATTTATTCCATCTCGTTTTCTACAGGAGAGCAAGGCGGCACTATGCAAAAAGATACTAAAGCTCGAGTTAGAGAATGATGATCTAAGGGACGAAAAATTTATGCTCAAATATAAGTTGAAGAAGAAGGCTACTTCAGCACCACCATCTTCATCATCTTGACCACCAAAGGAGACTTGAGTACACGGGTATGGGCACTCCCCTTGGCTTGAGCCAAGCTTGGGGGAGGTGCCTCGGTATTGTATCACCATCACTTTTATTTACCTTTTATCTATTTTCGTTCGATCCTTAGCTCTTTCGTGATGTAGTCGAATAAAATTTTAGTATGATCTATTTTCGAGTGTTAGTTTCGTGATCTATCTATCTATGTAATCGAGTGAGAGTTATATAATAAACTTTAGTTTGAGCTTTTGCTTCTTTACTTTCTTGTTCCAATCAAAATAGAAAGGAAATAAATGAAAAGAATCATATGCTAATCTTATGGAAAGTAATGACATCACATAAAGAAAAGTATAAGTGGTAAAATTTATTTGAGATTGACAAACATAGCATTGGTCAATGATGCAATTCATGAAAGAATTAATAAGGGAAGAGAAGATTCACATGCAAATACACTATCTTGGACATCTTTTATGATTGTGAGCCCCCATTAAATATTATATGTCAAAATTGTTAACGTTGGACAAGAAAGACAATGTAATGATTTATGTTTGTTCATATTCACATAGAAGTTATATTGTCATAGATCCTTCAACATGTGGTGCTTGCTCAATATCTTTGCTAGCCAAAAATTCCGCACTAAGTAGAGATACTACTTGTGCATCCAATAACCATAAACCCAAACTCATGTTTTGAGAGTCCACCATACCTACCTATGGATCGAGTAAGATCCTTCAAGTAAGTTGTCATCGGCGCAATAAGGCAATAAAAATTGCTTCTAAATGTGTTTGATCAGTTAGTGTAAGAGAAAATTGAGCGTTGTACGAACTTATGATGGCAAAGTAATAAAAGCGACAGACTGCATAATAAAGGTTGCTATCATAGGGGGCAATATAGTGTGACGTTCTTTTACATTAAGGGATTTGGCATACAAACCAAAAAGCGCATGACAACCTCTGCTTCCCTCTGCGAAGGGTCTATCTTTTACTTTTATGTATTTACTTTTATGCAAGAGTCAAAGTATTCTTCCCTATTCCTTTTTACTTTTTCTTTTTGCAAGCATCATGTGGTGAGGAAAGATCTAGGCACATATATCCAGTTGGATGTGAGTGAGAATGAGTTATTATTGTTGACATCACCCTTGAGGTGAGTGCGTTGGGAGGCGAAACTATAAGCCCCTATCTTTCTATGTCCGGTTGAAACTTTTTGCTCATGGGTATGATGTGAGTGTTAGCAATCATAGAAGACTAAATGATGGTTGAGTATTTGGACTTGCCAAAAGGCTCCAACATGAGACCTTTCCTGAAAGTATGATGAATTGTAGTTGCAAAATTGACTAAGAACATAGTTTGTTGGTTTTCAATAAGGTTTATGCTTTATACTTCTATGTTGTGATGAATTGTTACTTGTTCATGAGAAGTTATATGATCAAGTTGGATAATAAAAGTTATATGAATAAGTTCTATGATAAAGTTTGTTGCTGCTATGATAATAAGCATGATGCTACTATGTGTGTATTTTGTTTTTATCGACACCTCTCTCTCAAACCATGTGGACATTCTTTTCAATATCGGCTTTCGCTTGAGGACAAGCGAGGTCTAAGCTTGGGGGAGTTGATACATCCATTTTGCATCATGATTTCCTACTATTATTTATAATGTGTTTATGCATAATAATGCTTTAGGGAGTGATTCTAATGCCTTTTGTCTCATAATATGCAAGGTTTACACAAAGAGGGAGAATACCAACAGCTGGAATTCTGGACCTGAAAAAGCACATCAGAGATACCGATTCTGCACATCTCCAAATAAGCTGAAACTTCATGGAGAATTATTTTGGAATATATAAAAAATATTGGAGCAAATAACTACCGGAGGGGGGCCACCTGGTGAGCACAAGACACCAGGGCGCGCCAGCCCCCCCCCCGGCGCACCCTGGTGGGTTGTGCTCAGCACGGCCCACCTCCGGTGCCCATCTTCTGGTATTTAAGCTCTTTTGACCTAGAAAAAAAATAGAGAGAGGACTTTCGGGACAGAGCGCTGCCGTCTTGAGGCCGAACTTGGGCAGGAGCACTTTTGCCCTCTGGCGGAGCGATTTCGGCGGGGGAACTTCCCTCCCGCAGGGGGACATCGAAGCCATCGTCATCACCAACACACCTCTCATCTTTGGGAGGCCAATCTTCATCAACATCTTCAATAGCACCATCTCCTCTGAAACCCTAGTTCATATCTTGTGTTCAATCTTTGTACCGGAACCTCAGATTGGTACCTGGGGGTGACTAGTAGTGTTGATTACATCTTGTAGTTGATTACTATATGGTTTACTTGGTGGAAGATTATATGTTCAAATCCATTATGCTATTCAATACCCCTCTGATCTTGAGCATGAATATTATTTGTGAGTAGTTACCTTTGTTCTTGAGGTCACGGGAGAAGTCATGTTGCAAGTAATCATGTGAATTTGATATGTGTTCGATATTTTGATGATATATATGTTGTGATTCCCTTAGTGGTGTCATGTGAACCTTGACTACATGACACTTCACCATCCTTGGGCCTAAGGGAATTCATTGTGGAGTAGTTATTATATGATGGGTTGCTAGAGTGACAGAAGCTTAAACCCTAGTTTATGCGCTACTTCGTAAGGGGCTGATTTGGATCCAAACGTTTAATGCTATGGTTAGATTTTATCTTAATACTTTTCTCGTAGTTGCGGATGCTTGCGAGGGGGTTAATCATAAGTGGGAGGTTTGTTCAAGCAAGAACAGTACCCAAGCACCGGTCCACCCACATATCAAATTATCAAAGTAGCGAACGCAAATCAAACCAACATGATAAAAGTGACTAGATGAAATTCCCGTGTACCCTCAAGAACACTTTGCCTATTATAAGGGACTGTTATGGCCTTTCCTTTGCCACAAAAGGATTGGGCTACCTTGCTGCACTTTATTTACCATTACTGTTACTTGCTTGTTACCAATTATATTGCTATCAAACTATATGTTACCTCCAATTTCAGTGCTTGCAGAAACTACCTTGTTGAAACCCGCTTGTCATTTCCTTCTGCTCCTCGTTGGGTTCGACACTCTTACTTATCGAAAGGACTACGATTGACCCCCTATACTTGTGGGTCATCAAGTATATAGGTGAAATTAGGGTTGATTCATATGTATCATTGGTGTTGTTCTAGTACGAACTCTAGGGCTGTTTGTGACACTTATAGGAATAACCCAAAAGATTGATTTGAAAGAATAACTTTGAGGTGGTTCTACTACCTACACCAATTTCATCTTATTGTTCTCCGCTAGATAGGAACTTTGGAGTGATTCTTTCTTGCACGTTGAGGGATGATCATATGATTCAACTATGTTATCATTCTTGGGAGATTGCACTAGTGAAAGTATGAACCCTAGGCCTTATTTCAAAGCATTGATATATCGTTTTGCTCGCTGTTTTACACTTGTTACCTTGTTGTTTTTATATTTTCAGATTACAAAAACCTATATCTACCATCCATATTGCACTTGTATCACCATCTCTTTGCCGAACTAGTGCACCTATACAATTTGCCATTGCATTGGGTGTGTTGGGGACACAAGAGATTTCTTGTATTTGATTGCAGGATTGTTTGAGAGAGACCATCTTCAGCCTACACCTCCCACGGATTGATAAACCTTAGGTCATCCACTTGAGGGAAAATTGCTGCTGTCCTACAAAACTCTGCGCTTGGAGGCCCAACAAAGTCTACAAGAATAAAGTTGCGTAGTAGACATCAAGCCGTTTTCTAGCGCCGTTGCCGGGGAGGTGAGTGATTCAAGGTATATCTTTAGATCTTGCATTAAATCTTTTAGTTTCATGTTTTTCACTAGTTTGGTTTTACAAAACAAACTAAAAAAATGGAGTTGAGGTTGCCTCAATTGCTTCGTCTTTTTAATGTCTTTCGTGAAAATGATGGTTCGGAAAATTGTGCTCAATTGGTAGAGGAAGAGTTTATGAAAATACTTAATGAGAATTCCTTGAATGATGAGCATGATTGCAATGTTGCTAGTATGAATTCTCTGAATATCCATGATGTTAATGATATGCAAAGCCACAAGCTTGGGGATGCTATGTTTGATGAAGCTAATATTTTTAGTCCCCCAAGTTTTGATGAGCAAATTTATTATGATGATGGCATGCCTCCTATCTATGATGATTATGATGATGACATGTATGCTATAAAGAGTGATAGTAACCATGAAACTTGTCATCATGATTTTAATATTGAATGTGGTTATGTCAATCAAGTGTCTCATGATAGTTATCTTGTTGAGTTTGCCTCCACTACAATGATGAGAAGAAAATTGCTTATGTGGAGAGTAATAAATTTTCTATGCTTGTAGATCATGAAAAGGATTCTTTATGTGATAGTTATATTGTTGAATTCCTTCATGATGCTACTGAAAATTATTATGAGGAAGGAACATATGCTTGTAGGAATTGCAATAATATCAAGTTTCCTCCCTATGTGTTCAAAGTTTTGAAGTAATGCTTGTTTTTCCTTCCTATGCTAGTTGATTCTTGCTCCCATGAATTGTTTGCTCACAAAATCCCGATGCATAGGAATTGGGTTAGACTTAAATGTGCTTGTCATGAGATTCATGATGCTCTCTTGCATATTTCAATTACTACTTTTTATGTGAGTATCATTGAAATCATCATGCCTAGCTAAAAGGCTTTAAAGAAAAGTGCTTGTTTGGAGACAACCCAACACGTTTCCTTTCTGTTTTTGTGTGTTCACATGATTAAGCTACTGTAGTAATCATGTTTTGTTTCTTTTATTTCAATAATGTGCCAAGTAAAGCCTTTGGGATAGTATAGATACTTGTTGATTTGATTCGGTGCAAAAACAGAAACTTTTGCCCCCAGTAAAGAATTTCTCTGATTTTACTGGAGTGTGTAAAAATTCTGAATTTTTACACAGTATTTATATGCAAATTCTATAAGTTGTCCTAATTTTTTTGAATTTTTAGAGACAGGGAAGTATGGTTATACTACAGATCTTCACAGACTTTTCTGTTTTTGACAGATTCTGTTTTGCATGCATAGTTTGCTTGTTTTAATGTTCCCATAGCTTATATTCAGTGATATAAATTATGTGAATGGTATAGTATAGTAGGTATTATGTGAGAACAATTATGAATCGTGTCTTGACAGTACCTAAGTGAATGATCTTTATTTATTATACTAACCCATCTCATGAAGTTCCGTTAAGTTTTGTGTGATTGAAGTTTTCAAGTTTTGGGTGAGACACCGATATGAGGAGAATAAGGAGTGACAAGAACCTAAGCTTGGGGATGCCCAAGGCACCCCCAAGGTAATATATAAGGAAGACTCAAGCGCCTAAGCTTGGGGATGCCCTGGAAGGCATCCCCTCTTTCGTCTTCAACACTATCGGTATATCTTAGTTAGAGCTATATTTTTATTCGTCACATAATAAGTGTTTTGCTTGGAGCGTAATTTTATTCTGTTAGTATTTGCTTGATTTTATTTATAATCTTGTTTTTCAATAAAAAATTCCAAGAATTGCCTTTAGGATGCTTGAATTGCATGTTTGATGTGTGCTGTGTAAAAACAGAAACTTTTTCTGTAGTGTTTGAATTTTCATATTTTACTGGAACGTGGAAAGTTTCTAAAATTTCTACACAGTATTTTCATATAAAATATTTATCATTTCCTAAATTTTCATAATTTTAAGAGATACATAAGTGCATTTTGTAAATTAATTTGTACAGACTATCCTGTTTAGACAGATTGCTGTCATAGTTTTGTTATCTACTTCTCCTATGGTTTTCATGACTTATATTGGTACATATATGTTGTGGAAATGATAGTAAACATTAGATAATGTTTAGAAATTGTTATGCAACTTGTCTTGGCAGTACATAAAGAGTTTATTTATTCTTATGTACAGTAACCTTTCTCACGAGTTCTTTTCAAGTTTTGTGTGGATGAAGTTTTTGAGAATAGGTGAAACCGGGATATGAGAGGATTGAAAGAGATACAAAAGCTCAAGCTTGGGGATGACCAAGGCACCCCAAGTAAATATTTAAATAAGTCTCAAACATCTAAGCTTGGGGATGCTATGCATCCCACCTCTCTTCGTCAACTATCGGTTAGCCTATGTTGAGCCTAAATTTTTATTCGATCACATGATATGTGCTATTCTTGGAGTGCTATTTTTGTTTAGTGTGTTGTTTGAATAAAATACTCAGATATGAAAATCTTTATTGAGAGAGAGTTCTCACATAGCTACTTAATTGTTTGACTACTCATTGATCTTCACTTATATCTTTTGAGAGTAGTTTGATGTTTACTCTTGTGCTTCACTTATATCCTAAGAGTAAATTGTGAATGAATGAAATATCATAAATCTGAAATTATCAATGTGCTATATTCTTAGTAGCAAGTTCACATTTGGTTTAGAAATAAAAATCTATTGAAGTTTAACAATCATTGTATTGGTCATATGAGCAATTCAACAATGATCAGTATAAGAAAGAGAACTTTCACATACAAATATATTATCTTGGGCATCTTTTATGATTGTGAATACCCATTAATTATTTTCAAACTTGATCAAATAGTTTAAGTTGGACAAGGAAGACAACATAATGGTTATGTTTGGGTATATTTGCATAGAAGTTATATTGTTATGGATCCTCTAACATGTAGTGCTTGTTTAGAACCTTTTGCTAGCCAAAACTTCGTACTAAGTAGAAATACTACTTGTGCATCCAAATCCATGAGCCAAGTTTCTTCCATGAGAGTCCACCATACCTACCTATATATGGTATTTCACTGTCATTCCAAGTAAATTTGCATGTGCCACCTCTAGTACCTTCAAATAAACATCTGTTTTGTGTGCTCGTACTGCTCATGGAGCGACGGGGCGGTCATTATCTTCCATGCCAACCAAATTATTCTCAAGATGAGTGTTTATTCACTTGTCATTGCATGAGAGAGGCTGGTAAAAAGGATGCCCAGTCCTGCATAATACAAAAATAAATAAACAACCCCCCCCCCCCCTAGAAAGTTGATTGTTTGGAGGGCAACCGTGCATTCGGCCAGCCATGGAATGTGTTTGAATGGTGGAGGGGGGGGTAAAATTTCAATTCTGTTTGGGAACCGCCAATAATGTGGTTAGCATCGAAGATATTGAAAACTCTGTTGTGACGTTGACAGGAAAAGCACACCACTCAAAATTACATATGCATCTCTGTTTTAAAGAATGAGCTCTGGCACCTATGCAAATCTCTGCTTCCCTCTGCGAAGGGACAATATATTTACTTTCATGCTATTATCCTATTCATGTTAAGTCAACTTCTTATTCCAACCTCAGTCTATTAGTTGGCAAGCATCATGTGGTGGGGAAAGATCCAAACATATATATCCAGTCAAATATATTTGATCATGATTCATTATTGTTGACAATTATCTTCATGATAAGTATGTTGGGAGGCGAAACATTAAAGCACCTATCTTTCTATGTGTTCAATGGATGTTGTTTGTTCTAAAAATATGCCTTGAGTATTAGCAATCATAAAAGACTATATGATAATTGAGTATGTGGAGCTCTTACTAGACTTGATGATGCATTGAAATTTTTTGGTGACCAAGAACATAGATTGTTAAGTTTCAAGTAAATGAATTGTTTGAACCATGACATGTGAAATGATTGCTACTCTATCATGATGATTTTTATGAGAAAAAGTTGCTGGTTATGATGCTAGAAAAGTGACTGAAATTATCAGTGATCACACTTATATATTATGCTAGCATTCACACTTCATAAATTATTTCTTTTATCATTTACCTACTCGAGGAAGAGCAGGAATTAAGCTTGGGGATGCTGATACGTCTCCAACGTATCGATAATTTATAAAGTATTTATGCCATGATTGCCTATGTTTATAATACTTTTATATGGTTTTGATGCACTTTATATGATTTATTTAGAACTAACCCAGACTGACGCTGTTTTCAGCAGAATTACCGTGGTGTTGTTTTTGTGCAGAAAATGAAAGTTCTCGGAATCGCTCAAAACTTTTTTATGATTTTTTCTAGAGAAAATAAGAAATACTGGAGCGAAGAACCACCGGAGGGGAGCCACCCGTGGGGCACAAGCCATCAGGGCGCGACACCCCTAGGTCGCGTCCTGATATGTGGTGGGGCCCACATGGCTCCGTTGCACGTGATTCCAATGCTGAAAAATCCTATAAATCCTAGGAACCCCAGAAATAAACAGAGACTCTTCGTTCCGCCGCCGCACCTCTCTGTATCGACGAAAAACCAATCTGGAGACATTCCAGTACCCTGCCGGAGAGGGAAAACAATCACCGGTGGCCATCTTCATCATCCCGGCGGAGGACATGATGAGGAGGGAGTAGTTAACCCTCGGGGCTGAGGGTATGTACCAGTAGCTATGTGTCCAATCTCTCTCTCGTGTTATTGAGATGGCACGACCTTGATGTATCACGGGCTTTGTTAATATAGTCGGATCATATGATGTTATACCCTTGCTACCTTGTTGTGATGAATTGAATCTTTACCTATGAGATCTCGTTATGTTGAATTGAATATTTTGGTTTGAAAACACTTGATGTACATCTTGCGTGGGATACCCGTAGTGACATTGGAGTATTCTATTAATTCACTTGATATATGTTGAGCATCAACTTGCGGATTCCGGTGACCTTGGGGATCTATGCATAGGGGTTGATTGCACGTTCTCATACCACGTTCTCCGATAGAAATCTTGGGATGCTCCTTGAAGTTCTTTGTGTTGGATTGAATATGATAGATCTGAAATTGTTTGATGCATGTCGCATAATTTACCCACGGATACTTGAGGTGACATTGGAGTATCTGGGTGACATTAGGGTTGATTGATATGTATCATTGGTGTTCTTCTAGTACGAACTCTAGGGTTGTTTGTGACACTTATAGGAATAGCCCAAAAGATTGATCGGGAAGAATAACTTTGAGGTGGTTCTACTACCTACACCAATTTCATCTTATCGTTCTCCGCTAGATAGGAACTTTGGAGTGATTCTATGTTGCACGTTGAGGGATGATCATATGATTCAACTGTGTTAGCATTGTTGGGAGATTGCACTTGTGAAAGTATAAACCCTAGGCCTTATTTCCAAGCATTGATATATCGTTTTGCTCGCTGTTTTATGATAATCCCCAAGGGCAAGGAATCATCGTAGCAATTTCCAAAGATGGAAGTGATAAGTATGGAGTGTCGAACCCACAAGGAGCTAAAGGTAAGATCAATATTCTCTCAAGTCCTATCTGCCACTGATACGACTCTACGTACGCCGAACGTTTGCTTCCAACTAGAAACGAGAAATAAAACTACGTTGTGGGTATGAAGAGAATAGCTTTGCATGATATCGGAGAACTAAAATATAAAAATAGGTGCTGTTATCATAAAGTTAGAATATATTACAATATATTACAAATAGCGAGTGTGGAATAATGATGGGTCGGTGTGCAGAATTGTCCTAGGCAATTGTTAACAAGATCGGTAATCTAAGGTAAAACCCAACCATAGCATTAAAGCATCAAGTCCCCTTTATCCCATACGCAACAACCCCCTTACTCGGGTTTAAGCTTCTGTCACTCTAGCAACCCACTATAAGCGAATCATGAACGTATTGCAACACCCTACAGCGGGAATCCTTCACGTGTGCGCTGCATGGAAGGCACCATAGGACAGCACCAAAATAAACATACAACTCAAACCAATCTAGATCATCAATCAACCTATAAGACAAAAGAAATCTACTCAAAACATCATAGGATGGCAACACATCATTGGATCATAATATGTGGCATAAAGCACCATGTTCAAGTAGGGGATTACAGCGGGATGCGGGAGAGAGGACCGCTGAAAAGATATGAGGACGGTGATGAAGAAGGTGATGTTGATGAAGACGATCACCACGGCGATGGTTCCCCCGATGGCACTCCGGCGCCACCGAGAGAGAGGGAGAGAGGGTCTCCCCCTTGTGCTTCCTCCTCCATGGCCTCCCCCTAGGTGGGGAGAGGTTCTCCCTCTGGTCCTTGGCCTCCATGGTGATGATGGCCCCTCCGTCTTCCTCTTCCATGGTCTCCGGTGATGGTGACCCCCTCAGGCAGGGTGACGGAGAGGGCCAAGATTGATTTTTCGTGGCTACAGAGACTTTCGGCGGCGGAACTTCTGATCTAGGTTTCTTTTTGGAGGTTTCTCGATTTATAGGAGTACTTGGCGTTGGAATCAAGTCAGGGGGACTCCCAAGGGGCCCACAAGCCAGGGGGGCATGCCCTAGGGGGGGCGCCCCCTAGGCTTGTGGCTGCCTCGGGACTCCTCTCCGGTATCTTTTTGCTCCATTATTTTTTATATTTTCCAAAAATATTCTCCGTAAATTTTCAGCCCATTCCGAGAACTTTTATTTCTGCACAAAAACAACACCACGGTAGTTCTGCTGAAAACAACGTCAGTCCGGGTTAGTTCTAATCAAATCATACCAAAATCATATAAAATTATTGTAAACATGGCATGAATACTTCATAAATTATAGATACGTTGGAGACGTATCAGCATCCCCAAGCTTAATTCCTGCTCTTCCTCGAGTAGGTAAATGATAAAAGAAATAATTTATGAAGTGTGAATGCTAGCAAGTGCACAAGTTTGATCAATGATAATTCCAATCACTTTTTCTAGCATCAATATAAACCATAAACAGTAGCTCATCTCATAAAACTTCTCATGATCAAGTAACAAGCTATTCACATGTTAAAGTATAGACCAAAAAGTTTCTTGAAAACTAACAAACCATATTCCTAGTCATCGAACAATTGCAATTCATCTTATTTTCAGGAAGGGTCTATGTAAGAGCTTTGATTTAGCAAATTCCACATACTCAACTATCATATAGTCTTCCATGATTATTGACACTCAGAGCATATTTTTAGAACAAATAGCATCCATCGAACACAGAGAAAGATAGGGGCTAAATGTTTTCGCCTCCCAACTTATTTATCATATAGATAATTGTCAACAATAATAATTCATGATCAAATATATTTGTATGGATATATATGTCTAGATCATTCCCCAACACATGACGCTTGTCAAGAGAAAAAGGCGAAATATAGGAAGTGGTGAAGATCACCATGACTCTTGCATAAAGGTAAGTACTAGAAAGTAAAAGATAGGCCCTTCGCAGAGGGAAGCAGAGGTTGTCATGCGCTTTTTGTTTTTGGATGTGCAAACCCTTAATGCAAAGGAATGTCACGTTGTATTGCCCTTTGTGATAGCAACCTTTATTATGCAGTCCGTCGCTTTTATTTCTTTACCATCACAAGTTCGTACAACGCTTACTTTCCCTTACAATAAAAGATCATACATATTTAGGAGCAATTTTTATTGCTTTTTGCACCGATGACAACTTACTTGAAGGATCTTACTCAATCCATAGGTAGGTATAGTGGACTCTCATGGAAAAACCAGTTTAAGGGTGTTTGGATGTACAAGTAGTATTTCTACTTGGTGCGGAAGTTTTGGCTAGTATGAGGTGGAAGCAAGCACCACATGTTGGAGGATCCATAACAATATAACTTCTATACAAATATACCCAAACATAACTCATTAAGTTGTCTTCCTTGTCCAATTTCAACTAATTTGCTCGAGTTTGAAAATAATTAATGTGCTCACAATCATAAAAGATGTCCAAGATAGTATATTTATATGTGGAATCTCTCTTCCTTCAATATTCTTTCATGAATTGTTCAAGTGACCAATGCGGTGTTTGCTAACTTTCAATAAATTTTACCACCTATACTTATTATGTGTGAAGTCATTACTCCCCATGGGATAAGTATATGAAGCATATTTAATTTCAGATTTATGATATTCAATTAATTCAACCATTTACTCATAGGATATAAGTGAAGCACGAGAGTGAATGACAAACTACTCCAAAAAGATATAAGTGAAGATCAATGCGTAGTCAATTAGTTAAATAGCCATGTGAGGACTCTCTCTCTCTCTTATTCAAAATTTCAGATCCAATGCTTTTATTGAAACAGCAAAACAAAATAAAAATAGCACTCCAAGAATAGCATGCATCATATGAATGAATAAAAATTTAGGCCCAACATAGGCTAACCGATAATTGTTGATGAAGAGAGATGGGAAGCGTAGCATCCCCAATCTTAGATGCTTGAGACTTCTTGAAATATTTACTTGGGGTGCCTTGGGCATCCCCAAGCTTGAGATTTTGTATCTCATTCAATCCTCTCATATCATGGTTTCACCTATTCTCAAAAACTTCATCCACACAAAACTCGAAAAGAACTCATGAGATAGGTTAGTACACATAAGAATAAATCAACACTTCATGTACTGCCAAGACAAGTTGCACAATAATTTTCAAACATCATATACTGTTTACTATCGTTTCCACAATTTATATTTACCAATATAGGCTATGGAAACTAGAGGATAAGTAGATAACAAAACTATGACAGCAATCTGTCCAAACAGAACAGTCTGTAGCAATTTATGAAAATAGTGTACTTACGTAACTCAAAAAATTATGAAAATTTAGGACATGCTAAATAATTTATATGAAAATACTTTGTAAAATTTTCAGAATCTTTCCATGTTCCAGTAAAATATAAATTTTCAAACACTACAGCAAAAGTTTCTGTTTTTTACACAGCACACATCAAACATGCAATGCAAGCATCCTAAGGCAATTCTTGGAACTTTTTATTGAAAAACCAGATTATTAATAACACCTAATAGAAAATAACAAAATATAATGACGATCCAAGCAAAGCACATATTATGTGACGAATAAAAATATAGCTCCAAGTGAGGTTACCGATAATGTTGAAGACGAAAGAGGGGATGCCTTCCGGGGCATCCCCAAGCTTAGTTGCTTGGATCTTCCTTGAATATTACCTTGGGGTGCCTTGGGCATCCCCAAGCTTAGGATCTTGCCACTCCTTATTCTCCTCATATCGATATCTCACCCAAAACTTGAAAACTTCAATCACACAAAACTTAAGGGAACTTCGTGAGATGGGTTAGTATGATAAAGAGCAAACCATCCACTTAGGTACTGTAAAATACAAGATCCATAATTGTTCTCGCATAATGTCTACTGTAACTTATCATTTCCACAATTTATATCACTTAATATAGGCCATGGAAATGCTAAAACAAGCAAACTATGCAAACAAGGCAGATTCTGTCAAAAACAGAACAGTCTGTAATGATCTGAACAATGACCATACTTCTGCAGCCCCAAAAATTCTAAAAAATTAGGAAAACCTAGAAATTTGTATATCAATCATGTGTAAAAAATTTAGAAGCTTTTGACTCTCTGGTGAATTTACAAAAATTCTGGACTGGGCACCAAAGTTTCTGTTTTTGCACAGAATCAAGTCAACTATCAACCACACTATCCCAAAGGCATTACTTGGCACTTTATTGAAAGAAAACATATAAAAAATGATTACTACAGTAGCATAATCATGATAACGCGCAAAAACAGTAGGGGTAAATATTGGGTTGTCTCCCAACAAGCGCTTTTCTTTAATGCCTTTCTAGCTAGGCATGACATTTTAATGATACACTTCCAAGGCCACTTCCGATGGTAATTTTATTCATACTCTAAAAGATATAAGTGAAGTTCATAGAGAATTCTACAATTAATAAAGATTAACCAATACCCAAGCTCAAAATATATAAGTGAAGCACACGAAGCATTCTATAAAGCCATACTCAAAAGATTTAAGTGAAGCACAAAGAGCATTCTACAAAGCCATACTCAAAAGATTTAAGTGAAGCACAAAGAGCATTCTACAAAGCCATGAAGGACTATCTCATACTAGAAGGGTGCATAAAAGGAAAATAAAAACACTAACGACGCATATCATGTGAACAAAACAAACACCGAGATATACCGATAATTGTTGAAGAATAAAGATGGGATGCCTTCCGGGGCATCCCCAAGCTTAGATGCTTGAGTCTCCTTGAAATATTTACTTGGGGTGCCTTGGGCATCCCCAAGCTTGAACTCTTGTCTCTCTGTATTCTTCTTATATCGATACATCCTCGATCTTTGAACACTTCATTCACACAAAACTTAACAAAACCCTCGTGAGATCCGTTAGTATAATAAGGCAAAATACTACTTTAAGTACTGTTGTGAACTCATTCCAAATTCATATTGGCATTATATCTACTGTATTCCAACTTCACCATGGCTCATACCCCCCGATACAACCCATAGATTCATCAAAATAAGTGAACAACACATAGAAAACAGAATCTGTCAAAAACAGGACAGTCTGTAGCAATCTGGAAACTTCGTATACTTCTGTAACTCAACAAATTCTGAAAATTTAGGAAAAATTAACCAATTTGTATAGAAGTACTGTGTAAAAATTTCAGAAACTTTTGACGTTCCAGTAAGAAATGTAAATTTATGCACTACAGTCAAAGTTTCTGTTTTTGCACCGCACAAAGCAAACAACCAATCTAATCATCCTAAAAGCAAATCTTGGCACATTTTTTTTATATTACAATGGATATATACAAGGGGATAATTATTTTTGAGAAGCTTCCATGAAAAATTCTACATTGTTTCCATGAGCATGAACACAAGTGTTCAAGGTCGACCCTCACTTCTCCAATCCACAACCTTCCAATCACTTCTCTTTTTGAAAAACTTCTTAGGCATAAGAGGCAAGTAATTCTTTTTGTATTTTTCATTATTTAATTTTTTTGTATGTTTCACCCACAACTAAATAAAGCAAAAAGGGAAAATAAAATATACTTAGTGAAGAAAGCAAACAAGCACACACGAGAATATCAACCCCACGCTATTGCTCCCCGGCAACGGCGCCAGAAAAGAGCTTGATAATCCCCAAGTGCAAGGAATCATCGTAGCAATTTCCAAAGGTGGAAGTGATAAGTATGGAGTGTCGAACCCACAAGGCGCTAAAGGTAAGATCAATATTCTCTTAAGTCCTATCTGCCACTGATACGACTCTACGTACGCCGAACGTTTGCTTCCAACTAGAAACGAGAAATAAAACTACGTTGTGGGTATGAAGAGAATAGCTTTGCATGATATCGGAGAACTAAAATATAAAAATAGGTGCTGTTATCATAAAGTTAGAATATATTACAATATATTACAAATAGCGAGTGTGGAATAATGATGGGTCGGTGTGCGGAATTGTCCAAGGCAATTGTTAACAAGATCGGTAATCATTATTGCAATTTTATATGAGGGAGAGGCATAAGCTAACATACTTTCTCTACTTGGATCATATGCACTTATGATTGGAACTCTAGCAAGCATCCGCAACTACTAAAGATCATTAAGGTAAAACCCAACCATAGCATTAAAGCATCAAGTCCCCTTTATCCCATACGCAACAACCCCCTTACTCGGGTTTAAGCTTCTGCCACTCTAGCAACCCACTATAAGCGAATCATGAACATATTCCAACACCCTACAGCGGGAATCCTTCACGTGTGCGATGCACAGAAGGCGCCATAGGACAGCACCAAAATAAACATACAACTCAAACCAATCTAGATCATCAATCAACCCATAAGACAAAAGAAATCTACTCAAAACATCATAGGATGGCAACACATCATTGGATCATAATATGTGGCATAAAGCACCATGTTCAAGTAGGGGATTACAGCGGGATGCGGGAGAGTGGACCGCTGAAAAGATATGAGGACGGTGATGAAGAAGGTGATGTTGATGAAGACGATCACCGCGGCGATGGTTCCCCCGATGGCACTCCGGCGCCACCGAGAGAGAGGGAGAGAGGGTCTCCCCCTTGTGCTTCCTCCTCCATGGCCTCCCCTAGGTGGGGAGAGGTTCTCCCTCTGGTCCTTGGCCTCCATGGTGATGATGGCCCCTCCGTCTTCCTCCTCCATGGTCTCCGGTGATGGTGACCCCCTCCGGCAGGGTGCCGGAGAGGGCCAAGATTGATTTTTCGTGGCTACAGAGACTTTCGGCGGCGGAACTTCTGATCTAGGTTTCTTTTTGGAGGTTTCTCGATTTATAGGAGTACTTGGCATTGGAATCAAGTCAGGGGGACTCCCGAGGGGCTCACAAGCCAGGGGGCGTGCCCCCTAGGCTTGTGGCTGCCTCGAGACTCCTCTCCGGTATGTTTTTGCTCCAGTATTTTTTATATTTTCCAAAAATATTCTCCGTAAATTTTCAGCCCATTCCGAGAACTTTTATTTCTGCACAAAAACAACACCACGGTAGTCCTGCTGAAAACAGCGTCAGTCCGGGTTAGTTCTAATCAAATCATACCAAAATCATATAAAATTATTGTAAACATGGCATGAATACTTCATAAATTATAGATACGTTGGAGACGTATCATTTTACACTTGTTACCTTGCTGTTTTTATATTTTCAGATTACAAAAACCTATATCTACCATCCATATTGCACTTGTATCACCATCTCTTCGCCGAACTAGTGCACCTATACAATTTGCCATTGTATTGGGTGTGTTGGGGACACAAGATATTTCTTGTATTTGATTGCAGGGTTGTTTGAGAGAGACCATCTTCATCCTACACCTCCCATGGATTGATAAACCTTAGGTCATCCACTTGAGGGAAAATTGCTACTGTCCTACAAAACTCTGTGCTTGGAGGCTAACAAAGTCTACAAGAATAAAGTTGCGTAGTAGACATCAACCGTGCGTCTTCCATGAAACATAATCTAAGTCCGACAACTCGGGGATCATTCTAACGCACCTCTGGACAAGGGCATTAGAGATGTCCACATCTCGGAGATTGTGCTGAAAAGCTACCAAGACCTCCATGTCGTAGCAATCTGGGATTTTGTCTTTGACGTAGAGGAATATCATCTAGAATTGGTGAACTATCTCGCCAGGTTGCTGCTTAACGTAGATTAGATCCGAGACATTGGTTTGTCTCGAATTACTTGGGCTGTACTCAATATGGGGGTGGGTGGAATTAGAAATTTAACCCCGACTTGGTGTAGGCTTGATGATCCGAGGTGCTCCTGCAGAGATCGTTGGGTAGAGGCCGCATCGGCCGAACTAACTTTCTGGTCTGAAATCCAGGCTTCTTCTGGTTGGCCGAGCTCGTCGTCCTCTATCGAGTGCGTGCTGATCCTTGGTTCGCGTGCGCCTGAAGATCCTCGATCGGGTTGGGAGAGTGGGAGAGAGACCCGATTATGGGATCATGGTCGTCAGGACCCAACTCTTAACCCGGGGACTTGGGTTTCCGGCATAAGAGATACGCCGACTTGGGTATGAACGTTGATCGATACCTCACTACAAGGATCCGGGTCTATTGCAACAAAATCGTTTGTTGCAATACATGCCGATTTGTGGTGGTAAGTACCTATTGCCACGAAACGACATTCGTTGGCAGCCGTTGCAACTGGACGCATGGTAATAGGTTATTGCCACGGAAAAGCAATCGTGGCAATAAAGTGTGCTATTGCAACATCCATGTGGGAAGTTGCCACATGTTCCTTTGTGACCACACAACGGTACCTGCATGGGCCATCAATGTTGGTGCTAAAATAGGCAGATCTTGGGTATGGGGTCCCAAGCTGGTAGACAGGAGACAATGGGGACAATGTTGTATTGAGGTTCGGGCCCTCTCAAAGAGGTAAAACCCTATGTCCTTCTTCGATTGTATTGACTAGCAAACATGCTCGTGCTTTGCAACGGTAGAAAATATCGTCTCTCATACACACACTCGAGGACATCAGCAAATCCCTTGAAATCTTTCACGATGTTGTACGAGAAACAACATGATATGTGGTGTAGCGCAAAAACATAAATATCGGATAATTTTGAAGTGTATTGAAGGTGTGTGTGGTTTACATAATACTCGTATCAGCAGGTTAGCGTACATAATCGTATATGGGTTGGCTATTGTGCGCTAGATGAAATGAAGAGGATGATTATGTGCCTGTTGTAACCTTTAGCATATGTTAGCTGGTAGGAACAAACATAACCTATGATGCCAATAATAGCTTTTATGAGAGGTTCAGGCTATCCAAAGTAAATTTAAATGGGTAGGAAACCTATAGGCATTTTCAAAATACCCATAAAAAGTTTTAATTAAGGGTGCCTCCTAAACATAATTTTAGGAATGATTAACATGTAAGATAGTAACATATTTAAAATATACACATTTTTCCGAACGATTTTCATATTTAGCATGTTACATTTAGAGTTAAGGTTTGGAAGATATGAATATTATAAAAAGTAGTTGAGGCGGCTCTATCCTACGCCACCAAAAATTCTGAGGGAAAAGTGAGAAAATGGGGTTGAAGTTGGGATCGAACTCGGGTCTTCACGATGGAAGACTGATGCTCTAGCCACTGGGATAGCAGGGCACTTGTGAATACTAAGGGGATAGATTTATTTGAACCATCGTGACGACTAGCAATTTAAGAAAAAACGAATCATTTTTACCACTTACCAATGGCATTGGTGGGTAATTCTTCTCAACTTCGCGGGTAAATTCGTGACGGACAAACAGAAGCAGTAGCCACATTATTATTTGGTATAGATTGGATGGGGTACAAAGTACAGGGTGATCTACCTCAAGATGGATGATTGTGTTCTAAACTCGAAGCCTGGTATTCATACCCCTAAAGACTAAACCCCTCAGCTTACATATGCACCAGGGATACCTAGGTTACACATAAGGTCGGTTTGCCATCTAGGGGTAAACTTTCCGACTAATGAAACACCACTTGAGGTTCACGTCATGTCTTCGAAAGTTTCCATCTTGCTCACGATGTGGGCTATAGCTTTGGTAGTCCTTCCTTCAGTGGTCAGCGGGTCATCAGTCCGGCCCATGGACGATAGGTCATCAGGGTTTATGCCCCTTAGTCCAGAACACCGTCATCTGCCACCCCAGATCGTCATCCTTGGTTGCTATCCAACCACCTCATCGTCCGCCCCTTCTTCTTCTAACTTTGCTACCCTGAATCTTCTCCTTGGCCGCCAGCCGACCACCGCCTCCTCTGTCGCCTTCTTCTTCTACTATGTGACACCAGATTCTCCTCATGTGCTCCATCTGTACCTCCTCTGCTTTAGTTTTCTTGGTCCATTTGTTTTGCAGAGTTTGCTAACCAAACTTGTATGTTCCTGTAGATTGATTTGGTCACCAAGAGGCCAGTTTAAGGTGAAAAGAATTCATGCTTTTATCTATCCTACTCATGTGATGATTGAATAATTAATGATATCATTTGCGAATTGGTCTTTTCAATATGTTGTGATGTTGTGTCCTACTCATGTGATGATTGAATAATTCATGATTTTGTTTGTTAATTGAAATGTTGAATATCTGATGATGTGTCCTTCTGACATGTAGATTCAATAATTCAGGATTTTCTCACTCAATTAAATATTGAAATTCATAATTAGTGTTTTAATGTGTGTGCATTGTAGCTCCATCATGTCTGAACTGGACTTAATTTCTTCCATTACCAAGGAGAACAAAAGAGGAAAGAGAAAAATAATTGTATTGACAACAATGTATGTTGAGTAAATTTTTCTTACACTAGCTTATGTTAGTGTGCAGAGGAAACCAAATAGTTTAGGATGCTTTAGTGGTGAGGAGCGTCGGTATGGTCTTAGAAAGTACTTTCTCAAAGAAGTGTACATTGGTTCAGAAGTAACTTGCTATGATGAGTTGCGATTAACTAAAAGAAACTTCCATGATATGTGCACTATGTTGTGTGAGAAATGTGGGTTGACTCATAGCATATATGTGTGAGAATTGTGGTTGGACATGGTCTTAAGATGAGGTTGTTGCGCGTCACTTACAAGCGTTCTTTAGAAACTATCAGTAGGCACTTCTTGGATGTGTTAACAACCATCCTTTCTCTAAGTGGGGAGTTTATCAAACTTCCCGATTCTTCCATCGAACCTCCACATGATGACAAATCAAAGTGGTTTGCAATGCATTGGGAGCACTCACGGGTGTCATGTTGACGCTTCTTTTGTTCCGGCTTGCCAAGGTTGGTATAGGAACATAAAATAAGATATCACCACCACCATGCTAGGTGTTGTTGACTGGAACATGAAATTTCTTTATGTTCTACCTGGTTGGGAGTGATCTCCTTCTATTCCAGAGTATTGTGTGATGAAATGAGAAACGGTCGTCAAGATGCATTTGTTATACCTCAGGGTATGCCTAGTTTTTCTTGGCATTTTGCTTCTTCTTTCTCTATGTTATTGTTAATTAACTTGAGTTGATCAACCATAGGAAATTATTACTTAATGGATGTTGGCTACACCAATGGACCTGGCTTAATAGATAATTCAAATGTACTAGTAACCACTTGAAACAGTGGGTTTCAAGTCAACACCAACCCCCAAACTCCAAAGGAATTGTATAGCTTGCATCATTCTCATGCTAGAAATATTGTGGAGAGAACTTTTGGATTGTGGAAGAAAAAAATGGGCCATCCTAAGAATTCAATCTTTATTTTACATAAAAGGCCCACGCAACAAATGTACATATGGTGTTAAATAACATATGGACAACATGTCATGCTAACTATGAATATAAGTCCTTGCAAATTCGGATTATTAATGCTTCTTGCATATTCCGGAACTTTGCAAGGGATAGGCAGCATATGATGGATGATTTATTGTTGCAAGATGTGGACAATGAGCTAGCATATTTGGAATGTGGATGACCCTAACTTAATTACATATATTCAAGTCACTAATGAATGGGCCGTCTTTAGGCAACAACTATAGGAAGACATGTATGATGAATGCCTTCTTAGGCATGTTGAATTAGAGATGGAGTAACTATGTGCTGGTGGTTTCATTTTGTACAGTGCCAAAGTGATGTTGGTCTCATTTTGTGCAGTACCTAGGTGGTGGTGATCTCATTTTGTGTAGTACCTAGGTGATGGTGGTCGCTTGCTGATTGTCTTTTGTATGATAGCATAGGTGACCATCATGTGCCTTGTCTTTTATTTGTACATGCATCATCAATATATTAATATTTATGATAAATTTGCTAGAAATTTAAAATGTCATGAACCATTTATTTGATCAAACATACTATTTTTCTGCGTGCAAATTTTCTTTTCTTTGTAGCACCATGGGTGAAGTAACTGCACCTCCAAGGAGGAATTACTTCATATGGGATGATGACATGGATGCTGCATTGCTTGACGTGCTTGTTCATCATTACAACATTGGTGACCATTCACAAAATGGATGGAAAGCACATGTGTACACTACATCTATAAAGAATGTGAAGGAGAAGTGTAATAAGGATATCACAATGGACAACATCTTGGGAAGGCCTACGACTTTCGACAAGCAATTTGGAGTCATAAGCAAGATACTTTATCAAAGTTGTTTTGGTGGGATTGGGTTCATCATAAACTATGCATTGATAGTGACGATGTTTGCACTAAATATGTGGAGTTAACTTTTGTATATTTGCATTTTTATTTGTTTTTCCTTATGTAACAATATGGGGAAACAACTATACTCTTTTTATGTGTGTGCATGGTACAGGCTAATAAAGCAAAAGAGAAAGGGATATGTTCTTACAACACCAAAGTAGTGAAGCACTAGGATTCCATATCTACCATATATTCAAAAGATCATGTCAATGGTAAATGTGCCATGACAGGTGTTGAGAATGCTGCAGATCCAGAAGAACTAATTGAATCTCTCCAGAAATTGCACCAAAGAGACAAAGAACATGTGATGCCATTATGTGTACAATTGGAGAAATTAGGACTAATTTTAAGGATGCTTTGAAGACAACCGATCCACTTCCACTACCAAAGGCTACTACTCCTTGTGAAATACTTGATGCACTTTAGTTGATGCCAGATTTGGAAAAAGCAGACATGTTCTGCTCCTATGGGAAGTTGATTCTTAATGAGCATTTGTTTGAAGCTCTAATGGAGCTGACCATGCACATGACAAAGGGTTGGCTGCTATTGTTGCCATGAAGTTATGCAAACAATGCTTTCCTGTTTGTCTTGTTAAACTTGAACCTATCTGGACTATTGTTTTCCTACATTTGAAACTATGTCATGTTGAACTTGAACTTATCAGAACTATTATGTTGTTAAATTTGGAACTATGCCGTGTTGTTGAGAATTTGGAAAACCTATTTAAGGTATGTGTTGTGCTTTATTGATTCAAGAGATTTTTCTTGTTGGTACGTCAACATTATATGATGTCTAGAATATTTGATAGTATTTTTGCAATATACTCGTCCAATTGTATACACACATTGTATGTTTTTTTATGCACATACTAATGTTGAAGTGCAATTTCATAGTTTGCCATCCAAACATTATTTCGTATTGAAACCTCACTGATTCAACAAACACCAAAACAACTGAATTCATATTCATGTCCATTACAGTTTCCTGGGTGTATTCGAATTGAAACCAATTCAATACAGAGGCCTCCGATATAGACATCGAAACATATCATTAGGAATTTCATAAAAATGCATGGACCAAGCCCATTATTCTAACAAACGCCACAACTGATGTCACACTCAAGCTTCCCGCCGATGCGCAACATCGGTTCCTGCAAATGAGCCTTGAATTCGAGTGAGCTAGACTAGGCTCAGTTGAGTTCAAGTTAAAATTAAAGTGAGCTCAAATTGAGTGGAGTTCACTTGTGTTGCAAATATGCCCTAGAGGCAATAATAAATTGGTTATTATCATATTTCCTTGTTCATGATAATTGTCTATTATCCATGCTAGAATTGTATTGATCGGAAACTCAGATACATGTGTGGATATACATAGACAACACCGTGTCCCTAGTGAGCATCTTGATCAAATATGGTTAAGGTTTTCCAACCATGGACATGAGTTGTCATTTGATAATCAGATCACATCATTAGGAGAATGATGTGATGGACAAGACCCACCCGTAAGCTTAGCATTTGATCGTATCACTTAAATTTATTGCTACTACTTTCTTCATGTCAAGTATCTATTCCTAAGACCATGAGATCATGCAACACCCGGATACCGGAGGAATCCCATATATGCTATCAAACGTCACTTCTTAACTGGATGATCATAAAGGTGCTCTAAAGATATTTTCGATAGTGTCTGTTGGGTTGGCATGGATCGAGATTGGGAATTGTCACTCCGTATGATGGAGAGGTATCTCTGGGCCCTCTTGGTCATACAACATCACAAGAAGATTGCAAGCAATGTGGCTAATGAGTTAGTCATGGGATCTTGTATTACGTAACGTGTAAAGAGACTTGTCAGTAACGAGATTGAACTAGGTATGGAGATACCAACGATCGAATCTCGGGCAAGTAATATACCGATGGACAAAAGGAACTTCAAACGAGATTGACTGAATTCTTGACATCGTGGTTTGACCGATAAAGATCTTTGTGGAATAATATGTTGGAACCACTATGGGAATCTAGGTCACGCTATTGGTTATTGGCCGGAGAGGTGTTCCGGTCATGTCTACATGATTCTCGAACCCGTAGGGTCCGCACGCTTCACTTTCGGTGACGCTACAGTATTATTGGGATGTGTATGTTGGTAACCTAATGTTGTTAGGAGTCCCGTATGAGATATCGGACGTGACGGGGAGATCTGGAATGGTCCGGATGTAAAGATTTATATATGGGAAGGTCATATTCGGGTTCCCGAAAGGTTCCGGGTTTGTCCGACAGTGTACTGGGAGTGCCGAGGGGTCTCCGGGGGTCCACTGGGAGGGTCTCACCTTCCCCGCGGGGACCACATGGGCTGAAGAGGGGGCGCACCAGCCCATGGTGGGCTGGGGCGCCACACCCTTCCGAAGGCCCATGAGCCCAGGGTTGGGAGGGGAAACCCTAAGGGGTGCCCCCTTGCCTTGGGGGTCAAGCCTCCCCCTAGGCCGCCGCCCCTCCCTTGGATGAGGATCTAGGGCCGGCACCGCTCCCCCCTTGCCCCTATATATAGTGGGGAGAGGGAGGGTAGCCGCACCCCAAGTCTTGGTGCAGCCCTCCCTCTCTCCCTCCTCCGGTTTCTCCTCCGATCGCATCTCCGGTAGCGCTTGGCGAAGCCCTGCCGGGATAGCACCACCTCCACCACCACCACACCGTCGTGCTGCCAGAGATCCCATCTACTACTCCGCCCTCGCCCGCTGGATCGAGGAGGCGGAGACGTCATCGATCCGCACGTGTGCTGAACCCGAAGGTACCGTCCGTTCGGCGCTAGATCGGACCGGATCGCGATAGGATCGTGAAGAGTATGACTACATCAACCGCGTATATACGCTTCCGCTTAACGGTCTGCAAGGGTACATAGACACACTCACCCTCTCGTTGCTATGCATCTCCATAGATAGATCTTGGGTGTTCGTAGGATTTTTTTTTGTTTTCCATGCTTCGTTCCCCAATAGTGGCATCACGAGCTAGGTCTATGCGTAGATGATATGCACGAGTAGAACAAAAGAGTTGTGGGCATTGATATTCAGATTGCTTACCTAACTTGTCTTCTTTTGATTCAATGGTATTGTGGGATGAAGCGGCCTGGACCAACTTTACTTGTCCTCGCACAAGAGACTGGTTCCACCGACTGACATGCAACTTGTATTGCATAAGGTGGCTGGCGGGTGTCTGTCTCTCCCACTTTAGTTGAATCTAATTTGACAAAGGCGGTCCTTGTAGAAGGTTAAAAGGCAACTTGATTATCACCGTTGTGGATTTGCGTAGGTAAGACAGGGTGTTGCTAGTTTCCCATAGCAACCACGTAAAACTTGCAACAACAAAGTAGAGGACGTCTAACTTGTTTTTGCACGGCATGTTGTGATGTGATATGGCCAAGACGTGATTCGATATATGTTGATGTATGAGATGATCATGTTTTGTATTAGTTATCACGACTTGCATGTCAATGAGAACGACAACAAACAGGAGCCATAGGGTTGTCTTTAATTTATTATATGACCTGCGTGTCAATTATTAAACATCATGTAATTGCTTTACTTTATCGCTATGCGTTAGCAATAGTTGTAGAACCAATAGTTGGAGAGAATACCACATGACGACACAATGATGGAGATCATGATGATGGAGATCATGGTGTCACGTCGGTGATGATGGAGATCATGCCGGTGCTTTGGAGATGGAGATCAAAAGCACAAGATGACCATATCATGTAACTTATTGATTTGCATGTGATGTTTATCCTTTTATGCATCTTATTTTGCTTAGGACGATGGTAGCATTATAAGATGATCCCTTCACTAAATTTCAAGATAAGATATGTTCTCCCCAAGTATGCACCGTTGCAAAAGTTCATCGTTTCAAAGCACCTCGTGATGATCGGGTGTGATAGACTCTTCCTTCACATACAATGGGTGTAAGCCAGCTTTTGCACATGCAGATATACTGGGGTTAAACTTAACGAGCCTAGCATGTGCATACATGACCTCGGAACACGGAAGACCGAAAGGTCAAACATGAGTCATATAGTAGATATGATCAACTTGGAGATGATCACCATTGAAACTACGTCATCTCACGTGATGGCCAGACTTGGGTTGGTGGATTTGGATCATGTAACACTTAGACAACCCGAGGGATGTTGATTTAAGTGGGAGTTCATTAGTAATTTGATTAATTGAACTAGTTATCATGAACATAGTCTAAAGTTGTCTTTGCAAAATATGTTGTAGATCAATGGCTCGCGCAGTAGTTCCCCTGAGTGTTAATGCATTCCTAGAGAAAGCTAAGTTGAAAGATGATGGAAGCAACTATGCGGACTTGGTCCATAATCTGAGGAGTATTTTCACTACCGCACAAAAGGCTTATGTCCTTGATGCACCGCTCGATGCGCCACCCCCTCCAGTGTCGTCTGTGGATATTGTGAACGTTTGGCAGGCACATTCTGATGACTACTCGATAGTTCAGTGCGCCATGTTTTACGGCTTAGAAGTGGGGCTCCAAAGACATTTGGAATGCCACAGAGCATATGAGATGTTCCAGGAGCTGAAATTGGTATTTCAAGCTCACGCCCGCATTGGGAGATATGAGACCTCCGATATATTCTTTGCCTGCAAGATGGAGGAGAATAGCTCTGTCAGTGAGCATATACTCAGAATGTCTGGGTACTACAATCGCTTGAATCAGTTGGGAGTTGAGTTGCCTCCTGAGACGGTTCTTGACAGAGTTCTCCAGTCACTGCCACTTAGCTACAAGAGCTTCATGATGAACTATAACATGCAAGGGATGGATAGGACGATCCCTGAGCTATTCACGATGCTTAAGGTCGCGGAAGTAGAAATCAAGAAGGAGCATCAAGTGTTGATGGTTAAGAAAACCACTAGTTTCAATAAAGGCAAGGAAAAGAAGAGAAACTTCAAGAAGAATGGCAAGCTATTTGCCGCTCCCGTGCAGAAACCCAATGTTGGACCCAAACCTGAGACTGAGTGCTTCTATTGTAAGGGAACTGGCCACTGGAAGCGGAACTGCCCCAAGTACTTGGCAGATAAGAAGGATGGCAACATCAACAAAGGTATATTTGATATACATGTTATTGATGTGTACCTTACTAGGGCTCATAGTAGCGCCTGGGTATTTGATACTGGTTCGGTTGCTAATATTTGTAACTCGAAACAGGAGTTGCGGAATAAACGGAGGCTGGCTAAGGACGAGGTGACGATGCACGTCGGAAATAGTTCCAAGGTTGATGTGATCGCCGTCGGCACACTCACTCTTTGATTACCTCCGGGATTAGTTTTAAACCTAAATAATTGTTATTTGGTGCCTACGTTGAGCATGAGCATTACATCTGGATCTTGTTTATTGCGAAACGGTTATTCATTTAAATCAGAGAATAATGGTTGTTCTATTTATATTAGTAATATCTTTTATGGTCATGCACCCAATGTGAATGGTTTTTTCTTATTGAATCTCGATCGTAGTGATACACATGTTCATAACATTGATGCCAAAAGATGCAAAGGTGATGATGATAGTACCACTTACTTGTGGCACTGCCACTTAGGTCATATTGGTGTAAAGCGCATTAAGAAGATCCATGTTGATGGACTTTTGGAGTCACTTGATTATGAATCATTTGAAAAATGTGAGCCATGCGTCATGGGCAAGATGACGAAAACCCCGTTTTCTAGAACAATGGAGCGGACAAGTGACTTATTGGAAATAATACATACTAATGTATGCAGTCCAATGAGTGTTGAAGCGCACGATGGATATCGTTATTTTCTTACCTTCACTGATGATTTGAGTAGATATGGGTATATTTACTTAATGAAACATAAGTCTAAAATGTTTGAAAAGTTCAAGCAATTTGAGAGTGAAGTTGAGAATCATTGTAACAAGAAGATAAAGTTTCTACGATCTGATCGTGATGGAGAATATCTGAGTTACAAGTTTGGTATGCATTTAAGACAATGTGGAATTGTTTCACCGCTCATGCCACCTGGAACACCACAACGTAATGGTGTGTCTGAACGTTGTAATCATACTCTATTGGATTTGGTGCGTTCTATGATGTCTCTTACCGATTTGCCACTATCATTTTGGGGTTATGGATTAGAGATAGCTGCATTCACTTTAAATAGGGCACCATCTTAATCCGTTGAGACAACATCGTATGAATTATGGTTTGGCAAGAAACACAAGATGTCATTTCCTAAAGTTTGGGGTTGCGACGCTTATGTCAAGAGGCTTTAGCCTGATAAGCTCGAACCCAAAGTGGATAAATGCATCTACATAGGATACCCTAAGGAAACAATTGGGTATACCTTCTATCTCAGATTCGAAGGCAGATTCTTTGTTGCAAAGAATGGATCCTTTCTAGAGAAGGAGTTTCTCCCGAAAGAATTGAGTGGGAGGAAGGTAGAACTTGATGAGGTTATAGAACCTTCACTTCAGTTGGAGAGTACCGCAGCACGGAAAGATGTTCCTGTGATGCCTACACCAGTTGAAGAGGTAGCTAATGATGATGATCATGATTTGGATCAAGTTACTACCGAACCTCGTAGGTCGACAAGGAAGCATACTACCCCTGAGTGGTATAGTAATCATGTCATGGAGGTCATGTTGTTAGATAACGGTGAACCTACGAGCTACGAGGAATCTATGGTAGGCCTAGATTCTGATAAATGGCTAGATGCCATGAAATCCGAGATAGGATCCATGTATGAAAACCAATTATGGAACTTGGAGGACTTACCCGATGATCGCAAGGCCATTCAGAACAAATGGATCTTTAAGAAAAAGATGAACGCTGACGGTAATGTCACCGTCTATAAAGCTCAACTTGTTGCAAAAGGGTTTTCACAAGTTCAAGGAGTTGACTACGATGAGGTTTTCTCACCCGTAGCGATGCGTAAGTTCGTCAGGATTATGTTAGCAATGGCTGCATTTTTCGATTATGAAATATGGCAGATGGATGTCAAAACAATGTTCCTTAACGGTTTCCTTATGGAAGAGTTGTATATGATGCAACCGGAAGGTTTTGTCAATCCTAAAAATGCTGACAAAGTGTGGAAGCTCCAGCAATCCATTTATGGGCTGGTGCAAGCATCTCGGAGTTGGAATATTCGCTTTGATGAGGCGATCAAAGCTTTTGGGTTCATACAAGTTTATGGAGAAGCTTGTGTTTACAAGAAAGTGAGTGGGAGCTCTATAGTGTTTCTGATATTATATGTCGATGGCATATTGTTGATTGGAAACAATATATAACTTTTGGAAAGCGTGAAGGAATATTTTAACAAGAGTTTTTCAATGAAAGACCTTAGAGAGGCTGCTTACATATTAGGCATCAAGATCTATGGACACAGATCAAGACACTTAATAGGACTTTCACAAAGCACATACCTTGATAAGATTTTGAAGAAGTTCAAAATGAATCAGTCTAAAAAGGGGTTCTTGCCTATTTTGCAAGGTGTGAAGTTGAGTAAGACTCAATGCCCAGCAACAACAAAAGATAGAGAAAAGATGAGAATCGTCCCCTATGCCTCAGCCATAGGCTCTATCATGTATGCAATGTTGTGCACAAGACCAGATGTGTGCCTTGCCATAAGTATGGCCAGAAGGTTTCAAAGCGATCCAGGAGTGGAACACTCGACAACTGTCAAAAATATCCTTCAGTACCTCAAGAGGACTAGGGAAATGTTTCTCGTATATGGAGGTGATTAAGAGCTCGTCGTAAAGGGTTACACCGATGCTAGCTTTGACACTGGTCCGGATGACTCTAAGTCTCAATCCAGATACATATTTATTCTAAATGGTGGAGCAGTCAGCTGGAGTAGAATCCAGCAAAGCGTGGTAGCAGCATCTACATGTGAGGCGGAATATATAGCTGCCTCGGAAGCAACGCATGAAGGAGTGTAGATGAAGCAGTTCATGACGGATCTAGGAGATGTGCCTAGCGCATTGGATCCGAAGACTCTGTTTTGTGAAAACACTGGTGCCATTGCCATTTCCAAGGAGCCCAAGTTTCACAAGAAGACCAAGCATATAAAGCGTTGTTTCAATTTCATCCACGATTACATCAAGGAGGAAGACATAGTCATTTGCAAAGTACATATGGATCTGAATGTTGCAGACCCGTTGACTAAACCTCTCTCACAAGCAAAACATAATCAACACCAGAACTCTATGGGTGTTAGATACCTTACAATGTAAGCTAGATTATTGACTCTAGTGCAAGTGGGAGACTGTTGGAAATATGCCCTATAAGCAATAATAAATTGGTTATTATCATATTTCCTTGTTCATGATAATCGTCTATTATCCATGCTAGAATTGTATTGACCGGAAACTCATATACATGTGTGGATACATAGACAACACCGTGTCCCTGGTGAGCCTCTACTAGACTAGCATGTTGATCAAAGATGGTTAAGGTTTCCTAACCAAGGACATGAGTTGTCATTTGATAAAAAGATCACATCATTAGGAGAATGATGTGATGGACAAGACCCAACCGTAAGCTTAGCATTTGATCGTATCACTTAAGTTTATTGCTACTGCTTTCTTCATGTCAAGTATTTGTTCCAAAGACCATGAGATCATGCAACCCTCAGCTACCGGAGGAATACCTTGTGAGCTATCAAACGTCACTTTGTAACTGGGTGATCATAAAGGTGCTCTACAGGTATTTCCGAAGGTGTCTATTGGGTTGGCATGGATCGAGATTGGGATTTGTCACTCCGTATGATAGGAAGGTATCTCTGGGCTCTCTCAGTAATACAACATCACAAGAAGCTTGCAAGCAATGTGACTAATGAGATAGTCACGGGATCTTGTATTACGAAACGAGTAAAGAGACTTGCCGGTAACGAGATTGAACTAGGTATGGAGATACCACCGATCGAATCTCGGGCAAGTAACATACCGATGGACAAAGGGAGTTGCATACGATATTGACTGAATCCTTGACATCGTGGTTTTACCAATAAAGATCTTTGTTGAATATGTAGGAAACCACTATGGGAATCGAGGTCCCGCTATTGGTTATTGGACGGAGAGGTGTCTCGGTCATGTCTTCATGATTCTCGAACCCGTAGGGTCCGCATGCTTAAAGTTCGGTGACGCTAGAGTATTATTGGGATGTGTATGTTGGTAACCGAATGTTGTTCGGAGTCCGTATGAGATCTCAGACGTGACGAGGAGCTCCGGAATGGCCCACAGGTAAAGATTTATATATGGGAACGTCATATTCGGGTTCAGGAAAGGTTTTGGGTTTTTCCGGCAGTGTACCGGGAGCGCCGAGGGGTCTCCGGGCATCCACTGGTAGGGTCCCACCTGCCTCGGGGGGCACATGGGCTGAAGAGGGGGGCACACTAGCCCCTGGTGGGCTGGGGCGACACTCCCTCCCCAAGGCCCATGCGCCCAGGGTTGGAAGGGGAAACCCTAAAGGGGCGCCCCCTTGCCTTGGGGGCCAAGTCTCCCCCCTAGGCTGTCGCCCCCTCCCTTGGAGGAGGGGCTAGGGCCGGCGCCCCTCCCCCTTGCCCCTATATATAGTGGGGACAGGGAGGGCAGCCACACCCCAAGTCTTGGCGCAACCCTCTCTCGGTGGCTCTTGGCGAAGCCCTGCCGGGATAGCACCACCGCCGCCGCCAGCACACCGTCGTGCTACCGGAGATCCTATCTCTCCACCCTCGCTCGTTGGATTGAAGAGGCGGAGACATCATCGAGCCGCACGTGTGCTGAAAGTGGAGGTGTCGTCTGTTCGACGCTAGATCGGATCGGATCGAGACTTGATCTTGAAGAGTACGAGTACATCAACCACGTTATAAACGCTTCCGTTTAACGGTCTATAAGGATACGTAGACACACTCATCCTCTCGTGGCTATGCATCTCCGTAGATAGATCTTGGATGTTAATAGGAATATTTTTTGCTTTCCATGCTTCGTTCCACAACAACTTGAGCTATAGGAATGACTTGTACTTAGCTTGTAACGAACTTGGATCGATCTCAAGCTAATTAGAGCCAAATAAAATCAATTAGCTCAATAGACCACAACAATAATATAACAAAACACCGTAAAATATTATTCCAATCTAAACGAAGGCGTGTATATTATCGAGCTTTGCCCAAAACCAAAAGTGTATTTAACACAACGCCTACCCACGTTCTTCACTTAAGGCCTAAATTTTCTCCATGCGTAATTAACCTTTAATCTTTGGTTGCAGATAAAACAAAAAAACACATGTACCCAACATATATGGTAACTGGATGATATACTACGCGTTGCGGCTGAAATATATTGCAATATATTTTAATAATAATGCAAAAAATAAAAATACATATTACATATTGTATTGGATTATTGTACACTTGAAAAATATTTATTGAATACAGATAGTATAATTTAATGATTTTTTTCCATGCATGTTGGGTCAGATTTGTTGATGTGATATGTGTGCATGCTAAAATAATGAAATATAATTTCCATACATGTTATGATGGGCCCTTGATGATGTAACTTGTATGCATGTTAATATAAGAGAAGTAGCGAGGACTGGGGATAAACTATTTAGGTATGTAGGATGACATGGTATTTGTCGGTGTCTAAACCGACGGATCTCGGGTAGGGGGTCCCGAATTGTGAATCTAGGAACGATGGTAACAGGGGAGGAAGGGGACAGTGTTTACCCAGGTTCGGGCCCTCGTGAGGAGATAAACCCTACGTCCTGCTTGGTTATATTGATGAATGAGATGGTTACAGAGTTGATCTACCTCGAGATCAAAAGAGCTAAACCCTAATGAGTTGAGTCCTCCCCAACGAACTAAGCCCCCTTGGTTTATATAGACACCGGGGGTCCCTAGGGTTACAAATGGTCGGTTTCCATCCGGGCACAGATACGCCCATTCTTTCTTGGAGGACACACCAAGTCTTCGAAATATTCCCCCATAAGCGTAGGGTCGTTTCGCAGTCCGGCCTTCCCGAAGATGTCGTAAGGCAGCCCATCGGGCCGGACTATAAGAGATAAGTCAGCGGCCCGAGGACCCCTTAATCCCGGACTCCCTCTGTAGCCCCCGAACTAGCCTCCAACGCCGGTCTTTAGGACATCAGCTGTTCCGCACGTCCAGAGTGTTCGGCTTGCGGGGCGAGTTCTTTTCTCCCTTTCACGCTTCGGCAATCTATAGCTCGACCACCGATGACTCCTCACTATCCGAACATACCTTTCTTAGCCTTGAAGGCCAAATGCCCGAGTGCGAATAGTACCCTGACAACTTTCCTGACAAAAGGTTCAGACGGGTCGTGGCCATTCAACTAGTTACAAAAACTCGATTCGCGGTTCGAGGCCGCCCTTTTATTGGCACGTTCAATTGACATGAAGATCGTGCTCCGTTTTATACGGGATATGATCAATGATTTGGGCTATCCCATGCGCGCATTACGGGGCGGTTGCTTCGGGAACTGGCGCGGCTCACGGCGTAGTAAGGGGACGCTTGGCATTACGGCCTTCCATAAAAGGGGAAAAGCATCTTCACAGTCCTTCCACGCTCCCCTAGATTCACTTTCTCCAACCTTCCTCGCTCCGAGCGCGCATATCTAATCTTTCTCCAGCCCCTCCTCCAACTCCCCTTCTTCTTCCCCAAGCACGGCCATGGCTGGTTCGGGCTCACAAGGCAAGTGGGAGGCGTCGTGCGTCACAGAGGACGACATCCAAGAACTGAAGCGCACCGGCTACCTCTCGGTCGACGTCGCCCACCGTGCCCCCGAAGAGGGCCAGGTGATCCCCAGGCCACGGCCCGGGGAGCGGGTGGTGTTCATTCCCATTTCATCCGAGGACTGGGCTTCCCGTTGCACCCCTTTGTAAGGGGCCTGATGTTCTTCTATGGGCTGGACTTCCACGACCTTCCCTCAAACTCCATTATGCACATATCGGCCTTCATCATCGTCTATGAGGCCTTTCTGTGGGTCCAGCCACACTTCGGCTTATAGCTGAAAGTCTTCAACGTCAAGCCGAAGACTGTGAGCAGCCAGCATGCGGACTGTGGGGGAGCGGTGATCAGCAAGCTCCCTCGGGTGCAGTGGCCAGATGACACCTTCATCGACACCATCAAGACTTGGCAGAAGGAGTGGTTCTATATTACCGAACCGTGCGCCGCAGATTGGGCGGCCCCTCCTGAATTCAGATCTGGTCCTCCCGCAAGGCTGACCTCGTGGATCAAGAAAGGGCTGGACTGGGAGTCGGCCACCGAGGTAAAGGCGCTGCAGGAACGCATCGGAAAGATGCTGGAAGCAAACATCGGCCTGACCAATGTGGTCCAGGTCATGCTTCGCCGCCGCCTCCTCCCCTGTCAGCTCCAGGCCACACCTATGTGGGCCCATAAGGCCGATGATTCCCCCACCGTGCGCAAGCTCTACCACACTACTCGGGAGAAGCTATGGAAGGCGATGTTCAAGCCCCAGGAGGAGTGGTCGTCCGAAGAGGAAGACACCGGCCTAGATGCCGAACACCCTCCGCTTAAGGTAAAGCTTTGATCTTCAATCTTTTATCTTCAGGTTTGGCCTTTTTAGCAAGGATTCTAAACTCTCTCTTCCTGGTTTCCCTAGGGCTGGCTAGCTAAGGCCATGCGGATCAATGGTCCTGCCCCACTGCCCGAAGCCCCCAGGTCGACCCTCTTAACGGCGATGCTGGTCGAGGCGCCGTATTCGGCACCAGAGAAGAAGGATAAGCAGAAGAAAGGAGAGAAGAAGGAGACCCGAACCGGTCTCCGTTCAAGAGGCCCTCTGGATGCTGAGTCCAGGGAGACCCAAGCCTCCTCCACTCACGAGGAGGAGTAGACGGAGGAAGGGGGACATCGACTCCCCGCAGCCAAGGAAAAGGGCGGCATCTGTGTAACAGTCCAAGTGCAATCCATGCCTTCTTTCTAATACTCCATGTATGACCTTTGAAGATTTTCCCTCATGTGGCTTGGTTTAATAAAAATTTGCTTCATGCCATTCATTTGCATCATGGCATCATGTCATCATTCCATAATTATTTGTTCGCATCATATGCTATGTTGAGTGAGTGTAAGCTAACTCATATACTCATCTCTTCCTACATGTATGCAATGTTTTACTGTACTTGCGAAATGACGAGATGTGCTTCTATCCCCGTCAAGGCCCTCGTGCCTTAATAGGGATATGACCGCATCTTGGGCATTACAAGTTGGTATCAGAGCCGACCCACGCGGTTACACGGATGTTTGCGGACAGGTGCGCGGTCATGTTATTCATGACGTTTGTGACCCGACGTGGCACCCGACATGGCACATGTACTGGACTGGATGCATAGATGTTTGTGCCAAGCGGGAACGTTCCTGTGACCCGACGAGGATGTGGTTCCTCTGAGTGGGGGTGTATGTGATAGCCTGGCATATTAGGGATGATAGACTACTCATATCAATAAGGAATTCCTTCTTTTCCGGAAGCCCATTCAAACAGAACTCCCAATTTAAGCGTGCTTGGCTGGGAGTAGTTCTAGGATGGGTGACCGAACGGGAAGTTGGTCCCGGGTGCGCACGAGTGAGGACAAAGTGCGCAGAAAAGACCAGTATTGATCTGTGGGGCCAGTCTAGATCCCGCCAGGAGTAACGACCACCGGCGGGTGTGTCCGGGGCGTTACAAGTTGGTATCAGAGCCAGGTTGTAGAACTGATCAAACACATGAGGCTCGTGAAGGACGAGAGCAATTTGAAGATCATCCCTGAGGCCACCTCTGAACTGATAAATCTTGGACTTCTCATCAGGAACATCTTGCTTAGCATAGCGGGCCAGATTCTAAAACTCAGAGTTGTACTGATAGACAGACATACTCCCCTGCTTCAGATTCCTGAACTTCCCATGCATACCCCTGACAAAGCTCGTCAGGATATGATGAGCTCTGAAGTCACGACAGAAATCATCCCAAGAGACTGCACGGCCACCTCTGGAATCCTTGTACTGCTGCCACCAATCTCCTGCCTGACCCTTAAGCTGGAAAGTTGCAAACTTGACATAGTCATCTGACCTGACATTGCTGCACTCAAAATGCTTGTTCATGTCACGGAGCCAATCGTCTGCATCGAGAGGCTGATCACAAGTGAAGGACTTGGGCTGATTTGCGAGGAACTGGCTCAGAGTTGCAAACTGTGGCTGATTATGGAAATTCCCTTGATGACCTTGTTATCCCTGCTCCCTTTCCTGCAGCAACCTGAGCAACATCTGAGTGTTGGCATTGGTTGCGGCCATCACAGCTTGCCAAGCTTCTGGAGGTGGAGGTGGGGGTGGTGGAGGATCAGACTGCTCTCCATCACGACCCTGATTCCCACGAGTTGCTGGTGCCATCCTGAAGATGGACAAGATTATCAGCACACCATTGACAAAGATGATTGAAATAAGCTGAATCAAATGGCTTGAAAGAGTTTGCAATGCCATATCATCAATTGCATTCAAACTGCAAATAGAAGAACGCTTCCTGTTGGATCGTGATAACATCATTAGATCATGAAGCCACTTGAAATAACACAACAAGTATTGAGCTAAGGTTGCTCGGAACAAATGTATAAACCACCATACATCTGTCAGAAGATGATCCTAGGAAACTACTGGAAATCCCACCTAGGTACTCCCGAAATCTTGGTTATGCAATCGGGTACACGGATACACGGAGTCTTTATCCATCACTCAACTCCTAGCAGTAATACTACTCTCCAGTGTATCACATCCCTCAATACACATCCAAAGACCTCGGAAACTCATCTACCTCAGACCCTCGTAATCACAACGATACTAAAGATGACAGTACATGTGATCCCGCTCCCCAGTACTGGGTGCCGCCACACTCTTCGCACCACGAATAGTATTGAAGCAATTTCGAACATCCACGTTCTTAAGTACTAAGGAAACTGAATGATAACGATGTGTCAAGAATCCCCTAGAGCTCTACTCCCCGGGTCCAATCCATACATACGGGAGGCACCAAGAACAGAATTCCTGTCACATCGGTATCATAGAGGCTCCAAAATACTCGCGTGATCCTAAAAAAAATTTGAGCGAGAAGAGGAGTAGAATTAAAATTCCTAAGTCGTAATTCCTCACCAGAGTATAGAAGAGGAGTAAAAGAAACCTACTCTCCGATATAACTAGACTCAAAATAGTTTTTCTAGACTCGACTCGGCCATTTTCGATCAAGCAAGGGGGCTCCTATGGCTCTAAAGTTCGAGGCAGTTCAGCTCAAGCTTGAGAATTCCAAGAAGCGGTTCAGAGACTCCAACCCTTCCTCGTCCATCTCTTAGATTGTTTCTAAGCAGCAGAAGTATTGGGTTCCTCCTCCTCCTCCATTTCGTCCTCCTCAGCAGCATAAGCAGCACGGTGGTCGTGGACCTTCCCACCCACCCAACCCAGGTTTTCAGCAGAGGCCTCAGGCACCCAAGTCAGCAAATGCTCCTCCTCTAGGGAACTTCCGTCCGCTTTCAGAGGTTACATGTCACAAGTGTGGTCAGAAGGGCCACTACTCCAACAAGTGCACCAACCAGCGGCGTCTTTCGCCTCCTCCTCCTATCAGGCCCCCAGGCAGTGCTATGGTGAAGCACAATCCCAAGTCAGTCAGAGTGAACATGGTCAATGCAGCTGAAGCAGAGGATTCTTCTCAAGTGATAATGGGTAATCTCTTGGTTAATTCTACTCCTGCAAATGTTCTGTTTGACACTGGTGCATCGCATTCATTCATATCATATCCTTTTGCGGTCAAGCACGATTTGCATCATGAAGAGTTGCCTAAAGCATTAGATGTTGTTTCGCCGGGAAAGCTCATGAGTTCTCGTTGGGTGGTTCCGGATGTTTCTATCAAGATGGGCAATTATTATTTTCTGGCCTCTCCAATTGTGCTAGGCGATTCCGATATTGATCTTATTCTTGGCATGGATTTTCTGGCGATGAACAAGGCTTATGTTGATTGCAAAGCTAAAGAAGTCAAATTGACTCATCCTTCTGAAGATGTGATCATTTTCACTGCTCGCGATGACACGATTCATCTATTTTCTCTCAATGAGAAGGGTGAAATTTTTGCCATTTCTCAAATCCCTGACGTTTCTGAGTATGAAGATGTCTTTCCAAAAGAGTTGCCAGGAATGCCTCCTCATCGGCCAGTTGAGTTTGTGATTGAACTCGAGCCTGGAACTGAACCGGTGTGCAAGCGTCCTTATAAGCTTCGCCCCGAAGAGCTGAAAGAATTGAAGAAGCAGCTAGATGAACAAAAGTGTCTGGGTTTGATCAGACCAAGTTCTTCACCTTGGGGTTGTGGTGTTCTGTTTGTCAAGAAGAAGGATGGCACGGACCGACTATGTGTCGATTACCGTCCATTGAATAAGAAGACAATCCGGAACAAGTATCCACTTCCCAACATCAATGAGTTATTTGAGCAATTGAAAGGTGCCAAGGTTTTCTCGAAGTTAGATCTTCGTATGGGCTATCATCAAATCCGTATTCGTGAAGAAGATATTCCAAAGACTGCTTGCAGGACGAGTTTTGGCTCTTATGAGTACACCGTCATGTCCTTTGGTCTAGCAAATGCGCCTCCGACTTTCTCCAGAATGATGAACTTCATATTCTCTCCTTTCAAGAATGAGTTCGTCTTGGTGTATTTGGATGACATTCTTTTTTTCTCGGAGACCGAAGAAGAGCATGCAGAGCATCTTCGACTTGTGCTGGACAAGTTAAGAGAGCATCGGTTCTATGCTAAGTTCTCCAAGTGTGAGTTTTGGCTCAATGAAGTGGTGTACCTTGGGCATGTCATCTCTGCCGAGGGCATTAAAGTGCACCCTGAGAAAGTTGAGGCAATTGTGAAGTGGGAGCCTCCTCAGAATGTCAAGCAGCTTCGAAGCTTCCTCGGGCTTGCAAGTTACTATAGAAGATTCGTCGAGAACTTCTCTCAAATTGCTAAGCCTCTGTCTAACCTCCTTCAGAAGAGTGTCAAGTATGTGTGGACTCCTGAGTGTGATGTGGCGTTCAATACACTCAAGGAAAAGCTGAGTTCAGCTCCAGTTCTCACTCCCCCGGATGAATCCAAGCCTTTCCAAGTGTTCTGTGATGCTTCCCTTCAAGGTCTTGGTGGTGTTCTGATGCAAGATAAGAAGGTTGTGGCTTATACCTCGCGGCAGCTAAAGCCTAGCGAGAAGAACTACCCTACTCATGATCTTTAGTTGGCGGCAGTTGTTCATGCTCTGATGAAGTGGAGACATCTATTGTTGGGAAGACCAGTTGAGGTGTTCACTGACCACAAGAGCCTGAAGTACATTTTCACTCAACCGAATCTCAATCTTCGGAAAGCACGTTGGGTGGAAATGATCGAGGTGTACAATCCAAGCATTGAGTATACTCCTGGAAAAGCAAATGTCATTACAGATGCGCTGAGCAGAAAAGCATACTGCAACAGTCTCATCGTCAAGCCTCTCCAACCTGAGCTTTGTGAAGCCTTCCGCAAGCTCAATCTCCAAGTTGTTCCTCAAGGAATTCTTGCCAATCTTCAAGTCCCTCTGACTCTCGAAGATCAGATTCACCAAGCTCAGCTTCTTGATGCTATGGTGAAGAAAGTGAAGAAAGGTGTGGCCAAGAGCATTCCAAAGTATAAGTGCTTTTGTGTTGATGACAAAGATACCTTGTTCTTCGAGGACCGTCTGGTGGTCCCAAAAGGTGAACTCAGGAAGGTTATCATGGATGAAGCACATAATTCCCTCCTCTCAATCCATCCAGGAAGTTCCAAAATGTATCAGGACCTCAAGCAAACCTTCTGGTGGACTCGTATGAAATGTGAGATTGCTCAGTTTGTGAACGAGTGTGATGTTTGTCGCAGAGTGAAGGCGGAATATCAACGTCCAGCAGGCCTCCTTCAGCCTTTGCCCATCCCAGAGTGGAAATTCAATCATGTGGAAATGGATTTCGGCACTGGGTTTCCTAAGTCCAAGAGAGGGAACGATGCCATCTTCGTGGTCATCGACAAGCTCACCAAAGTTGCCCACTTCCTTCCGGTCAAAGAATCTATCTCGGCATCTCAGCTTGCAGAGCTGTACACGTCAAGGATAGTTTCTTTGCACGGTGTTCCTCAGCTCATATCCTCAGATCGTGGAAGCGTCTTCACTTCCAAGTTTTGGGATTCCTTCCAGACTGCAATGGGGACCAATCTCCGTTTCAGTACAGCTTTCCATCCTCAGACTAGTGGTCAAGTTGAGAGAGTCAATCAAATCCTAGAAGATATGCTCAGAGCTTGTGTGATTTCTTTTGGCATGAAGTGGGAAGATTGTCTCCCATTTGCCGAGTTCTCATACAACAATAGCTTCCAAGCAAGTTCCGGCAAGGCTCCTTTCGAGATTCTCTATGGCAGAAAGTGTCGCACCCCGCTCAATTGGTCTGAAACCGGTGAGCGTCAAATCCTTGGGAATGACATGATCACTGAAGCAGAAGAAATGTGCCGTGTCATTCGTGAAAATCTCAAAGCAGCTCAATCCCGTCAGAAGAGTTATTATGTAGCAAGCATCGTGACATGACCTTTCATATCGATGATTTTGTCTATCTCAGAGTGTCTCCCATGAAGGGCACTCAACGCTTTGGCATCAAAGGAAAGCTTGCTCCACGCTTTGTGGGTTTTTTCAAGATTGTGGGCAAGAGGGGTGACCTTGCCTACCAGCTCGAGCTTCCTCCCAATTTCTCAAATGTGCATGATGTGTTTCACGTCTCTCAGCTCCGGAAGTGTTTCAAGACTCCCGAGCGCACCGTTGATCTCCAAGACATTGATCTCCAAGCAGACCTATCCTATGATGAGCATCCAGTTGCTATTCTTGAAGAGACTGAGTGTAAGACTCGCAACAAGTCAATCAAGTTTCTTAAGGTGAAGTGGTCACATCACTCCAACAAAGAAGCCAATTGGGAACGAGAGGACCATCTCCGTTCCAAATTTCCCGAATTCTTCCGTTCATAGATCTCGGGACGAGATCCTCATGTAGTGGGGGAGAGTTGTAACAGCCCAAGTGCAATCCATGCCTTCTTTGTAATACTCCATATATGACCTTTCAAGATTTGCCCTCATGTGGCTTGGTTTAATAAAAATTTGCTTCATGCCATTCATTTGCATCATGGCATCATGTCATCATTCCATAATTATTTGTTGGCATCATATGCTATGTTGAGTGAGTGTAAGCCAACTCATATACTCATCTCTTCCTACATGTATGCAATGTTTTACTGTACTTGCGAAACGACGAGATGCGCTTCTATCCCCGTCGAGGCCCTCATGCCTTAATAGGGATAGGACCGCATCTTGGGCGTTACAAGTTGGTATTAGAGCCGACCCTCGCGGTTACACGGATGTTTGCGGACAGGTGTGCGGTCATGTTGTTCATGACGTTTGTGACCCGTCGTGGCACCCGGCATGGCACATGTACTGGACTGGATGCATAGATGTTTGTGCCAAGAGGGAACGTTCCTGTGACTCGACGAGGACGTCGGTTCCTCTGAGTGGAGGTGTATGTGATAGCCTGGCATATTAGGGATGATAGACTACTCATATCAATAAGGAATTCCTTCTTTTCCGGAAGCCCATTCAAACAGAACTCCCAAGTTAAGCGTGCTTGGCTGGGAGTAGTTCTAGGATGGGTGATCGACCGGGAAGTTGGTCCCGGGTGCGCACGAGTGAGGACAAAGTGCGCAGAAAAGACTAGTATTGATCTGTGGCCAGTCTAGATCCCGCTAGGAGTAACGACCATCGGCGGGTGTGTCCGGGGTGTTACAATCTGTGGATGCCGAGGAGGATTTCGCTCCCCTTCTCCGAAGAGGCCCTGCAGGGTCAAGGTGACCTTGCCCGACGTCAGCCTGGATTCCGATGAGGAATCCGAGGCGTTCGAGAGGGTCCCGCGGAGGGTCCTTAGGACCAAACCCATGACCCAAAGGTAACGATTCCGAACACATTGCTTATGCAAGATCTCTGTGATTAACCGGACTAATGCCTCTCATGTTGCAGCCCGGCACGCGATCTCCCGACCGAGCAGGTCTCAGAGGGAGATCCTCCGCCAGCCGAGCTAGCGGAAAGTGGAACTGCATCCCGCACATCCCCTCGACAGGCCGCCGACGAGGCCGTGGAGGTGATATCCTGGCAGACGCCTCCTCGGCCGAATACTGAGGGCGAGGAGGTCATGGCCGAGGCTCAGACCTCGACGATCGAGGACCAGGAGACCGGCCCCCTCATGCAAAAAAAGAGGGAGGCTGTGAGTCATCGGAGCTCCCTCCGACAATGGCTCCGGAGACTGGCAAGGCTCCGATGTCGACCACTCTCCCTTCACTTGAAGGGGGAGGTGTGGTGCCGCCACCGGTGCCATCCACGATGGGGCAGGCCACAACCGGGTGGTCAGCCACGATGGAGGAGGCCTTGCGCAGCTCCGTCATTGCCGAAGACCACCGCATCCTTATGGGTGCGGTCTTGAAAGGCCTTCAGTCCGTTGATAGCGGACTGAAGGAGGCCTTCGGCGGTCTCTTGATGGGCTTCAAGGTAAGAAATGTAATGCACCTCTCTCTAAGCAAATTTGTTCGTGAGGTGTATATATATTTCGGATAGGTATAGTAGCCCCCGAGCCCTGGGTAAGTTTAAGAAACTTACCCGGGGATCAGAGGACCTTAGGATCCGAGCAAAATCGATATTTTGGCTGTTTCCGGAGATGGTCTGGAGAGGAGGGTGTAGGACCAGTAGTTTCGATGTGTGTCTCACATAATTTTTGCTTTGCAGGTATCGGCGGCGGCGGCGGCTGTCCATGACATGGAGCTGGCCGACCTCAACCGGAAGCTCAAGAGCTCCGACGAGGAGCTTGACCGTTTGAACAAACGGTTTGATGAAATGCAAGGTGAGTTGTAACTTTGTCTTGGAGACCCTACCTAATCCTCATTGATTGAGGTTCTTGAGATTTCAAACCCTAATTTTTGGTCTTCCATTGTTTTTGTAGTTGTTTCTTCCGAGGTCGGGAACCTCAAGGCTGAGCTGGACAAGGCCAAGCGGGAGGCTGCCGATCATAAGATGGCGGCCGACCAGGCGGCAGCCGAACTGAACACGTTGAAGGCTGTCAGTGAAAAGCACGAAGCTCAGGTGGCCAAAGTGCAACAAGAGCTCCAAGATGCCAGCACTAACTGCAAGGCTCTTGAGCAGAAGGACAAGGACCAGGCGGCCGAGCTATCCACATTGTCTTCCGATCTTAAATCGGAGCGTGTGGATAGGCGGTCTTATGAGGAAGAACTCCGCCAAGTCAGGATGATCGCGGATGGTAAGCCGTACTTACTGCAATGCGCCTTTGGTGGTAACAGGTTTGCTCGTCTTACACGGCTATGGCGTTCCTCAGGCGCCTTCACGGATCTTCCAAGGAGTGCGGCAGACGCGACCAAGCACTTTGCGGCTCGGGACGGGGATGCGGAACAGAGGTTGTTCTTGGCGCAATTTCAGAACCCCGAGCCCCATCCCGTCCTTAGTCAGCAGATGAAGCAGCTGATGGAGCTGCATCGTATGGCGGAGCCGGCCTTGAAGGACCTCTGCATTCGATTGTGGCCTTCTGAGCCTCTACCAGGCAGTTATTTTGGCCTGGTGCAGAAGCTCTGCGACGCCTCCTCCCGCATTGAGGCCGTGAAGCGTTCTGCGTGTATTGAGGGAGCGCGGATGGCTTTTGCGAGGACGATGATGCACTGGCCAGGGATGAAGCCGCTCGAGATGGCTACAGCGCCCCCGCGACCTGGGAAGGAGCATAGGCGCCCCGAGCTGTATTTCGCTGCTGCAATGGAGGGTGCTCGGTCGGTAGAGACCCAGTGCCCTAAAGATGTAATTTTCGAGTGAACATGTTATTGTATGTCCGATGAATATTGTATTTTGATAATATGTATGCATGGTTTATAATGCTTTGGTGTTTTGATTATTTTGACTCCTATGTGGTCGTTTTTGGAACTGAAAGTTGCCAGTCGTCGGCTTTAGCCCCCATGTAATTATTACAAGAGGTGTTCCGTCATCCGCGGTATTACCCTTAGCCAAATTATCGGAACCCAGAGGCGGTAGTGCGAGAGGTGGGAACGAGGCAATCAGACTATGCGGCTTTACTGCTTTCACTTAGCCGGAGGAGCTTGACTGTCGGGGCTGATTACTAGCCCCCGGTGTTGTGTGGTGTTTGGGTGAGCCGAGGTAGAAACCATTACCACGTGGCTTGCACTAATGCAAACCCCTCGTATGACACAGAATAATCTCTATCGATTTTTAGTTTGACACTTGTGTTCGGATTGCTGACCGGTTCGCGCTTATTATGACGGTCAATTTTCGGCTTTCTCCACTAAGGTACTTGACCAGGCAAGCTGGAAATACAATCGCAGTGGTTCTCCCTTTACCCTTTTAGCCGAACGAGCGGAACGTAAGAGGGTAAACATAGGAGCCGGGCAACCCAACCTTTGACCTAAGACACAATTCGGAACCGATGCATATAACGCAAATATCCGACACGCCGAACATATAAAGGATAATGCTAGGGAGATGCTTGGGACGAGATTTATAGCTAAGCCCCCCGGTTTATTAGCCGGGTGCATCGAAATTGGACCGAACAGTTACGCTTCTAGAGGCGGGGAGCCGGAAAGCATTATAGAATGCCATAATCGGACCGTAAAAGATGATCTCTATTTATTATGAATTTTTACAACTCATATTACGGGCGTAACTGTTACAGGTATGTTTAGAAATAAATGCATATAAAGGGGAGGTTCGATCAGGGCTCTTGATCTGCGGCTTGATGTCCTTGGCGTGTCCCTGTGCGCCTCCACTCCTTTGCTCTTGATGAGTAGTATGCTCCTTGAAAGGTGGTTATAGTCGGTGAATAGACCTTTGGGGGAGGTACATGTTTAAATTGCTGGGGCATGCATGAGTTTGACGCCTGCTGTGTTGAGAGTAGTTCGGTCGAACCGACCACTCTGTTGTGATGAGGTGTCCCTGTTGGGGAACGTTGCATGGGAAACAAAAAAATTCATACGCACACGCAAGATCTATCCATGGTGATGAGTATCTACGAGAGGGAGAGTGGATCTACATACCCTTGTAGATCGCTAAGCGGGAAGCATTAAGAAACGCGGTTGATGTAGTCGAACGTCTTCGCGATCCAAATCGCTAGCCGTCCCGCGATCCAATCACGATCTAGCGCCGAACGGACGGCACCTCCGCGTTCAGCACACGTACAGCTCGATGACGATCTCCGCCTTCTTGATCCAGCAAGAGGGAGTGGAAAGGTAGATGAGTTCTTCGGCAGCGCAACGGCATGGCGGCAATGGTGGTGGAACTATTCCGGCAGGGCTACGCCTAGCGCCACCGATACCGCGAACGGAGGAGAAAACGATCTAGGGAGAGAGAGGGGCGCCAAGGGCTTCGTGTATGCTCTTGGGGCGCCCCCTCCCCTCTATATATAGGTGGAGGGGCATGGAGATCAGCCCCTCCAAGCCCTAGGGCGCAGCCAAGAGGGAGGAGTTGGACTCCTAGTCCAATTCCCTCCCTTTCCATAAACACGTGGACTTTCCACCTCTCCCAAGCCACATGGGCCTTGAGGGACTTGTGCGCCTGGCCCAATATGGCCAGGGCACCTCCCCTCAGCCCATGCAAACCCTTGGGACATGGTGGAACCCTTGGTGGACTTCCAGACTCCTCCGGAAGTTTCCGGAACCTTCTAGAAGCTTGCCGGTACAATGCCGGAAAAACCCGAAACTTTTCCGGTCGCCAAAATATGACTTCCCATATATAAATCTTTACCTCCGGACCATTCCGGAACTCCTCGTGATGTCCGGGATCTCATCCGGGACTCCGAACAACCTTCGGTCACCAACATACATAACTCAACTATACCGAAACGTCACCGAACCTTAAGTGTGCAGACCCTGCGGGTTCGAGAACTATGCAGACATGACCGAGACACCTCTACGGTCAATAACCAATAGCGGGACCTGGATGTCCATATTGTCTCCTACATATTCTACGAAGATCTTTATCGGTTGAACCTCTATGTCAAGGATTCAGTCAATCCCGTATGTTGTTCCCTTTGTTCTTCGGTATGTTACTTGCCCGAGATTCGATCGTCGGTATCTCCATACCTAGTTCAATCTCATTACCGGCAAGTCTCTTTACTCGTTCCGTAATACAAGATCCCGTGGCTAACACTTTAGTCACTTTGCTTGCAAGGCTTATTGTGATGTTGTATTACCGAGTGGGCCCTGAGATACCTCTCTGTCATATGGAGTAACAAATCCCAGTCTCGATCTATGCCAACTTAACAGACACCTTCGGAGATACCTGTAGAGCATCTTTATAGTCACCCAGTTATGTTGTGACATTTGATACACACAAGGTATTCCTCCGGTGTCAGTGAGTTACATGATCTCATGGTCAAAGGAACATATACTTTGACATGCAGAAACAATAGCAATAAACGGACACGGTCATATGCTACGTTCATAGTTTGGGTCTTGTCCACCACATCATTCTCCTAATGATGTGATCCCGTTTATCAAATGACATCTCATGTCTATGGCTAGGAAACCTTGACCATCTTTGATCAACGAGCTAGTCTATTAGAGGCATACTAGGGACACAGTGTTGTCTATGTACCCACACATGTATATGAGTTTCCAATCAATACAATTATAGCATGGATAATAAACGATTATCATGAACAAGGAAATATAATAATAACCATTTTATTATTGCCTCTAGGGCATATTTCCAACAGTCTCCCACTTGCACTAGAGTCAATAATCTAGCTCACATCGCTATATGATTTACATTGTTATGAATCTCACACCCAATGAGTTCTGGGGTTTGATCATGTTTTGCATGTGAAAGAGGTTTTAGTCAACGGGTCTGCGACATTCAGATCCGTGTGTACTTTGCAAATCTTTATGTCATACTGTAGATACTGCTACCACACTCCACTAGGAGCTATTCCAAATGGCTGCTCCACTATACGTATCCGGATTGCTACTAAGAGTCATCCGGATTGGTGTTAAAGCTTGCATCGACGTAACCCTTTAAGACGAACTCTTTATCACCTCCATAATCGAGAAATATTTCCTTAGTCTAGTTACTAAGGATAACTTTGACCGCTGTCTAGTGATTCACTCCTGGATCACTCTTGTACCCCTTGACAGACTCATGGCAAGGCACACACAGGTGCGGTACACAGCATGGCATACTATATAGAGCCTATTGCTAAGGCATAGGGGACGACCTTCGTCCTTTCTCTTTCTTCTGCCGTGGTCGAGCTTTGGTCTCACTCAACTCCACACCTTACAAATCAGGCAAGAACTCTTTCTTTGACTGATCCATATTGAACTCTTTCAAAATCTTATCAAGGTATGTACTCATTGAAAGTCTTATCAGACGTCTTGATCTATCTCTATAGATCCTGATGCCCAATATTTAAGTAGCTTTATCCAGGTTTTCCTTTGAAAAACTCCTTTCAAACAACCGTTTTATGCTTTCCAGAAATTCTATATCATTTCCGATCAACAATATGTCATCCACATATACTTATCAGAAATTCTATAGTGCTCCCACTCACTTTATTGTAAATACAAGTTTCTTATAAACTTTGTATATACCCAAAAACTTTGATCACCTTATCAAAGTGTATATTCCAACTCCGAGATGCTTGCTCCAGTCCATAGAAGGATCGCTGGAGCTTGCATACATTTTAGCATCCTTAGGACTGACAAAACCTTCTGGTTGTATCACATACAACCTTTCCTCAAGGAAACCGTTAAGGAAATGATGTTTTGACATCCATCTGCCAGATTTCATAATCGAAAAATGCAGCAACTGCTAACATAATTCCAACAGACTTTAGCATCACTACGGGTGAGAAAGTCTCATCGTAGTCAACTTCTTGAACTTGTCGAAAACTTCTTTGCGACAAGTTGAGCTTTTATAAATGGTGACATTTACCATCAGCGTCTGTCTTCTTCTTCAAGGTCCATTTGTACTCAACGGCCTGCCATTCAACGGGCAAGTTTACCAAAGTCCATACTTGGTTTTCATACATGGATCCTTTCTCGGATTTCATGGCTCCTAGCCATTTGTTGGAATCCGGGCCCACCATCGCTTCTTCATAGCTCGTAGGTTCACTGTTGTCTAACAACATGACATCCAAGACAGGATTGACTTACCACTCAGAGGCGGTACGAGTTCTTCTCAGCCTATGAGGTTCGGTAGTAACTTGATCCGAAGTGTCATGATCATCATCATTAACTTCCTCTTCATTCGGTGTAGACGCCACAGAAACATCTTTCTGCGTCGTGCTACCATCCAACTGAAGTGACGATTCAATAACCTCATAAAGTTCTACCTTCCTCCCACTCAATTCTTTTGAGAGAAACTCTTTCTCGAGAAAGGACCCGTTTTAGCAACAAACACTTCGCACTTGGATCTGAGATAGAAGGTACACCCAACTGTTACGTTAGGGTATTCTATGAAGATGCATTTATCCGCTTTGGGTTCGAGCTCATCAGGTCGAAACCTTTTCCACATAAGCATCGTAGCCCCAAACATTAAGAAATGACAGCTTAGGTTTCCGCCAAACCAAAATTCATACGGTGTCATCTCAACGGACTTAGATGGTGCCCCTTTTAAAGTGAATGTAGTTGTCTCTAATGCATAACCCCAAAATGATAGTGGCAAATCGATAAGAGACATCATAGTTCACACCATATCCAATAGAGCATGACTACGACATTCGGACACACCATCACACTATGGTGTTCCAGGTGGCGTGAGTTGTGAAACAACTTCCACATTGTCTTAAGTTGTATACCAAACTCGTAACTCAGATATTTACCTCCACGATCATATCATAGACATTTTATCTTCTTGTCACGGTGATCTCAAACTTCACTCTGATTTTGTTTGAACTTTTCAAACGTTTCAGACTTGTGTTTCATTAAGTAAATATCCCCATATCTACTCAAATCATCAGTGAAGGTAGGAAAATAACGATATCCACCGCACGCTACAACACTCATTGGACCGAATACATCAACATGTATCATTTCCAATAAGTTACTTGCCCGCTCCACCATACTGGAAAACGGGGTCTTAGTCATCTTGCCCATGAGGCATGGTACGCATGTCTCAACCGATTCGAAATCGAATGAGTCCAAAGATCCATCAGCATGGAGTTTCTTCATGCGTTTTACACCAATATGATATTTAGCGGCAGTGCCACAAGTATGTGGTACTATCATTATTAACTTTGTATCTTTTGGCATCAATATTATGAACATGTGTATCACTACGATCAAGATTCAATAAACCATTCTCATTGGGTGCATGACCATTGAAGGTATTATTCATGTAAACAGAATAACCATTATTCTCTAACTTAAATGAATAACCGTATTACAATAAACATGATCTAATCACGTTCATGGTCAACGCAAAACACCAAATAACATTTATTTAGGTTCATCACTAATCCCGAAGGTAGAGAGAGAGTGCGATGGTGATCACATCAACCTTGGAAACACTTCCAACACTTATCGTCACCTCACCCTTAGCTAGCCTCCGTTTATTCCGTAGCTTTTATTTCGAGTTACTAACACTTAGCAACCGAACCGGTATCCAATACCCAGGTGCTACTAGGAGTACTAGTAAGGTACACATCAATAACACGTATATCAAATATACTTCTTTCGACGTTGCCATCTTTCTTATCTACCAAGTATCTAGGGTTGTTCCGCTTTAGCGACCCTTCTCCTCATAATAGAAGCACTTAGTCTCGGGTTTGGGTTAAACCTTGGGTTTCTTCACTAAAGCAGCAACTGGCTTGCCATCCATGAAGTCTCCCTCCTTGCCCTTGCCCTTCTCGAAACTAGTGGCTTCACTAACCATCAACACTTGATGCTCCTTCTTGATTTCTACCTTCGCAGTGTCAAACATCCCGAATAGCTCAGGGATCATTATTTCCATCCCTGGCATTTTATAGTTCATCGCGAAGCTCTAGTAGCTTAGTGACAGTGACTTGGAGAACTATATCAATCACTATCTTATCTGGAAGATCAACTCCCACTCGATTCAAGCGATTGTAGCACCCAGACAATCTGAGCACATGCTCACCGATTGAGCTATTCTCCTTCATCTTGCAAGCAAAGAATCTTGTTGGAGGTCTCATACCTCTCAACACGGGCACGAGCCTGAGATCCCAATTTCAGTTCTTAGAACATCTCATATGTTCCGTGACGTTCAAAATGTTTCGGAGCCTCAATTCTAAGCCGTAATGCATGACGCACTGAACTATCAAGTAGTTATCAGAACGTGCCTGTCAGATGTTCATAACATCTACAGACGATGCTTGAGGGGGTGGCGCACCGAGCGGTGCATTAAGGACATAAGCCTTCTGTGCAGCAATGAGGACAATCCTCAGATCACGGACCCAGTCCGCATTATTGCTACCATCATCTTTCAACTCTATTTCTCTAGGAACATATAAAAATTCAAGGGAGCTACAGCGCGAGCTAGTAATCTACAACATAATTTGCAAAGACATTTTGACTATGTTCATGATAATGAGTTTAGTTAATCATATTACTTAAAAACTCCCACTCAAATTGACATCCCTCCGGTCATCCGAGTGTTACATGATCCATATTCACCAACCCAAGTCCGATCATCACGTGAGATGAGGTGGTTTCAATGGTGAACATCTCCATGTTGATCATATCTACTATATGACTCATGTTCGACCTTTCGGTCTCTTGTGTTCCGAGGCCATGTCAAGTTTAACCCGAGTGTTCCGCACATGCAACACTGGCTTGCACCCGTTGTATGCGAACATAGAGTCTATCACACCCGATCATCACGTGGTGTCTCGAAACGACGAACTTTCGCAACGGTGCACACTCGGGGAGAACATAATTTTATCTTGAAATTTTAGTGAGGGATCACCTTATAATGCTACCATCGTCCTAAACAAAATAAGATGCATAAAAAGGATTAACATCACATGCAAATCATAAGTGACATGATATGGCCATGAACTTGTGCTATTGATCTCCATCTCCAAAGCACCGGCATGATCTCCATCGTCACCGGCATGACACCATGATCTCCATCATCTTGATCTCCATCAATGTGTTGCCATGAAGTTGTCGCGCCAACTGTTGCTTCCACAACTATTGCTAACTCATAGCGATAAAGTAAAGCAAAACGATGAAAATAAATTAAAGACAACCCTATGGCTCCTGCCGGTTGCCGTACTCATCGACATGCAAGTCGTGATATTCTATACAATACATGATCATCTCATACATCACATATATCTCATCATGTAATTGGCCATATCACATCACAACATACCCTGCAAAAACAAGTTAGACGTCCTCTAATTGTTGTTGCATGTTTTACGTGGCTGCTACGGGTATCTAGCAAGAACGATTCTTACCTACGCAAAAACCACAACGGTGATACACAAATTGCTATTCAACCTTCTCAAGGACCGCCTTTGTCGAATCCGATCCAACTAAAGTAGGAGAGACAGACACCTGCCAGCCATCTTTATGCAACGAAGTTGCATGTCAGTTGATGGAACCGGTCTCTCCTAAGCATACGAGTAATGTTGGTCCGGGCCGCTTCATCCCACAATACCGCGGAATCAAGAAAAGACTAAGGGAGGAAGCAATCTGAGCATCAATGCCCACAAACTCCTTTGTGTTCTACTCGTGATCTCATCTACGCATAGACCTAGCTCTGATACCACTGTTGGGGAACGTTGCATGGGAAACAAAAATTTTCCTACGCACACGCAAGATCTATCCATGGTGATGAGTATCTACGAGAGGGAGAGTGGATCTACATACCCTTGTAGATCGCTAAGCGGGAAGCGTTAAGAAACGCGGTTGATGTAGTCGAACGTCTTCGCGATCCAAATCGCTAGCCGTCCCGCGATCCAATCACGATCTAGCGCCGAATGGACGGCACCTCCGCGTTCAGCACACGTACAGCTCGATGACGATCTCCGCCTTATTGATCCAGCAAGAGGGAGTGGAGAGGTAGATGAGTTCTCCGGCAGCGCGACGGCGTGGCGGCGATGGTGGTGGAACTATTCCGGCAGGGCTACACCTAGCGCTACCGAAACCGCGAACGGAGGAGAAAACGATCTAGGGAGAGAGAGGGGCGCCAAGGGCTTCGTGTGTGCTCTTGGGGCACCCCTTCCCCTCTATATATAGGTGGAGGGGCATGGAGATCAGCCCCTCCAAGCCCTAAGGCGCAGCCAAGGGGGAGGAGTTGGACTCCTAGTCCAATTCCCTCCCTTTCCATAAACAGGTGGACTTTTCACCTCTCCCAAGCCACATGGGCCTTGAGGGACTTGTGCGCCTGGCCCAATATGGCCAGGGCGCCTCCCCTCAGTCCATGCAAACCCTTGGGACATGGTGGAACCCTTGGTGGACTTCTGGACTCCTCCGAAAGTTTCCGGAACCTTCTAGAAGCTTCCCGGTACAATACCGGAAAAACCCGAAACTTTTCCGGTCGCCAAAATATGACTTCCCATATATAAATATTTACCTCCGGACCATTCTGGAACTCCTCGTGACGTCCGGGATCTCATCCGGGACTCCGAAGAACCTTCGGTCACCAACATACATAACTCAACTATACCGAAACGTCACCGAACCTTAAGTGTGCAGACCCTGCGGGTTCGAGAACTATGCAGATATGACCGAGACACCTCTACGGTCAATAACCAATAGCGGGACCTAGATGTCCATATTGGCTCCTACATATTCTACGAAGATCTTTATCGGTTGAACCTCTATGTCAAGGATTCAGTCAATCCCGTATGCTATTCCCTTTGTTCTTCGGTATGTTACTTGCCCGAGATTCGATCGTCGGTATCTCCATACCTAGTTCAATCTCGTTACCGGCAAGTCTCTTTACTCATTCCGTAATACAAGATCCCGTGGCTAGCACTTTAGTCACTTTGCTTGCAAGGCTTATTGTGATGTTGTATTACCGAGTGGGCCCTGAGATACCTCTCCGTCACACGGAGTAACAAATCCCAGTCTCTATCTATGCCAACTTAACAGACACCTTCGGAGATACCTGTAGAGCATCTTTATAGTCACCCAGTTACGTTGCGATGTTTGATACACACAAGGTATTCCTCCGGTGTCAGTGAGTTACATGATCTCATGGTCATAGGAACATATACTTTGACATGCAGAAACAATAGCAATAAACTGACACGATCATATGCTACGTTCATAGTTTGGGTCTTGTCCATCACATCATTCTCCTAATGATGTGATCCCGTTTATCAAATGACATCTCATGTCTATGGCTAGGAAACCTTGACCATCTTTGATCAACGAGCTAGTCTATTAGAGGCATACTAGGGACACAGTGTTGTCTATGTACCCACACATGTATTTGAGTTTCCAATCAATACAATTATAGCATGGATAATAAATGATTATCATGAACAAGGAAATATAATAATAACCATTTTATTGTTGCCTCTAGGGCATATTTCCAATAGTCCCCCCGCAGCTGCCCATGGTATTTTAAGTGCGAAATTGTGCCTTCTCGGTACATACCGGATGGGTAGCGGCTCCATGCTGTGGGGGGCGCGTCCCTATTTGGGGTGAACGGGAGGCTGCTCCGGGAGTTCGGGTCGTGCTCGGATCCGCTTGCTTGCCTGTCGTAGCTTGTCGCCTGGTTGGGGTCCTGGTGCCTCGATGCCAGACTGGAATTCGGCCGCTAGAGCCGCTGTATGTTCTTCCGTCCGGAGTGAGCGCTCTGTGTTGCCATTGACGGTGATGACCCCCTTTGGCCCGGGCATCATGAGCTTCAGGTATGCGTAATGGGGAACGACGTTAAAGCGAGCGAACGATGTACGACCGAGCAGTGCATGATAGCCGCTACGGAAAGGCACTATATCGAAGATCAAGTCTTCGCTACGGAAGTTATCGGGCGAGCCGAACACTACTTCCAGCGTCACGGTACCCGAGCACCGTGCCTCGACACCGGGGATGACTCCCTTGAAGGTAGTGTTGCTGGGTTTAATTCTTGACGGGTCGATACCCATCTTTTTTACTGTATCTGAGTAAATTAGATTAAGGCTGCTTCCTCCGTCCATAAGGACTCTAGTGAGGTGGAACCCATCGATAATGGGGTCCAGGACGAGAGCGGCCAAGCCTCCATGACGGATGCTGGTAGGGTGATCCCAACGATCGAAGGTGATCGGGCAAGCCGACCACGGGTTGAACTTTGGACCTATGGGTTCTACGGTGTAGACCTCCCGAAGTGCGCGTTTACTCTCCTTTTTGGGTATATGTGTGACATATATCATGTTCACGGTTTTGACCTCGGGAGGGAATTGCTTTTGCCCGCCATTGTTCGGCCCGCGGGGTTCTTTAGCATCCTCGCTTCGTGGGCTCTTGCTCTGTTCCTCGGGTGCGAGCTTGCCTGCTTGCTTGAACACCCAACAGTTTCTGTTGGTTGGGTGGCTGGCTTCTCTTGCGTGCTGTGGATTTGGCAGGGCCTATCCATGATTCTGTCTAGAGCGGTAGGTCCATCCCTGTTCCCTTTAGGGGGCTTCTTCCGCTGTCCGGGTTTTGAGTTGCGGAAACCGGCGTTTACGGCCGAGTCTTCCGAGTCGCCGTTGCTATGGCGGCGTTTATTTTTATTCCGCCTTGGCTTTCCGTTACTGTCCCGCACTTCAGAGGTGCCGGGGTCTTCGGGATTATGGCTTCGGCGGGCTAGCCAATTGTCCTCGCCCGCGCAAAAGTGGTTCATAAGGGAGGTGAGGGCAGACATCGTTCTTGGCTTATCCTGGCCGAGCTGGCGAGCTAGCCATTCATCCCGAATGTTGTGTCTGAACGAGGCTATCGCCTCGGTGTCCGGACAGTCGACGATCTGGTTCTTCTTAGTCAAGAACCAATTCCAGAATTGCCTGGCCGATTCACCGGTCTTCTGGACGAGTTGCTTAGGTTGGAAGAATCCGGGGGCCGGACATAAGTGCCTTGGAAATTAGATCGGAAGGTGTCTTCGAGCTCCTCCCAGCTCCCAATGGAGTTCTTGGGGAGGCTGTTTAGCCAGTGCCGAGCTAGTCCCATCAGTTTGAGCGGTAGATATTTGATGGCATGGAGATCGTCTCCTCTGGCCATATGGATGTGGAGGAGGAAGTCCTCGATCCAGACGGCCGGGTCCGTCGTTCCGTCGTATGATTCTATGTTGACGGGTTTGAATCCTTCGGGGAACTGGTGCTGCATGACCTCGTCTGTAAAACACAGCGGGTGTGCGGCGCCTCTGATCTGGGCTACGTCACACCGGAAATCAGCTGTTGGGTGGGCTCAGTATTGTTCCCGGTTTCTGTGGTTGCGGTCGAGCCATGATTGGTAGCCATCCCGTCTAACGGGGGAGCGTCCCCTAGATCCGTAGATGGATCTGGCGTGACCTGACCTATAGTCCAGGTCCTGCCGAAGATCGTATCGATCCTCAGGTTGTCCTGGTCCCTTTCCTCTCCTACGGGGTGACGTGGGCCAGTACCCGGCGTCTTGAGCCACCCTGTCCCGTCCTCGAGGGGGGCGGTCCGGCTGGTCATACTGAGTGCGCCTGGGACTCGGGCTCAAGGGCCTCGTCGTCGAATTGCGGCAACAGGCGCCGGCGAGGGTAACTCCTCTTTTGGTCTGGCCGCTCAGTGCCGAACCCTTCCTCGGCCGCCAAAACTTTTGTCCATCTTTTGTTGATGGTGTCTTGTTCGGCTTTGAGCTGCTGCTGCTTTGCCTTTAAGGTCCGAGCTGTAGCTATGAGCTGTTTCCTGAATCGTTCTTGGTCCTCGGGGTTTTCGGGGACGGTGAAGTTTTCGGCTTCGACAGCATGTGGGAAGTAGTCATCATCCCCGAAATCATTGAGGTCCTCGGCGTCTTGCTGATCCGTGAGCCTTTCCGGGTCCTCCACCGGCTCCGCGGGGGCTTCAGGGTCGCCGAGGTCCTCCGGGGTATCTATTTCCCCGGTGCCTGTAACGACTTCCCTTCCCTTGTTGGTCTTGGATCGCTTGCGTTGTTTCCGGCGTTTTGATGCTTTGCCGGATTTTTCGCCGTTCTTCCTGGGGTGTGGTTCTCCCTATCGTTAGGGGTGTCCACCATATAGACATCATAGGTCGAGGTGGCTGTCCACCGCCCGGTGGTCATGGGGGCGGGGTCGCCGATCTCTTCATCCATGTGTTCCGCCCCTTCGGAGGCGTAGTCTAACATGTCAGTTAAATCTTCGACAGTGGCTACCAGGTGGGCGGCGGGTGGGCCATAGAATTCCCCATAACCGGCCTCTAGGTCGACCGGAATGTGGGTCGAGGTAAGATCGTCCTCGATTGCCATAGACTGGATCCGGTCTAGAGCCTCGTTCAACCACGAGAGGACGACCAGATCGGTTTCCTGAGGGCCCTTGGAGTTGAGCTCCAGGGCGTCTTCGAGATGGGTGTGTTCGGCGAAGGCCGAACCTTGATATTTAGGTATCATCACCGAGTCCAGGCCCGAGGCCGGACCTTCGGCGGAGATAGATCGGAGGGCCAAGCCGGATAGTGAGCCTAGAGTTGAGGCTCCGGGGTCTCCGGGCCCGTCGGACGAAACCGAGAGTTCAGCGAGAAACAAATCGCCACGGGAGTTGGCGGTGAACTCTAAGTTCCCGAACCTGTTCCCCTGACCGTGGGAGAAATTTTTGATCCGGCCTAGATGGCCGGTCGAGTCAGCATGCAGCACGACGCTGCCAAACGCGAAGACCTGTTCGGGGACAAAAATGTCCTTGTTCCGGGCCTGTTCGCTGATGATAAGGCGAGCCATCAATCCACAAGCGATCTCACAGCGGAACTCTCAATGAAAGCACCAATGTCGGTGTCGAAACCGGCGGATCTCAGGTAGGGGGTCCCGAACTGTGAATCTAGGAACGATGGTAACAAGGGACGAAGGGGACAATGTTTACCCAGGTTCAGGCCCTCGTGAGGAGGTAAAACCCTACGTCCTGCTTGATTATTTGATAAATGAGATGATTACAGAGTTGATCTACCTCGAGATCAAAAGAGCTAAACCCTAATGAGTAGAGTCCTCCCCTACGAACTAAGCCCCCTGGTTTATATAGACACCGGGGGTCCCTAGGGTTACAAATGGTCGGTTTCCATCCGGGCACAGATACGCCCATTCTTTCTTGGAGGACACACCAAGTCTTCGAAATATTCCCCCATAAGCCTAGGGTCATTTCGCAGTCCGGCCTTCCCGAAGATGCCGTAAGGCGGCCCATCGGGCTGGACTATAAGAGATAAGTCAGCGGCCCGAGCACCCCTTAATCCCGGTCTCCCTCAATATTTCCTTTTAAAATAACATTATCTTTACCCATAACTATATTAGGTCGAGATGCAGAGCTAAAATTGAACGATGTCGTGTTGTTACACGAGCAACCCGTTTGAATCAAAATATTAATGTACTCATACTCAACATATTACTTTTGAAGTCGATTTCAAGTCGAGGAAATAAGCGAATTAGGTCTTTGAGAAGCTCTATACGCGGCTGCTCAAGTTCGTCATCGTAGGTCATCTTTTGTCCAAGTCGGGCGGTACCACTCATCGTCATCTACAACACCATCAACAACAGATCGTCGCCGACATCGTCATCAACAACGTCGTCCCTGCAGCAGGTAATGAACAGTACGTCCATCGCGATCTGTTCATGTCTCTATCCGTAGTTGTTGTTACATGTGAGGTGCTGTTGTGCATGTTTTCCTTTTCATCTAGTATGCAAGATTGTTGCATGCTAATATTCTAACACATATATGGATCAAGGATCATGGTTGTACTCCTACGTTCATATTTCATTAGCAATATATGTCCTCTTCGACGTTTTCTTCCCCCGATAAGATTTGCTACGTAAAGCATGATCATCAGTGTCTTCTCATCTATATCGATGACTTTTCGACTGTTGCTCTACAATCTCTTGAATTTCAACAAGGAGGCCCAGAGACGACAATACGCTTCGGTCACGGCGGGTCGCTGGTAGATGCGGTAGGAAGAAGATTTCGACGTCGCCAATAATTTAAATGTCCTTTTCAATTTCTGTAAGAGTGTTTTTGTAAAGATTTGTACTAGTATATGGCTTTTAGCATTTTCGGAAAGAAAATTGCGCGCCGCGGCCTGAATGCACGATGCACTCGTTTTCGCCTGGACATTAATTTATCCCGACCGCCCGGCAGAGCCGGGTGCCCAGGACTGCTCCCCCCCGCGCGCGTTGGATGGCAAAAGTTGCGGGGATCGCGCGGCCAACACACAGGCAGCCGTGCGCGCGACTTGCACGCCCCAGCGACGGAAACGACGTACTGACCGGCAGCCGCACGCACGAACGCACTGGCGCAGTGCGTGCACACGGCAGTCGGCACGGCACTATGCGCGGCCGAGGAATACGAAACGAGACGAGGGGGATCACGATTCACACACACAGGTATAGCTAGTGGCGTGGTGACGGGAAAGACGAGACGGGGCCGCCATGGCCCATGGCTCCCTCCTCGTCGTGTGGTGTCTATCCCGCCTTCCAATCACGAGCTCATGAGCCAGCCCCACCCAGATCTCTGAAACGGAGCTGCAGGGGGGCAGGTAGGGGGCCAGATCGCCGCCCCATCCTTCCACTGCAGAACCCGTCAGCGGTTCAGCCGGCCACATCCCATCCACCCCCCGCACGCTCACTCGTCACGCAACCCTAGGGACGGAGGCAGGGAGGGAGATGCAGCTCACACCCATGGCGATTGATCTACTCACGGCCAACCGCGCTGACACCGCGCGCTGCTCATGGAGTACGTGCGCATCCGGGTTTCTCGGGTGCCCTGGCGATACATCTGCGGCCGCGACGCGCTGGCCGTTCACCAACTATTTATTGTCAAGTACAACGGGCAGCTCAAGTTCGGTGCGTAGTCGGTATACGGCACGCCAGGCCGGCCGTTCCCAACTGGGAACCCCATGTTTTCCAAAACGAAATCAAGATCGCCACCCAACCAATGCACGTCCTGCGATTGACTAAATGAATTCAGCTGTCACGGCTCACGACAACAGCGTACCTGAACAGTGTTTGCACTTCACGCATGATCCCCCATGCAGCCTGGTTTAGAGCTACGTACCTTATCGATCGACCACTTCCTATACCTAGTGAAATTATATCATGTGCAATTCCGGAAACAAGTCGAATAAAACATTACTCATGCTGTCATGCACTAGTGCATCTGTCGTCTGCTCGTCTCTTTCCCACCGTAGCTGCACTCTGCCTAGCCTTTCCTTTTGTTTAAGGAGATGAGATGACTTGCTGCTGCGGGCATGGTCTGGTGGTGGTACACGGAAAGCGGGCACCCACGAGAGAAGAGAACCCATGGCTACGACTTGTAGGCTTTAGCTGGCGACTCAAGATCGCGAGAGCCCGGAGCGTGGCAGAGCAATAGGTATGCAGAAGAATGTATATTCATTCATTGACATGGCCGGCCCGACCCCACTAAGCGGCTAGCCACTGTTCCTTCCTGGCTACAGTACTAGCCTTCCGTACTGCTAGTAGTACTAGTAGTAGAAATAGAATAGAAGTACGTACTGCCATGCGACCCTGCGTAGCAATTGTTGCATGTCGCTGGCGCTTGCTTCTATTTCCAAGAGGACTGTACTCGCGCACGATTGGAAGCCTGGAACTTATCCATCACTGATTCAATCATTTCCCGAAATGCTTAAACATCATCCCAGTGTTCAGAATGCATGCTAGATGTTGCTAGTGAGTAGAGGCTTTCCCACGTCATGTCAAATGAGACATCGTGCCATCTTACCCTAATCTGGCCAGTGAGTACCATCGTGAATACCAAAACTTATTGGTATGCTAGACATTTTTGTGACCACTGGATTCTCATTTTTCTTAGATGGTTGCGTTCGGCAATGGCGGTGTCTTTCACACGCCGTGTCCTTGTCGAAGACGTTGCTTAGGAGTCTATGTTGTTTACGGAGAACTTTTCTCGTAGTTCTTATGTTTTTAACGACAATGCATGGCTTTGGTATTGATATGTTGCAAATCATTGGTTATGTCGGCTTTTTTTTGGGTTGTGTGCATCCTTAATGTCTTGACTAGATTGTGATATTGTGTCGTTACTGAGGCAGGTGTAAGTGCTATCATCTCAATATTACTCCCTCTGTTTCACAATGTAGTTCATATAGATTTAAGCGAAAGTCGGACTTAGCAAATTTTAAGCAAGTTTATAGAGAAGACTATATACCAACCACGTATATTATAGAAATATAACTCATGATGCATCCAGCGATATGCATTTGGTACTCTAGATGTATCTATTTTTCTATACTAATATGATCAAATTTCACAAAGTTTAACTTCTGAAAAAAATCTATATGCACTACATTGTTTATTTTTTATATACACTACACTGTGGAACGGAGGGAGTAATATATTATCCATTTGTCAAAAAAACATGCAGGTTCAGACAATGAAATTTTTAGGCGGTTTCCACCATCCGGGCAGGCCACCCCTCGGCCATTACCACCACTTTGGCTCGGAACCATCCTTGGCATAGAAGAAGAAAATTACGATTGACAATCCACTGTTAGCACATATGGTAAACAGAGAATCATGTTGTACACATTCACATCTACATCTGTAAAATTTATTGCAATTTTAGATTGATCTCTACCTTTTTTCATGAAACAACCATGAATAAAATACTTAGCTGATGGTCAGATAAACCAAACCCGTAAACACAAATAGTAAAACATGCAAAAATAGCCCATTTGCATTGCGTGTGGTTTAAAGAAGACATCAACATCTAGTGCAAATAGACGGCTATTACATGCCTAAAAACAGCAGATACGACAAAGTGTGGTGGATCCACCATTGGGGCAAGTATGGGCGGTAATTCTGGGTTTCCGGCGAGAACAACACAATGGAGCTCTGCCATTATCTAACGCCACAGAAAACAGCAGTCTCTGGATCCAGCACAAACACTCCACCCTGACAAATTTGTACTAGGGCTCTGGAAAATACACAAGAGCTCTTGGGTGCTCCACACCCCTATACGAATATTAATTTCATAAAAGACCAACATAATTCAAAGACAAAATCTGGATTTTGGGGATATCAAACCTAGCTGTCCAATCTAATCTCGTGTGAAGTTTCGTGAAAAAATACCAGTAAATGTATCCATGACGAAGAAAATTGAGTCCGACCTACGATCCATTCAAACATTTTTTTTATATATAGGACTTTTTTGTCTTTTTACCGAGAATACAGTTCTTGGTATTTTTTCACAAAACTTCACACGGTCCCGTAGATTGGGCATCCATGTTTGATATCCCAAATTTTCATGGTTTTTTCTATTTTCCTAGCTTGTTTTTTGAATATAATATTCATATAGGGGGTGGAGAATCCGAGTGCTCCAAATTCTCTTCCCAAGGGCACTTCACAATGGAAAAAACTGCAAAGCTGAGCTGCGTAGCATTACTCGCAAACATACATACATACGAAAAATACAATGTACACGGTAACTTTGCTCTAGAATATTTTATTTGATCATGACGATAGTGATTTCAGTGCCAAATGGGCTTATTTTGTAAGGGCATCTCTAATGTTGACCTGCAAAACGGACAACGTATTTATCCGCGGATTGGTCTAGATCTGTCCGCAGACACGGATATGGGAGCGGGTCATCCAACCATGTCTCATAAATGCCCTATTTCTCTCTTGGGTCCGCAACGCTCATAATAATAATAGTAAATTACACAAATTATTCATAAATAACATACAAATATCCCTAGTACAATAATAGTTCATAATGTAAACATTACATCCGGGATAACCAAATATTCAACAAGTTTTTTGAATTCATCAGTTCCAAAATCAACGATACTCGAATCAGAATCGACACATGTCGTCCCACACATCGTGTCCCTTAAGGTTCATCCAACAATGTATGAACGTAAATGGACCATCCTCGGTCATGTAGTACAGACAACCACACGTCCGGGCTATATAACATGATGGTTATCAAGTACAAAATTGAATGAATCAATGAATTGACCAACATGTAGAGCAAGAAGCAAAACTTGCAATCTCAATGGTTTGCGAGTCCGGTGGCCACCTTCTTAATATTTGTGCAAATGCACCGTAAAATTTCATGACGAAGTTGGAGATGGTGTACCATCGATGGGCTAGCGACTTCAGATTGCGATCATGGATCACGTGCAAGTCGTAGGACGTGTTCTGCTTTTGTTCATGAAACGAATCATGCACGTTTTGCCAAAAGGTCGAACCTTCCTGCCTCATGCCTATAAAGTCCCCAGTACGACCTTTCACGCACTGCACAACAACTCATCCTCCATCAACGAGTACCCCCCCCCCCCCCCCCCCCATCGTGCTTATCCTAGAAAAACAAGAAGTTGAACAAAAAGCTCAATGAAGTTTGACCGAACACCTGCCGGGCGTGGTGTCCGTCATGGATGGCGTCAGCAAGGGGACGAAGGGTACCTGATTGCAGAGGGATCCTGGCTGGATGGTGGCGTAGTCCAAGTCAGGCAGACGCGTGGGTGGGGGCTGCTAACGTCCGGTAATGCTTGGGCGGCGATCGGCAAGGTACAACAGCGACGACAGACGAGGAAGGTGCATATTCTTAGCCCGGGTGGTGAAGAAAAGTAGCCCGGGTGGGGGATTTGAGTGGGTCAGGGGTGTTGGAGTCCTAGGTCGCGGCGGTCTAGGCGCCCACAAACCTTCCCTTAGTTTGTGCCCGGATTGCGGGAATTCAGACAACCGGACACGTCCATAGACCGATGGATACCGTGTTAGATGGCAAACTTCTTACAGACATCTTGGTCTGGATCGTATGCGGGTGTTTCAAGAGTCTGGTGGGATATGCCCTATGCATGATAAATATTCATTGAATGCAGGGATTCATGTTTGGGAAAAGAGAAGGTACGGGAAAGAGAACGGAGGTGAAACTAGACGAATAAATGATTATTATTCTATGATGTCTCTTTGCCTCCATCTCCGGGGATGTGTTACCCCATGGGTGGCCATTGTACGATGCGGATGTGACGTAGGTACCAATCATGTGATCATGTATTTCACAAAGACACTCCATCAAAATGATGTACGGTAGAGAACCCTAGCTATGCCGGGCGTCTCTTTTCAACAAGCCATAGATGGCTTTTGATCGCTCACTGTGTCCGTGGCCATAAAGTAGCTTGCGAGAGCCATCCTTTCGTGTACGGCGTACGTACTTCATCCATGCAAGAAATATACTGAAACCTGCGTGATTTCTGGACGTCGTGTGATTGCCTACATCATCACATATGTTTACCGTATAAATGAATAGACAGCCATACCCCCGCAAAAAATGAAAATAGACTACCTAGCGGACATGTCAAAACATTTTGTTCCAGATTGACTTTTGGCCTCTTTTTTCCTTAGGGTTCGATCAATATTGCATTTTTGTAGTGTAGAAAGTTTCTATTGCAAGCTAGCACACATTTGTTTTTTTTCAGGTTAGTAGGCTCTCGGTTCAACCACCTAATCCTATGACTAGAAACAAAACATTGAATAATGTTTTAGTCAATCACTGAATAATGTTGCATGCTTACGACAGAGAAACTGTGACAGCGTGCTTTTAAAAGATGTTGTAATCAAATCACAGAACAACGCATGTCTTTTCGCAGTCATGTTAATAGGGAGAGAAAAAAATGCCATCGGTATCTTATGCACAACGTGTAACCTTCCCTAGCTTCACCGATTCACAAGCAAGATCTACATTATGTGACACTTTCAATCAAATCCATCAATTCTCAATATTGTCTCTATTCCTCGATTTATACAAAGTATGGATTTCTTGATGATCAAGCACGTTTATGTTAATTTTATGCCTGTCCTGGTGTTATGTAACTCCGTTCATATGTCTTAGTTGTTCTTAAGACCAGGCAAGGTCTGAAAAGAGGTCAAATTGGCCAAGCGGTGGGAATGGCTATGTCAAATATTTTTAGATCATTAAGAGGGCAAAATTCCTAGGTTTGGCGGTTGGTGTGCATGATGCAACCTTCCACCATGTCGGATATCCTCCTTTGGCATTGGACTCGGGATGGTTAATGCACTTCCAAGAGTTGTTGCGTTGTTCTTTAAGGGATCAGTTGGTTTCGAGCTCCTGGAAGTTGAAATGGAAGTCTTGGGCACCTCCTCGGGTCAAAGTTCTTCATCTGGCTTGCATGTTCAGACCATTGTTGTACGGTAGAGCAGCTTAATCGGCAGGATCTCCAGCATGCCCCTTCTTGTGCGATATGCGACTACTCAGAGGAGACGATGTCCCACCACCTCACCAGTTGCCATTTCTCGCGCACGTTGTGGCATGAGGTGCTCTCATGGATCCATTTGATGACACCTTCTCCTCTGCAGAGAATGACTTCGTGGACTGGTGGCATCAACACTATATCTCACTCCTCATGTCGCCTCGGAAGGGCACTGACTCTTTTAATGTTGGTGATCTGGTGTGTATCATGAAGCATCATAACACAATCATCTTCGACGACGTGTAGCTGAGGTTGACTTTCCTATTTGACGTGATAAGGTCGGAAGTCAGGCAATGTGTGTTAAAGGGTGCGAAGGGGCTGGCCAATAACTCTTCTTCTATCAATGCATCAAACTGCAAGTCTTTTGTGTTTTATTGAAGAAGAAAAAACACCAGGTTCCATTGCCATGAAATGAAGGTTCACGGGTAGTTTGATAAATAATGAAAAAGAAAGGAAAAAGTAAACTACATGTCATATAACTTCCCATAAAACAACTCATTTTCGTCAGGAATCACACTAGAAAAGAAACTGCACAAGTCACAAAACTAGGTTGGTAATGGAAACTCCATCGACTACCCCTTTCAGCTCGGATCATGTTCGGACATGCATTCTTGAGCTTGGTCTTTTTAAGAGGAGACTGGCTGGCCGATCATGCAAGATCAAGTCTGAGGCTTGATTGTGCAGGTGCAATGTGAGGGGGGTTGCCCACGCGCCGGAGAAGCGACGACCTAGAGGGATGGCATGGGCAACGAAGCTCGCACGGCAGCTTTGCCAGCCTCGGGTGGCGGGTTGCCCAGGGCTCTGATCCTATCAACCCCTAAGATACATGTTATTAATAAAAATTTAAGTACTCCCTCCGTCCTAGTGCATAAGTCATCTTACGAATACCAAATAATCCCAAAACACTTAGTCGCGGTGCATTAACTCCCACCTCGTTTCTTGTTTTTTTAACATGAATAAAAGAATCAACCAATAAAAGACGTGTGACGCGTAAGTTTTTAATGACTTGAGACTATCTAGCACAGCATGCAATGGTCAGTTCATTGCATGGAATGGTATTAATTAAAAAATGAACATTAAATTCTCTTGTTTTTCTCTCCACCTTGTTCGTGGTGCACAATGTAAGATGACGTATACACCTGTATGGAGGGAGTATCATGCAATTTTGGAGGCACACAAATATTAATTAGATATAATACTAATTAAGATATATTCCTAACTGTAGATTGAGAACCAACTAGTGGTTTGGATGAGTTGGAGGGTGTCGTTGTGGTACCCCAAGCATGGCCCTACATATTTGAAGCTTTGATGTTTCATTAATGCAAATTATTCTTTCTTCTATCGATGATGATGAGGCGCATGTGATGACTTCGTAAATCTTGAAGCTTTGCAAACTCCGATCCTATCTAAACTGCGTGTGAGTCTACATTATAGCCGGTGTTTCTAGGAAAAAAATAAGTGCATTGAGTGACTTCTTTGACAGAAAATAGTCTTTTCTTTCAATCACTGTTCCTATATATTTAAAAAATGTCAATGTGGAATTGTGTGAGCCCCTAGTGCCTTCTAATAAAGGCGGTTTTTTTACTTCTCCAATCCTAAGGTCCTGGTTGATTCCTGGGAATTCGATGTTGTTTCACACTATCGCATGCACTGCAGGAATCAGACAACTATCAGCCAAAAACTGAGGTTACATTCCACATGTGTTTATACGCTCCCTTCTCCCGTGTGGATATCCGATCCCGCGCTCAGTATAAATACAACAGCACCCTCCACGGCTCCACCACAACACATAGCTAACTCTAGGGCTGAAACGAGCAGCACACAGTGGTGTACACAACACCTAGCCAAGCATCCTTCCTAGCTAGCCATGGATCCATATCACTACGAAAACATCCATGACCCACACGGCTGCAGCTTCCCCATCCACCCGCAGCCGCCTTTCCTCCTCCACCACTACCCGGCCGCCGCGCTCGCGGAGAGCCGGGTCAGGGGCGGTGCCGGACGGCGCCGCCCCGGCGCGAAGCTCTCGACTGACCCCCAGAGCGTTGCGGCGCGGGAGCGCAGGCACCGGATCAGCGACCGCTTCCGCGTGCTCCGCAGCCTCGTGCCCGGTGGAAGCAAGATGGACACCGTCTCCATGCTGGAGCAGGCCATCCACTACGTCAAGTTCCTCAAGGCGCAGGTCAGCCTGCACCAGGCCGCACTCATGCAGCACGAGGAGGGCTGCGGCGGCTTCGGCCATGGCGAGTTCGCCGGCACCGGTGGTGAGGTGACGGCGATGGAGCTTCCGGCAGCGCAGGCCCTACAGGAGGTGATGAGCTGCTACTACGCTGGAGCTCATCAGGTGGAAGAGCTTGATCTATGCGCGGGGCAGATGAGCAGTAGTTCTCACGATCTGCCTCCGTTGCCTTCCTGCGTCTTCGACGAGGAGTCTGCGGCCGCGTGCTACTCCGGGTGCAGCCTCCAAGCCGAGGAGATCGCTCATGCTCACGGATCTTATTAGCTTAGTTATTTAGTTACTGGCTATTAGTATTGCAAGTGGTACTGATTATGTAGTTTGCGTACCCAAGTATGTACGTCGACGCTTAGATCCGTAGTTGCTATCTCTAGTTCTCTACCCAATTAGCCTAGCTCTATCCGTTATATGGCACTAGCAGCAATTTCCTCTTTGGTGCATGCATGCATGCTTCTGTAGTTCTGTTGGTCGATCAATGTGTGATTGTGATCACGGACGACAGACTAATTAAGTTTCTTGTCTCCATGTTTAATGGTGCATCCTTAAAATCCCAAGCAAGTCAGCTTAAATTGTCATTCTTATTCGCTCAGTCACAACTTCATCTTTATATTCTGATCCAACTCGCATGTTTGTTTCATTATTCGTCCTTCAGCAGCTCGAAAAAATTATTCGTCCTTCAGTGCTACCTTATGCAATGTTAAAAATCTAACGACAGCGCGAGGATGGCAAATTTATAGTTTGCAAGCACGGTAATTTCCAGGCATAAAATGAACTAAGACGGATGCATGCCATGCTTGCCAACTATACTTGTTATCCTCAGCAAGCATAAATTGTCATAAAAAACCGTTCGATCTGCCATGGTCAAAAACCGACGTCAAATTTGTAGTTGGGTTCTTACGCTTCTTCTATCTATTTGGGTCTTTAGTTGACATAGGAAGATGTATGCTGGACACGTCACAGAGACACAGACACGATCATTTTGCAATTGCTGGCTCGATCGAGTGTATTAGCAGGTAGAATGTATGTACAGTCTGGACGACGTGCTGTATCATTCCCATTTATTTCGTTTTAACTCCATGGTAGAGTTATGCAAACGGGCAAGCTAGTGTCTGTTGTATCGATACGACATGCAATGATTCAGATGCATACTTTTAAAAAATATATAGGATTTGTAGAACAAAAATTTGCTTTCCATTATGTAGTCTTATATGTTCAAACACAATTGTATTTGGAATTTGGAAACTAGGAAGAGAACGAGATTTTTAGTGCTGGTTGCGGTTCACATAACCACGGTACAATTTTAATGGAGAAACTATTTTGCTCGACAAATCTTCATGCTCAACCCCATCGAGAACGAACATATGTCTAACAACCGCAAACATGTGAGAACCAACCTATGATTGGATGGTTAGAAAGACTGTGGTATCCCCAATCCATCGGGGTTCAAGTCCTGGTGCTCGCATTTATCCTGGATTTATTTCAGGATTTCCAGCGATACGCGTTCAGTGGGAGGAGACGTTCCCGTCGACTATGAGGTGCCTACGGTGACTTCGTAAAATCTCAAGATGATATGCCAGCTCAATCTTTCGGAGGTGCTCATAGGGGTAGGGTGTGTGTGTGTGCGTTCATAGGGGTGACTGTATGCGCGTTTATATGAACGCTTGCGTCTGTACTGTGTTAAAAAAACAACGGCAAACATGCATGTCATATAATCACCATGCACATAAGAGTTAATTGACAAGCAAACATATTGACCATTACTTAAAAAGGAATAGTGTATGGAACTTTTCTTTGCGGGGTAGAATAGTGTATGAAACTTTTTTTTTGCGGGGTAGAACAGTGTATGAAATGTTTTGTGCACTTGCCTCCAAAAGGGCTCACCTCTAGTCCTGCCAACGAAATCTGCGGATGCGGCCAGCATGGTTGAGCAGCTCACCATCCTCCGAAATCTAAAAAACGACAAAACATTTGAAAATAAACTCAATAGCATTTGTCCGAACACCTGTCGGACGTGTTGACCGTCATGGAGGTCGTTAACAGGGGGCGGAGTGTACCTGGTCACAAGCGACTCTAGGGTGGAAAGCTCCGCCGTAGACGGCGAGCGGGTGCGTCGGTGCTGGTTGTGGACGTCAGACAATGCCTCTATGGTGGCCGGAGACGTACAAGGAGCAGCGGCGACGGAGGTGGAGGGTGGAAAGTAGGGTAGAAGGGGCGGAGTGCAAGGAAATGGGACTGGGACGAGGGATTGGGTGGGCCGGGGGTGTCGGATAGCGGCGTTTCTCGTGTCCGGACTCCCGCAAATCTCCCCAGTTTCGTCTCCAATTTGCAGGAGAAATCACGTCAAAACCGCTCCGCGGACCGATACAGGACCGCGTTGGATGTCTTTCACGGTCCGAGCTGATGCGGGGATTTACGGGTCCGCCTCGAAGATACCCTTACACCCATTGGTTAACGGTCAAAACACCTACTTTTGGTGGACACTTGGCGTCCATTTAATAGATCTCATGGTCTAGATTGATCGATACTATTTGGCTAATGCAGTAGTATTTTTTTCCACAAAGGGTAAATTAGGTACAAGGAGAAAACATATCATGTACAAGATTAAAACGAAAAAAATCCCGCACTGAAGGGTTTTTAAGAGCATTTACAGCCGAACTTAGCAAATATGTCCCCCTAAACATCCGCGGACGCGCCCGGTCAGTGACCGGACGTGTCCCCTATTTGTCCGTCCGCGCAGTCATACTCCTTATTTTTTTCCTCATATGTCTGGTCACTTGCACGTGATTAGTGAAGAGGAAGAGAGAGAAAGAAAAGAAGGAATAAAGAAAAAGAAATGATGGTCCGGGGTGGGGTCGCGTCCTACGTGGCGGACTGACCGAGCGGGCTCGGGCGCGTCCACGAGCCCTCATATCCTCCCTATATTTGAGATGGATATGAGGGTTCGCGGACAACTCGGTTAGGTATGATATGAGGAGTCCGGTTAGGTCACCTTTTTCCTTCTTTCTCCTGTCTGGTTACTGACCGGACGCGTCCGCAGAATATGAGAAGTCGTTTGGGGCGTCCGGTTGTAGATGTTCTTATGAAGGAGTAGCAACAGCTTATGTCCGGGAGGTAACCAAGCCACTATTGACGAATTTCGATCCCTTAGAGCATCTACAACCGGACGCCTCAAACGACCACTCATACGCCCGCGGACACGCCCAGTCAGTGACCAGACAGGAGAGAGAAAAAAAAGTGACCCAACCGGACCCTCATATCATCTCTATAAGCCCGGGCTGTCTGCAACCCTCATATCCATCTCAAATATAGGGAGGATATGAGTACTCGTGGACGCGCCCGGGCGCGTCCGGCCAGTCCGCCACGTAGGACGCGACCCCACCCCGGACCACCATTTCTTTTTCTTTATTCATTCTTTTCTTTCTCTCTCTTCATCTCCATCAATCACGTGCAAGTGACCGGACATATGAGGAAGAAAATAAGGAGTGTGGCTGCGCGGACGGACAAATAGAGGACACGCCCGGTAACTGACCGGGCGCGTCCGTGGGGCGTTTAGGGGGTCATATTTTGCTAAGTCCGGCTGTATATGCTCTAACGGTACTAATTTGTACCCAAAAAGTCCTCATTGTCTAACCTGCGGAATTGCCTAACCGCTACTGCCTCACAAGAATTGGACTCTCTGTTCTTATGGTTGCAAGACTTTGTGCCTTCGCTCGACCATTACCAAAGGGTTATCAATGGGGGCAAAGCATTCACCACCAGGATACCCTATGATCTCCTCTCCATGGAGCATGGCGAAGATATGCATGCCAACCTCTTCTAGATGATGTGTCTCCCGACCAAGGTGAAGGTTTTCACATGGCTCCTATTCCGACAGTGCCTCAACTGCAAGGCCAACCTCCACCGGAAGCACATCGCCGCAAACTCATCTTGCACTAGATGCAACTACAATAATGAAGACACCAACCACACTTTCCTACAATGCCCTCTTTCAACATAATCTGGCAAAAACTTGGGCTTCCTAAGCACGACAATATTGACACACTTTTGGGACAATGCTCTGGTCGACCTGCCTCAGTCGCATGACCCTTCATCCTCCTAATTATTCTATGAAAGATCTGAGATGCTAGGAATGCCAAAGCTTTTCGCTACATTGACACCCACTTAGTTACTTACCTCAGTCTTATGATTGTAGATTTGGACATATAGTCTCATAGACTTTGTATAGCCGGAGACAAGCAAGCCGCTTTCTCATGGCGGGGCTTTCCTATCTTTGCGCACAACTGTATCTATGTAATTCTTGTACCCTAGCTGCTTTAGAACATCTACAATCGGACCCCTCATACCCGTCTCAAACGTCCGGACAGGCCGTCCGGTCACTGACCGGTCACGAAAATGTGATCCAGACGGGCGCCTTAAACGGGCCTCAAATGGCCGGGCTGACTGACACCCCTCATATCCATCTCATATATGAGATGAGTATGAGGAGTGACCAGGTGTGCCCGCTCAGTGGTCCTGCGTCCGCCACATAGGATTGGGCCCACATTTTCTCTTTGTTTATTCTTTCTCACTTCATTTTCAGCAATTGCATGCATGTAACCAGACGTATAGGGGTAAAGTGAGAGACATGATTATGAAAGTAAAAAATTTAAGAGGTGACCGGTCAATGTCCGCGGACGCGCCCGATCGTGTCCGCGGGCGTTTGAGGGGTTATTTGCCAAGTCCGGCTGTAGATGCTCTTACATCAATCAGTCACGTGTGTACTTAATAGTACAAAAATTCCTGTTGTTCTTTTTTTTTTTTGAGAAAATATACTATTCGAGTGCCTAGATGTCATCTTTTTCTTTCATTTTTTCGCCCTACGTACATTCCCTTATAAACCAGGCCATTCTATATTTCTTATTTTTCACTGTCTATATGAATGTACAGGCACACCCTGCCCTACGAGGTTCCGTCAAAAAGAATGGCCCCCTTTTTTTTGCAATGAAGTTGGTCTTTTTCACATGGGCAATCAAATGCATGAATTTTCTGCACCAACTTACATATATTTTTCTATTCAAGAGCTTTTATCATGCACAAATTTTATATTAAGCCCGAAGCACATGCTCTGATGCTCACGACCTCAACTAGGAGTTACCAATTAAGGACCTTTTTACTAGAAGAGGCTATGTTCCTATGTAGAGCAATCAATAGATGGGTTGATACAAGCATACTAGCATGTGCCGACCTGGTAAATGCATGTGAGCTCTGTCACACAAGCAAATTTTTAAAAATTATAGATTTTGGGATACCAAACATGTGTGCCTATTCTCCTCCCATGTTTAGTTTCGTGAGGAATGAATGCTCGTGGTATCCATGGCGAAAAACATACTGTCCGACGTACAATCCATTCAAACATTTTTTCCATACATAAATTTTTATGACTTTTTTACCGAGAATAACATGGGCACCTATTCCGCACGAAACCAAACATTGGAGTAGAATATGCACCCATGTTTGGCATCCCAAAATTTCAGAATTTTTTGAATTTTTTTGTATTTTTTAATTCTATATTTCTATAGGGGTGGGTGGCACCTAAGAGCCACAAATCCTCATCCGTATCAGGTACCACCCTTATTATTTTAAAAGAGAAGAAGATCTATACCGAGCTTGAACGACAGCTATCCTTATTTGGCCTGACTAGCAATCGACGGGTCGGGTACTCGAAGATAAGCAACCTGTGCATGCACTAAAGAATGTCAACCGGTGGGTCTATGCTTGAACATTTTCCCAGCAACTATTCATGAATAGTAGACGCTCAAATTTTTCACTAGTTATCGTCTAGTCCAGAGTATCTTGCCATGGCGACAAACACATGATCCGTGCTTCCGGACAAGATCAAACTAGGAAGCTGGACGAAGCTTGGGCGGCACTGTGCAGGTCGCCCGGCGCATGGGCTGCACGTACGCTCTCCAGGAACTGCACTGTGCGGGAATAAAGGGCTCTTTTATGAGGACGGCGACGTTCACCCGTGTGATCGGCAGCAAAGATTTTGGCAGGACTAGAGGTGCTACGTTTTATGTAGCCGGCCCGATTTGATGTTTTAGGGCTTTAAACTACGCATAGGCTGGTATGCCTCGATCTGCTGCACCTGCACAGCTGCCTTTACGCTGCGGTAAGCTGGAGCTTTGCCACGTACAACTTTTCGGAGCTAAAGACCATACCGAGACAAAACGAAGCAGCACTAGTAATAAACACTCTTATGGATGGCCGTCGACCAGGCGTTTAATGTATTTTTCATATAAAATTTCGTGTTGATGAACATTTTGATCTTCTTGACATACGTTGTGCTATCAGTATGTAAATTTTATCAAGAGAAATCCGGCATGGGGTATATTGATTGCAAACCACAGTTTCATCCATTCGGGTTGGATGGAGAGAAAACTACGGAAATCATTGAAGACACAGGATTGCTGTGGTAAAACCAAGAATAGAAAATGGAGGATAGAAACAAAAGAATGATGTTCGGATCAAAGGGGCGAGAACCATAGGAAACTGATGCTTGGGCTGATTAATAAAATAGAGCAAATGGGTGGTGTCGTACTGGTCACATGAATCGTCTTGTGATATTTAGACATCGCACACAGTTTTACGAAAAGGACTGTGTCCAGTCCGATAACATTTTATGCACTAGTTTTTTGCTGCACTGAACAAACATTTGAGCTATCGCACAAATATTTACATCTCCATCTCTCGTACCAATCAAAAGCTACATTTCTCATGTTTTCTCCTTTCTTTTCAAATTCAAACCTTCACTGCTTGCTTGCAGCATCGCCTTCACACTGGCGACGCTTCTTCCTGCTGCTCGGCCTCGTCGATCTAGTCAGGTAATTCATACCTTTCCCCACCCCTCCTCTTCCATCCCACATGCCCCTACCGTCGGCTCGACACCTTCCACCAAAATCACCACCCATCCTCCAAATACTCGTCGCTGAAAGCCATGATGCACGCAGTATAGCCAGCAGCTCAAGGAGCATTTGGCAGCTAAGAACCAAATCGCGGTCGCACGCGTGGACGAGGCCGCGATGGTTGTCATGCGTGCCGTCCCCTAGATCTTGGAGGAGCACCGCACCGTCGAGGCCACTGTCGACGCCTCGCGCTCGGACGCCGCCACTTGGTTGGCTGCTTTAAACGACAATTCATGGTGTTTTCTCGAGGGCACCGTCAGTGCCTTCGACGAAGACTACGAGGTGTTTTCTCAACGTGCTCGCGCTTATCTCATCTCTAGAGCCAACAGGTTGGTGTCCGGACAGGCTCAGGCGACCCACGACAACCAGGAGGGCACCCACGATGTGGAGGCCTCACCCTCTTCCAAGTTTAAGGACCCCATCGTCATCGATATATTCGATGATGAGAAATAACTGTTTTTAGTTTACTAAAGACTTATGTTCAGCTAGCCACGTCGGTTAAGCATGTTCAGTTTACCTGTTGCATGTGCTGCTCCTTCCTTTGCTTTAGAAATTCTTGTGAATTCTCCAATGTAATGCTGTTATGCAATCTGATCTTCTAGTATGTTCTATTGTAATTCTAGTTTGTCCAGTGTTCTATTGTAATGCTGCTATACAATCTGATCTTCTAGTATGTTCTACTGTAATTCTAGTGAATTGTCCAATGTAATGCTGCTATGCAATGTGGTACTCAGTTAACTGTTTGGTTCAATTCTGCAATGTGATGTTCGATTGTTGTGGGTACAATTTTGTATTATTATGCATGTTCAAATCTGGATGTACTAAATGCATGTGAAACATATATAATTGCTATATTTCATAGTTCTTAGCACGCTTGGTTTAGATAACTGGTTTTTCCATGTGGATCGGGTTAATCTGTTGGATCTGGAATGTGTGTATTTTTCATTAACATATTTTACTGATAGTATGCCAAATCTTACTTAACCTGATAAATATCTGTCTTGTATAGTTTGTAGGGGAAAATAATGGGAGACGCGGAAGTTTGCCATCGAGGTTTGCGCATGCATGGTCCTTTGGCTAATAGCACATTATTGTGCAATTACAGGAACCGTAGGTTTTTAATAATTTGGTCTTCCACATGTAGGTCATGCTGTAAAAGGTTTAGACCAACTGTTCGACCCATTTCACATGTGGGAAAATCAGGTGTCCATGAATATCAGTCAAATCAAGAAACTCAGAAAGATTGTTAAGATAAAAAAACTAACGACGAAAAATAACAACATGTTTGTCCGCACAATGAAGAAGACATTTGTCAACTATAGGATGGTACTATCTCTTTTACCTTGTCTTTTTCCCTTTACGCCATTTCAAAATTTAGAAATGATATTTATGCATATCTTTGTTTTCAGTCCTTTTCAAAGCAGTTCATCAATGATTACGTCTCAAACCACTTGTATGGTTAAGAGGCGAGGAAGGTATTCATACAATACCCATAGTATAATCTTGAAATCTTTCTCAAGAGGACGAAGGATGGGCGGGTAATCATCCACATGCACTGGCCTAAAGTTGCAAGGACCTTCAACATTATTGAAGGCTCAATATTCGCCTTCCGCTTCAATAGTTTTCTAGACAAGATTCATCTTTCTATTTACCGTCTACGATGCTATCTTCCAAAGGTTTAGATGTTGCATGTGAAACTTGGTCGTGTTGTGTAATTGGGTAGCTAGGTATATACATGTATGGTGTAACTGAGTGTTGAAGCTATATGATGTTGTACTCTGATGTAATTCAATTATGAAATACTGGTTGCCGTAATACAAATATGAAATATATCGTGTGCTTGATATGAAATGTCAATTTAATTACTAAATAGATTAAAATAATAGGGCAATTAGGCTGCTTATTGGTTTTTTTTATTGCAGATGATTTCTCAAACGCCACAGTGGGCGATGACCTCAACAAACACACACAGTTTTTAGAAAGTTGGTGTGTTGGATCAGTGAACAATCACACACGATTTTTGACCAATAACTGTGTGTGTTAGGCCTCCTTGCACAAACTTTTCCACATAAAAAGCGTGTGATGGACATCCCCTTCTAGGCACTATGCATGATGTATTGAGTAACACAAACGATAGAATTATAATTATCGTGTGTGATGGCCACCCCTATCGCAGACGATGTTATGAAGAAAACTGTGTGTGATGTACCATACGAACAGAAATGCACCTTTGGGATTCGCTGTGCGGGATGCTAGGAACATCTCACACGATTTCTACAATATGTTTGTTCGCGATGGCTATTCCAATCGTGCACGAGCTCTTTCTGCGTCGGGTGTGTGATCGGAGGAGGCATCGCCGATGATTTATCTATGTCGTGTGGGATAACACCACTCCCACGGATCGCACACACAAGCAAGGCGACGGTTTAAAGCTACCTCACAAAAAGGGGGTAAAACCGTTTGTATAGGAGTCGCGTGCATTAGTGATGGGAACTGTTTTTCGAGCTCTATGGCCTCATGAAAAACCGCCCAATGACCAAGCTAAGCTTTCCCGACGCCTCCAAGAAGCTCGTCGGCGAATCCTAACTTGGAAGATCTCGGCATGCCAAGAAGGTGCTTGGCAAGCGTGGGCCATGCTTCTGACGCTGGAGCTCAAGTACATTGCCCTCGTGGAACCCCAAGGGACTGACTGCAAAGAGATAAAGCCTGGTGTCAACTCCGAGAAGGTCCTGCCTTTTACTCGGGCAATGGAGCAGGATTGTCGCTTGTAAAAACTTCTAGACCGTGTGTAGACACATATCATGTAATGATACATTTCTATATCGGATTATACATTCGTGTTTCTTTTCTTGTGTATGTTCACCAACCTTTGGCTTCGGAGTACACCTGGTGGCAACCCCCCTTTTTAGGTGGGCTTCCATTCTAGTGAAAGGCAATCTGACTTATTGGTCTAAACGTAAGGGAAACAAGGAGCAAGCATTTTGTATTGCAAGAGATCCTACAACGGTTCCACACCCATGTCCGTTCCTGACGAGTGTTATTTTTTCCATTGGTCTCGTCCAAAATAGCAAGGTCACAACCCCCCCTCTTGTCCCCATTCATATTTTCACATGTGTCTAGACCTGCGCATCTAGTTCCTTTTGTCTGGGAGATGTATTGAAATATTTTAAGTTGTTATTTGTACAAGATATAAATTTTACGGTTTTTATTCGAGTTAAAACAATGTAGGGTTCTAGTACAGTCGGTAGTTTCCCCCTAATATGAACTCATCTAGCAACTAATTACCCCTAGTACTTCAGTGGTCATCTTCTTGTTTATTCCATCCTTTGAGTATTTCTTTGTTCTGATTCATTCAACTTGTCCTTTCATGTTTCTTATGGTTTGGAGTCATCTATGTTCATAATATACAAATACTAGTTCAATTTTTCATTGCACAACAAGTATGTGTAACGTCCAGGCCAAACCATCGGTTCATCCATCCTCAAATTGCACCAAGCCAAGGACGCTTAACTTGAGGTTCCTTTCGTATGTGTTCCCAGAAAAGAAGGTGCACCTTGTTGATATGAGTAGTTTATCATCCCTATTAAGTCGGGATGTCACATACAACCCCACTCAATGGAACTGACATCCTTGTCGGTCCAGTAGGAATGTTCCCTCTTGGCACATGTTTGTGCGTCCAATCTAGCACACATGTGCCATGTCACATGCCACGCACCTAACTCTCATACGCCCGTGTAAAAATGAGGATCAACTTTGATACCAATTGTAACGCCCTGGCCAAATGTAAGGGCATTCTCTTACCCTAGTGTTTTGGTGATGATGACAACTCACTATGATCTAACCGTGTGTCAAGTTATACAGGTATTGTGTGTGAGACACAAGACGGTTAGGTATTCCCTCCAAACGGAAAAGATCAAAGACGGTGTTCTCTACGTGTTTATTCTCTTTGGTCGTAGGGATCCCGTACTATTAAGAGGGAATCCACATTGGAAGGTCTTGGGTGAATCAGTTCTCTCACACATCCTTATGCACCCATCTCGTTCCTTCGCATCATAGAGAGAGAGGCCCCTCTTTCCTTCCATGCTTGTCGGTTGTACCGCTATCCTGACCTGATGCACCGCTCGCTCCAGACATCCGGTTTTACCACCACTCCGGGGGTGATACCCTGGAGGTGCTGCCACTGAGAGGTCCCCAGCGGTTGTACCGCTGCCCCCGGGCGGTTGTACTGCCCACACCTGGGTGACCCAGGGTGGCAGCTCTGGGCGGTTGAACCGGCCCAGCACCGGGCTCCAACCGGACACAGTTCTGTTGGGCTCCGGTTGTTGGGAGGACCTGGACCGGTTGTACCGCTATATTTTATAGCCCGGTACTACCGGTGTCCCAAGCGGTTGTACCGCTAGGGACTTTGCCAGGTTCAGTACTTGGGCCGAGCTGTTGCATCTTGGGGGAACCACCGGCCACCTTTCTGTTGTGGTCCGGTGGTTGGGCGGTGGTTGGGCGGTTGTACCGGTCATACCGGCTGTACCGCCCGCAACACCGGTTGTACCGCTGCCATGTAATAATGGCTGTAACGGTTGGAAAGTGGGGGACCTATATAAAGGGGTGGTTCTTCCACCTCTCTCTTATATCTTACTTCTCTCTCTCCACCATTGATGCCCATTGAGCTTTCTTGCCCGATCTCTCTCTCTAGCCACCCAAACTTGTTGTCTTGCTAGGGATTGAAGGAGGAGATCTAAATCTACACTTCCACCAAAGGAAAATTGATTCCCCCATACTTTCTTGTGTGGATTTTGTTACTCTTGGGTGTTTGAGCACCCTAGACGGAAGAGGTCACCTCGAAGCCATATTCCATTGTGGTGAAGCTTCATGGTTTTGTTGGGAGCCTCCAATTAAGTTGTGGAGAGAGCCCCAACCTTGTTTGTATAGGTCCGGTTGCCGCCTTCAAGGGCACCACTAGTGGAATCACGGCATCTCGCATTGTGTGAGGGCGTGAGGAGAATACGGTGGCCCTAGTGGCTTCCTGGGGAGCATTGTGCCTCCACACCGCTCTAACGGAGACGTACTTCCCCTTATCGGGAAGGAACTCCGGTAACACATCCTCGTCTCCATTGGTTCCACTTGTGGTTACTTCTTACCTTTACTTTGTGCAAGCTATTTGTATTGTTTATCTCCTTGCTTGTATTGTTATTGCTGTTAGCATCATATAGGTTGCTCACCTAGTTGCATATCTAGCCAACCTATTTGTTGCTAAGCCTAACTTGTTAAAGAAAAGTTAAAAAGTGGTAGTTGCCTATTCACCCCCCCTCTAGTCAACCATATCGATGCTTTCAATTGGTATCAGAGCCTCGTTTCTTTATTAAGGTTTTCACCACCCGAAGAGTATGGTTGACGACGGGGACTGGCCGGTTGAACTCCCCGAGGCCATGGGTGTGAGCACGGTCTCTCGTGAGGATTTGAATGAGGTCATGTCCTCGCTTAAATCCTCCATGACGACCGAGGTCAAATCCATGTTTAAAGAATTCCTTGATACTCTTAAACTTTCCACCGATGCGGTGCAAGTGGCTAATCCCACTAACTCGACATCGGATGTCAACTCCGGCAAGGAGGGGGCTAGTGCTGATAAGGACACTCGTTCTCAAGGAATTAATGGGTCGGGGACCTTTGCCTCGGTTCCCCCTCCCTTGGTCTATGGAGGACCGGTGCACCCACCTCATATAGTTAATCTCGGTCCTCCTCCTAAACTTGTTAAGAATTATTTTGCTAATTGGGTTTTTCGTATCAAGTTTCATTTGGATCACATCTCAATTCAACTCATGCGAGTCATTGAAAAAGGATACTATCCTCGTGATCCACGCAACCTCACCCCAAGAGAAGAGGCTGATAAACAGCTAAATTCCTCCGCCTTGTTCATTCTCCAAGCTGCTGTTCCTGCCGAAGACCTAGCTCACCTGCGTCCGTTCACTGTTGCTAAAGAGTGTTGGGAACACATTGTCTCCATGTACAAGGGAAGCTCAAGCATTCAACGGTCGAACTATGAGGTAGTGCTTGATCAGTCAGATGAGTTTGTAATGATAGAAGATGAGGAACCGTGTGAGCTTTATAGGAGGGTAACTACTCTTGCCGTTGCCCTCCGAGATCATGGCAGCAAGGATGTGGATGACACCTGGTTCAAGCGTAAGTTTCTGAAGGCCATCATTGTTGGGGAACGTTGCATGGGAAACAAAAAATTTCCTACGCACACGCAAGATCTATCCATGGTGATGAGCATCTACGAGAGGGAGAGTGGATCTACATACCCTTGTAGATCGCTAAGCGGAAGCGTTAAGAAACGCGGTTGATGTAGTCGAACGTCTTCGCGATCCAAATCACAAGCCATCCCGCGATCCCATCACGATCCGTCTTGCGATCCAATCACGGTCCGGCCCGCGATCCAATCACGGTCCTTCCAATCTAGTGCCGAACGGACGGCACCTCCGCGTTCAGCACACGTACATCTCGATGACGATCTCCACCTTCTTGATCCAGCAAGAGGAAGCGGAGAGGTAGATGAGTTCTCCGGCAGCGCGACGGCGCGGCGGCGGTGGTGGTGGAACTATTCCGGCAGGGCTTCGCCTAAGCACCGTCGAAACTAGACTAGAGGAGAAACGATCTAGAGGAAGAAGAGGGCAGCACGTGGCAATTAGGGTTGGGGCTGCCCTCAAATCCTCTAGTGTATATAGGAGGGAGGGAGGAGGAGGCAGCCCCTAGGGTTTCCCCTAGTGGCTTCAGCCGAACCAAGGAGGGGGTGGAGGAGTCCACCTCCAATCCTACTCCAAGTAGGATTCCAATCCTACTTGGAAAATCCCTCCCTCACTTGGGGTTTTTCCTTCTCCCACCTTCTAGCCGCATGGGCCTTGTGGGGCTGGTTTGCCCAGCCCACTAAGGGCTGGTGCACCACCCCTCAGGCCCATGTGGCCTCCCGGCGTGGGTGGCCCCTCCAGATGGCCCTCCGGCACTCCCGGTACACTACCGGAAATACCCGAAACTTTTCCGGTGGCCAAAACGGGACTTCCTATATATCAATCTTTACCTCCGGACCATTCCGGAGCTCCTCGTGACGTCTGGGATATCATCCGGGACTCCGAACAACCTTCGGTCACCACCATGCATAACTCAATACTACCAAAATGTCACCGAACGTTAAGTGTGCAGACCCTGCGGGTTCGAGAACTATGTAGACATGACCGAGACACCTCTACGGTCAATAACAAATAGCGGGACCTGGATGCCCATATTAGTTCCTACATATTCTATGAAGATCTTTATTGGTTGAACTTCTATGTCAAGTATTCAGTTAATCCCGTATGGTGTTCCCTTTGTTCTTCGGTATGTTACTTGCCCGAGATTTGATCGTCGGTATCTCTATACCTAGTTCAATCTCGTTACCGGCAAGTCTCTTTACTCATTCCGTAATACAAGATCCCATGGCTAACACTTTAGTCACATTGCTTTCAAGGCTTATTGTGATGTTGTATTACCGAGTGGGCCCCGAGATACCTCTCCGTCATACGGAGTAACAAATCCCAGTCTCCATCCATGCCAGCTCAACAGACACCTTCGAAGATACCTGTAGAGCATCTTTATAGTCACCCAGTTCGTTGCGATGTTTGATACACACAAGGTATTCCTCCGGTGTCAGTGAGTTGCATGATCTCATGGTCATAGGAACAGATACTTGACATGCAGAAAACAATAGCAATAAACTGACACGATCATATGCTATGTTCATAGTTTGGGTCTTGTCCATCACATCATTCTCCTAATGATGTGATCCCGTTATCAAATGACATCTCATGTCTATGGCTAGGAAACCTTAACCATCTTTGATCAACGAGCTAGTCTAGTAGAGGCTTACTAGGGACACTTTCTTGTCTATGTATCCACACATGTATTTGAGTTTCCAATCAATACAATTGTAGCATGGATAATAAACGATTATCATGAACAAGGAAATATAATAATAACCAATTTATTATTGCCTCTAGGGCATATTTCCAACAGTCTCCCACTTGCACTAGAGTCAATAATCTAGTTCACATCACCATGTGATTTACATTGTTATGAATCTAACACCCAATGAGTTTTGGGGTTCGATCATGCTTTGTATGTGAGAGAGGTCTTTAGTCAACGGTCTGCAACATTCAGGTCCGTGTGTTCTTTGCAAATCTATATGTCATACTGCAGATGCTACCACGCTCCACTTGGAGCTATTCCAAATGACTGCTCCACTATATGTATCCGGACTGCTACTTAGAATCGTCCGGATAGGTGTCAAAGCTTGCATCGACGTAACCCTTTACGACGAACTCTTTATCACCTCCATAATAGAGAAACATTTCCTTAGTCCTCTAGTTACTAAGGATAATCTTGACCGCTGTCCAGTGATCCACTCCTGGACCACTCTTGTACCCCTTGACAGACTCATGGCAAGGCACGCACCAGGTGCGGTACACAGCATGGCATACTATATAGAGCCTATGGATAAGGCATAGGGAACGACCTTCGTCCTCTCTCTTTCTTCTGCCGTGGTTGATCTTTGAGTCTCACTCAACTCCACACCTTACAAATCAGGCAAGAACTCTTTCTTTGACTGATCCATTTTGAACTCTTTCAAAATCTTGTCAAGGTATGTACTCATTGAAAGTCTCATCAGACGTCTTGATCTATCTCTATAGATCCTGATGCCCAATATTTAAGTAGCTTCATTCCAGGTCTTCCTTTGAAAAACTCCTTTCAAACGATCCTTTATGCTTTCCAGAAATTCTACATCATTTCCGATCAACAATATGTCATCCACATATACTCATCAGAAATTCTATAGTGCTCCCACTCACTTTCTTGTAAATACAAGTTTCTCATAAACTTTGTATAAACCCAAAAACTTTGATCACCTCATCAAAGCGTATATTCCAACTCCGAGATGCTTGCTCCTGTCCATAGAAGGATCACTGGAGGTTGCATACATTTTAGCATCCTTAGGACTGACAAAACCTTCTGGTTGTATCACATACAACCTTTACTCAAGGAAACCGTTAAGGAAACGATGTTTTGACATCCATCTGCCAAATTTCACAATCAAAAAATGCAGCAACTGCTTACATAATTCCAACAGACTTTTAGCATCGCTACGGGTGAGAAAGTCTCATCGCAGTCAACTCCTTGAACTTGTCGGAAACTTCTTTTGCGACAAGTCGAGCTTTATAAATGGTGACATTTACCATCAGCGTCTGTCTTCTTCTTAAAGGTCCATTTGTACTCAACGGCCTACCGTTTAACGGGCAAGTCTACCAAAGTCCATACTTGGTTTTCATACATGGATCCTATCTCGGATTTCATGGCTCCTAGCCATTTGTTGGAATCCGGGCCCACCATCGCTTCTTCATAGCTCGTAGGTTCACTGTTGTCTAACAACATGACCTCCAAGACAGGATTGCCGTACCACTCAGAGGTGGCACGATTCCTTGTCGACCTACGAGGCCTGGTAGTAACTTGATCCGAAGTGTCATGATCATCATCATTAACTTCCTCTTCATTCGGTGTAGGCACCACAGAAACATCTTTCTGCGTCGTGCTACCATCCAACTGAAGTGACGATTCAATAACCTCATCAAGTTCTACCTTTCCTCCCACTCAATTCTTTCGAGAGAAACTCTTTCTCGAGAAAGGACCCGTTTTAGCAACAAACACTTTGCGCTTGGATCTGAGATAGAAGGTATACCCAACTGTTACGTTAGGGTATTCTATGAAGATGCATTTGTCCGCTTTGGGTTCGAGCTCATCAGGTTGAAACCTTTTTCACATAAGCGTTGCAGCCCCAAACATTAAGAAATGACAGCTTAGGTTTCTGCCAAACCAAAATTCATACGGTGTCATCTCAACGGACTTAGATGGTGCCCTATTTAAAGTGAATGTAGTTGTCTCTAATGCATAACCCCAAAACGATAGTGGCAAATCGATAAGAGACATCATAGTACGCACCATATCCAATAGAGCACGACTACGACGTTCGGACACTCCATCACACTATGGTGTTCCAGGTGGCGTGAGTTGTGAAACAACTTCCACATTGTCTTAAGTTGCATACCAAACTCGTAACTCAGATATTTACCTCCACGATCATATCGTAGACATTTTATCTTCTTGTCACGATGATCTCAAACTTCACTCTGAATTTGTTTGAACTTTTCAAATGTTTCAGACTTGTGTTTCATTAAGTAAATATCCCCATATCTACTCAAATCATCAGTGAAGGTAAGAAAATATCGATATCCACCGCACGCTTCAACACTCATTGGACCGCGTACATCAACATGTATCATTTCCAATAAGTCACTTGCCCGCTCCATCATACCGGAAAACAGGGTCTTAGTCATCTTGCCCATGAGGCATGGTCCGCATGTCTCAAGCGATTCGAAATCGAGTGAGTCAAAAGATCCATCAGCATGGAGTTTCTTCATGAGCTTTACACCAATATGACCTTGGCGGCAGTGCCACAAGTATGTGGTACTATCATTATTAACTTGCATCTTTTGGCATCAATATTATGAACATGTGTATTACTACGATCGAGATTCAATAAACCATTCTCATTGGATGCATGACCTTTGAAGGTATTATTCATGTAAACAGAATAACCATTATTCTCTAACTTAAATGAATAACCGTATTGCAATAAACATGATCTAATCATGCTCTTGCTCAACGCAAACACCAAATAACATTTATTTAGGTTCAACACTAATCCCGAAGGTAGAGGGAGCGTGCGATGGTGATCACATCAACCTTGGAAACACTTCCAACACGTATCGTCACCTCACCCTTAGCTAGTCTCCGTTTATTCCATAGCTTTTACTTCGAGTTACTAACATTAGCAATCGAACCGGTATCTAATACCCAGGTGCTACTAGGAGTACTAGTAAGGTACACATCAATAATACGTATATCAAATATACTTCTGTTGACGTTGCCAGCCTTCTTATCTACCAAGTATCTAGGGCAGTTCCGCTTCAGTGACCGTTCTCCTCATAATAGAAGCACTCAGTCTCGGGTTTGGGTTCAACCTTGGGTTTCTTCACTGGAGCAGCAACTGGCTTGCCATCCATCGAAACTAGTGGTTTTACTAACCATCAACACTTGATGCTCCTTCTTGATTTCTACCTTCGCGGTGTCAAATATCGCAAATAGCTCAGGGATCATTGTTTCCATCCCTGGCATTTCATAGTTCATCATGAAGCTGTAGTAGCTTTGTGGCAGTGACTTGGAGAACTATATCAACCACTATCTTATCTGGAAGATCAACTCCCACTCGATTCAAGCGATTGTAGCACCCAGACAATCTGAGCACATGCTCACTGATTGAGCTATTCTCCTTCATCTTGCAGGCAAAGAATCTTGTTGGAGGTCTCATACCTCTCAACACGGGCACGAGCCTGGGATCCCAATTTCAACTCTTAGAACATCTCATATGTTCCGTGACGTTCAAAACATTTTGGAGCCTCAATTCTAAGCACAATGCATGACGCACTGAACTATTAAGTAGTCATCAGAATGTGCCTGTCAGATGTTCACAACATCTACAGATGAGGCTTGAGGGGGTGGCGCACCGAGCGGTGCGTTAAGGACATAAGCCTTCTGTGCAGCAATGAGGACAATCCTTAGATCACGGACCCAGTCCGCATTATTGCTACCATCATCTTTCAATTCTATTTTCTCTAGGAACGTATAAAAACAGGGGAGCTACAGCGCGAGCTATTGATCTACAACATAATTTGCAAAGTCACTTTGACTATGTTCATGATAATGAGTTCAATTAATCAGATTACTTAAGAACTCCCACTCAAATCAACATCCCTCAGGTTGTCTAAGTGTGATATGATCCAAATTCCACCAACCCAAGTCCGATCATCACGTGAGATGAGGTGGTTTCAATGGTGAACATCTCCATGTTGATCATATCTACTATATGACTCATGTTCGACCTTTTGGTCTCTTGTGTTCCGAGGCCATGTCTGTACATGCTAGGCTCGTCAAGTTTAACCCGAGTGTTCCGCATGTGCAACACTGGCTTGCACCCGTTGTATGCGAACGTAGAGTCTATCACACCCGATCATCACGTGGTGTCTCGAAACGACGAACTTTCGCAATGGTGCACACTCAGAGAGAACACAATTTTATCTTAAATGTTTAGTGAGGGATCACCTTATAATGCTACTGTCGTCCTAAGCAAAATAAGATGCATAAAAGGATTAATATCACATGCAAATCATAAGTGACATGATATGGCCATGAACTTGTACTTTTGATCTCTGATGACCCACAAGTATAGGGGATCTATCGTAGTCCTTTCGATAAGTAAGAGTGTCGAACCCAACGAGGAGCAGAAGGAAATGACAAGCGGTTTTCAGTAAGGTATTCTCTGCAAGCACTGAAATTAGCGGTAAAAGATAGTTTTGTGATAGGGTAATTCGTAACGGATAGCAAGTAACAAATGTAACAAAGGTGCAGCAAGGTGGCCCAATCCTTTTTATAGCAAAGGACAAGCCTGGACAAACTCTTATATAAAGCAAAGTGCTCCCGAGGACACATGGGAATTTCTGTCAAGCTAGTTTTCATCATGCTCATATGATTCGCGTTCGTTACTTTGATAATTTGATATGTGGGTGGACCGGTGCTTGGGTGCTGTCCTTACTTGGACAAGCCTCCCACTTATGATTAACCCCTCTCGAAAGCATCTGCAACTACGAAAGAAGAATTAAGATAAATCTAACCATAGCATGAAACAGGTGGATCCAAATCAGCCCCTTACGAAGCAACGCATAAACTAGGGTTTAAGATTCTGTCACTCTAGCAACCCATCATCTACTTATTACTTTCCAATGCCTTCCTCTAGGCCCAAATAATGGTGAAGTGTTATGTAGTCGAGGTTCACATAACACCACTAGAGGAGAGACAACATACATCTCATCAAAATATCGAACGAATACCAAATTCACATGATTACTTATAACAAGACTTATCCCATGTCCTCAGGAACAAACGTAACTACTCACAAAGCATATTCATGTTCATAATCAGAGGAGTATTAATTATCATTAAGGATCTGAACATATGATCTTCCACCAAGTAAACCAACTAGCATCGACTACAAGGAGTAATCAACACTACTAGCAACCCACGGGTACCAATCTGAGGTTTTGAGACAAAGATCGGATACAAGAGATGAACTAGGGTTTGGAGAGGAGATGGTGCTGGTAAAGATGTTGATGGAGATTGACCCCCTCTCGATGAGAGGATCGTTGGTGATGACGATGGCTTCGATTTTCCCCTCCGGGAGGGAAGTTTCCCCGGCAGAACAGCTCCGCCGGAGCCCTAGATTGGTTCTGTCCAAGTTCCGCCTCGAGACGGCGGCGCTTCATCCCAAAAGCTCCCTTATGATTTTTTTTCAAGTCAAAACCCTCCATATAGCAGAAGATGGGCACCGGAGGCCTGCCAGGGGGCCCACAAGCCACAGGGGCGCGCCCCCCTGGCTTGTGACTCCCTGGTGGGTCCCCTCTGGTATTTCTTTCGCCCAATATTTTTTATATATTCCAAAATAATTCTCCGTAGATTTTCAGGACTTTTGGAGTTGTGCAGAATAGGTATCTCAGATTTGCTCCTTTTCCAGTCCAGAATTCCAACTGCCGGCATTCTCCCTCTTCATGTAAACCTTGTAAAATAAGAGAGGAAAGGCATAAGTATTGTACCATAATGTGTATTAACATCCCATAATGCAATAAATATCGATATAAAAGCATGATGCAAAATGGACGTATCAACTCCCCCAAGCTTAGACCTCGCTTGTCCTCAAGCGAAAGCCGAAATCAATAAATATGCCCACATGTTTAGAGATAGAGGTGTCGATAAAATAAAATACGAACATGAAGGCATCATGGTTATCTTTAGAACAGTAACATATATTGACATATAATTTCTTATGCTAGAGTAACAATTCATTCACAAGGTAAAGTATGAATCAAGAACTCTATTGAGAACCAACAAACTATGATCTCAGTCATTGAAGCAATTCCAATTTATCATAACGTAGGAAAGAGTCAATATAAGAGCTTGTAAAGCAAATCCACATACTCAATCATCTTTTAGTTATTCATAATTGCTAACACTCACACGGTACCTATGAGGTCAAAGCTTCAATCGAACACAGAGAAAGATAGGGGCTTATAGTTTTGCCTCCCAACTATTTACCTCAAGGGTAATGTCAACAGAGATAACTCATGCTCACCCACATCTGAGTGGATATATGTGTCTAGATCATTCCCCAACACATGACGCTTGCCAAGAGATAAAGGCGAAATAAAGGAAGTGGTGAAGATCACCACGACTCTTGCATAAAGGTAAGTACTAGAAAATAAAAGTAATAGACATGCCCTTCGCAGAGGGAAGCAGAGGTTGTCATGCGCTTTTATAGTTGGATGCGCAATCCCTTAATGCAAAAGAACGTCACTTTATATTGCCCCTTGTGATAAAGAACTTTATTATGCAGTCTGTCGCTTTTATTTCTTCCATATCACAAGTTTGTATAAAGTTTATTTTCCTCACACTAATAGATCATACATATTTAGAAAGCAATTCTTTATTGCTGCACCGATGACAACATACTTGAAGGATCTTACTCAATCCATAGGTAGGTATGGTGGACTCTCATGGCAAAACTGGGTTAAGGGTGCTTGGATGCACAAGTAGTATCTCTACTTAGTGCGGAAGTTTTGGCTAATATGGGGTGGAAGCAAGCGTCACTGTTAAAGGATCTATAACCATATAACTTCTATTCGGAAATAAGCAAACATAACCTATTACGTTGTCTTCCTTGTCCAACATCAACTTCTTAGCATATAATATTTTAATGAGTGCTCACAATCATAAAAGATGTCCAAGACAATATATTTATATGTGAACCTCTTTTTCTTTATTACTTCCTTTTAATTGCAACAATGACCAATAGCTTTGTTTGTCAACTCACAACAAATTTCAATCGACATACCTCTTATATGTGAAGTCATCACCCCCATAAGATCATCATATATACTCTTTGCTTTTATTCTATACTTCTTTTTATTTCTTTTTCTCAAGATCATAGCAAGCAAGAAAGGCCCTCAACTCAAAGCTACTTTTTATTATATAACTCTCGGACTCGCTTACATAGGGGAACACAAAGCAAAATTCAAAACTAGATCAAACTAAAGACTTTATTCTACTAGATCAAAATATAACCAAAAGGGTCAAACTAAGAAAAATGATAAAAGTAAAAGATGTGATGGTGATACGATACCGGGGCACCTCCCCCAAGGTTGGCACAAGCCAAGGGGAGTGCCCATACCCATGTGTTTAGTTGTCTTTCTTCGGAGGTGGTGATGTTGGAGTTGTTGATGAGATCGGAAGCTTGTCTAGTTTCCTCTTAAGCATAAAGTTTTGTTCCCTCAGATCGTCTACTTCCTGCTCGAGCTTCAATATCCTTTGACATAATTCTTGCTTGCTCTCCTGCAGAAAACGAGAAGGGATAAATAGAACCTTGGGTTTTCTCCTTGTATTTGGGAGGCTCGATTTCCTGAACTCCATGTGCATATCTCCTGGTTGAGGCAAGGGGATCTCCTCTTCATCCGAGCTTTCTTCCTCATACTTGCCTTCTAGTTCCTCCTCCGAGAACAATCCATAAGGATATAAGTCCCCATAGAGCTTGGGATTGGCAAGATAATGCGATACATAGCTCTCCCCATCGGAATCTTGGGACGACATCTTGCTCTAAATCTGCTACAGAAACAGCTCAAAATGAAAACAGGAGGTATTGTCGTGATACGAAGGTCAAAACCTTCGGGAGATTATATAATGAATTTTTACCGACCCGAAGGACTATACCAGAAGAAAACGGAGTCCGGAGGGTACACGAGGTGGCCACAAGCCACAGGGGCACGCCCAGTGGGGTAGGGCGCGCCCCCCTGGCTTGTCGCCTCCTCGTGCACTCTTCGGACTACTTTAAATTTTTCTAATTTATTAAATATTCCAAAACGGATAAAAATTGCCATTGGAAAAGTTTTGGAGTCGATTTGCTTACCGTAACACATACCTATTCCTTTTCGGAGTCTGAAACGTTCTGGTAGGTCTCCCTAATGTACTCCTCCGGAGTTATGGTATTGATAATATTGGTTTCAACATTTATGGGAGTACCTGAGATATAATGTTTGATTATTTGCCCGTTTACCACCTTAGTATTTGTGCCTTCGGCGTTGTTGATCTTGATGGCACCGGAACGATATACTTCCTCAATAATGTAAGGACCTTCCCATTTAGAGAGAAGTTTTCCTGCAAAAAATCTTAAACGAGAATTGTATAGCAAGACATGGTCACCTACATTGAATTCACGCTTTTGTATCCTTTTATCGTGCCACCTCTTAACTTTTTCTTTAAACAACTTGGCATTCTCATAGGCCTGGGTTCTCCATTCATCAAGTGAGCTAATGTCAAATAACCTCTTCTCACCAGCAAGTTTGAAATCATAGTTGAGCTCCTTAATTGCCCAATAAGCTTTATGTTCTAGTTCTAGAGGTAAGTGACAAGCTTTACCATAAACCATTTTATACGGAGACATACCCATAGGGTTTTTGTAAGCAGTTCTATAAGCCCATAATGCATCATCAAGTTTCTTAGACCAATTCTTTCTGGATCTATTAACAGTCTTCTGCAAGATTAATTTAATTTCTCTATTACTCAATTCTACTTGACCACTAGACTGAGGATGACAAGGAGATGCAATTCTATGATTAACATCTTACTTAGCAAGCAATTTACGGAATGCACCATGAATAAAGTGTGAACCAACATCCGTCATTAAATATCTAGGGACTCCAAATCTAGGGAAAATAACTTATTTAAGCATTTTAATAGAAGTGTTATGATCAACACTACTAGTTGGAATAGCTTCTACCCACTTAGTAACATAATCAACAGCAACTAGAATATGAGTATACCCGTTAGATTGTGGAAAAGGTCCCATATAATCAAAACCCCAAACATCAAATGGTTCAATAACAAGTGAGTAATTCATAGGCATTTCCTGACATCCACTAATATTACCAATTCTTTGACATTCATCACAAGACAAGACAAACTTACGAGCATCCTTGAAGAGAGTAGGCCAATAAAAGCCATATTGTAGTACCTTATGTGCAGTTCTATCTCCAGCGTGGTGTCCTCCGTAGGCCTCGGAATGACACTTGTGAAGGATCTGTTCATGTTCATGCTCAGGCACACAACGTCTAATAACACCATCTACTCCTTCTTTATAAAGGTGTGGATCATCCCAAAAGTAATGTCTTAAATCATAGAAGAACTTTTTCTTTTGTTGGTATGTGAAACTAGGTGGTATAAATTTAGCAACAATGTAATTAGCATAATCAGCATACCATGGAACATTGCATGAAGCCTTTATGACAGCTAATTGTTCATCAGGAAAGCTATCATCAATAGGTAGTGGGTCATCAAGAACATTTTCTAACCTAGACAAGTTGTCTGCTACGGGGTTCTCAGCACCCTTTCTATCAATAATATGCAAATCAAATTCTTGTATCAGAACAACCCATCTAATAAGTCTAGGTTTAGCATCTTTCTTTTCCATAAGATATTTAATAGCAGCATGATCGGTGTGAACAGTTACTTTGGAATCAACAATATAAGGTCTGAACTTATCACAAGCAAACACAACCGCTAAAAATTCCTTTTCAGTGGTAGCATAGTTTCTTTGAGCACTGTCTAGGGTTTTACTAGCATAATGGATAACATTTAATTTCTTATCAACTCTTTGTCCTAGAACAACACCAACAGCATAATCACTAGCATCACACGTAATTTCAAAGGGTAGGTTCCAATCAGGTGGTTGAACAACAGGTGCGGAAATCAAGGCATTCTTAAGAATTTCAAATGCTTCTACACAATCATCATCAAAAACGAATGGAACATCTTTTTGCAAAAGATTAGTGAGAGGCCTAGAAATCTTAGAGAAGTCTTTAATAAACCTCCTATAGAAACCAGCATGACCAAGGAAACTTCTTATACCTCTTATGTCCGTGGGACACGGCATTTTCTCAATAGCATCAACTTTAGCTTTATCAACTTCAATACCTCTTTCGGAGATTTTGTGCCCCAAGACAATACCTTCATTAACCATAAAGTGGCACTTTTCCCAATTCAAGACAAGATTAGTTTCTTCACATCTCTGCAAAACTTGATCAAGGTTGCTCAAGCAATCATCAAAAGAAGTTCCGTAAACGGAAAAATCATCCATGAAAACCTCAACAATCTTTTCACAAAAGTCAGAGAATATAGCCATCATACATCTTTGAAAGGTAGCAGGTGCATTGCGTAAACCAAAAGGCATACGTCTATAAGCAAAGGTACCGAAAGGACAAGTAAAAGTGGTCTTTTCTTGATCCTCTTTTGACACGGGTATTTGAGAGAAACCAGAATAACCATCTAGAAAGCAAAAATGTGTGTGTTTGGATAGTCTTTCTAGCATTTGATCAATAAAAGGTAGAGGGTAATGATCTTTCCTAGTAGCTTTATTTAATTTCCTAAAATCAATTACCATTCTATATCCCATAACAATTCTTTGCGGGATCAATTCATTTTTATCATTAGGAACAACGGTAATACCTCCTTTCTTAGGAACACAATGAACGAGGCTAACCCATCTACTATCAGCAATAGGATAAATTATACATGCCTCCAGAAGCTTTAATATTTCATTTCTTACCACTTCTTTCATTTTAGGATTTAACCGTCGTTGGTGATCAACAACTGGTTTAGCATCAGGCTCCATATTAATTTTATGCTGACATAGAGTGGGACTAATGCCCTTAAGATCATCAAGAGTATATCCAATAGCAGCACGGTGCTTCCTCAAAGTTTTCAATAATCTCTTTTCTTCATGCCCTGAAAGGTTAGCAGTAATAATAACAAGATATATCTCCTTTTCATCAAGATAAGCATATTTCAGAGTGTCAGGTAATTGTTTAAGCTCGAACACGGGATCACCCTTGGGTGGAGGAGGATCCCCAAGTATTTCAACAGGCATGTTGTGTTTCAAAATAGGCTACTGATCAAAGAAAATCTTATCTATTTCATTCCTTTCATTCATATGCATATCATTTTCATGGTCTAGCAAATATTGTTCTAAGGGGTCAGTAGGAGGCACAGCAATAGAAGCAAGACCAATAATTTCATCTTTACTAGGCAATTCTTTGTCATGGGGTTGTCTGCGAAATTTAGAGAAATTGAACTCATGAGACACATCCCCAAAACTTACAGTAACAGTTTCTTTCTCACAATCAATCTTAGCATTAACAGTATTCAAGAAGGGTCTACCAAATATAATGGGACAAAAATCATCTTGTGGGGAACCAAGAACAAGAAAATCAGTAGGATACTTTATTTTCCCACACAAGACTTCAACATCTCTAACAATCCCAATTGGTGCAATAGTATCTCTATTAGCAAGCTTAATGGTAACATCAATTTCCTCTAGTTGAGCGGGTGCAATATCATTCATAATTTCTTGGTATAAGGTAAAGGGAATTGCACTCACACTAGCACCCACATCACATAAGCCATGATAACAATGATCTCCTATTTTAACAGAAACAACAGGCATGCCAACAATAGGTCTATGTTTACCTTTAGTATTAGGTCTAGCAATTCTAGCAGCTTCATCACAGAAATGAATAACATGCCCATCAATATTATCAACCAAGAGATCTTTAACCATAGCAATACTAGGTTCAACTTTAATTTGTTCAGGGGGCGTAGGTGTTCTAGTACAACTCTTACGAACCACAGTTGAAGCTTTAGCATGTTCCTTTATTCTAACAGGGAAGGGCGGTTTCTCAATATAAGCAGTAGGAATAACAGGATCAACATTATAAATAATAGTTTCTTTCTCAACTTTAATAGGTTCTACTGCTTTCACTTCAATGGGAGGATGATATTTAAACCACTTCTCCTTGGGGAGATCAACATGAGTAGCAAAATATTCACAGAAAGAAGCTACTATCTCAGAGTCAAGTCCATATTTAGTGCTAAATTCACGAAAAGCATCGGTTTCTATATAGGATTTAACACAATCAAACTTAAGGTTTATACCTGACTCCTTACCTTCGTCGAGTTCCCAATCTTCAGAGTTGCGTTTAATTCTTTCCAATAAGTCCCATTTGAATTCAATATCTTTCTTCATAAAGGAACCAGTACAAGAAGTATCGAGCATGGATTGATCATTAAGAGAAAGCCGAGCATAAAAATTCTGAATAATAATTTCTCTCGGGAGCTCATGATTTGGGCATGAATATAACATTGACTTAAGCCTCCCCCAAGCTTGAGCGATTCTGTCTCCTTCACGAGGCCAAAAATTATAAATATAATTCCGATCACGATGAACCAGATGCATAGGATAAAACTTCTGATGAAATTCCAATTCCAATCGGTTGTAGTTCCATGATCCAATATCATCACATAGCCTATACCATGTCAATGCCTTCTCCTTCAAATATAAAGGAAAGACCTTCTTCTTGAAATCATCCTCGGGCAAACCTGCAAGCTTAAATAATCCACAAACTTCATCCACATAGATTAGATGCAAATCAGGATGTAGTGTTCCATCTCCTGCATAAGGATTAGCTAGCAGTTTCTCTATCATACCCGAATGAATTTCATAATAAATATTTTCAGTAGGTGAAGTAGGTTGAGGAGCATCTCTTTGTGCTTCCAGTCGAGGTGAAGATACCCCGAACAAGCCCGTCAAAGGATTATTTTCCATGGTAACAAGTGACAGCAAATTTCAGCACAATATATAAATTTTTCCTTACCAGGTTCCACTCACCAAAGGCGCTTCACTCCCCGGCAACGGCGCCAGAAAAGAGTCTTGATGACCCACAAGTATAGGGGATCTATTGTAGTCCTTTCGATAAGTAAGAGTGTCGAACCCAACGAGGAGCAGAAGGAAATGACAAGCGGTTTTCAGTAAGGTATTCTCTGCAAGCACTGAAATTAGCAGTAAAAGATAGTTTTGTGATAGGGTAATTCGTAACGGATAGCAAGTAACAAATGTAACAAAGGTGCAGCAAGGTGGACCAATCCTTTTTATAGCAAAGGACAAGCCTGGACAAACTCTTATATAAAGCAAAGCGCTCCCGAGGACACATGGGAATTTCTGTCAAGCTAGTTTTCATCATGCTCATATGATTCGCGTTCGTTACTTTGATAATTGGGTGGATCGGTGCTTGGGTCCTGTCCTTACTTGTACAAGCCTCCCACTTATGATTAACCCCTCTCGCAAGCATCTGCAACTACGAAAGAAGAATTAAGATAAATCTAACCATAGCATGAAACAGGTGGATCCAAATCAGCCCCTTACGAAGCAACGCATAAACTAGGGTTTAAGATTCTGTCACTCTAGCAACCCATCATCTACTTATTACTTCCCAATGCCTTCCTCTAGGCCCAAATAATGGTGAAGTGTTATGTAGTCGAGGTTCAGATAACACCACTAGAGGAGAGACAACATACATCTCATCAAAATATCGAACGAATACCAAATTCACATGATTACTTATAACAAGACTTATCCCATGTCCTCAGGAACAAACGTAACTACTCACAAAGCATATTCATGTTCATAATCAGAGGAGTATTAATTATCATTAAGGATCTGAACATATGATCTTCCACCAAGTAAACCAACTAGCATCGACTACAAGGAGTAATCAACACTACTAGCAACCCATGGGTACCAATCTAAGGTTTTGAGACAAAGATCGGATACAAGAGATGAACTAGGGTTTGGAGAGGAGATGGTGCTGGTGATGATGTTGATGGATATTGACCCCTTCTCGATGAGAGGATCATTGGTGATGACGATGGCTTCGATTTTCCCCTCCGGGAGGGAAGTTTTCCCGGCAGAACAGCTCCGCCGGAGCCCTAGATTGGTTCTGTCCAAGTTCCGCCTCGAGACGGCGGCGCTTCGTCCCGAAAGCTCAATTATGATTTTTTCAGGTCAAAACCCTTCATATAGCAGAAGATGGGCACCGGAGGCCTGCCAGGGGGCCCACAAGCCACAGGGGCGCGCCCAGGGGGGTAGGGCGCGCCCCCCTGGCTTGTGACTCCCTGGTGGGTCCCCTCTGGTATTTCTTTCGCTCAATATTTTTTATATATTCCAAAATAATTCTCTGTAGATTTTCAGGACTTTTGGAGTTGTGCAGAATAGGTATCTCAGATTTGCTCCTTTTCCAGTCCAGAATTCCAGCTGCCGGCATTCTCCCTCTTCATGTAAACCTTGTAAAATAAGAGAGAAAAGGCATAAGTATTGTACCATAATGTGTATTAACAGCCCATAATGCAATAAATATCGATATAAAAGCATGATGCAAAATGGACGTATCAATCTCCATCTCCAAAGCACCGGCATGATCTCCATCGTCACCGGCATGACACCATGATCTCCATCATCTTGATCTCCATCAACGTGTCGCCATGAGGTTGTCGCACAACTATCATTTCTACAACTATTGCTAACTCATAGCGATAAAGTAAAGCAAAATGGCGAAAATAAATTAAAGACAACCCTATGGCTCCTGCCGGTTGCCGTACTCATCGACATGCAAGTCGTGATATTCTATACAAAACATGATCATCTCATACATCACATATATCTCATCATGTAATTGGCCATATCACATCACAACATACCCTGCAAAAACAAGTTAGACGTCCTCTAATTGTTGTTGCATGTTTTACGTGGCTGCTACGGGTATCTAGCAAGAACGATTCTTACCTACGCAAAAACCAGAACGGTGATACACAAATTGCTATTCAACCTTCTCAAAGACCGCCTTTGTCGAATCTGATCCAACTAAAGTAGGAGAGACAGACACCTGCTAGCCATCTTTATGCAACGAAGTTACATGTTAGTTGATGGAACCGGTCTCTCGTAAGCGTACGAGTAAGGTTGGTCCGGGCCGCTTCATCCCACAATACCGTTGAATCAAGAAAAGACCAAGGGAGGAAGCAATCTGAGCATCAATGCCCACAAACTCCTTTGTGTTCTACTCGTGATCTCATCTATGCATAGACCTAGCTCATGATGCCACTGTTGGGGAACATTGCATGGGAAACAAAAAATTTCCTACGCACACGCAAGATCTATCCATGGTGATGAGCATCTACGAGAGGGAGAGTGGATCTACATACCCTTGTAGATCGCTAAGCGGAAGCGTTAAGAAACGCGGTTGATGTAGTCGAACGCCTTCGCGATCCAAATCGCAAGCCGTCCTGCGATCCCATCATGATCCATCTCGCGATCCAATCACGGTCCGTCCTGCGATCCAATCACGGTCCTTCCAATCTAGTGCCGAACGGACGGCACCTCCGCGTTCAGCACATGTACAGCTCGATGACGATCTCCGCCTTCTTGATCCAGCAGGAGGAAGCGGAGAGGTAGATGAGTTCTCTGGCAGCGCGACGGCGTGGCGTCGGTGGTGGTGGAACTATTCCGGCAGGGCTTCGCCTAAGCACCGCCGAAACTAGACTAGAGGAGAAACGATCTAGAGGAAGAAGAGGGCAGCACGTGGCAATTAGGGTTGGGGCTGCCCTCAAATCCTCTAGTATATATAGGAGGGAGGGTGGAGGAGGCAGCCCCTAGGGTTTCCCCTAGTGGCTTCGGTCGAACCAAGGAGGAGGTGGAGGAGTCCACCTCCAATCCTACTCCAAGTAGGATTCCAATCCTACTTGGAAAATCCCTCCCGCACTTGGGGTTTTTCCTTCTCCCACCTTCTAGCCGCATGGGCCTTGTGGGGCTGGTTTGCCCAGCCCACTAAGGGCTGGTGCACCACCCCTCAGGCCCATGTGGCCTCCTGGCGTGGGTGGCCCCTCCCGATGGCCCTCCGGCACTCCCGGTACACTACCGGAAATACCCGAAACTTTTTCGGTGGCCAAAACGGGACTTCCTATATATCAATCTTTACCTACGGACCATTCCGGAGCTCCTCGTGACGTCCGGGATCTCATCCAGGACTCCGAACAACCTTCGGTCACCACCATGCATAACTTAATACTACCAAATCGTCACTGAACGTTAAGTGTGCAGACCCTGCGGGTTCGAGAACTATGTAGACATGACCGAGACACCTCTACGGTCAATAAACAATAGCGGGACTTGGATTCCCATATTGGTTACTACATATTCTACGAAGATCTTTATTGGTTGAACCTCTATGTCAAGGATTCAGTTAATCCCGTATGTTGTTCCCTTTGTTCTTCGGTATGTTACTTGCCCGAGATTCGATCGTCGGTATCTCTATACCTAGTTCAATCTCGTTACCGGCAAGTCTCTTTACTCGTTCCATAATACAAGATCCTGTGGCTAACACTTTAGTCACATTGCTTGCAAGGCTTATTGTGATGTTGTATTACCGAGTGGGCCCCGAGATACCTCTCCGTCATACGGAGTAACAAATCCCAGTCTCGATCCATGCCAGCTCAACAGACACCTTTGAATATACCTGTAGAGCATCTTTATAGTCACCCAGTTACATTGCGACGTTTGATACACACAAGGTATTCCTCCGGTGTCAGTGAGTTGCATGATCTCATGGTCATAGGAACAGATACTTGACATGCAAAAAACAATAGCAATAAACTGACACGATCATATGCTACGTTCATAGTTTGGGTCTTGTCCATCACATCATTCTCCTAATGATGTGATCCCATTATCAAATGACATCTCATGTCTATGGCTAGGAAACCTTAACCATCTTTGATCAACGAGCTAGTCTAGTAGAGGCTTACTAGGGACACTTTGTTGTCTATGTATCCACACATGTATTTGAGTTTCCAATCAATACAATTGTAGCATGGATAATAAACGATTATCATGAACAAGGAAATATAATAATAACCAATTTATTATTGCCTCTAGGGCATATTTCCAACAATCATGCCCTTCAACAAGGCCATGTCCGCCGTCATCCGCCAAAGACCGGACTTTCACACCTTGTCCGCTGGCGATGTGTTGGATGAATTTATTGCAATGAACATCCTGAACACGACTGCAGACAATGCTCTTGCTCGTGTGCAACGGTCAAAGAAATCATCTCCCAACCTTGCTTTGAAGGCCAAGGTCAGTCAAGAGGAAGAAGAAGAAGAAGAAGAAGAAGAAGAAGAGGGTTGCCCCAAGGACACCAAATATGGTTACCATGAGCATATGGCTCTAGCGTCCAAGCAATTTTGGGGAAACAAGAGAAACACAAGGCACAACTTCACCAAGAACAACTCAAGCGGGTCAAAGGGCAAGCAACGTGTGAGGACCTGCTACAACTGTGGTAATATGAGTCACTTTGTGGTGGATTGTCCATATGATAAGAGGGAAGACAATGGTGTTAAGCTCATCCGCAAAGATAAGGCCAAGTATTTCCCCAACAAGACCTACTTCACCAAGAAGGCTCCTCACAAAGTGTTGGTGGCTCAAGAAGAGTATGTTTCCGATGATGATGCTGATGAAGAAGACACAAGTGGTGAAGGAATGGCAATGGTATCTGTGGCGATTGCATCTTCTACCCCACCAAAGGTGTCACTCTTCGACGCCCCCAACGAGAACCACATTGCTAGGTGCCTCACGGCAAAAGGTATCACCAAGGTAACCTCCAATGCCAAAACCACAAGCATTAATACTTCTATTTCTTCCACTCTGTCTTTGTTAGATTGTGTGGATGAACATGAGGAGGCGAAAGAGGGTGAGAATGAGTTTGACAAGTTCTTGTGTAAACTCAAGGGAGAATCCAAGAAGCACTTCGTTGCTCTCTTGGAACAACTTGGTGAGGCCAATGACACTATTGAGTCTCAAGAAGAATACCTTGAGGAGTTGAGAGGGCATAGTCGTGATTATGCCGACGAGATAGCAGATCTTTCTATTGCTCTTGAGGAAGAGCGAGGTCTTCGGTTGACTCTTGAGGAGTCACAAAATGATGACCTTGCTAAATTACGCAAAGATTATGATCATGCTATTGTTCTTAACTGTGTGCTCAAATCTGAAAAGGTTGCACTTGGGGTTGGCCATGACCGACTCAAGGATGAGTTTGACTCACTTGACAATGCTCACAAGGCATTGAAGAGTATTCATGCTTCTCTTAAGGAGTCGCTTGATCAACTCCAAGTAATACTCACTAAGGAAATTGCCACGTGTCCTCCTTTTGTTTTAATTGATAATGCCTCTCCTACTAACCCGTGTTGTGAGCATGCACATCTTGTGGAGGAAAATGCTAAGCTGAAAGAGCAGCTTGAGAAAGGCCTTGTGACATGTATCCAAGGAGAGAAGACTCTCAATGATCTTTTGAGCAATCAAAAGGAAGTGGTTGCAAAGGAAGGAATTGGGTTTGCACCCAAGTCCAAAAAGAAGAAGAAGGTGAAGACCAAGCAAGCTCCCCCGCTCATGGAAACGTTTGTCAAAGCAGGGGGATCTACTCATGCGAAGAAGAAGGACAAGGTTGTGAGTGGTAGTGCCAAGAAGGGCAAGACCACTCCCTCCAACAGGGCCGGCGACTTTAACCCCTCTTATATCCTGTGCCGTGCTAGTGATGGGCATGTTTATGCCAAATATGTTGGGTCTTCTTATGAGTACATTGAGTGGTCTATTTGGGTTCCTAAGACCCTTGTCACTAACATGAAAGGGCCCATTAAAGAATGGATACCTAAATTCAAGCATTGATCTATTGTAGGAGTTTGCTTCCGGAGGAGTTTCATGGTTGCTCGATAGTGGAGCAACAAATCATATGACCGGAAGCAAGGACTTGGTGGTGGACGTTGGAACCAATACATCAGTGGCCATTCAAGTCTCCTTTGGTGATGACACAATTTCAAAGGTATTGGGTCTTGGCAAGGTGGTTATCTCTCCAACCTTAACCATTGAAAGAGTCATGCTTCTCGAGACCCTTGCATACAATTTACTTTCTGTTCGTCAACTTGCACTTATGGGTTTTAGTACCTTCTTTGGCATTGACTCTGTGACCCTTTTGTGGAGCAAGACTCTTAAAATAGCCTTTGTTGGGCATGTCGAAAACGGTCTCTATGTGATTAAATTCTCGGAGCAACCCACTAAGACCGCGACATGCCTAATGGCTAAAGTTGATGTGGGATGGCTTTGGCATCGCCGACTAGCCCATGTCAATATGAGATCTTTGCAAAGTCTCCTCAAAGAGGGTCACATTCTTGGACTAACAAATGTGATTTTTGCTAAAGATCGTGCTTGCAGTGCTTGTATCGAAGGAAAGCTACATGAAAAGGCTCATCGTCCTACCACTACGATATGCTCAAAAAGGACCCTAGAGCTCCTTCACATCGATATCTTCGGTCCTCCATCTTTTGACAGTCTTGGAGGGAGAAAGTATTGCTTGGTGATTGTGGATGATTACTCAATATACACATGGGTATATTTCTTCAAGAGGAAGAGAGAGACCCAACAGACCGTCATCAACTTTGCAAATGAAGTCCAACGTCAACATGAAGCAAAGATTTTGATGATTAGAAGTGACAATGGCACTGAGTTCAAGAACTACACCCTGGATGAGTTTCTCAGTGATGAGGGGATAAAGCACCAATATTCCACTCCTTACACCCCTCAACAAAATGGTGTTGCAGAGAGGAAGAACCGGACGTTGATGGATGCGGCAAGAACCATGATGGCAGAGTTTAAATCTCCTTACAACTTTTGGGCCAGAGCTATCAACACCGCGCGTCATGCATCAAATCGGCTCTATCTCCGTAAAGGGTTGAACAAGACTCCTTATGAGATTCTTACCGGGAACAAGCCCAAGCTCAAGTACTTCCGGGTGTTCGGTTGTAAGTGTTTCATTCTCAAGAAAGGTGTTCGTTTGTCAAAATTTGAATCTAGAGCTCATGAGGGCATATTTGTTGGTTATGCTGCAAACTCTCATGCTTACCGTGTCCTCAACAAGTCCACGGGACTCATTGAGGAGACGAGTAACGTAAAGTTTGATGAAAATAATGGCTCCCAAGTGGAGCAAAGTGGTCTTTGTGATGTAGGTGATGAAATTCCTCCCCAAGCCATACGAAGAATGGGAGTGGGATACTACCTACCCGTTGAGGAACCCCTTGTGGCTGAAGGAGAAGGACAATGTTCCAGTCAAGTGGAACCAACACCGACGCACGACCCATACGCTTCCGAAGAACAAAGTGAAGGCCCTCAACCCTGTGATCAAGATCAAGGGCAAGATCAACTTAATGGTGATGTTTCTACATCACATGATGCTCAAGATCTAGCTCACACCCCCGTGCAAGCTCAAGATCAAGATGAAGCTCAAGACCAAGATCAAGCTCAAGATCAAGGTCAAGCTAAGGATCAAGATCATGCTCAAGATCAAGAGCAGGCCCGTGCTAGTACCGAAGTTCTTCAAGTTACCAAGCCCCAACTTTCCATGGAGGAAATTCTTGAGAGACGAACTGCCAAGATCGCTTCCAAACTAAGAGTCAAGCAACACCTATTAAAGAACGTTTATGGAAGTTTGAAGAGAGGGGTAACTACTCGTCGTCAATTAACAAACTTTTGTGCACATCATGCGTTTGTTTCTTGCTTTGAACCCCTCAAGGTACAAGATGCGCTCGAAGACGAGGAATGGCTTGAAGCCATGCACAATGAAATCAACAACTTCGAGCGCAACAAAGTGTGGCTATTGGTGCCAAGACCAAAGGAGAAGCACAATGTCATTGGAACCAAATGGATCTTTAAGAACAAGCAAGATGCACATGGTATTATTATTCGCAACAAGGCAAGACTGGCGGCTCAAGGTTACTCCCAAGTCGAGGGCATCGACTACGGTGAAACCTTTGTCCCTGTTGCTCGCCTTGAATCTATTCGCATGTTGCTTGCTTATGCCTCTCATCATGATTTCGTATTATATCAAATGGATGTGAAGAGTGCTTTTCTTAATGGTCCACTTAAGGAGTTGGTATATGTCAAGCAACCCCCAGGGTTTGAAGATCCCAAGTTCCCCAATCATGTATACATTCTCGATAAGGCACTCTATGGCCTTAAACAAGCCCCACGTGCGTGGTATGAGCACCTTACCGAGATGTTGCAAGATCGTGGGTTTGAAATTGGGAAAATCGATCCCACTCTTTTTACTAAGAGGGTTAACGGGAACTTGTTCGTATGCCAACTATATGTAGATAATATTATCTTTGGTTCTTCTAACAAAGCTTATAATGATGAGTTTGCCGCACTAATGACCAAAGAGTTTGAGATGTCTATGATGGGAGAGTTGAAGTTCTTCCTTGGATTCGAAGTCAAGCAACGAAGCCAAGGAACCTTCATCAACCAAGCTAAATACACTCAAGACATGCTCAAGAGGTTCAAGATGGATGAGCTCAATCCTCCCAAGGCCAACACTCCTATGCAGCTCAAATGCCAACTTGACAGTGATCCCAATGGTAAAGTTGTGGATCAAAAGGTATATCGCTCCATGATTGGATCTTTGCTTTACCTTTGTGCATCTAGACCGGATATCATGTTGAGTGTGGGAATTTGTGCACGATTTCAATCCGCACCTAAGGAGAGTCACTATGTGGCTGTCGAGCGAATCTTTCGATAATTGGCTCCTACCCCAAACTTTGGCTTATGGTATCCCAAAGGTGATTCATTTGATCTCATTGGATATACTGACTCGGATTGGGCGGGAGACCGTTGAGGGAGTCCTGGACTAAGGGGTCCTCGGGCCGCCGGCCTATCTCTCATAGGCCGGCTTGGTGGGCCGCTCTCTGGTTATCACAGGAAGGGCCAGGATATGCGGCGACCCCGTATTCTAGAAGGAAACCTCCGAAGACGCGGCGTGCACTCCAAGTCAAGATGAGAGGATCAGCGTCTTTACTTCCGGCTGGAGACTCATCATGTGTAAACCCTAGGTACCCCCGGTGTCTATATAAACCGGAGGGTTTAGATTGTAGAGGGCAGACAAGCTCATCTAGGGTTTTGGCTACTTGATCTCGAGGTAGATCGACTCTGTAATCTTCATACACATCAATATAATCAAGCATGACGTAGGGTTTTACCTCCATAGGAGGGCCCGAACGAGGGTAAACATCGTCTCCTTCGTCCCCTGTTACCCATCGATCCTAATCTCACAGCTCGGGACCCCCTACCCGAGATCCGCCGGTTTTGACACCGACAACCGTGTGGAAAGGAAGTCCACTTCCGGAGGCTGCCAATTTCTTGGTCGTTCTTTGGTAAGTTGGTCTTCAAAGAAACAAAATTGTGTTTCTCTCTCGTCCACCGAGGCCGAGTATGTAGCCGCCGCAAGCTGCTGTGCTCAGATTCTTTGGATGAGGCAAACCTTAAAGGATTATGGTGTCAACTGTGACAAAGTGCCTCTTTACTGCGACAATGAAAGCACGATCAAGATCTCCAACAACCTGGTTCAACACTGCAAGACAAAGCATATTGAGATTCGTCATCACTTCATCCGGGATCACATCAAGCATGGAGAAATTGATCTTATTCATCTTTATACTTAGGAACAGCTTGCAGATATATTCACGAAGCCATTGGATGAAGCAAGATTTTGCGAGTTAAGGCATGAGCTAAATATCATTGATTCGAGCAATGTGGCTTGACTTAGTGCACACCCCACCACACTCATCATTATGTCTTGTTTAGGTGTAGGCATGGACATGGGGGGAGTCTAGTTCTCTCAATGAACTATCCCTCATCCTATTATGCATAAATTGATCAAGTCTTTCACATTAGTCATTTTTGATGACACTTGTGCTTCAAAGACGAGTTTTGGTCATGGGCCCAAGGTTAAAATCTTCGCGGTGCCATACCAATTGACTCAAACATAGGTGGCCTCGGCCACCGCCCCCTCCGAGTGAGGCATTTGACCTTATTTGTGTCCTAAGTTTGTTTTTTTTCATTTCTCCTTGATCTTTCTCGAGTTTGTGGGTCCTAGGTGTGGGCATTCCCCATGGTTTTTCTATTTGCATTTTGTATTCTTCCAACCATGGAGATTACCCCACCATACTCCTGTGCCTTTTCTCTATCCTAAGCTCTCCTCATCTCGAAACCCCTCATTTCCAATTGTACGCTTTGAAATCTTGGTGGTGGTGGATGTGGCCGGGCGGTACAACCGGTGGTAAAAGCGGTTCAACCGCTAATCCTCCGGTTGTCCCGCCCCAGTGGTACAACCGGGGGTGGTTCTGCGGTTCAACCGCTAATCCCCAGCTCTTAGGAGCGGTACAACCGGTCGCGTCAACCGGTACCTAAAAGGGGAGGGCCGGGCCGAAGGGGTATTCAGTTTTCCCCTTCGTGCCCGACTCCTCCCTGGTGCCCTAGCCGTCAGCCGCCGACACCACCGCCCCGGAGTGCCTCTGGCGCCCCGGATCCACGGCCTCCTCTCAGATCTGCTCTGTGGAGGCCCTTCCTTCCCCTGATCTCCTCTCATGGATGCCGGTAATGCCCAGTTTCTCCTTGTTCTTGGATTTCCTTTGAATCCTCCATTGTTAGGGCATTGCTCGGTTCCCGTGTTTTCTAGTCAAAACTATTGGAGGGATGAGATCCTATATACTATTTCAATTAGTTGTGATGCTTAGAGACTTAAAATAGTGGTGCATTTCTCAGATTCGGATGCACCAGTTCCCCAGCAGCGGTACAACCGCTTTAATCAGCGGTACAACTGCTGCTACGGTACAACCGCTTGGGTGACCGGTTCAACCTGACTCTCTGATTCCTGCCCCACTGTTTCATGTTTATCCTCTTCACACCTAATTTATTCCTACTCTTGCGTACAATCCTCTCATCTTTTCTGGGTTTCTCTTCTGTGTTCCTCTTGTGTGTGTCTGCAGGTGGCTCCAGCTCTAGTTCTGCTCCTCGGAAGAAGTTCAAGAAACGAGCTCGCAGGTGCAGGCTCGTTGAAGAGTCTGACCATGAGGAAGTTGTGATCCTCACCAAGCCCACTCGCCATGAGAAGTCTTTGGCCGCCAAGCAGAAAACTGCCAAGTCAGTGCACTCCTGGAAGCAAGTTGATTGGGAGCGGGTTTGGTTTCAAAATCCTTATGAGGTCCCCGTTGCTCCCAGGTGGTCCACTCCTCAGTTCCGGAATGAGTTACAAATGCGGATTGTCCACGAGCTCTATGACCATCACAAGAACAAGTTTGCCAATCAATGGACAATTGACATTGAGTACTAGAAGGACAACATGGATTACTTTGGAGAGGCGTTAGCACTATGTGAGGAGTTTGACTTGATCAAGCTCATGACTATCAACTGTCCCTTTGATGTGCAGCTCATTCACCAGTTCTATGCCACTGTTCACTTTGGCACTCATGCGGCTCGTACCCTTTCCTTCATGTGTCGTGATGAGCTTTCCCAGGTCCCGTGGCGTGCCTTTTGCAATGCACTTGGTTATGATGATACTGGCCTCACTGGGAATGGCGGCATCCGTCCTCATGATCGGGCTACTCCTATGGATAAGATAAAGTTAGCCCCCTTGTACATTCCCGGGCATGGGATTCCTGGAGCCTCTAAGGACCTGCAGCAGGTCTACGATATTTTGCACCATGTTTTCCGGAATGTTCTTCTGCCCAAGGTTGGAAATCAAGATGAGATTCATGGTTACTTTGTTGATCTGCTTGTTACCATGAAGACTAAAGCTGGCTCTGGGGCTACGTTTGATGCTTCCAAATGGTTGTGGGAGGAGATGTACTCCACGGTCTTCTTCAGAAAGGTCCCCACCTATGCTCCTTTCATCATGTGTTTCCTCAACTCTGTGTGGGCAGTTCGTAGGCCTGGCGAGCCCCTCACTTCTCCATACAACCTCATTGAGCATGAGGTCAAGCAACTCCAGAAGAAGAAGCATCTTGCACCACGTTTCCCAGCTGACGACCCTGAGGATGTCTTTGCTACTTCCAGTGACAGTGATTTTGAGCTTCCTGCAGGAGCCAAGCCATCTTGGGTCTCCAAGCTCTCTGACAAATTAAAGAAGACCTTCTGCCTCCAGACTCATGTTCGGAAGAAGCTCTATGAAGCCCATGTCAACGAGAAGCTTGCCAGACGCAGACAGATTCAGATTATGCGGGATCTCCATCTTGAGGCCGCCAGTGGTTCTCAGAAGACCATCACTCTTGAGGAGCAGTCGATCTATGCACAGAGCACTTGGACTAATGATGAGATCTCGGGTCAGCCTGTTGCCTCCTCCTCTGTTGCTGTTGCTGCTGATGATGGTAATGATGATGATGATGATGATGATGATGATGATGATGGGGATGGATCTGATGATGATGATTCCGAGGAGTATGATGAGTATGAGGAGGTCTACTAATTTCTGGGGCGTTAGCATCACTCTTTTCCTTTTTGGTATCTTGATGCCAAAGGGGGAGAGCGTTACATTATGACGGGATTTGCATGGGTGTTGCGTGGTTGTCTATCGTTTTCTTTTTTGCGTCTTCCCAGTTGAACTCTTATTTGCTCTTAGTCGGTTATGAACCTATCTTATGTGAAGATTATTTGCATTTTAGTAGAGTCTGAGATTAATCATGCCCTTTGCTATTAAGCTGTACTTATTATCTCGTACAATTGCTCCTTAATGATTTTTGTTATATATATGTACCCATTGGTTGGTCTATAAAATCAAGGGGGAGCTTCAATTCTTGCACATGTCTCATCTGGTGCACACATTGAGGGGGAGCTCCACTTTTATTTTATAGATCATCAATGCAAATCGTGTTGTTGTCATCATCCACCAAAGGGGGAGATTGTAAGGGCATTCTGTTACCCTAGTGTTTTGGTGATGATGACAACTCACTATGATCTAATCGTGTGTCAAGTTATACAGGTATTGTGTGTGAGACACAAGACGGTTAGGTATTCCCTCCAAACAGAAAAGATCGAAGCCGGTGTTCTCTACGTGTTTATTCTCTTTGGTCGTAGGGATCCCGTACTATTAAGAGAGAATCCACATTGAAAGGTCTTGGGTGAATCAGTTCTCTCGCACATCCTTATGCACCCATCTCGTTCCTTCGCATCATAGAGAGAGAGGCCCCTCTTTCCTTCCATGCTTGCCGGTTGTACCGCTGTCCCGACCTGATGCACCGCTCGCTCCAGACATCTGGTTTTACCACCACTCCGGGGGTGATACCCTGGAGGTGCTGCCACAGAGAGGTCCCCAGCGGTTGTACCGCTGCCCCCGGGCGGTTGTACCGCCCACAGCTGGGTGACCCAGGGTGGCAGCTCTGGGCAGTTGAACCGGCCCAGCATCGGGCTCCAACCGGACACGGTTCTGTTGGGCTCCGGTTGTTGGGCGGACCTGGACTGGTTGTACCGCTATATTTTATAGCCCGGTACTACCGGTGTCCCAAGCGGTTGTACCGCTAGGGACTTTGCCTGGTTCAGTACTTGGGCCGATCTGTTGCATCTTGGTGGAACGACCGGCCACCTTTCTGTTGTGGTCCGGTGGTTGGGCGGTTGTACCGGTCTGCCGGTTGTACCGCCCGCAACACCGGTTGTACCGCTGCCGTGGAAAAATGGTTGTAACGGTTGGAAAGTGGGGGACCTATATAAAGGGGTGGTTCTTCCACCTCTCTCTTATCTCTTACCTCTATCTCTCCACCATTGATGCCCATTGAGCTTTCTTGCCTTATCTCTCTCTCTAGCCACCCAAACTTGTTGTCTTGATAGGGATTGAAGGAGGAGATCTAGATCTACACTTCCACCAAAGGAAAATTGATTCCCCCATACTTTCTTGTGTGGATTTTGTTACTCTTGGGTGTTTGAGCACCCTAGACAGAAGAGGTCACCTCGAAGCCATATTCCATTGTGGTGAAGCTTCGTGGTTTCGTTGGGAGCCTCCAATTAAGTTGTGGAGAGAGCCCCAACCTTGTTTGTAAAAGTCCGGTTGCCGCCTTCAAGGGCACCACTAGTGGAATCACGGCATCTCGCATTGTGTGAGGGTGTGAGGAGAATATGGTGGCCCTAGTGGCTTCTTGGGGAGCATTGTGCCTCCACACCGCTCTAACGGAGACGTACTTCCCCTTACCGGGAAGGAACTCCGGTAACACATCCTCGTCTCCATTGGTTCCACTTGTGGTTACTTCTTACCTTTACTTTGTGCAAGCTATTTGTATTGTTTATCTCCTTGCTTGTATTGTTATTGCTGTTAGCATCATATAGGTTGCTCACCTAGTTGCATATCTAGCCAACCTATTTGCTGCTAAGCCTAACTTGTTAAAGAAAAGTTAAAAAGTGGTAGTTGCCTATTCACTCCCCCCCTCTAGTCAACCATATCGATCCTTTCACCAAACCCATCGGTTCACCTATCCTCCAATTACTTCAAGCCAAGCACGCTTAACTTTGAGGTTCCTTTCGCATATGCTCCCGGATAAGAAGGTGCACATTGTTGATATAAGTATTCTATCATTCCTTTTAAGCTAAGATTTCACAGTACGTGCATGTTTCCTTATTTTGCCATCATTATTTAGAAAGATTTTTATCTTTTTTATACCTAGTGTTAAATTGTCATCATTGTTTTACAGTAGCTGCTGACAGGTCACTACCTAGTGTGTGACACTAAATATGAACCAAATGATGTGAAACTAACCATTGCTGAAGATACAGTTAGAGATTTAGAGGCCAGCGATCATGCAAACTCTTCATCTATGGTGCAAGTATCTTTACATTGTCTTACATGCAAAGATAGTGTAAATTATAGATTATAATCTAATGTCTGCTACTATATTTTTAGCAAGCATTTATCGGTATCAACTAGAAATGCCTACGAAGGATATATAGCTGGTACATCAAGAATTGGAATGGGTCAGGTATGTTATTTCCGATGTACTACGAAGCTCAAGCACATTGAGGAGAAAGCTGGTTGGAGCGGTGAGTCGACATATCTTTTTTCCTATAAACACTTCTTGAAATTGTTAGATTGACTTTATTTACCCTACCAATGTATATTGCGGGAAAATGCATCTATATCTTGCAATTCTTCCATACCTAAATATTGAATTGAACGTTTGTATATGTTGTAACCTGGATATATGATTTTGTAGGGAAAGTTGGAATTCTCAAATGTTGTCTTCAATGCAAGGCCGGTAGCCCATAAAGAAGAAACTGGACATGTCAAGAGTAACTTGAAGAACCGGAAGTGGTCAAGAAGGCCCTGACAGAGTAGCAGGAAGAACATGTAGCTATCAAGCAGGCCTTGGCAAATCAACCGGAAGAAATTGAAGTTTTCAAGAAGGCCCTTGCAAAGCAGCAGGACGAATTTGAAGGTGTAAAGAAGGCCCTGGTAAAGCATAAGCCAGAAGTTGAAGCTATCAAGAAGGTCCTGCCTGAGCAGCAGCATGAGATAAATATGACCCTAGTAGAGCTGCATTAAGAACTTCATTCTATCAACAATGCCCTTGTAGACCAGCGGAAAAAACTTGGAACAATCAAGAATGTCGTGGAAGAGAAAACTTCAGCTTTCAAGAAGAGGCAAAAACATATTGATGGACTGCTTAATTTTATCGTCAGGATGTCATCGCAAGCATACCATGGCAGCCCATAAAAAACACCCCCATCACACTGGTGCATTATCATGAAACTACGTCACGTGTCATATTTTCTTGTGTGATACTTTTTTCCATGGTTGCTCATTGTAATGTCTCACACAGTCGGTGTGACAATTGTCTAGTTTGTGTTTTAATCAAAGTTGTGAGAGCCAATTTTTCATAAATTCATATGAAAATTTATAAAATTGCAAATTATATTAAAATTTGGCTGAAATATCATTATAAAACAAATTGATGGCGTCTACAAACTTTGATGGTAATGCATGTCGTCACCAGCATATGGTTCACATGTAAGCAGCCACGTCACCCATGTATGGGCCCAACTGCAAGCAGTCACTTCAACTTCTCTATGGGCCCATATGTGAGTATAATTGACTTGTCAAACCCAGAAAAGCTAGTCGTTTGTGATGACCAACGTAACTGAAAATAATATGAATGGACCCCCATGCAGGCAGTCATATCAACATCTACATGGGCCCATATGTTAGAATCATTGACCAGTCAAACCTGACACATCGGTTGTTAGTGATGGATTATCATCACCGTAAACGGTTTAGGTGACAAATCAGTCGATTAAAGATGACAATTATGGTCGTCGCCGAAAATGCACTTTCGTGACAAACCCAAAACCTTCACCTAAGATACGATCTTAGGTGGCAGAAAAAATGCTACCATCAGGAATTTAATTTTTGTGATGGTGCTTCCATGACGGACCGGGTGACGGTCGAAAACCGCCACCGGTGCATTTTTCATGATGAAAATCGGTTTTACGTGACACATAGAGCTCGTCACAAACAAACATTCATTTTGTAGCAAAAACAAGTACCATATTTGCACTTCACATTTGACATCTAAATCCTTCTTGAAAAAGCAACATACACTGTGAACATACAAGCGAGGCTCATCGGTAAGTCGCAGTACCGACATGATCAGAAGCCCATATTGTGTCCTCCTAGATGTTGATGGCCCGCACAACTTGAGTCCAATGTCGTTGGATGATCTCTCGTCCTCCCTTCGGTTCTTGTCGAAGACTTTGCTATCATCATGATACAATTGGTGATACAATTTTATATTCGATACCTCATGACCAACAAGGTACTTTGTCATATAATCATCGGTGGACTATTTTGGAAAGCACCGTAAACAAAAATATTCATGTGTATGTTGTCTAGATATTTTTTGTGCGTAGGAAAAAACAAGGCTAGCAAGTTGATACCATCCCAGTTTACTGGTTTCTTGGTAATGGTATTCAGGTAGGTGTTTGGCTTCATTCCTAGTCATATACTAGTTTTTTTAGAAGATCCCCTTGTAAATTTATCACTATTGTGGTTCCTACACAATTTATTTTGACTAATTATCACGTATTGAAGTAAGTGTGAAACTTTGAAAGATAGAGGGAAGCAATGTTCTGAGTTAGGCTGATTTTGTGTGTTTCATTACAATACTTCATCTTGATTCCAAGAAGCTTGACTGATTTTTGCGTAGAAACTATGGTTCTCCTTTTAAATCTAGCCAACATTGCTCTAGGTTTTCTACTCTTTGTTCTATACTTCTTTTTATTCGGAAATCCACTTCGGCTCTTGGGAGCATATGCTCCTGCCCACCAAAAATGTTTTTTGCAAATGTCAAATAAATTGAAAAAAATACACGTGTCTTTTGTCACACTAAAATGCTACCTGCAATTTTTTAGGAGGAAATCTTAAGTATTTCGAATGAAAAATGTTACCTCCAAATGGTACACTTATTTTATTTCGCCGACGAAACCATGTCATCCTGTTTCGCATGAAAATTGTCAAGCACGCTTGTTACACTAACAAGAACATCTACTGGGAAAATTAGAATTTTTAAATTTTATTTACTATTTATTCCTAATTTACTGTTCATTAGGGAGCATATGCACCCAGAGCTAAAACGCCCCCCCTTTTGTTAGGTTATGTTACTTTAATTTTATATACTTTGGTACATCCGAGCATGAGATCATTTAGCATGTGGTTCTTCTCTCTTTACCGGATGGTTTCCTTTGCGATTTCTCCACAAAAACAAAAGCTTCAAAGAGGTAAATATGGAAGTTTTTTTCATTGCAAAGATGAAACATCTTATCATGCCTAATGGTAACATTTTGAACCTAAGGCCCTAGAATACAGTAGTGAGAAATCACAAACCAAAGCAAAATTCTCTAGATTCATGGAAGTCATTTCCAAATTGAGATCCCTTAAAACCAGGTTAAATATGATTTCAGCACTGACATCTTCATAATTTATAATATGATTTTTGCATGTAATAAATTTGCTCTTTGATGGATCTATAGAAGGCGTTGGTATCTCCATTATTTTTGGTTGGATTTTCTCCTCTGAGCTAGGAAGTTCAAAATGCAACTTTAAACTGAAACCGACCAGCCGATCTCCTAATTCCACAGCTTTGGTATTCGAAACATGACAATTTTGATTAGTAAGCCAGGATGGGCTAGTGTACATAATAACAAGCAGAGGGAGGGCACATACCACATTCCACCGCCTTTGTTTTCTAATTTTTTTCATGTTTTTGTTTTTATTTTGTCTTTTTCTTTTGTAATTTTTTAAACTTTCAAATATTATAATTATTTTTTACAAAACTAATATACGTAAAACGTTTGAGAAAATGTTAACCAAACATTTAAAAAATGTATAATCTGTACAGAGAAATTGTTTCTCATGTATATAAAAAATATACAATGTGTATGAAAATTGACCATGTATTTAACAAATGTTAATCAAACATTTCAAAAATATTATTTAAGCATTTGAAAATGTTAAATGTGTGTAGAAAAAATGTTTGTCATGTCCAAGTGTACAAATAAAATATATTTTTTATGAACAAGTGTTGTTCATGTATTTTAAGAAATGTTAAACGTGTATAAAAATATTTCTGGTGTATACAAACAAATGTAAACATGCATTAAATAAAAGTAGACAGAAAAATGCATATATTTTCAAAAAGTCGAATCTATATTTAAAAATGTAAAAATATTACATAACAATATTCCTGATGTATTTGAATAATGTACATTGCGTGTGAAGAAATATTTTTTCCATTAAAAAATGTTCACAGTGTATTGAAAATAATAATAATCCTATATTTCAAAAACTTTAAATGTGTCTTTAAAATGTATTAGATATATACCAAAATTTACATTGTGTACAGGAAAAGGTAGACATCAATATATATAAGTTAACAAAAAAAATCATGTGTACAAAAAATGTTTTTGATGTTTACTAAAAATATTGATTGTGTACTGAAAAAAGTTAACATGTGTTGAGCAAAAACAAAACCAATGAAAATCGCCAAAGAACAAAAAGAAATGAAGAAACCCAATGAAAAACAAAGAAACAAAAAAAAACAACGGGAACTAAGAAAGAAACAAAGCAAACCACCAAAAAAGAAAGAAAGAAAAAAATGAAGGAAGAAGGAAAGAAAGAAAGAAAATGAGAAAACAGTAAAAGTGAAAAAGAAATAAAAAAAACGAAAAACAAGTAAACACACTGACAGACAGAAAGAAAATCGGTGGAAAAAAAATAAAGAAACACTGTGAAGAAACAGAAAAAACCGAAAGGAAATATAAAAGAAAATGAAAAATAAAGAACATGAAGAAGTGAGTGAACCTGTCAAACCCGAGCGAAAACGTCTGAGCAAGTTGCCAGCGATCAAAACTTGTGCGAAACGGCCAACCCAAAACTTGTGCGAAACAGCAAGGAAGAAAAGCTTCAGGCGATGGGAGCATATATCTCGCAATAAAAACATGGGTGCTCATATTTTAGTGCTTTAGACGTCTAATTGCCCCGCGAATGCACACTAGGCCGGCTAACTAAGCTCGTTGCCTTGGGGTGCTGGCTTGCTGGCTGGCTCGCTTGGTTCTACAGCTATCTCAGGAAAAAACGACCATCTTTCTTTTTGTGGTTCGAAAATTGTTCATGAAAATGTATTTTAAAAATATTGTTGAAATTCTTAAATGTTAACGAATTTCTTCAAAAATCTTCATGAATTAAAAATAATCTGTGTTTAGAAAATATTCAGTAATTTGAAAAATGTCCACGAATTTTAAAAAGAGTTGTTCATTTAAAAATGTAGATGACTTTTAAAAATCGTTCATGAATAGAAAATATTGACATATCTGAAAATGTTCATGAATTTAAAAATTATGTTCTCAAGTTAGAAATAAATGTTCACATGTTTAGAAAACCATGAATTCTACAAATTTAAGAAAATAAATACGTACAGAAATGAAACAAAAGAATAAAGTAGATAGGAAAAATATTTAAAAAATAGCAATAAAATTTAAAACTGAAAGAAAAATGAAATCCGTGAAAACTTCTCAAAACCTGTGCAAAAGAAAATTCTAAAAATTGAGAAAACTAATTGGGGGCTGCTACGCGTCGGCCGGCGGATCTTTTTAAAAGATCCGCCGCCTCACGGGCCGTTAGATCTAGCGAGATGAATGCCTTTTTTTTTATTTTGCAACAAAGACCTTGTTGCAGAAACATTTATAACAGAGATTGTGTTGCAGATTTTTTGTGCAACAGAGGTTGTGTTGCGGATTTTTTTTGCAACAGAGGTTGTGTTGCAGATTTTTTTGCAACAAAGGTATTGTTGCAGATTATTTTTTCAAACTCGACGGAAGAAAGTTTTGCAACATTAGTGATGTTGCAGAATCTTTCTTGCAACAGGGAGGATGTTGCAAGAAAAAAAATCACCGTCGGTGAGGGAGTAGCAGCGCCGCCCATCCCCGCAGCCGGCGAGCGCCGAAAACTCCGACCAGGACGCTCGCCGCATCCTCCTCTCCGGCGAGGTCGGCGCACTGCGCTCGGACGACAGTTGTGGTGGAGGCGGGCGTTAACGACGACCAGTGCGCCCGACCCTGGCTGCAACCTCGCCGCCCCATCCTCCTCTCCGGTGAGGTGGGCAATTGCCGGTTCCGACGCGCGTCTCTCGTTCAACGGTGCAGGGATCTGGATGCCGCCGCCTCGTCTTCGTCTTCCTCGGTTTGCAACAGACCATTGTTGCGGTGGTAAAAATGCAACAACGGACCAGTTGCAAAAATAGTAGTAGTGGTCCGTGGGGCACGTGGCGTGTGGGGAAGGTGGCGGATGCGGGAGGTGCAATCCGCCGGGTTAGTACAAGCTTTTCCCAAACTAATTACTTCACATGGGCTAGCCCATACCGCGAGTGGTATGTGTTTTGTACCAAAAGAAGAGTTTTTCTCAAAAAAAAACAGAGTATTTCACGCAGCGGGCGTTAAATAGGGGATGCAGAATACCTGGCAATTTTGTAAATTAGGAATCTTGAGGGTACCGTCCGACCCGTTTTAGTTCAACTAAATGAACTAAATTTTCAGAATGTACACCCATCTTTTAAAAAATGGTTAAACTAAGTATTTGAATACAGTTTCTAGTTTTGCACCAACCCCACCACTGCTTGAGATCTTAAAACCAACATTTTGTTTCATTCTCTCCTATTTAGTTCCTTCTTAAAGTCCTTTCCAACAACTAGGCCCATGAGATTATTCTGATTCATACATCATTTTCTCTTAGCAACCATAACAAAAAAATAGTCCCAAACAAGTTGGGATAGACTAGAGCTAAAATGATAAGACCAGCACATGGTTTTGGCACAAGGATAGGTAACTTCCACACGGTGTCCATGGATAGTTCTTTGGTGATATTCAAGTCCTTCGTATCTTTGTTTACACACTCCTCTCATATCAAGTTTGGTTGACCCTGATCTCTTTTGATATTATCACGCTTTGGTGGTCCACTATACACTCGAGCTTCTGGAGGTCTACGTTGAACATGTTCAAACCATCACAGACAATATTGAACAAGCTTCTTTTCAATCGGTGCTACCCAAAATCTATCATGTATATCATCATTCCGAACCCGATTCTTTCTTGTATGCCCAAAAGGTAAATATGTCGGTTAAAGGAAGCTCTCCCTAATCACTTCGTAGTTACTTATTAAATTCGGCTTTGTGGTGACAAAATATATTATTTCCTAGATAATCAAGTTATTGGCGCACCATGTACTATAATGTTGTGTTATTTACCTTTGAACGAAGATCCAACATTGATCCTGAGCTGATATACTCCCTAGATGAACAGTAAATTCAATTAAAGTACAAAAATATTTTTTTGCTATAGAATTTCATTTTGGTAGGTGTTCATCTCAACACGAAAAATGTGTCATCACCTAGAAGGGCTTCTCATCTTTGATGTGTAGTTTTTCTGTTCGGATTTAAAAGAAATATTGTTCACTCGGGCACCCGAGCCCCCTAAAACCCGCTCTCGCCTTTAAATTCCTTCATATAGTCACCTTCTAGCACTAGTGTAGAAAACCCTAGCTATGGCATGGTAAAAACTGCCTTGCCGGCGTGGACACCTGATGCCACAAATATGGCGTCAATGTTAAAAAATATTGCTGGCGTAGCATCCGACGCCAGCAATATTTGACATGTTGATGGCGTCCACGTGGCCAACGCCAGCTATGCATTTATACTACCTTTGTCGTGCGTTGTTGTCTAACGCCAGCAATTTGTTTTTTGGATAATAAAAAATACTACTTCAAAAACTAAATAATTCATTTAACAAGATACTCATAAACTTAAGAGTTTAAACTTCTCAAAAGGTACTGATCAACTAAACATACTCATAAACTTAAGAGTTTAAACTTCACATATGGTACAAGGTACTCAAATAAACTACTCTTCATCAAGGATTAGGCTTAGCTGGCGAATCTTCTTCCGATTGCTCTCTTCATCATTTTTGAAATGAGCAACTTTCACCTTTAGCTCATTCCTCTGTGCCCTGAGTTGTCCATCAAGTTATCCATCTCCTCCCTCAGTTTATTTGACCTACTGACGACATCAAGATCCTCAATGAACAGCTTATCCCTTTTATTCTTCACATAGACATTGTTTTCTTCCAGTTTTTTGATGAGCCACTATGAGTGCTCTAAGCGCTCCTTATTCCACTTATCCACATCTGAAAGCACAAGTTCTCCCTAGGTGGTTTTGGTAATTAATAACAACATATATTTCATTGGACTAATGTTTCCACCAAGTATATTTCGGAAAAGTTCAATGAATGAATTGGCAAAAGGATTGTGAGGAGATTCCCTAGATGCAAGGAACATCCATTGGCAACAAGCTTGAAGACTCAGAATTTTACATTTTGTGAGAAATCACACCTTGAGTCCATAGGAAAGCCAATACTATTAAAAGGGGACGAGGTGTCTATGATGATCTGGTTGCTCAAGTGCTTGGAGATTAGCCACCAAAAATATACATGAAATTCTCCCACAAATATTCTGTCCAAAACCAAATATCCAAAATCGGTGCCACCATTTCCATTCGTCCCGACCGAGTTTCACTTAGACAAAATCCTAGCCAAAACCCTAGCTTCTTGGTGACACCAACTTTCATCTTCGGTGCAACCGAAAACAGTGACCAACTTGCTGGTATCCCTTTTTCAAGAATCAGAATTTCCTAAATTTGGAAATCGGTACCACCGAGTTTGTGTAACTGCCTAGAAAACCCATATCGGTACCACCGAGAATTATATATCGGTCTCACCGAAAAGCAGAAAGTTGCCACATTTTGTACTAATCGGTACAACCGAGTTTTTGGACCGGTTTCACCGAGTTGGGCAATAATGTTGTAATTGTTGGATTTTTGGAGATGCCTATATATAGCCCTCCACCTCCTCTCATTCGTAGAGGAAGCACTCAGAACATACTTACACTTGCCCCATCCATTTTTCTGAGAGAGAACCACCTACTCATGTGTTGAGATCAAGACATACTACTCCAACCATATGAATCTTGATTTCTAGCCTCCCCAAGTTGCTTTCCACCCAATCAACCTCTTCTACCAAGCCAAATCTGTGAGAGAATGATTGTGTGCGGAGGAGACTATCTTTTGAAGCACAAGAGCAAGGAGTTCATCATTGTTACCACATCGATTACATTTTGGAGAGTGGTGCCTCCTAGATTGGTTAGGTGTCGCTTGGGAGCCTCCTTCTTCATGTTGTGGAGTTGAACCAAGAAGTTTGTACGGGCAAGGAGATCGCCTACTTCGTGAAGATCTACCCATAGTGAGGCTAGTCCTTCGTGGACGGAAGCCGTGATGGAATAGACGAGGTTGCTACTTTGTGGATCCTAACAGGTGGAGCCCTCCGTGGACTCTCACGACCGCTACCCTCCGTGGGTTGAAGTCTCCATCAGCGTGGACGTACGATAGCACCACCTATCGAAACCATGGGAAAAATCTCCGTGTCATCAATTGCGTTTGATTCTCCTCTCCCTACCTTTACTTTCATGTGCATGTCTTTACTTTCCGCTGCTATACTCTAAGACTTGCATGTGTAGGGTGAACTTGAATTGCTACAATTGCTAAAACTTGCCAACACCTAGAATTGGGAAAATGCTAGATTTTTTAATTGGTCAAGTAGTCTAATCACCCCCCTCAAGACATACTTCGGATCCTACAACATCGTACATAGATTTCTTGTTGCTTGTAAAATTATCCATATGTCCTGATTAAAATTATGTACACAAGCAAATTAAAACTTGTAGTAGAAATTATCAATCAACTACTACCTAAACATTGCAAGATTGAGACATATGAAACTTATGTATAAATCATTTTAGCAAAATGATAATTTCGTCTTACAAAAAGGCATTAGAGTATAAATGTTGTAAGTATTTTGGCAAACTAGTTGTATGAGGGCTCAAACTAGTTTGGCAACTATTACTCACCCTGTGCATTTTAAAACCGAACCGAAAAATCATACTGAAAATAAACCATACCGAACCAATTTTATGGTTTCAGTATGGTATGAACTTTTCATACCATTTTGAACTTTGGTTTTTATGGTATATACCAAAAAACCGAATGGTTAACCGAATAAACCGAAGTAGAAAATATATTTATATATCTTGAGGGCAAACAACCATACAAGTAGTCATTTTCTATACAGAAGCCAGATTTCATGTTAAGAATGCTAAGCACGTCCATAAACATCGAATCCATGCATGCATATACACTTGCATATGTGTTCAAAAAATTACTAATTGGATACACGTAGTACATGTACTTGTATGAAATTATCTAGATCCTCCACTGGGGGTGGGGGTGGGGGCGGCGTTCAGGTACCTATCGAGGTCGGCGGCGCAGAGGGCGGTGACGGCGTCGAACGGGGTGGCGTCAGGCGGCATCGGGCGGGACGGCGTTGGGGATTGAGAGGACTGGGAAGGAGGGAACGATCGGCGCGCAGAGGGCGGTGACGGCGTCGGAGGGGCGGCATCGGGCGGGGCGGCCTTGAGCAGCGTCGGGGATCGAGAGGACTGGGATGGAGGGAACGAGCAGTGCTGAGATGGGGGAGACGAGGGGGTAGCGAGTAAATAGATCGAATAAAAGGACTACTGTGGGTTCAGTTAAAACGGGCTAGTGCTAACGTGGGCCTAATGGGCTACGCCAACACAATCTGTACCAAACAAAAAAACTGAAATTACCTATGTCGTTAGACAAAATTGCAACGCCGCCACTATGTATATAGCAATGAGGTGCAAATTTAGCCAACACCAGCACTATTTTAAAATATTAGTGCTGGCATTGGTGGGAAATGGAGCGCCACCAACAAGAGTTGTGGCTAGCCATTTCTCCACTAGTGTAGTATCCACCTCACGTTGCAAGTTCTAGGACTCGTCATATCTAGTCTTTATTGTGTGGGAAATTTTGGGATGCTATCTGCTAGGAGGATAGTTACAAGAAAACAAGGAGTAACATCTATCCAGCAATCTGTAACCTCCAAAGTGCTTGCTTGCTTTTCACAAAGGTGGACATAAACCCCCAAAATGCTAGCTTGCTTTGCACACAGGTGGGCAAAAAAGTTCGTTGATCTAACAACATGTTGAATAACAAAAGAATTGGAACTGAAGGCATGCTCCCCAATCTCGAAAAAGATAGGTGCCACCACAGCTTGATGATTGTGGCGTGAGTTCCATAGATTAACAATCACCGAATAATCCGTCTCAATGATGACTTTATCGTAGCCCTAAAGCTTTGCAAAAATGACTCCCTCACGGACAACAAGAGCTTCGACAATGAGAGGATCTGTGATACTGTTGGATCAAGAAGTGGCGTCAAGAGGGGAGGTGAATAGACACTTAACAAGACATATGAGTAGTTTTTAATTTGCTTGAGTTTTAGGCAGATTTTTGCACAAGTTAAGTTGTATCCAATAATTCCTACACAAGTTAAGTTGCATCCAATAATTATTACATATGGAAGAGATAGGAAGATCAAACGCAATGAATACACTGAGATTTTTGGCGTGGTTCCGATAGGTGGCGCCATCGTACGTCCACGTTGATGGAGACGTCAATCCACGGAGGGTAACGGCTGCACAAATCCATAGAGGGCTCCACCCATGAAGGGTCCACGAAGAAGCAACCTTTGTCAATGAAATTTTCAGAAGAATTTTCAAGGAATTTGGATAATATTTGCAAGGATTTTGTTCCAGCTAGATGAAGATTGATTGGTAGCGGGAGAAGAATTGAAATAAGATTGTAAATCAACCTAGAAGCTCCATCTAGATGATGGTCGACGATTAGGTCACCTATATTAGAGTATATTGACTTAGGAGCCAAGTGGGAACACTTGATCATAGTTCATGCTCATCATTAAGCTCAAAATGGGGTTTCCATTTTTCGTTTAAGCATTTTGATGTTTTCATATCACTAGAGATGATTTGACTCATGACTTGGAGTAAAGCTTCTTCGAGCATATGATTACATACCTTTGGGTGATGTTGATGACGAAAGCATGTAGGTGGACTTGTTGTGGTTGCTCGGGAGTTTGAGTTTGGACCTATCGTTCTTTCTTTGAAGTAGGAGCTCCTAATGGGTTAGTCATGCAAGGTACAACATGTATACATCCAAAACGATAAGAGTGAAGTTTTGAGTCAAGTATTGTCAAAGATATAGTTTGTGTTGTCCTCTTCCTTCATCACGATAGATAGTTGTTGATACTTGGCCAAGACAAGATTGCTTAAGATTGGATTTGATAGCAATCTTGTAGAGTGAGGTCCATCCAAGTACCTACAAATGTTAGATGCGATACAAAGGAGCATAGTTTTCCAAGATATGAGATAATATCATGATAATAATATCAAGGAGTAGTCAAGTAATCTCATGCCCTTGCATGCATCCGAGTGAGTGTCTAGAACAAGTTTGAAGCATATATCATGTTCAACTCACTCCTCAAGTGACAAAACACTTTCTCATCAAGCGGTTTTGTGAAGATATGTGCCAATTGTTTGTCGGTACAAACAATGTTGCGATTGATACCCCCTTTGGCAACATGATCACAAATGAAATGGTGATGAACTGAATATTGTTAGTCCGAGAATGTTGCACAGGATTGTGTGCAATCTTAATAGCACTCTCAATTGTCACAAAATAATGGAACATGTTTCATGCGTATCCCATAATCTTTGAGGGTTTGGTTCATCCATAGTTAGTGCGCACAACATGATCTGGCAGCAATGTATTCCGCTTCAGCGGTAGATAGAGATACTGAGTTCTGTTTCTTGGAATACCAAGACACAAGAGTTCTCCCAAGAAATTTACAAGTACCCGAAGTGGATTTTTTATCAACCTTATCTCTGGCATAGTCTGAGTTGGAATAGCCCATAAGGTCAAAGGATGATCCTTTGGGATACAAAATGCCAAAGTTTGGTGTATGTATCAAGTATCTCGCAATTCTATTCACGGCCTTAAGATGACACTCATTAGGTGTCGCTTGATATCGGTCACACATGCAAACACTTAGAATGATATCGGGATGGGAGGCACATAGATATAGCAATGAACCAATCATTGATCGATAAACCTTTTGTCAACCGGTTTGTCCTCTTTAGTGAGGTCAACATGTCCACTAGTAGGCAAGGGGTTTTTCATACCTTTGCATTCTTGCATGTTCAACTTTTTCAACAAGTCCTTGGTGTACTTGGTTTGAAAGATGATACGTCTCCAACATATCCATAATTTTTCATTGTTCCATGCTGATATATTATCATTCTAGGATACTTAATAAGTATTTATTTACCCATTTATATTATTTTTGATCCCTAACCTATTGACCCAGTGCCTAGTGCCAGTTGCTGTTTTTTGCATGTTTTTCACTTTTCAGGTTTACAGTACCAAACGAAGTCCAATTGCCACAAAACTTTTTGGTGATTTTTTCTGGACAAAAATAAGACCTGGAAGATTTGGAAGGAAGCCGGGAACCACACGAGGGCCCGACAAGCCAAGAGGGCGCGACCTAGGGGGGCGCGGCCTGATGGCTTGTGGGCCCCTTGTGGCTCTCCTGACCCCGTTCTTTGGCCTATAAATTCACATATATTCTGAAAACCCTGGAGGCAATCCCGAAACACTTTTTACGCCACCACAAGTCTCTGTTCTGTCGGGAGGCCATCTGGAGCTCCGTTCCGGCACCCTGCCGGAGGGGGATCGATAACGGAGGGCCTCTTCATCAACCTTGCTGCCCTCATGATGATGTGTGATTAGTCCACCACAGACCTACGGGTCCATAGTTAGTACCTAGATGGCAATCTCTCTCTCGCTCTTGATCTTCAATACAATGATAATCACATCTTTGCTTTGATCTATCCGATGTAATTCTTTTGTGCGGTGCGTTTGTTGGGATCCGATGAATTGAGGGTTTATGTTCAGATTATTCGTGAAAAGTATTTGAGTCTTCTCTGAAATTATTATTATTCTTATTTGCATGATCATCATAGCTTCATAACTCTCTCTGATCTATTGATTTGCTTTGGCCAAGTAGATTGATCTTTCTTCAGTGAGAGAGGTGCGTTGTAGTAGGTTCAACCTGACGAGTTTCTATATCCCAGTGACAGAAGGGGACAAGTTGCATCTTTGTGTTGTTGCTACTAAGGATAACACGATGGGGTTTATTCATATTGCTTGAGTTTACTTTGTCTACATCATGTCATCGTTCTCCATGCATTACTCTATTTTACTTAATACTCTAGATGCATGCTGGATAGCGGTCGATGAGTGGAGTAATAGTAATAGGTGCAGGCAGGAGTTGGCCTATTTGTTTATGGACGTAATGATTATATACACATGATCATTGCCGTGAAAATCGCATAACTATCCACTTTTCTATCAATTTCCCAACAGTAATTTGCTACCCACCGTATGTAGCCTACATGAGAGATGCCGCTAGGGAAAACTATGGCCCCCCGGGTCTATTCACTTATAAATTCACAAACGCTATTATTATCTTGCTGCCAGTATTTGTCTTTTATTTTATTTTGAAATTTACAATTATCTACAATTATCTACACAACTCATTTCCTTGCAAATAACGAGATCAAGGGGATTGACAACCCTCTTGCCCGCGTTGGGTGCAAGTTGTTTGCTCGTTTGTGTGCAGCCGCTGAAGACCTTTGAGGATTGATATTCCTATTGGTTCGATAAACCTTGGTTTCATAAGTGAGGGAAATACTTACCCGTATTGTGCTGCAATTACCCGTTCCTCTTCACGGAAAACCCAACAAAGATCACAAGTATCAGGAAGGATTTTTTGCGCCGTTGCCGGGGAATATCATCACCAACTATCAAGTCACTTCACACAAATTATCATTCACTGGTTCTTCTTTTTATTTGCTGTTATATTTAGTTTTTTTCATAAAAATCAAAGATACAAAAATATTTATCTTTGCTTGTCACTAGTTTTCTTGTTTGACGTCATGGCTAGTTCTTCTTTTGCTCACGTTACTCCCAATAATGATGTAGTCAATTTTAAACAAAGGGGAGGAGAAATTTTGAAAGATGCATGGTATAGGATTTGCTTCGCTCAAAATAAAGCAACTAATAAGTTATCCACCACTACCTTGCTTCATAATTTTTATGTTGGTGTGACAACTTGGTATAGGTTTGTCCTTGACACCATCACCGGTGGGAACTTCTTAATGTGTCACCCCTTGGATGCTTATAACGCAATTGAAAGTCTTGTTGGGGCACCACACGTTATCGTTAATGAAACTAGTTTGACCTTGGAACATGTTATGCAAAGGCTTGATGCTATTGAAAAGAAAATTATTACGAATGAATCAACTGAGGAGTTAGATAAAAAACTTCATAATCATATCACTCAATCTGGGTCACGTGTAGGAATGACTTTGAAAACTTTAAAGGAAAATGACACTATTATTGATGAAAGGATAGAACAAGGCTTGAATAGAATTGATAAAATGGAGGAAGTCATTGAAAAAGTAGGTTCCGCTTTCACACCTCCTAAAGTAATGCTAGTACCTCTCGAAACAAAAGCCCCAAGTTCATATATATTCCTAAGAGCATTAGTACACCTCCTACCAAAAGAAACGAATATCTAAAAGTGATTAGTGTTCATCACAACTTTATAAAATTGATAAAAGATCCTATTTCCAAGCCTCCTATTGTCCCTATTATCCATGGTTGTGTTATTGAGGAGCTTGATGTGAAAGATGACAACACTTGAAATTATGCATTATGCCTAGCTAGGGGCGTAAAACAATAACGCTTGTTGGGAGGCAACCCAATAGTTATCTTTGTTTTTTGCTTTTTACTTTCTGTTTGTTTTTGATAACATGATTATTGACTCTGTAATGATTGTGTTTTTATGTTTTAATTAGTGTTTGTGCCAAGTAAAGCCTTTGGGATGACTCAGAAGATGAGTAGAATCGATGCTGAAACAAAACAGAAACTTTTGACTTCAGTACATGAATTTTTATTTTTTACTTGTACGTGATAATAATATGAATTTTTTACACAGTATTGATATACAAATTCTCGGGGTTTTCCTATTATTTCAGAATTTTTGGAGTTAGAGAAGTATTGGTTCTCTACAGATTTCTACAGACTGTTCTGTTTTAGACAGATTCTGTTTTTGCTTGCATAGTTTGCTTGTTTTGATTATGCTATGGATTGTATCGGGGGGTATAAGCCATGGAGAAGTTGGAATACAATACGTATTATGCAATTACGAAATAAGTATCAATTTATAGCAGTACCTAAAGTATTCAATATGTTCCTTATACTAACGGATCTCACGAAGTTTTGTTGAGTTTAGTGTGATTGAAGTTTTCAAGTTTTGGGTGTTATCACGATGGACAAAGGAATAAGGAGTGACAAGAGCCTAATATTGGGGATGCCCAAGGCACCCCAAGGTAATATTATAAGGAAGACTCAAGCGTCTAAGCTTGGGGATGCCCCGGAAGGCATCCCCTCTTTCGTCTCAATCCATCGGTATTTCACTTGAAGCTACATATTTATTCATCACATGATATGAGTTTTGCTTGGAGCGTCGTTTGTTTTTGTTTGCTTTTACTTTCAGTTTGCCACAATCATCGTTTGCTGGACACACCTATTTGAGAGAGACAAACCTTCATCATAATTTGTTAGAATACTCGATGTGCTTCACTTATATCTTTTGAGCTTAGCAGTTGCTCTAGTACTTCACTTATATATTTTTGAGCACGGTGGCGTGTAGATTTTATAGAAATAATTTCACTCTCACTCTTCACTTATATTTTTTTGAGAGTTAATAAATAGTGACGGTAATTTGCATGGGTCATAACACTAGTCCAAAAATAATAGACATTCAATGAGTGATAATTAAAACCATCATGTAGCACATATAGAGAAATTTTTGGTTAATGATATTGATGTGGTAATATGAAAAAGGTGTGAGTTCATAATTGTTGATTCGTAGAAGTGTCGATATTAAGAGAGGTTAACTTCTTGGTCGTCCAAAAATTAAAAAGGCATGGTGATGATGTGTGAGCATTTCTATTCCTCGTTGAAATCCTAGTGTTGTTTTGGGTCGGAGGCGCGCGATGGTTAACTCCTACCAACCTCCTCCCTCGGGGCATGCGAGTAGTACTTTGATTTGTGATAAAACTAATAAAAATTTGCAATAAGTATATGAGTTCTTTATGACTAATGTGAAACCATGGACATACGCAATCTCACCTCCTCATATTTGCTAGCCTCTTCGGTACCGTGCATTCCCATTCTCACCTTGAGGATCGGTGCAACTTTTGCCGGTGCATCCAAACCCCATGACATGATACGTCCTGTTGCACATAAGCCTCATTATATCTTCGTCAAAACAACCACCATACCTACCTATCATGGCATTTCCATAGCCATTCCGAGATATATTTCCATGCAAATTCCATCGTCACTTCACATGACTAGTTCGTTCATCATCATATTGCTTTGCATGATCATATAGAGCTGACATAGTAATTTGTGGCAAAGCCACTGTTCATCATGTTTTTGATACATGTCACGCTAGATCTTTGCACATCCTAGTACACTGCCAGAGGCATTCATATAAAGTCATATCTTCCTATCAGTTCTTAATATCGAGTTGTAAATAAATAAAAGTGTGATGATCATCATTATTAGAGCATTGTCCCAGTGAGGAAATAAAATGGGGGAGGCCAAATGAGCCCACCATAAATAAAAAAATGAGAGAAAATGAGAGAAGGGACTTTGCTACTATCCTTTACCACACTTGTGCCTCAAAGTGGCACCTTGTTCCTCATATAGAGAGTCTCATGTTATGTCATTTTCATATGCTAGTGGGAATTACTCTTTCATTATTATAAACTTGGCTTGTATATTCTTATGACGGGCTTCCTCAAATGCCCGAGGTCTTCATGAGCAAGCAAGTTGGATGCACACCCCACTTAGCTTCAGTTGAGCTTTCATATACTTATAGCTGTAGTGCATCATTTGCATGGCAATCCCTACTCCTTGCATCGACAACTATCGACGGGCATCTCCATAGCCCGTTGGTATGCCTAGTTGATGTGAGACTATCTTCTCCAGTTTTTACCCCTTTGATATCTACCACCATATTCTATTCCACAAATATGCTATGTCCAATGGCTCACTCTCATGTATTGCGTGAAGAATAAAAAGTTGATGCACATTGAAAAAGTACGATCCAATTTCCTGACTTGGGCACCGTAGTGCTTGACATTTGTATTAATGTGGTGAAGATGGAGCCATGCCTTGCTAATATAATAAGATGAATGGGGGTAAACATTCTATGAGCATCGTATACTTTGAAAGATTGATGATTTTGTTTCTTATGCTTATAAGTATTGCTATGTTAATATTTGTTAGTTCATCGTTTCTCAATGAGTATACATGCAAAAGATTACATAATGGGTATCATGTCACATCAAAAATTCTTCTTTCATAATTTACCAACTCGAGGACGAGCAGGAATTAAGCTTGGGGATGCTTGATACGTCTCCAACGTATCTATAATTTTCGATTGTTCCATGCTGCTATATTATCATTCTAGGATACTTTTTAAGTATATATTTACCAATTTATATTATTTTTGAGCACTAACCTATTGACCCAGTGCCCAGTGCTAGTTGCTGTTTTCTGCATGTTTTTCACTTTTCAGGTTTACAGTACCAAACGAAGTCAAATTGCCACGAAACTTTTTGATGATTTTTTCTGGACAAAAATAAGACCTGGAAGATTCGAAAGGAAGCCGAGAGCCACACGAGGGCCCCACAAGCCAACAGGGCGCGGCCTGGGGGATGCGACCTGATGGCTTGTGGGCCCCTCGTGGCTTTCCCGACCCTGTTCTCTGACCTATAAATTCACATATATTCTGAAAACCCTGGAGGCAGTCCCGAAACACTTTTTACGCCGCCGCAAGTCTCTGTTCCGTAGGGAGGCCATCTGGAGCTCCGTTCCGACTCCCTGGCGGGGGGGGGGTCGATCATGGAGGGCCTCTTCATCAACCTTGTTGTCCTCATGATGACGTGTGAGTAGTTCACCATAGACCTATGGGTCCGTAGTTAGTACCTAGATGGCAATCTCTCTCTCTCTTGATCTTCAATACAATGATCATCGCATCTTCGCTTTGATCTATCCGATGTAATTCTTCTGTGCGGTGCGTTTGTTGGGATCCGATGAATTGTGGGTTTATGTTCAGATTATTCATGAAAAGTATTTGAGTCTTCTCTGAAATTATTATGATTCTTATTTGCATGATCATCATAGCTTTGTTATTCTCTCCGATCTATTGATTTGCTTTGGCCAAGTATATTGATCTTTCTTTAGTGAGAGAGGTGTGTTGAAGTAGGTTCAACCTGACGAGTTTCTATATCCCAGTGACAGAAGGGGACAAGTTGCGTCTTTGTGTTGTTGCTACTAAGGATAACACGATGGGGTTTATTCATATTGCTTGAGTTTACTTTGTCTACATCATGTCATCGTTCTCCATGCATTACTCTGTTTTACTTAATACTCTAGATGCATGCTGGATAGCGGTCGATGAGTGGAGTAATAGTAATAGGTGCAGGCAGGAGTCAGCCTATTTGTTTATGGACGTGATGCCTATATACACATGATCATTGCTGTGAAAATCGCATAACTAGCCGCTTTTCTATCAATTGCCCAACAGTAATTTGTTATCCACCGTATGTTGCCTACATGAGAGATGCCGCTAGGGAAAACTATGGCCCCGGGTCTATTCACTTATAAATTCACAAACACTATTATTATCTTGCTGCCATTATTTGTCTTTTAGTTTATTTTGCAATTTACAATTATCTACACTTATCTACACAACTCATTTGCTTGCAAATAACGAGATCAAGGGGATTGACAACCCTCTTGCCCGCGTTGGGTGCAAGTTGTTTGCTCTTTTGTGTGCAGCCGCTAAAGACGGTTGAGGATTGATAGTCCTATTGGTTCGATAAACCATGGTTTCATAACTGAGGGAAATACTTACCCGTGTTGTGCTGCAATTACCCGTTCCTCTTCATGGAAAACCCAACGCCGATCACAAGTATCAAGAGACAAATGTACCATCTCTTGTTTCCTTGATTTGCAAACCAAGGAAAAATTTCAGCTCACACATCATAGACATCTCATATTTCTCGGACATCAACCTTCCATTTTTGTCACTTAAATGAGGGTTAGTAGATCCAAATATGATATCATCCACATAAATTTGGCACACAAATAATTCACCATTAACCCTTTTAGTGAACAAGGTTGCATCAATTTTTCTAATCTCAAAACCCTTTTCTATAAGAAACTTCATTAAGCATTTGTACCAAGCTCTAGGGGCTTGTTTGAGACCATGGAGAACTTTGCGAAGTTTATAGACATGATTAGGTTTCTTAGGGTTGACTTATTCGGGAGGTTGTTTATCATAGACTTCCTCCTCACGTTTTAGTGACAAATTCTTAGGGTTGATTAAGTTTGAAAAGGCACTTTTAATGTCCATTTGGTAAAGTGTGATATCATGGCGATTGGCATAAGAAAGAAGAATGCGAATGGACTCAAGTCTAGCAACGTGGACATATGTCTCACCATAGTCCATACCTTCAACTTGAGTGTAGCCTTGAGATACAAGGCAAGCCGATACGTCTCCAACGTATCTATAATTTTTTCTTGTTCCATGCTGTTATATTATCATCCTTGGATGTTTCACAATCATTTTATAACAACTTTATATCATTTTTTGGGACTAACCTATTGACATAGTGCCAAAGTGCCAGTTGCTATTTTTGCTTGTTTTTTACTTCGTAGAAAATCAATACCAAACGGAGTCCAATCGTGACGAAACTTTTTGGAGATTTTTTCTGGACCAGAAGATACCCAATGGGCCAAACAAATGCTGGAGAGGTGGGCTATGGAGAGCACAACCCACCAGGGCGTGCCAGGGGGGCCCCGGCGTGCCCTGATGGGTTGTGCCCTCCTCGGACCCCTTCCGCACCGCCTCTGATGCCTATAAATTCCCAAATATTCCAAAAACCCTAGGGGAGTCGACGAAACACAATTCCAGCCGCCGCAAGTTCCAGAACCGCGAGATCCGATCTAAACACCATCATGGAGGGGTTCATCTTCCTCATAGGTGCCTCTCCGATGATGCGTGAGTAGTCCACCATAGACCTACGGGTCCGTAGGCAGTAGCTAGATGGTTTCTTCTCTCTCTCTTATGATTCTCCATAAAATGGTCTCTTGGAGATCTATTTGACGTAAACTTTTGCGGTGTGTTTGTTGGGATCTGATGAATTTTGAGTTCTTGATCAGTTTCTATCCATTAATATTATTTGAGTCTTCTTTGATCTCTTATATGCATGATTACTTATAGCCTCGTATTTCTTCTCCGAATCTTTGGTTTAGTTAGGCCAACTAGATCGATTTTTCTTGCCATGGGAAGAGGTGCTTTGTGATGGGTTCGATCTTGCGGTGTTCTTTCCCAGTGACAGAAGGGGCAGCAAGACACACATGTATCGTTGCTATTAAGGATAACAAGATGGGGTCTATTCCTACATGAATAGATCTTGTCTACATCATGTCATCGTTCTTATTGCATTACTCCGTTTTTCCATGAACTTAATACACTAGATGCATGTTGGATAGCGGTCGATGTGTGGAGTAATAGAGGTAGATGCAAGCAGGAGTCGGTCTATCTATCTTGGACGTGATGCCTATATAATGATCATCGCCTTGGATATCGTCATGACTATTCGATTTTCTATCAATTGCCCAACAGTAATTTGTTCACCCACCGTGCGCTATACTCATGAGAGAAGCCACTAGTGAACCCTACGGCACCCGGGTCTACTTTTCCATCATATTGCTTTCCGATCTAAGTTTTTGCAATCTTTGTTTTCAGATCTAAAAAACCAAAAACCCAAAAATATATTGCTACATATTTACTCTTTTTATTTGTGTTCTTGAGAGATCTATCTCTCCTATCTATCACTACCTAATCTATCTTATTACCGTAGAGAGACTGACAACCTCTCTTTCGCGTCGGGTTGCAAGTATTTGTTGTTTGCGTGCAGGTGCTTCTTATTGGGTGACGGTGATCCTCCTACTGGTTCGATAACCTTGGTTTCATAACTGAGGGAAATACTTGCCGTCGCTATGCTGCATCATCCCTTCCTCTTTGGGGAAATACCGACGCAGTCTCAAGCCACGTCAAAGGAATTTCTGGCGCCGTTGTCAGGGAGGAAGCGGTCTCTTCTACGTGCCTATCGTAGGCGCCGAGGGGACTCCACCATCATCTACCAGGTTCCTAATTACAAATCTCATCTCCTTGCAATTACATTATTTGCCATTTGCCTCTCGTTTTCCTCTCCCCCACTTCACAAATTTGCCGTTTTATTCGCCCTCTTTTTCGTTTGCCTTTTTCTTGCCTGATCTCTTGCTTGTTGCTATGACTAGCGTTACTACTCCCCCTTGTCACCAAATTTTGAACTTCTATACTTCAAACAAAAACAAGGGGAAAATTTAAAAGATGCCTCGTATAGGCTAATGGAATCTTATCGTATTTCCAATCTAAAAGGGGACGCAAAAGTTTTGCTTAGAAATTTTTACATTGGATTGGCTTTGCATCATAGAGAGCTTTTGGATTTCGCCTCAAAAGGGAATTTTATTGAACTTGATGCAAACGCCGCTTATGAAGTTTTGGATGGGATTTTAGGGGTTCCTCCACCAAAAAAGGGGCTTGCTTTTTCACAAGAGGGAGTTCAAATTCTCGACAAATTGGGTGACTTACATAAGCACTTGGTCGAGTTACAAAAATATCACGAACCCCTCAAACATATTAGTGGGAACCTCAATCGCTTGAACACTTTGATTACCCTTTGCAATAAGCGTTTGGATATTCTGGATCTTAAGATGGTTTCTTCTTATGAAAATTTGGGGAAGCGGAAAGAGCCCCCCGGATTCAAGAAGGCCCTTACAAAAGTTGGCAAAACCAAAGATGACAATACTTGAATCTATCCATTATGCCTACCTAGGGGCGTAAAACGATAGCGCTTGTTGGGAGGCAACCCAATGAATAAATAAATTTTTGCTTTTTTCCTTTCTATTTTTGAGTGTTGACACAATTATGCCTCTGTTATGATTGTGTTTTTATGGTTTATTTAGTGTTTGTGCCAAGTAAAGCCTTTAGGATGATTCATAGGATGAGTAGAAGTGATGTTGAATCTGAAACAGAAACTTTGTGTCCAGTATATGAATTTTCATTTTTTTCTTAAACGTGATCTTGAGCTGAAATTTTAACACAGTGTTCCTATACAAATTCCTTACGTTGTCCTAATGTTTCAGAATTTTGAAAGTTACAGAAGTATGGGTAGAGTACAGATTACTACAGACTATTCTGTTTAAGACTGATTCTGTTTTCGTTGCATTGTGTGCTTATTTTGATGAATCTATGGTTTGTATTGGGGGCTATAAGCCATGGTAAAGTTAAAATACAGTAGGTATAATGCAATAATAAAATATGAATAGGTTTGCAACAGTACCTAAAGTAGTGATTTGCTTTCTTATACTAACGGATCTCACGAAGATTTTGTTGAGTTTTGTGTGATTGAAGTTTTCATGTTTTGGGTGAGATCACGATGGATGAAGGAATAAGGAGTGATAAAAGCCTAAGCTTGGGGATGCTACCGCACCCCCAAGATATATCCAAAGAGAAACAAGCAACTAAGCTTGGGGATGCCCCCGAGTGGCATCCCCTCTTTCTTCTAACGACCATCGGTATTTTACTTGGAGCTATATTTTTATTCGTCACATATCATGAGTTTTGCTTGGAGAGTCTCGTATCTTTGCTTGCTTTGTTTGTTAGTTTTTACTTTGTATCCTTGCTGGACACACCTATTTGAGAGAGCCACAATCATGCTATTATTTGTTAGAATTGCTCTATGTGCTTCACTTAAACTTTTTGAGCTATAGAATTGCTCCAGTGCTTCACTTATATCTTTTTGAGCACGGTGTGCTTGGAAATTTTTGTAGAAATACTCTCATGCTTCACCTAGATTAATTTGAGAGTTAGCAAATTTTGAAGAAATCCTCTCATGCTTCACTTATACCCTTTTGAGAGATGAAATCTTTATGCTCATATGCTTCACTTAAATTTGTTTTGAGCTTGCCAAAAAGCAATGGCAATATATGAAACTAGTCCCAAAGTGATAGATATCCAAGGAGGATATAATAAAAACTTTCATGAAGATCATTCGGCAAATTAAACTTGATTCCTTGTAATAGTTTTGAAACATGATGATAGTAATATGTGAGTCATGTTAGTGAGTAATTATGCTTTAGTAGGAATATTGGTGTTAAGGTTTGTGATTCCCTATGCAAGTACGAAAGTCAACAGTTATGCAATGAAGTTACATCCTACTTGTGGTGCATTATTCGGTGTTAGTTATGTTCAATGCTCACTTATGTGAATTTTCGTTTCTTGGTTTGGTTGCTTCCCAATCTATTTGCTAGCCTCCATTTGTACTAAGTAGAAATACTACTTGTGCATCCAAAATCCTTAAACCAAGTTTTGCCTTATGAGTCCACCATACCTACCTATATGCGGTATTTCCATGCCGTTCCAAGCAAATTTGTATGTGCCATCTCTAAATTTTAAAAATAAAGTTTCTCTTTTGTGTGCCCGTACCGCTCATGAAACGGTGGGGGGTGTCTAATATTTTTCCATGCTAGATGTGTTATTCTCAAGATGAGTGTTTATTCAATTGTCATTGCACGAGAGTGCGGCGGTAATATGGATGCCCATTCCCGAAATGAAAAAGAAAAAATATTTACTTTTTGTTATCAAATAATAAATTCCTTGGAAAGTGTTCGTATGGAAGGCAACCGTGGATACGGCCCGCCATGGAAAGTGAAAGTTTGGTGGAAAAAGGAATACACTTTATTTTCTGTTTGGGAACCGCCTATGATATATCTAGCATGGAAAGTATTGTGAGCTACTTTGTCGTTTTCGTTGACAGGAAAAGCATGCCACCCAAAATATTTTCTCTCTCTCAATTCAAACCTTGAGCTCTGGCACCTCTACAAATCCCTACTTCCCTCTGCGAAGGGCCTATCTATTTACTTTATGCATTTTTATTTTTTTTCTTTGAGTCTCCATCTTCTCCTATAAGCACCAACTAAGGGGCACTATGATCGTACTTGAGCATTGGGCATAGTTAATATTTGAGTGTGTTTCATGAATGGATCAATGAATGAGCATGATGGGCTAGGGATAACTTTCTTTAGTGTTGATATTTTGAAAGACATGGTTGCTTGTTGACATGCTTGAGTATTGAAGTCATTATGTTAAAAATAGACTATTGCTTTGAATCATTATAAGTCCAAATGTCCATGCTATACAAAATAAAAGAATGTGATGAACATGTTAGGCACCATTCCACATCAAAAATTCTGTTTTTATCATTTACCTACTCGAGGACGAGTAGGAATTAAGCTTGGGGATGCTGATACGTCTCCAACGTATCTAATTTTTGCTTGTTCCATGCTGTTATATTGTCATTCTTGGATATTTGACAATCATTTTATAACAACTTTATATCATTTTTTGGGACTAACCTATTGACATAGTGCCAAAGTGCGAGTTGCTGTTTTTGCTTGTTTTTTACTTCGCAGAAAATCAATACCAAATGGAGTCCAATCGCGACGAAACTTTTTGGAGATTTTTTCTGGATCAGAAGACACCCAATGGGCCAAACAACTGCCGGAGAGGTGGGCTGTGGAGAGCACAACCCACCAGGGCGCGCCAGGGGGGCCCCGGCGCGCCCTGATGGGTTGTGCCCTCCTCGGCCCCCTTTCGCACCGCCTCTGATGCCTATAAATTCCCAAATATTCCAAAAACCCTAGGGGAGTCGACGAAACACAATTCCAGCCGCCGCAAGTTCCTGAACCGTGAGATCCACTCTAAACACCATCACGGAGGGGTTCATCTTCCTCATAGGTGCCTCTCCGATGATGCGTGAGTAGTCCACCATAGACCTACGGGTCTGTAGGCAGTAGCTAGATGGCTTCTTCTCTCTCTTTTATGATTCTCAATACAATGGTCTCTTGGAGATCTATTTGATGTAAACTTTTGCGGTGTGTTTGTTGGGATCCGATGAATTTTGAGTTCATGATCAGTTTCTATCCATGAATATTATTTGAGTCTTCTTTGATCTCTTATATGCATGATTACTTATAGCCTCGTATTTCTTCTCCGAATCTTTGGTTTAGTTAGGCCGACTAGATCGATTTTTCTTGCCATGGGAAGAGGTGCTTTGTGATGGGTTCAATCTTGCGGTGTTCTTTCCCAGTGACAGAAGGGGCAGCAAGACACGCATGTATCGTTGCTATTAAGGATAACAAGATGGGGTCTATTCCTACATGAATAGATCTTGTCTACACCATGTCATCGTTCTTATTGCATTACTCTTTTTTTTCCATGAACTTAATACACTAGATGCATGCTGGATAGCGGTCGATGTGTTGGAAATATGCCCTAGAGACAATAATAAATTGGTTATTATCAAATTTCCTTGTTCATGATAATCGTTTATTATCCATGCTATAATTGTATTGATTGGAAACTCAAATACATGTGTGGGTACATAGACAACACTGTGTCCCTAGTAAGCCTCTAGTTAACTAGCTCGTTGATCAAAAGATGGTGAAGGTTTCCTAGCCATGGACATGAGATGTCATCTGATAACGGGATCACATCATTAGGAGAATGTTGTGATGGACAAGACCCAAACTATAAACGTAGCATATGATCGTGTCAGTTTATTGCTATTGTTTTCTGCATGTCAAGTATCTGTTCCTATGACCATGAGATCATGCAACTCACTGACACCGGAGGAATACCTTGTGTGTATCAAACGTCGCAACGTAACTGGGTGACTATAAAGGTGCTCTACAGGTATCTCCGAGAGTGTCTGTTGGGTTGGCATGGATCAAGACTGGGATTTGTTACTCCGTGTGACGGAGAGGTATCTCAGGGCCCACTCGGTAATACAACATCACAATGAGCCTTGCAAGCAATGTGACTAAAGTGTTAGCCACGAGATCTTGTATTACGGAACGAGTAAAGAGACTTGCCGGTAACGAGATTGAACTAGGTATAGAGAATACCGACGATCGAATCTCGGGCAAGTAACATACCGAAGAACAAAGGGAACAACATACGGGATTAATTGAATCCTTGACATAGAGCTTCGACCGATATAGATCTTCGTAGAATATGTAGGAACCAATATGGGCATCCAGGTCCCGCTATTGGTTATTGGCCGTAGAGGTGTCTCGGTCATGTCTACATAGTTCTCGAACCCGCAGGGTCTGCACACTTAAGGTTCGGTGACGTTTCGGTAGAATTGAGTTATGTATGATTGGTGACCGAAGGTTGTTCGGAGTCCCGGATGAGATCCTGGACATCACGAGGAGCTCCGGAATGGTCCGGAGGTAAAGATTGATATATAGGAAGTCCCGTTTTGGCCACCGGAAAAGTTTCGGGTATTTCCGGTAGTGTACCGGGAGTACCGGAGGACCATCGGGAGAGGCCACCCACGCCGGGAGGCCACATGGGCCTGAAGGGGGTTGCACCAGCCCTTAGTGGGCTGGGCAAACCAGCCCTACAAGGCCCATGTGGCTAGGAATAAGTGGGAAAGGAAAAACCCCAAAGAAAAGGGAAGGGAGACCAAATATGGAAGGTGTCCTATTTGGACTAGGATTGAAGTGGAGGAGTCCACCTCCTCCACCTCCAATTTCGGACAGCCCTTGAGGGTTTGAGGCTGCCTCCTCCCCTCCCTCCCTCCTATATATACTAGAGGATTTAGAGGAGAAAAATAACCCTAATTGCCACGTGCTCCCTCTACTTCATCTAGATCGGTTTCTCCTCTAGTCTAGTTTCAGCGGTGCTTAGGCGAAGCCCTGCCGGAATTGTTCCACCACCATAGCCGCCGCGCCGTCGTGCCGTCGGAGAACTCTTCTACCTCTCCGCTCTCTCTCTTGCTGGATCAAGGAGGCGGAGATCGTCATCGAGCTGTACGTGTGCTGAACGCGGAGGTGTCGTCCGTTCGGCGCTAGATCAGAAGGACCGTGATCAGGATCGCGAGACGATTCATGATTTGATCGCGGGACATATCGTGATGGGATCGTGGGACGGATCGAGATTGGATCGCGAGATGGATCGTGATGAGATCGCGGGACACTCGGCGATTTGGATCGCGAAGACGTTCGACTATATCAACCGCGTTTCTTAACGCTTCCGCTTAGCGATCTACAAGGGTATGTAGATTCACTCTCCCTCTCGTAGATGCTCATCACCATGGATAGATCTTGTGTGTGCGTAGGAATTTTTTTTTTCCCATGCAACGTTCCCCAACAGTGGCATCTGAGCTAGGTCTATGCGTAGATGAGATCTCGAGTAGAACACAAAGGAGTTTGTGGGCGTTGATATTCAGATTGCTTCCCTCCTTAGTCTTTTCTTGATTCAGCGGTATTGTGGGATGAAGCGGCTCAGACCAACCTTACTCGTCCACGTACGAGAGACCGGTTCCATCGAATGACATGTAACTTTGTTGCATAAGATGGCTAGCGGGTGTCTGTCTCTCCCACTTTAGTTGAATCGGATTCGACAGAGGCGATCCTTGTAGAAGGTGAAATAGCAACTTTTATATCACCGTTGTGGTTTTTGCGTAGGTAAGAATCGTTCTTGCTAGATACCCGTAGCAGCCACGTAAAACATGCAACAACAATTAGAGGACGTCTAACTTGTTTTTGCAGGGTATGTTGTGATGTGATATGGCCAATTACATGATGAGATATATGTGATGTATGCGATGATCATGTGTTGTATAGAATATCACGACTTGCATGTCGATGAGTACGGCAACTGGCAGGAGCCATAGAGTTGTCTTTAATTATTGTATGACCTGCGTGTCAATCATTAAGCGCTATGTAATGCTTTACTTTATCGCTAAACGTTAGCAATAGTCGTGGAAGCAACAGTCGGCGCGACAACCTCATGGCGACACGTTGATGGAGATCAAGATGATGGAGATCATGGTGTCATGCCGGTGACGATGGAGATCATGCCGGTGCTTTGGAGATGGAGATCAAAAGCACGAGTTCATGGCCATATCATGTCACTTATGATTTGCATGTGATGTTAATCCTTTTATGCATCTTATTTTGCTTAGGACAACGGTAGCATTATAAGGTGATCCCTCACTTAAATTTCAAGATAAATTGTGTTCTCCCCGAGTGTGCACCGTTGCGAAAGTTCGTCGTTTCGAGACACGCCATGATGATCGGGTGTGATAGACTCTACGTTCGCATACAACGGGTGTAAGCCATGTTGCACGTGCGGAACACTCGGGTTAAACTTGACGAGCCTAGCATGTACAGACATGGCCTCGGAACACAAGAGACCGAAAGGTCGAACATGAGTCATATAGTAGATATGATCAACATGAAGATGTTCACCATTGAAACCACCTCAACTCACGTGATGATCGGACTTGAGTTGGTGAATTTGGATCATGTGACACTCGAATGACCGGAGGGATGTCAATTTGAGTGGGAGTTTTAAGTAATATGATTAACTAAACTCATTATCATGAACATAGTCAAAGTGTCTTTGCAAATTATGTTGTAGATTACTAGATCGCGTTGTAGCTCCCTTGAATTTTTATATGTTCCTAGAGAAATAGATTTGAAAGATGATGGTAGCAATAATGCGGACTGGGTCCGTGATCTGAGGATTGTCCTCTAATTGCTGCACAGAAGGCTTATGTCCTTAATGCACCGCTCGGTGCACCACCCCCTCTAGCGTCGTCTGTAGATGTTGTGAACATCTGACAGGCACGTTCCGATGACTACTTAATAGTTCAGTGCGTCATGCATTACGGCTTAGAATTGAGGCTCCAAAACGTTTTGAACGTCACGAAACATATGAGATGTTTTAAGAGCTGAAATTGGGATCTCAGACTCGTGCCCAAGTTGAGAGGTATGAGACCTCCAACAAGATTCTTTGCCTGCAAGATGATGGAGAATAGCTCAATCATTGAGCATGTGCTCAAATTGTTTGAGTGCTACAATCACTTGAATCGAGTGGGAGTTGATCTTCCAGATAAGATAGTGATTGATATAGCTCTCCAAGTCACTGTCACTAAGCTACTAGAGCTTCGTGATGAACTATAAAAGGCCAGAGATGGAAATAATGATCCCTGAGCTGTTCGCAATGTTTGACACCGCGAAGGTAGAAATCAAGAAGGAAGCATCAAGTGTTGATGGTTAGTGAAACCACTAGTCTCGAGAAGGGCAAGGGCAAGGAGGGATACTTCATGGATGGCAAGCCAGTTGCTGCTCCAGTGAAGAAACCCAAGGTTGAACCCAAACCCGAGACTAAGTGCTTCTATTATGAGGAGAACGGTCGCTGAAGTGGAACAACCCTAGATACTTGGTAGATAAGAAGGTTAGCAACGTCGACAGCAGTATATTTGATATACGTGTTATTGATGTGTACCTTACTAGTACTCCTAGTAGCACCTGGGTATTAGATACCGGTTCGGTTGCTAAATGTTAGTAACTCGAAATTAAAGCTACGGAATAAACGGAAGCTAGCTAAGGGTGAGGTGACGATGAGTGTTGGAAGTGTTTCCAAGGTTGATGTGATCACCATCGCACGCTCTCTCTACCTTCAGGATTAGTGATGAACCTAAATAAATGTTATTTGGTGTTTGCGTTAAGCATGAACGTGATTAGATCATGTTTATTGCAATACGGTTATTCATTTAAAAAGAAATAATGGTTATTCTGTTTACATGAATAATACCTTCATTGGTCATACACCCAATAAGAGTGGTTTATTGAATCTTGATCATAGTGATACACATGTTCATAATATTGATGCCAAAAGATACAAAGTTAATAATGATAGTACCACATACTTGTGGCACTGCCGCTAAATGTCATATTGGTGTAAAACGCATGAAGAAACTCCATGCTGATGGATCTTTGGACTCATTCGATTTTGAATCGGTTGAGACATGCGGACCATGCCTCATGGGCAAGATGACTAAAACCCCGTTTTCCGGTATGATGGAGCGGGCAATTGACTTATTGGAAATGATACATATTGATGTATGCGGTCCAGTGAGTATTATAGTGTGCGGTGAATATCGTTATTTTCCTACCTTCACTGATGATTTGAGTAGATATGGGTATATTTACTTAATGAAACACAAGTCTGAAACGTTTGAAAAGTTCAAACAAAATCAGAGTGAAGTTTGAGATCATCGTGACAAGAAGATAAAATGTCTACGATATGATCGTGGAGGTGAATATCTGAGTTACGAGTTTGGTATACAACTTAAGACAATGTGGAAGTTGTTTCACAACTCACGCCACCTGGAACACCATAGTGTGATGGTGTGTCCGAACGTCGTAGTCATGCTCTATTAGATATGGTGCGAACTATGATGTCTCTTATCGATTTACCACTATCGTTTTAGGGTTATGCATTAGAGACAACCACATTCACTTTAAAAGGGGCACCATCTAAATCCGTTGAGATGACACCGTATGAATTTTGGTTTGGCGGAAACCTAAGCTGTCATTTCTTAATGTTTGGGGCTGCGACGCTTATGTGAAAAAGGGTTTTCACCTAATGAGCTCAAACCCAAAGCGAACAAATGCATCTTCATAGAATACCCTAACGTAACAGTTGGGTAAACCTTCTATCTTAGATCCAAGCACAAAGTGTTTGTTGCTAAAACGGGTCTTTTCTCGAGAAAGAGTTTCTTTCGAAAGATTGAGTGGGAGGAAGATAGTACTTGATGAGGTTGTTGAACCTTTACTTCAACCTGAGAGTAGCGCAGCGCAGAAAGTTGTTTCTGTGGAGCCTACGTTAGTTGAAAAGGAGGTTAATGATGATGATCATGAAACTTCAGATCAAGTTACTATCGAACATCGTGGGTCGACAAGGACGCGTACTGCTCCTGAGTGGTACGGCAACCCTGTCTTAGAGGTCATGTTGTTGGACAACACCGAACCTACGAGCTATGGAGAAGCGATGATGGGCCCGGATTCCGAGAAATGGTTAAGACCATGAAATCCGAGATGGGATCCATGTAAGAAAACAAAGTATGGGCTTTGGAAGTATTACCTGAAGGGCGAAAGGCCATTCAGAACAAATGGATCTTTAAAAGGAAGACGGACGCGGACGGTAATGTCACCGTCTATAAAGCTCGACTTGTGGCAAAGGGTTTATCACAAGTTCAAGGAGTTGACTACGATGAGACTTTCTCACCCGTAGCGATGCTCAAAGTCTGTTGGAATCATGTTAGCAGTTGCTGCATTTTTCAATTATGAAATCTGGCAGATGGATGTCAAAACATCGTTTCCTTAACGGTATCCGTAAGGAAAAGTTGTATGTGATACAACCGGAAGGTTTTGTCAGTCCTAAGGATGCTAAAATATATTCAAACTCCAGCGATCCTTTTATGGACTGGAGCAAGCATCTTGGAGTTGGAATATACGCTTTGATGAGGTGATCAAAGTTTTTGAGTCTATACAAAGTTTATGAGAAACTTGTATTTACAATAAAGTGAGTGGGAGCACTATAGAATTTCTGATAAGTATATGTGGTTGACATATTGTTGATCGGAAATGATGTAGAATTTCTGGAAAGCATAAAAGGTCGCTTGAAAAGAGTTTTTCAAAGGAAGACCTAGAATGAAGCTACTTAAATATTGGGCATCAAGATCTATAGAGATAGATCAAGACGTCTGATAAGACTTTCAATGAGTACATACCTTGACAAGATTTTGAAAGAGTTCAAAATGGATCAGTCGAAGAAAGAGTTCTTGCCTGATTTGTAAGGTGTGGAGTTGAGTGAGACTCAAAGCTCGACCACGACAGAAGAAAGAGAAAGGACGAAGGTCGTCCCCTATGCCTTATCCATAGGCTCTGTATAGTATGCCATGCTGTGTACCGCACCTGATGTGTGCCTTGCCATGATTCTGTCAAGGGGTACAAGAGTGATCCAGGAGTGGATCATTGGACAGCGGTCAAGATTATCCTTAGTAACTAGAGGACTAAGGAAATATTTCTCGATTATGGAGGTGATAAAGAGTTCGTCGTAAAGGGTTACGTCGATGCAAGCTTTGACACCTATCCGGACGACTCTAAATAGTAGTCAGGATACATATAGTGGAGCAGCCATTTGGAATAGCTCCAAGTGGAGTGTGGTAGAAGTGTCTACAGTATGACATAGAGATTTGCAAAGTACACACGGATCTGAATGTCGCAGACCCGTTGACTAAAGACCTCTCTCACATGCAAAGCATGATCTGATCGAACCCCAGAACTCATTGGGTGTTAGATTCATAACAATGTAAATCACATGGTGATGTGAACTAGATTATTGACTCTAGTGCAAGTGGGAGACTGTTGGAAATATGCCCTAGAGACAATAATAAATTGGTTATTATCATATTTCCTTGTTCATGATAATCGTTTATTATCCATGCTATAATTGTATCGATTGGAAACTCAAATACATGTGTGGGTACATAGACAACACTGTGTCCCTAGTAAGCCTCTAGTTAACTAGCTCGTTGATCAAAAGATGGTGAAGGTTTCCTAGCCATGGACATGAGATGTCATTTGATAACGGGATCACATCATTAGGAGAATGATGTGATGGACAAGACCCAAACTATAAACGTAGCATATGATCGTGTCAGTTTATTGCTATTGTTTTCTGCATGTCAAGTATCTGTTCCTATGACCATGAGATCATGCAACTCACTGACACCGGAGGAATACCTTGTGTGTATCAAACGTCGCAACATAACTGGGTGACTATAAAGGTGCTCTACAGGTATCTCCGAGGGTGTCTGTTGGGTTGGCATGGATCAAGACTGGGATTTGTTACTCCGTGTGACGGAGAGGTATCTCAGGGCCCACTCGGTAATACAACATCACAATGAGCCTTGCAAGCAATGTGACTAAAGTGTTAGCCACGAGATCTTGTATTACGGAACGAGTAAAGAGACTTGCCCGTAACGAGATTGAACTAGGTATAGAGATACCGACGATCGAATCTCGGGCAAGTAACATACCGAAGAACAAAGGGAACAACATACGGGATTAATTGAATCCTTGACATAGAGGTTCGACCGATATAGATCTTCGTAGAATATGTAGGAACCAATATGGGCATCCAGGTCCCGCTATTGGTTATTGGCCGTAGAGGTGTCTCAGTCATGTCTACATAGTTCTCGAACCCGCAGGGTCTGCACACTTAAGGTTCGGTGACGTTTCGGTAGAATTGAGTTATGTATGATTGGTGACCGAAGGTTGTTCGGAGTCCCGGATGAGATCCCGGACATCACGAGGAGCTCCGGAATGGTCCGGAGGTAAAGATTGATATATAGGAAGTCCCGTTTTGGCCACCGGAAAAGTTTCGGGTATTTCCGGTAGTGTACCGGGAGTACCGGAGGGCCATCGGGAGGGGCCACCCACGCCGGGAGGCCACATGGGCCTGAAGGGGGTTGCACCAGCTCTTAGTGGGCTGGGCAAACCAGCCCTACAAGGCCCATGCGGCTAGGAATAAGTGGGAAAGGAAAAACCCCAAAGAAAAGGGAAGGGAGACCAAATATGGAAGGTGTCCTATTTGGACTAGGATTGAAGTGGAGGAGTCCACCTCCTCCACCTCCAATTTCGGCCAGCCCTTGAGGGTTTGAGGCTGCCTCCTCCCCTCCCTCCCTCCTATATATACTAGAGGATTTAGAGGAGAAAAATAACCCTAATTGCCACGTGCTCCCTCTACTTCATCTAGATCGGTTTCTCCTCTAGTCTAGTTTCAGCGGTGCTTAGGCGAAGCCCTGCCGGAATTGTTCCACCACCATAGCCGCCGCGCCGTCGCGCCGCCGGAGAACTCTTCTACCTCTCCGCTCTCTCTCTTGCTGGATCAAGGAGGCGGAGATCGTCATCGAGCTGTACGTGTGCTGAACGCAGAGGTGTCGTCCGTTCGGCGCTAGATCGGAAGGACCGTGATCAGGATCGCGAAACGATTCATGATTTGATCGCGGGACGGATCGTGGGACGGATCGAGATTGGATCGCGAGATGGATCGTGATGAAATCGCGGGACACTCGGCGATTTGGATCGCGAAGATGTTCGACTACATCAACCGCGTTTCTTAACGCTTCCGCTTAGCGATCTACAAGGGTATGTAGATTCACTCTCCCTCTCGTAGATGCTCATCACCATGGATAGATCTTGTGTGTGCGTAGGAAATTTTTGTTTCCCATGCAACGTTCCCCAACAGGATGCAGGCAGGAGTCGGTCTATCTATCTTGGACGTGATGCCTATATAATGATCATCGCCTTGGATATCGTCATGACTATTCGATTTTCTATAAATTGCCCAACAGTATTTTGTTCACCCACCGTGCGCTATACTCATGAGAGAAGCCACTAGTGAACCCTACGGCCACCGGGTCTACTTTTCCATCATATTGCTTTCCAATCTACGTTTTTGCAATCTTTGTTTTCAGATCTACAAAACCAAAAACCCAAAAATATATTGCTGCATATTTACTCTTTTTATTTGTGTTCTTGAGAGATTTATCTCTCCTATCTATCACTACCTAATCTATCTTATTATCGTAGAGAGATTGACAACCTCTCTTTCACGTCGGGTTGCAAGTATTTCTTGTTTGTTTGCAGGTGCTGCTTATTGGGTGACGGTGATCCTCCTACTGGTTCGATAACTTTGGTTTCATAACTGAGGGAAGTACTTACCGTCGCTGTGCTGCATCATCCCTTCCTCTTTGGGGAAATACCGACACAGTCTCAAGCCACATCACAAGCCTTGTTGCATACTACTTCTCCATCTTCATCTTGCTTGTTGTGAAACATCCATTTTTTCCAATGATGTTGCGCTCGTCATTGGGTTTCCCCACTAGAGTCCAAACTTGATTCCTCTTGAAGTTGTGTAGCTCCTCGTGCATGGCATTTACCCAATCCATATCTTCAAGAGCTTCTTCTACCTTCATAGGCTCAATACTAGAGATAAATGATTAATGCTCACAAAAGTTCGCTAAAGCGAGTTTGAGAGTGAGTGATTCTCCCCGACTTGATGTCACCAAGTATATGTTCAACGGGATGATTCTTGTCCACTCATGCTTGAACTCTAGGTAGCTTTTGTGTAGTGGATGGTGGAGCTTCCTCATCATCATCATCATCTTCTTATTCATTGTTGTTGAAATTGTCATTCCCTTGGGGAGGTGGTGAAGGAGGTTGAGGTGGATTATCTTGGTGTACTTATTCATTCCCTTCATCTTGGAGTGTACCGCTTGTGGATGCCTACATATCATTTTGTGGTTCGCCTTGACGCGAAGTAGGGGCTTCCACTTGAGTAGATGAAGTACTTTCCTTCACTTTCATGGGACGAATCTTGCCTATGGACAAGTCTTGGATTGCTTCTGAAGGTTCTTTGTCTCATACATCATTTTGCAATTATTCGACTTGCGAACCATTAGTTTCATCAAACTTCACCTCTACCATCTCTTCAACTTTCTGAGTGAAATTTTTGTAGACACGGTAAGTGTGAGATTTTGATCCGTAACCAAGTAGGAAACCTTCATGAGATTTAGGAGCAAAATTTGAACGACGATGCTTATCAAGAATGAAGCACTTTGAGCCGAATACACGAAAGTATCCAACTTGGGGTTTGTTACCGGTGAGTAGCTCATGTATCGCTTTATCGAGAAGCTTGTGAAGGTAAAGTCGGTTTGTGGCATGACAAGTTGTTTCCACCGCTTCTGCCCAAAAGTGTCTTGGAGTTTTGTACTCGACGAGCATCGTTCTCGCCATCTCTATGAGAGTTTGGTTCTTGCTCTCAACAACTCCATTTTGTTGACGCGTTTACGTAGCCGAGAAATCATGTGAAATACCTTCTTCGTCAGGAAAGATATCCACTTTTGTGTTCTTGAACTCTGATCTGTTGTTGCTCTGAAATTTCTTGGTCTTCACTTCAAATTGATTTTGGGCTTTTCGAGCGAAGCTTTTGAAGATATTTTGTACCTGAGACTTATCATCAAGAAATAATACCCACGTAAATCTTGAAAAATCATCAACTGTGACTAAACCAAACGAATTTCCACCAAGGCTCTTGTAAGAATTGGGACCAAAAAGATCCATGTGAAGCAACTAGAGCGGTCTTCTAGTAGTCATGATATATTTTACGAGATGACTTCCTCCTACTTGTTTTGCTACTTGACATGCGCTACAAAGTCTATCTTTGTCAAATATAACATCTTTAACACCAAGTATATGATCACCTTCGATAAGCTTGTCTAGATTACGCAAAGCAACATGTCCTAGCCTTCTATGCCATAACAAACCTTCAGAAGATTTTGCAATAACACAAGTGCGAGGTTGGGCTCTTTTAGTGAAATCAACAATGTATAGATCACCTCTACGGAATCCAGTAAATACCATGTTATGATTGTATCGACGAAACACTTGGCAATCTACTTTAGTAAATAGCATGGTGAAACCAAAGTCGGCAAGTCTAGATACGGAAAGAAGATTATAGCCAAGAGATTCAACGAGAATGACATTTTGAATGGAGCTATCATGAGATCTGGCCACCTTACCAAGACCAAGTACCTTACCCTTGGAGTTTTCTCCAAATGTCACGTACCTGTATGGTCCATTGATACTTGTGATTTGCATTGGGTTTTTTCCCCGAAGAGGAGGGGATGATGTAGCACAGTATAGATAAGTATTTTCCTCAGTGAGAACCAAGGTTATCGAACCAATCGGAGGATCACACAACTCCCGTCTTCAGCGCCTACACCCAAAATAGCAAACACTTGCACTCAACGCGGGCAAGAGGGTTGTCAATCCCCTTGAACTCGTTACTTGCAAGCAAATGGGTAGTGTAGATGATAGTTGAATGAATATAAATTGCAAAATAAATAAAAAGGTAAATAATGGCAGCACGATAATAAGAGTGTTTGTAAGTATATAAGTGAATTGACCCGGGGGCCATAGTGTTTGCTAGAGCCTTCTCTCTCGAAGAAGTCATACGGTGGGTAAACAAATTACTGTTGGGCAATTCATAGAAAAGCGCATAGTTATGCAATATTTATTCACGGCAATGATCATGTATATAGGCATCACGTCCCTAAACAAGTAGACCGACTCCTGCCTGCATCTACTACTATTACTCCACTTCGAGGGCGCTTCTATGCTTGCCTCTCTAGGTATTAAGTTCATACAAACAGCGTAATGCTTGGAGAACGATGACATGATTTAGACAAAGTAAATCCAATTAATATGAGTAAACCCCATCGTTTTATCCTTAGTGGAAGCAATATAAATACGAGTCTTGTCCCCTACTTTGTCACTGGGATATAGAGCACCGCAAGATTGAACCCACTACAACACACCTCTCCCACTGAAGATAAATCAATCTAGTTGACCGAACTAAACCGATAGATCGGGGAGAATTACAAAGCTATAAAAATCATACAAATGAGAATCAAATAAGAATCACTACAAGAAATATGCTAACTTGCGACCATCAATATTGGTCACCGAATGGTCATTGTTTTTCATTGACGACCTTTTTATGACCAAAAACAGTTGGTCAAAAGCTGAGCGTCGTTAATGGAAATTAACGACCTTTCTTCTGGATTGGTCGTAGACGTTTACGACCAAAAAAAAGGTCGTAGGTTCTACGACCAATTGTTTTGGTCGCTGGCAGTCTGCCCAGGCCACGTCGGACCCGACGTGGCAAGCTGACGTGGCAAAATTGCGACCAATTGAAAAGGTCGTTGATAAGAATCAGCCCGGTCCAATTCGGTGTTCTATATGGGCCGAGCCCATTAATTCAGCCTTTTTATATTTTTTCTTTCAATTTTTGGTCGGCTTCATGGGCCAAGCCCAACATTGCTGCCTTTTTTATTGGTTGGCCGTGGCCTTTTATAGTCTATTGATTTTCTATTTTCAGCCATTATATATTCAAGCTGGTCCCACTAGTCAGATGGGTCCCACTTGTCATGATCATCTGTCAAATTGGTCCCACATGTCAGAAATGTACATATTTGACAGATTATTTTCAGAAGTGGCCCCACTAGACAGATTTCCATTTCACAAGTTTTCAAATCACATACATAATCAATATTTCAAATAGAACAAAAAACACATAAAATTCATCAAATATACCACTAAATAAATCTATTACAATCTTTACAACACATATATGCTACAATATGCTACTCTTCAGGACTTCACGGCTTCACACTTGCTTCGACTTCACACTTCACACTTGAGCTTCTGTAAAAGAGGAACCACCACAATTTTTAGTCTACAATACAACAATTGATACTAATCAAGGATAAAAACAAAAACAAGTAATAGACACACATGCAAAAATGTGAAGGCGGCATGGAACTAGTGATATGACAACATGCAGAAAACACTACAATGTAATACTGTTGTAAGTTCATATCAGCGCAAAATCAGCACTGCATAGTGCAGCACATAACAATTAAACACATGCAGTTGATTAAGAACAGCAGGTGATGCTACCAGCACCCATACTCTCAAATTCAGTACTAAGTTGCTACATGAAAGCAGAGCAGGGAACAAGAAACAGAGATGTTTCATGTCACTGTTGCTTGTTTTGTCAGCCACTTTGCAATGTAAAACATCAATTAAACAAACGCGCACACACAGAATGCGTACCGAAGCTAAGAGTTTGCAACACACCTGTACCAAACAGGAGTTGGACCAAACCCAAACCTGAGAATTAGTGTGAAGCAGCGAGGAGGTGCAGGCTAACCACAAGAAGAAGGATAACTAGAGCCTCAAGACCAAGCTACTCAGCACCAGAGGTAGGATTGGAGGGATGGAATCCTCAGGCGTGCACAGAAATGTTGTGTCATGCATCACAGGATTTGTAGGAATTCTTGGAGCCACAAAAATAACTTTAGAACCCAGAGAGGCCTCAGACCAGCATCATAGGCAATAAGATCAGGCAACATCTGTTCTTATCAGTTTAATAGAAGAGAGAGGGATAGAAAAATAGATAAGAAAGTAGGATATAGCTAAGACAAGTAGTATCTGTTCTTAAGCAGAGTAAAGTTAGCATAGAAGAAATAGTCAGGGTAGCACCCAACTGAACATCTGCATCTGCAGAACACTGCACTCCACTTACACATGGTATTTTTCTGCGAGTAGGACACAACACCCACAAGCACATGGACGGGTAGCTTCGGCAAGTGTTACTGCAACTATACAGCAGTAATAGTAGTTACAGTAAGAGAGGTTAAACAGACCTATGGTAAGGAAAATACCATGAACAACATCTATAATGAAGATAACAGTAGACGCAGTTAACTGAATCCACAGACAAATAGTGTAGTAATTGTCAGTAACAACAGTTACAGTAAGCAATTCCAGTTAACCAGAATTACAGGGACTAGTAACTGAATCAAGAAGAACACTTTAACAACCACAGCAAATGAAGTACTGCACCAACAGCAGTTAACCTACTAACTGAAGAATTCTTCAGTTAATAGGAACAGCAGAGCCACATAGGAGCAAACAACAGATTAAGCACTGCTCCTAACCAACTTAGCAAATCCAGAGCAACCCCATATCACCAGAGCATCACAGGAGCACATATATAAAGCAAGTACACATGGCCAGCTACTGACAGACCCTAGAACCACATGAATTTATCACCAGAGAACTCCAGTAGGAGCTGATGCTTGGTTACAGCATCTAGCAGCAACTAGTAGAGCCCCACATCCAACCCAAATCATGGCCAAGGCCATGCAGGAGCTAGATCAGAGAAGAAGGAACGGGGAGGAGCTCACCAGAGGGAGGTTATAGCCGTAGCAGAGGCTCAGCCACACCACGGCTGTGGTGTGACCATCACCACATCCAGGAGAGGGTCTGGAAGCCGCCGGAGCACCACCGCGGCGACCACGGCGAGCGCCGGGCATGGTGGCGCCACCCCGAGGAAATCACCGCATGGAGACGGCACCCCAGGGGCACCAACGCACCACGGCGAGCCGCTGGAGGCGCCGGATGAAACCCCACGACGACCGGAAGGCCGTCGGCGACAAGATCCGCCACCACCGCCGTAGTCGTCCCACTTGCAGACTTGCATCAGATTGTCTACACAAACGCGCGCACAGCGGAAGTCAGCGAACACCAGACGGAGGGTAACGCGTGCAAGGGGCAGGAAAGGCGAGGAGAGTGGGGGTGGTACCGAGGCAGTGGTCGCCCTTGACGTAGCCGACGACGCCTCCGTCGTCGTCCTCCTCCGCGGCCCCGAGGCCCGCGCAGGTGAGCGAGAGCATCGCCGAGTCCATGCCGCTCCGCGTGGGCCGACTCCCTCCGATCGGGTTGGGTGGGACGAGGAGTGGATCGGGGTGGGCGGCAGATCTGGGGCATGGGATGCCGCGAGGAGATGGGATGCCGACCTGCTCGACTCGATCTGGGGCATAGGGTAGGGAGAGATGGTGAGGGGAGGGAGGGACGAGGTCGGCGGCGGTGGGTGAGGAGGACAGCGAGGTCGGCGGTGGGTGGGAGCGGCGGGGAGAGGACTGGATCGGGAGGGGGACTTGGAGGAGGTGTCGGCGGCGGCGAGGAGATGGGGACGAGGGAGGAGGGGTGCGATGGGGGGATCTGAGCTAGGGTTTGGGCTGCGGGTGGGGGTATCTCTTTTTCTTTTCTCTTTTCTGTAGATAGATGGATGGATGGATGGATGTGGGATGGAGAGATGGATGGATGGATGGATGGATGGATGGATGGATGGGCGCCATGTCATCGATCCGTGGGAAGAGTTCTGATTCGAAAAATCAGTGATTTAAAATAGTTTCCAAGTACTAAAAATAGAGGGATTTTGTGAAGCAGCTATCAAAAATATTTTGCAAAAGGGCACCACACAAATTTTCACTAGAGTTAGACCACATTTTATGTATGAGGACCAATTCGTATGTATTTTTGATCTTTCTAGCTATTTTTAATCATTTTCCGAGTGGAAAAATGGTTTTTTTTGTGAAGAACCTACCAAATATTTGTTGCAAAATTGGACTCCATCAATTTTCTAAAATACTAGTCCATATTTAATATACAATTGACCAAATGGTTGGGTGTCAAAAGTTTTGATCCACCTCTTGTGAAAAAGAAAATTTTCTGTCGATTCAGCTGGAAGCGGGTCAAATTTGAACTGCAGCTGCCTCATAGTTTGCTCTTTATTTTTTGAAAAATCATTTCTAGGTACAAAAGTATCTATTTAATCAGAGAAACACCAAAAGTTTTCCAAGATTCAACCACTAGCGAGGAACGGTCATGCCCGCCGTTTTGACCGCATTTTGAAATGGGCATAAAAAATTCAAACAAAATCAAAAAATTGGAAAACCTTCGCACTGTGTCATTATATGTGGCCAAGTTACCAGTAAAAATAATAAACTTGTAATACGGTAATTATTTTAAAAAAGTGTTCTCAGAAACGAGCTATCATGTGTGAAGATCAATGGCTTTCAAGCCAAATGACCAATGTTATGTTAGCATTCATGGTATAGTTTGTTCAAATGACCTCATATTGTGCACAAGGGTGCATCTTGGAATGGCAAACAATGTTGGCTAAGGAAGTTTTCAATTTCTTTTGACGAAAAAATCATTTTCCATTTTTCGAGTGCCCAAAATGAGTTTTTTTGTGAAGGACCTACCATATATTTGTTGCAAAATTGGACCAAATCATTTTTATAAAATATTAGGCCATATTTAATGCACAATTTATCAAATGGTTGGGTGTCAAAAGTTTTGATACACCTCTCGTGAAAAAGACAAATTTCCGCCGCTTCAGCAGGAAGCGGGTCAAATTTGAACTGCAGCTGCCTTATAGTTTGCTCTTTATTTTTTCCAAAAATCATTTCTAGGTACATAAGTATCTATTTAATCATAGAAACACCAAAAAATTTCCAAGATTCAACCACTAGCTAGGAATGGCCATTCCTGCCGTTTTGACCGCATTTTGAAATGGGCATGAAAAATTCAAAAAAAATCAAAAAATTGGAAAACCTTCGCATTGTGTCATTATATGTGGCCAAGTTACCAGTAAAAATAATAAAATTGTAATACGGTAATTATTTTAAAAAGTGTTCTCAGAAACGAGCTATCATGTGTGGAGATCAATGGCTTTCAAGCCAAATGATCAATGTTATGGTAGCATTCATGGTATAGTTTGTTAAAATTACCTCATATTGTGCACAAGGGTGCATCTTGGAATGGCAAACAATGTTGGCTAAGTAAGTTTTCTATTTCTTTTGACGAAAAATTCGTTTTCCATTTTTCGAGTGCCCAAAATGAGTTTTTTTGTGAAGAACCTACCATATATTTGTTGCAAAATTGGACCAAATCATTTTTATAAAATATTAGGCCATATTTAATGCACAATTGATCAAATTGTTGGGTGTCAAAATTTTTGATACACCTCTCGTGAAAAAGACAAATTTCCGCCGATTCAGTAGGAAGCGGGTCAAATTTGAACTGCAGCTGCCTTATAGTTTGCTCTTTATTTTTTCCAAAAATCATTTCTAGGTACATAAGTATCTATTTAATCATAGAAACACCAAAAAACTTCCAAGATTCAACCACTAGCTAGGAACGGTCATTCCTGCCGTTTTGACCGCATTTTGAAACGGGCATAAAAATTAACAAAAATCAAAAAATTGGAAAACCTTCGCATTGTGTCATTATATGTGACCAAGTTACCAGGAAAAATAATAAACTTGTAATATGGCAATTATTTTAAAAAAGTGTTCTCAGAAATGAGCTATTATGTGTGAAGATTCATGGCTTTCAACCCAAATGCTCAATCTTATGGCCACATTCATGGCATAGTTTGTTTAAATGATCTAATATTATGCATAAGGGTGCATATTGGAATGGCAAACAATGTTGCCTAAGAAAGTTTTCATTTTCTTTGGACGGAAATTTCATTTTCCATTTTTCGAGTGCCCAAAATGAGTTTTTTGTGAAGGACCTACCATATATTTGTTGCCAAATTGTACCAAATAAATTTTCTAAAATACTAGGACATATTTAATGCACAATTGACCAAATGGTTGGGTGTCAAAAGCTTTGATCCACCTCTTGAGAAAAAGACAAATATCCGCCGATTCAGTAGGAAGCGGGTCAAATTTGAACTGCACCTGCCTTATAGTTTGCTCTTTATCCAAAAATCATTTCTAGGTACATAAGTATCTATTTAATCATAAATACATGGTTTGGTGGCGATACGTCGAGGTTTGGACGGTGGCCGATGGCCCCAACTCCAGAGCGCGTAAACTCGCATGCCCGCCGCGTGGTCACCGCGTGACCGTGGCATTGCCATGTGTTCTAGACGGCATAGGCATGTCTAGTGGGCTGGGCACTCCCTAGGTAGGTGCTAGGAAGAAAATTACAACAGAAGAATCTCACGAGGTGACCGAACTATGCTCAAAATGAATTAGCAGCCAAGTGTTTGATTAGCAGTACGGGAAATGCACATGGCCAATGGGCGTGAGTTTTGGCCGAGGATGATGATCTACTAAGAAGACTATCTTCACAAATTTTCAACTCAAATGGAGGAGCCTAAGTGGCACTTGCTTTGCAAAGTACCACACTGGACAGAAATATGAATGTTGAAGCTGGGGTCAAATGAATAAATGGATCGAGCTCAAATTTGGTGGAGGATGGTTATTTGGGCATAGGAAACCACTGTAGAAAATTGATACCATTTGGACATGCCAAAGTGGTACTTCCTTCACAATGCTCTTCTCTGGACATAAACTTGGGAAAATTAGTGAGAGAAATTGGTTAAATGAAATGAGCTCAAATTTGGTGTAGGTAAGTTACATAGGTATGGTCATGCCATGGTAAATTTTCAGAAAATATGAAGCAATATATAATATAGTTGCTTCACAAACTGAAAATATGACAAGAATAAAATATTGGATGATGAGCTCACATGGTTTTTTTGATAGAGCTCAAATTTTGTGGAGAGTGATTATTTGAGCATATGGAAGATTTAGAAAAATATAAGATCATTTGGATAAGCCTGGCTAGTACTTACTTCACAAAGCTTCTCTCTGGATAGAAACTTTGGAAATTTGCTGAGGAAGATTTATTAGAAAAATGGAGCTGAATATTATCATGTGGCAATGATTTGGGTATGGAAGAGTGCCCAAAAAGTTTGAGGGTAATAGGAGGGGTATAGATAGCACTTGCTTTGCAATGTGCCAATCTGGCCATAAAATAGAAATTGAACCTAGGCTCATATAGATGATTTGATTGAGCTTCTATTTGGAGGAGGGTGACAATTTGGGCATATGAAGGCACTATATAAATTTCATGCCATTTGGATATATAAAAATGGTACTTCCTTCACAATGCTCTCCACTGAACATAAATTTGGGAAAAATATTGAGGGAAAATGGTTAAATTAAATGAGCTCAAATTTGGTGGAGGGAGGTTCTATGGGCAGGGTCATGTCCTGGTAAATTTTCAGCAATTATAAAGCAATATAAAATATAGTTGCTTCACAAACTAAAAATATTACCGGAAACAAAGATTGGATGGTGAGCTCTCATGTTTTGTTAGATGGTGATAAAATTTGGTGGAGAGCTATGATATGGGCATATAGAAGATGTGGCAAAAATTCAAATCATTAGGATATGCATAGCTAGGACTTCCTTCACAAAGCTTCAAGCTGAACAAAAACTTTGGAAATTTTCCGAGGAAGATTTACTAGGCAAATGGAGCTGAATTTTGTCATGAGGCAATGATTTGGATAGTAAAGAGTGCCCAAAAATTTTGAGGGCAATCAAGAATATATAAATAGCACTTCCTTCACAAAGTGCTGTTCTGAACAGAATAGGAAAATGAATATTGTTGAATTATTTTTGAACTAGGCAAGGTAGGTTTTTGACATATTTGACAAAGATATGATCCAAAGAATTTATGATAATATTTTGGGAATTTTGGGAATAACAGAAATATAGGTTGTTTCACAACCTAGGGCAAAAATTGACACATGGACATGACACATAGGCAAAACTGATGAGGTGGCGCCTAGTCATAGCAATCCACCACAATTTACAAGGCTATGACCATCTATATTAGTCGTGATCAGCTAGAAATAAGGCAGCGGACCAGTGTTGTTTGCTTTACGACCATTTCGTGTAAGGAAATTACAACCTTTCTGACCAAATTGGTCATTATGGTTTACCGTTTGGAGCCCCCCGAACAACTTACGACCAATTGGTCTCAAATGGTCATAGATTTACGACCATTTCTTCCAGGGTCACTGCCAGAAGGTCACAAGTTAACATATTTCTTGTAGTGAATTCAGAGAAGACTCAAATCGTTTTCATGAATAATCTGCACATAAACCCACAATTCATCGGATCCCAACAAACGCACCACAAAGAGTGATTGCATAAGATAGATCACCGCGGGAATCTGAAAGCACATTTGCTCCCTTGGTGGTTTTGGTAATTAATAACAACATATATGTCATTGAACTAATGTTTCCACTAAGTATATTTCAGGAAAAGTTCAATGATGGGTTGGCAAAAGGATTGTGGACATACCCCAAGATGCAAGGAAATGGATTGGCAAAGCTTCAAGCAAGAGGACTCTACATTTTACTTTGTGAGAAATCACTTTGAGTCCATAGGAAAGCCAATACTATTAAAAGGGGGTAAGGTACTGTTGGTGAACAAGATGCTCCACGTGCACAAGTGATAGTCACCAAAAACACCCACAAACTCTTCCACAAAAAGTCTGTCCAAGCCTATCATGAAAATCGATGCCACCAACAATTTCCACTCGGTCCCACCGATTCCCAAACTCAGACAGACCCATGCCAAACTCAAGCCCTTCGGTGCAACCGATTCTGCATCGGTGCCACCGAGTTCAGTTGCCAACTTGCTGGTTAGCTATTTTCAAGCTTCAGTACCACCGAGTTTCGCCAATCGGTCTCACCGAGATTCGGACCAACTTCCAAGTTAGCCATTCTCAAGAATCGGTACCACCGAGTTTTGTGAATCAGTCTCACCGAGTTTTTGGACCAACTCTCTGGTTAGCCGTTGTCAAGAATCAGTACCACCGAATATTGAGAATCAGTCTCACCGAGTTGTGCAATCTGACCGTTGGTCACCTAGTCGGTACCACCGAGAGTTATGTATCGGTCTCACCGAGATTCAAAAGTTACTGCCTTTTGGTCACTTCGGTACCACCGAGTTTTATACTTCGGTGTCACCGAGTTGGTCACTTTAGGTGTAATGGTTGGATTTTTGGGGATGCCTATATATACCCCTTCACCACCACCCACTCGAAAGAGAAGCACTCAGAACTATTCCATACTTGCCCCATCCAATTTTCTGAGAGAGAGCCACCTACTCATGTGTTGAGATCAAGCTATTCCATTCCTACCATATGAATCTTGATCTCTAGCCTCCCCAAGTTGCTTTCCACCAATTCAATCTCTTCCACCATAGCCAAATCTATGAGAGAGTGATTGTGTGTTGAGGAGTCTATCATCTTGAAGCACAAGAGCAAGGAGTTCATCGACATTGCCGAGCCTATTACCTTTTGGAGGGTGGTGCCTCCTAGATTGGTTAGGTGTCGCTTGGGAGCCTCCTACTTCGTGTTGCGGAGTTGAACCAAGAAGTTTGTACGGGCAAGGAGATCACCTACTTCGTGAAGATCTACCCATAGTGAGGCTAGTCCTTCGTGGACGGCAGCCGTTATGGAATAGTCAAGGTTGCTACTTCATGGACCCTTATGGGTGGAGCCCTCCGTGGACTCTCGCGACCGTTACCCTCCATGGGTTGAAGACTCCATAAACGTGGACGTACGATAGCACCACCTATCGGAACCACGGGAAAAATCTTCGTGTCTTCAAATTGTGTTTGATCTTCCTTCCTACCCTCTACTATACATGCTTGTTGTTACTTTCCGCTGCTATACTCTTAGACATGCATGTGTAGGGTGTACTTGACTTGCTATCATTGCTAAAATCTACCAACACTTAAAATTGGGAAAAGGTAGAATTTTTATTTGGTCAAGTAGTCTAATCACCCCCCCCCTCTAGACATACTTTCGATCCTACAAGTGGTATCAGAGCTTTGGTCTCCATTGCATTGGTCTCACAACCTAGGAGAGTATGGCGTCTAGTGAGGGAAATTATCACCGTAGAGGTCCGTACTTTGATGGCACAAATTTTGCTAGTTGGAAGCACAAAATGAAAATGCATATTCTTCGTCATAACCCCACTGTTTGGGCTGTTGTTCGTGTTGGCTTGCAAGGTGAATTCTTTGGTGATGGAAAGGAACCGGATCGTGAAGCGACCGCGGATGAATTGAAGATGTTGCAATACAACGCTCAAGCATGTGACATTCTCTTCAACTGCCTATGCCCCGAAGAATTCAACAAAATTAGCCGTCTTGAGAATGCAAAAGAGATTTGGGATACTTTGGTTGATATGCATGAAGGTACTAAATCCGTGAGAGAATCCAAGTTGGACGTTCTTCAAAGTCAGCTTGACAAGTTCAAGATGAAGGACGGTGAAGGAGTCGCAGAGATGTACTCTAGGCTAGCTCTCATCACAAATGAGATTGTCGGCTTAGGAAGCGAAGAAATAACCGACAAATTCATCATCAAGAAGATACTTAGAGCTTTGGATGAGAGATACGACACCGTGTGCACATTGATCCAAATGATGCCCAACTACAAAGATCTCAAGCCTACGGAAGTCATTGGAAGGATTGTTGCTCATGGGATGACACTCACGGACAAAGAAGAGCTTCACAACAAATCTAGCGGTGCTTACAAAGCCACAAGTGATGCTCCCGCAACCTCAAGCGACAACCTTGTCACCAATGAAGAGATAAGCCTCATGGTCAAGAAATTCAACATGTTCTACAAGAATAGAGGCAAAGAACGAAGCTCCAACTCAAGATATGAAGAAAAGCGTTCGTCAAGTCATGACCGAAACTGCTACAATTGTGGGAAGCCCGGACACTACTCCAATGAGTGCACGGCTCCCTACAAACGAAGAGAAGAGTCACCTAGAAGAGAAGCTCAAGAAATGAATCATCTCAAAGAGAGAGAAGGAGTAGAGATGATCGTTATGAACGAAAACCCTCAAGGAGAAGTAGGGACTTGGAGAAGAAGGACAAGTACACCAAGAGCTACACAAGAAGAAGACATCAAGCTCATGTTGGTGAATGGGTTTCCAGCTCCGAATCCGACAACGACTCCGAGAGAAGCTATCACTCCAACTCCGACTATAGTCAAGATGAAGGTGTTGCCGGACTTGCACTAGTGACTACCAACTCCTATGATCTATTTGATTCACCAAATGAAGGGAGTGGAAGTTGCTTCATGGCTAAAGGCCCCAAGGTATCACACCCCGAGTATCTTGATTTCAATAGTGATGAAGATGATTTACTTGGTGATGATGACTTGCTCTTTGATAAAACTAGTGATGTTAGTCAAAATGAACTTGATAATTTTCATGCTAGTCAAGATAAGTTGGTTGATGATGATAAGATGAAAATATAACAACTAACTAAGGAATTAAACACTCTTAAGTTAGCCCATGAATCTACTCTCGAAGATCATAGAGAGCTTGTAAGGACTCATGAGAAGCTACGCTTCGAGAAGCTCACCTTGGAGCAAGAACATGAGTTTCTTAAAGCTATCAATGACGATCTCCGAAAGAAGACTTCATCTTATCTAGCCAAACGATTACGCTTGTCTACATTCATGCCACAAGTTAAACCTACACAAACTAGTAACAAAGGCAAGAAAGGTTCTTCATCTAGTAGCAACACTAAAAATGCTAAATCTAATGATGTTGCTCCTAGTAGTTCTATTGATTCCACTAATGATGATTCTCTTAGCCAAGTTACACTTGAGCAAGAAAACGATTTATTGAAAGGAATTATAGAGAAAGGTATCTACAAGAGTCTTGCCGGATGTAAGCAATTTGAGGAGATTGTATGCAAGCACGGAGGATACCGGAAGAACCATGGCATTGGCTACTTCAACGCTAATGGAGTTGAATGGGAAGAAGGTCAATACCCCAAGCCCAAGTTTGTTCCTCAAAGGGAGAAGTATGAAAATACTCTTCCCAAGGGAACAAACACTCAAGATGACCTTCCACCACAAGACCACAAGCTCAAGGGCAAGAACAAGCTTCAAGAGGACATTGACTCATATGAAGATGAATCCCAAGCTTTGGTGGAGTGGGTTCCCAAGGCTACTTCAAGCTCAACTTCTACAAGTGCCACTTCTACACCAAGGATCCCATTCAAGTTGATGTGGGTCCCCAAGAAGAAGAACTAGAGAAGTTCTTGAGGGGTGACTCCACCAATGACAATCACTCACAATCATTATTGGCAAGAACTAGTTGCAATCAACGTCAACAACATGCAATAGTTCAAGGCGTCACACATTCCCTCAAAGGTAAGCAAGGGACAAGGTAATCAACAAATCCATGGACATCATCATGTATGCTTTGCACTCCATGTCCATAGATATCCTTGTATTTGTCTCTTGTGTGTTGGGACTAACCCATGTAGGTGAGAAGAGTAAGGAAACAACAAGGATGCTCCCAACTCTTGGTGATCTTTGTCAACCTTGAGCATCCACCACTACATCACCCACATTAAGTCTTCTCCGACAAACCCAAGGTTAGTTTATCCCTCCTATGGGGGATGTCACATCAAGGGGGAGCTTTACTCTAAGACTTGAGTTAAAGCATCTCTTAGAATGTGACAACATTAAATGCTTTATGTAAAAGTGGTAACCCCACTTGTGCTTAAACGATGAGTATGACCTATGATCAAGTATTCTTACTTGGCTCCTAAGTCAATATACTCATATATAGATGACTCCGTCATCGCCAAAATGCTTGATAGATGCTAGTGTATGTGCATGTTTGCCATGATTTCATTTGACATCTTATTCTGTGAGCATGTTGGTCTGCATTTCTTTATTCATTCGAGGACATCCAATTGTTGCTATTTGGCTTTTGATTTTTCTTTTGCCAATTGGATGGACAAGAATGCCTAGGACCACTCTCTAGCTATCTATGCTTTCTCGTCTCATATTCTATTCTTGCGGCATCACAAAATTTGAACAAGGACTTTTCGATCCCTCTGTGTGAGGAGCACTCGGAGTTCCGTATCGACAAAAGACTGACCATTAAAACTTCCCAAGTGCATCTCGGTGGAACCAATACCAAAATCTCGGTCTCACCGAATGCCTAGGGTTGATCTAGTTTTCAATCTTGGTAACACCGATACCTTATTCTCAGTTACACTTAGTTTCCCTGTCAACTGACAGTTGAGAAACTCGGTGGCACCGATAATTTCGAACCGGTGTCACCGACAGCAAAGGATATATTACCTGGCGGACCCGACTTTTGAAATTCAACCGCAAAAGTCCGTTTTCCTCCAACCCTAAGCTACCGCTCCGGACCCCTAGTCGTCGCCCTTGCCTCCCCGTGCGCCTTCGCCGTTGGGAATCGCCGCCGCCAACGGAATCTTCACCGCCGTCATCGCCTTAGCGGATCCTTCACCGAGTTAGGGTATGGATCCGGCCCTCTTTTGCGTTCCCCTTCCGATTCATGCGCATTAGAGTAACTTTTATCGATAATCCACCGACTGCAATCCTCTCAATCCTCTAGAAATCTCATTAGCTTAGCGAACGAAAAAAATTAGGTCTAGCCATCCGCAAAACCGAATCTCGGTGATACCGAGTCAAAAAAATCGGCTCTACCGATTTTGTTTTGGGCCGCTGAGGACAGTCTCGGTGAAACCGAGTGGCAATTTTCGGTACGACCGGAATTGCTGCCAAGTTTCTGTAAAGAGTTCTGTGCGTCTCGGTGGTACTGAAACTTTTGACTCGGTGACACCGAAATCCCTTTTTGCTGAAAGCTATATCTAAGAATTTCTCAGTTCAAACCTTTGAAAAATATCTGCATTTTGTGATGACTCAACCCTTCCACTCTTCTATACTCTATTTCACAGGGTCAGATATGTCAGGCTTAGATGACAGTGAGAACAATTTTAGAGAGAAAAGTGTTGACATGAGCTCAAGCACTAGTCCTGAGGGGAGCTATGATGATGTTCCTAGCTCTCCTGATCTGCCCAAGGCTGCAACTAGGGCAAGAAGGAAGCTCAACTCAGATGAAGAAGATGAGGACTTTATTCCTGAGGAGCTGTCCAAGAAGGATGACACTGCCACGAACACTGCTGCTGCCTCTTCATCCAAGAAGAAGAAGGCTATAGGGAAAGAGTATGCTAGCTCAGGGACAGTAAGAGCACCAGAGAGTGCTAGGGCAACAATGACTATTGAGCCCTCCAAGAATTCCATGCCTAAGAAGGCAGGAGAAAAGAAAAGGTCCAGGAAGAGGATCATTCATGTCATAGGCAGGCCTACCTCAATGTTTGAGGACCCAGCAGAGGCTGCTGAGGAAGAAGAGGAGGAAGATCCAGTTGCCAAAGCCCCTCCTAAGAAGAAGAAGAATCTCATGGCTGATGCTATGCCTAAGACCACCTCATCCAAGCGCACCAAGACTGCCCCCAAGAAGGCTGCTGCAGACAAACCCAAGAGGTTCTCCAGAGAGATCCCAGCTTCTTCCAAGAACAAGACCTCCACTTTCAGGGAAGCTGAGGATGATGCTATGTCAGCTTTGATGAAGCTAAGACCACACCTTCCAGAGCACAATGCCAGCCAATTGCTTGCTGAGGATATGAATAAAAGGAAGGACTCTGGTTTGAGAGAATGGAGAGTTGTTGATCCATATTCACAAAGGAAGAAGACTGCTATGGACTACAGGTTCTATACCAAGGAGCAACAACATTTCTATGAAACAATCTTGCTTGATAAGAGCCCTGCTGTGAGTGACATGAGATTTGTGGACTGGAAGTACATCAAAGAGAATGAAGATTACTTCCCAAGTGTGCAAGACAACTTTCATTGCATTGGACTTGATGAGTTTGTTGGTAAGGAATTTACCGCTTGGAACGATGAAATTATCATGCAATTCTACTCCACTGCTCATTTCTATGGAGATGGTAGAATTGTATGGATGACTGAAGGAGCAAGATATGAATCAACTGTTGAGGAGTGGGCTACCATCTTAGGAGTCCCAGAAGTGGAAGATGGTGACATCAATGTCTACAATGAGCCCAAGGCAAGCCACAATGCCATGAAGAACATGTACAATGAGATCCCTGCTGCACATCTGAAGTCTCACAAGGTAGGATCCATTTACTTCCTCCAGGCTGGTCTTCGCACTATCAACACTATCCTAAGGCATACCTTGATGCCTAAGTCTGGAGATGAGAAGATGATTCGAGGATACTCCATCAATATGCTGCTCCATCTAGATCAACATACAAGATTCAGAGTGATGGATCTAATAGTGGAGACTGTGAAGAGGGTTGTTGCTAATCAGAAGCGCTCATGCTGCTATGCACCCTATATCCAGATGCTTATCAACTCTAAGCTGGAGAAGCATTTTTGCACTTGACAGACCACATTTGCCACTATTGCCAGATCTAGAAGACAACGTTGTGGTGATGGACCCAGATCATCCCACTTCAGCTACATCACAGGCACATGCAGAGGCAGCCAGAGACTCCAGTTCTCAGGTGCCCAGGTCTAGGAGTGAACAGATGGATCTCCTACTTAGCTCTGTGCTCAGCATGCAGAAGGACATCAGCGAGATTTTGAAGAACCAGGCGAGCCTCTCGAGGATTGTTGACAACAAATTTCATATTCTCAACAACAAGGTGGATGAGCTCACAGTGACTGTGAATGAGCTCAAGAAGGAATTGATGCAGTGCCTAGCCCTCATTCTACAGATGATGATGATGATGATGATGATGATGAGGATCGTGCACCTCTCAGACCGAGCACTCAGTTCACTACTCAGGCTAGATCAGCTACAGTGCTAGCTTCAGAGTTGCGATCTTCTTCATCAGCACCTGCTACAGCTTCTTCAGCTCCATCAGCTCCACCAGTTCCTCCAGTTGCTACACCGACTCCGTCCATGACGTCTACCGACATCTTCGCTGATGCTGTTCTCTCGACTCCTTCAACGACCACCGGAGGAGATCAGCCCCAGAAGAACGATTAGCTATATACCTTTTAAATTTTTGGTAACTTGTTGCCAAAGGGGGAGAAGATGTATATATATCTTTAGGCTTCGAGAGAGAGAGAGAGCGTTGGTTTTTATCGCTTTTCAAAACAGTTGATATCTTTTGGTTTGGTCGTGTTAAACTTTGTTGGTGTTTGATCATACACTTGATGTGTATTGCTACTATTTCCTATCATTGTGATGCTTATGAGATGATCATTCACCTTTACTTGATTGTGTTGTGCTATGATATTCATTCTTATTATTCTCGCACACCACCAAGTTGTATGTGACATGGAAGAGTGCCCCATGTACCTAATGGATTGTGCATTTGCATTCAAATGCAAATTCAAAATAATGCACAAATTTAGGGGGAGCTCTTGCTTATCAAATACTTCTCAAAGCGATGATTATATTCATTGATTATATCATATGTCGAAGCTTTGATCTATATGTTGTCATCAATTACCAAAAAGGGGGAGATTGAAAGCACATTTGCTCCCTTGGTTGTTTTGGTAGTTAATAACAACATATATGTCATTGAACTAATGTTTCCACTAAGTATATTTCAGGAAAAGTTCAATGATGGGTTGGCAAAAGGATTGTGGAGATACCCCAAGATGCAAGGAAACGGATTGGCAAAGCTTCAAGCAAGAGGACTCTACATTTTACTTTGTGAGAAATCACTTTGAGTCCATAGGAAAGCCAATACTATTAAAAGGGGGTAAGGTACTGTTGGTGAACAAGATGCTCCACGTGCACAAGTGATAGTCACCAAAAACACCCATAAACTCTTCCACAAAAAGTCTGTCCAAGCCTATCATGAAAATCGGTGCCACCAACAATTTCCACTCGGTCCCACCGATTCCCAAACTCAGACAGACCCAGGCCAAACCCTAGCCCTTCGGTGCAACCGATTCTGCATCGGTGCCACCGAGTTCAGTTGCCAACTTTCTGGTTAGCTATTTTCAAGCTTCGGTACCACCGAGTTTCGTCAATCGGTCTCACCGAGATTCGGACCAACTTCCTGGTTAGCCATTCTCAAGAATCGGTACCACCGAGTTTTGTGAATCGGTCTCACCGAGTTTTTGGACCAACTCTCTGGTTAGCCGTTGTCAAGAATCGGTACCACCAAATATTGAGAATCGGTCTCACCAAGTTGTGCAATCTGACCGTTGGTCACCTAGTCGGTACCACCGAGAGTTATGTATCGGTCTCACCGAGATTCAAAAGTTACTGCGTTTTGGTCACTTTGGCACCACCGAGTTTTATACTTCGGTGTCACCGAGTTGGTCACTTTAGGTGTAACGGTTGGGATTTTGGGGATGCCTATATATACCCCTTCACCAGCACCCACTCGAAAGAGAAGCACTCAGAACTATTCCATACTTGCCCCATCCAATTTTTTGAGAGAGAGCCACCTACTCATGTGTTGAGATCAAGGTATTCCATTCCTAGCATATGAATCTTGATCTCTAGCCTCCCCAAGTTGTTTTCCACCAATTCAATCTCTTCCACCATAGCCAAATCTGTGAGAGAGTGATTGTGTGTTGAGGAGTCTATCATCTTGAAGCACAAGAGCAAGGAGTTCATCGACATTGTAGAGCCTATTACCTTTTGGAGGGTGGTGCCTCCTAGATTGGTTAGGTGTCGCTTGGGAGCCTCCTACTTCGTGTTGTGGAGTTGAACCAAGAAGTTTGTACGGGCAAGGAGATCGCCTACTTCGTGAAGATCTACCCATAGTGAGGCTAGTCCTTCGTGGATGGAAGCCGTTATGGAATAGTCAAGGTTGCTACTTCGTGGACCCTTATGGGTGGAGCTCTACGTGGACTCTCGCGACCGTTACCCTCCGTGGGTTGAAGACTCCATAAACATGGACGTACGATAGCACCACCTATTGGAACCATGGGAATAATCTTCGTGTCTTCAAATTGCGTTTGATTTTCCTTCCTACCCTCTACTATACATGCTTGTTGTTACTTTCCGCTGCTATACTCTTAGACATGCATGTGTAGGGTGTACTTGACTTGCTATCATTGCTAAAATCCGCCAACACTTAAAATTGGGAAAAGGTAGAATTTTTATTTGGTCAAGTAGTCTAATCACCCCCCTCTAGACATACTTTCGATCCTACAGAATCGTGGTGATCATGGCAACAAAGAACATAGAGAGAGAGAGAGAGCCATCTAGGTACTAACTATGGACCCGTAGGCCTGTGGTGAACTACTCACACATCACCATGGGAGCAACAAGGTTGATGTAGAGGTCCTCTGTGATCGATCCCCCCTCCGGCAGGGCACCGAAACAGGGCTCCAGATGGGCGCATGGCGGAATAGAGACTTGCTGCGGCGGAATAAGCGTTTCGGGAGGCTCTCTACGGTTTTTGTGAATAATGAGAATTTATAGGCTAGAGAACAACGTCAGAGGGACGGGGAGGTGGCCCCAAGCCATCAGGGCGCGGCCACCCCCCTGGGTGCGCCCTGTTAGCTTGGGGACACCTCGTGTGGCCCCCGGTCTCCCTCTGAGGCTTCCAGGTCCTTATTTTGTCTAGAAAAAATCGTCAAAAAGTTTCAACGTATTTGGACTTCGTTTGATATGGTAAATCTGAAAAGCCAAAAACATGCAGAAAACAACAAGTGGCACTTGCCACTGGGTTAATAGGTTAGTGCTAAAAATAATATGAATCAGCAAATAAATGCCAAAAAGTATCCTACAATGATAATATTATAGCATGGAAGAATAAAAAATTATAGATGCGTTGGAGACGTATCATCCATCATTTGGTGTAATCTCATGAAACATGTCTCTATCTCCGGTCATGTGATCGTTGCATCCACTATCGATAATCCATTCCTTTCCTCCGGACATGTAGTCTTTGAAATTGTCCATGAGACTAAGATTCTTCAGAGTCTATCAAATTCAACGTTGAGTTCCTCATCTTCATCATAGTAGCCATGTTCACTACTGCAGGATGCTGGTAACGCGACACTGCAATCAGAGACCCTTCGACGAAACTGTGTGTGATGCATGAATCGCAAATGTTATAGTTCAACCTCCGTCGCTAATGGCACGAACTGTGTGCGAAGGCGGATCCATCAAATACGATTCAAAAAGTCGTTGCGTGTGTGATCTACGGCAGACAATTTGTTCTTATGGACCGTTTGTGATTAGATAAGATAACAGAAATGGTTACACAGATCCGGATGTGTGCGATAGTGGGCACACAGTTCATCACTACAAACTGTGTGCGATAATATAGCAGAACACAAATGATTCAGTATAACAAGATGTGTGCGAAGTACGGCATATAGTTCACTCGGATAAACTCTGTGCGCTGATACAGCAGAACACAAATGATTCGGCATAACAAGTTGTGTGCGATATACAGCAAACAGGTGAGTAATGAGAATCGTGTGCGAACACCAGATATAACACAGACGATTGGTGCTAATAACCTGTGTGTGTTGTGGGGAAACGTTTGCTGGTATACAACTGTCAGCGATTGATGAAATCATCACCGACGGGTTTCGTAGTTTTGTCCGTGTGTACTGTGATTTGTTCTGTCTGCACAACATCTATGCTGCCTACACAAACGGTTGCACAGATCAAGATGTGTGCGGCAGATGGCATACCGTGCGCTCGGATGAAATGTGCGAGCCAAAATAACACAAACAATTGGGCGTAACAAGATGTGTGTGATGCCTAGCAAACAGGTCAGTAATATAAATTGTGTGGAAAGATAGAAAATAACACAGATAGATAATAACACAGACGATTCGTGGTAATAAGCACCTGATTCAGAAAGTGATAGCACAAATTATCGTTCGCACTCCTACATAATCGACTAAAGAACATAATAGTGACATTACATATCAGCAAGGTTCAGAAAACAGAAAAATGGAAACAACTACTCGTCGTCGTTGTTGCGGGGCTGGCCTGTTGGTTCGCCTTAGTAGAAATATCTTCTGCACTCATGCAACATCCTCTCTATGGAAGTAGGATCCGCTTTCGGGTTGGCATTGACCATGTTCTTGAATGCTTCATAGGCCCGGACTTTCCTCTGCTCATACCCCATCACGGTAGCTCTGGTATCATGGAAAATCCCGTCCACCGCGAACTGCATGCGTATGGCCCTCTTACGACGGAGATATTCAAAGCGGTCATAAACAACATAGTCAAGAGCTGCACGCTGTGCTAGAGCGGTAGGAGACTGCAGTAAGGAGGCTACTGCCCTTACCGAGGCCAAATCCACGCGAGGCAGCAAGGCAACGGCGGACTGGTCGGCGCATGATGCTCTTCCGAAGGCCACAGCCGCGCGTTCCGCGTACAGAAGCTCGCTTGCCAGCAACCGATCTGATATAACATCCAGCTCTTCCTCCTTATCCGCCAAGGCCTCCGGACCCTCAGCAGCGCGTACCGCCGCCAAGGCCTCCGGACCCTCAGCAGCACGTACCTGCCTCAACCGCGTGCTCCTCCGCAGTGGGGTCTCAACAGCGTGTACCGCCGCTAAGGCCTCCGGACCCTCAGCAGCGCGTACCTGCCTCGACCGCGCGCTCCTCCGCAGCGGGGTCCTCCGCGCGGATGACATGTCTAATGTTGAGGATTTTGTGGAGGTGAGGACAGTGGGGAGAAGAAGAGACAGATTTGGGGGGTGCGAGAGGGGAAAGAGACGGTGGAGAGCGAAGAGTGGTGATATTAATTTATGACCCTATACACGATTGCATACAGTTGCTATATGTGTTCCGTGTGCGATTATGTGTGCACGGAAAAGAACTCAAGAACTGTGAAAATGCTTCCTGCGCAAGCGCATGCGGCAGCCACAGCGGTAAATTATAAAATCCCCAACCCCCTTGGCAGCAGCTAGCTATAAATAACCACAGCGATGGCCGGCGGTGGCGAGTCTGGCTAGTTGCCACACACACCATCAAACCCCCGATGGCTGACGACAGGATGGAGTTGGGCGATGGCTGAATCGAGGCTGCGTGCACGATGGTCGGCTTGAGGATCGATGGCCATGCCGCTACCTCTCCCGACGACAACCAGAGGAGGCAGGCATCATGACATGAGCAAGCCAAGAAGTTAGCCACGGTCGTCTTGAAAGCAGCTAGCGATCGCCAGTGGGCGATATTGCGGGCTCGGCGCAGAGTGCGCCGGATGGTGCGGGCGGCGGAGCAGGAACCGCGCCACCGCAAGCACAACTATGTCAGTGGCCGCCGCACGAGGCGCAGGCTTATGTCCCAGATGGAGGAGGAGGCAACTCCGGACGCCGGGGGAGGACAAGCGGCTGTTGCTGCAGAATTGGCGATGGTCAGGGTCTTGTCGGCCGCCGCCGTCGAGGCTGACTCTTCCTCGGTCGATCAAGGTGTAGGTCATCGACTTGGCGACCTCCTGTCCTCCTGAGCCAAGGAACGACATGATATCGATGGACGATGGCAACTGTGTGTGCTGGGTCGGCGTTAGGAGCAGTAGCACTTTTGTGCGCGCGCAGTTCATATATATTATATTGATATAAAATTAATAGCGAGCTAATGTTTTGTAAATTACTCCGCCAACTATGCATTGTACCAATTTGAGCATCTAAATGCTCGATTGAATTGCTAATGCCTGATTTGTGCTTGCACTGTGGACACTACGGTTGCGTTCGTCGGCGGCAGCCGGCTGCGACAGGCGCTCGTTGAGCTCGATGATTTGGTCGGGCCGAGGTCTTGAACGAGCAAGTATACATCAATGCGAATGAGGAAGAAGGGGGAGAGGGTCGGGGACTCGCGGTAGAGGGTCCTCGTAGGAAACTGTTCGTAAACATGAACCGTGTGTGATTACTGCCATTAAAGAATCTAGTGCATATATGAACTAAAATCCCAACTACAGTACACGGGTGTGACGGGAGAAGTTTGGATTGTCGTTCGATCGCGGTGCATCCTACGGTGCGCATGCGCGATCCGTGTGGCTGGTGTTCTGGCCAATCAGAACACACCGCAGAATGGGGTGAACGCACACGGCATTCGCAAAGTAACTGTTTGCCCAAACAAATCTCAAAGTTTCAAGGGAAACCCATATTTCCTTGGTCGTTTATCCATTATTATTTTTCTACTATCAACATACCCACTGCAATTCAACGTTTCAAAAATTCACATTCTTTCAGGCTTGTTTACCATATTTAGTCTTTTTTGTGTACTTTTCTAGGCATTTACTGCTTATAATTCAAGTTTGAACATTTTATACATGAAAAAGGTGTTCAAAACATGTTATCTCGTGTGGTGCCCAGGCATGGCCTCAATAGGATTCGGTAGAAAATTGAGGAGATATGGATAATGTCGTGATAGACTCTTCATAAACCGGACCATCACCTATGGAGTTTCATGGTTCGGGGAGCGAAATTACCATGTTTTCAAGGGGAACCCATATTTCCTTGGTCCTTTCAACTAGATTTATATTATACGATCAACATACCCACTAGAATGCACCATGTCCAGATTTCACAATTTCCACGCTCATTTATCGTATTTGGTCCCTTTTGTGTACTCTCTAGGTCATTTGTGTTTATAATTCAGGTTAGAACGTTGTGTACATGAAAAGGCATTCAAAAAGGATTCGAAAATTCGTAATTGTGTCGTTGGATAAGTTTTCATGTATTTTATAGGAAACTAATACAATTTTAGAGGATATGTGTGGGGAGAGGCAACCAGAGATGTGTCGTTTAATTTATTTGTTTTGGAACTATAGAAAAATGGAAAACATGCCTGAAGCACATGTTATCTCGTGTGGTTCCCGGGCATAACCTCAATATGATTCGGTACAAATTTTAGGAGGTATGGATAATGTCATGATAGACACTCTTCATAAACCGGACCATCACCTATGGAGTTTCATGGTTCGGGGAGCGAAAATTGCCATGTTTTCAATGGGAACGCATACTTTTTCCTTGGTCCTTTCAACTAGATTTATTTTATACGATCAACATACGCACTAGAATGCGCCATGTCCAAATTTCACAATTTTCAGGCCCATTTATCGTATTTGGTCCGATTTTATGTACTTTGTAGCTCATGTGTGATTATAATTCAGGTTAGAACGTTCTGTACATGAAAAGGCGTTCAAAAAGGACTCGAAAATTCATAATTGTGTCGTTGAATAAGTTTTCATGTATTTTATAGGAAACTAATACAATTTTAAAGGATATGTGTGGGAAGAGGCAACCAGAGATATGTCGTTTATTTATTTTGTAACTCTAGAAAAATGGAAAACATGCTGAAGAACATGTTATCTCGTGTGGTGCCCGGGCATGATGACCTCAATATGATTCGGTAAAAAATTGAGGAGGTATGGATAATGTCGTGATAGACACTCTTCAACCGGACCATCACCTATGGAGTTTTATGGTTCGGGAACGAAAATCGCCATGTTTTCAAGGGGAACCCATATTTTTCCTTGGTCCTTTGAACTAGATTTATTTTGCATGATCAACATGCCCACTAGAATGCAGCATGTCCAAACTTCACAATGTTCATGCTCGTTTATCGTATTTGGTCCCTTTTGTGTACTTTCTAGGTCCTTTGTGCTTATAATTCAGGTTAGAAAGTTTTGCACGTGAAAAGGCGTTCAACAATGACTAGAAAATTCGTAATTATGTCGTTGAATAAGTTTTCATGTATTTAATAGGAAATTAATACAGTTTTAAAGGATATATATGTGTGGGAAGAGGCAACCATAGATGTGTCGTTTATTTATTTTGTAACTCTAGAAAAATGGAAAACATGCTTGAAGAACATGTTATCTCCCGTGATGCCCGGGCATGACCTCAATATGATTCGGTAAAATTTTGAGGAGGTATGGATAATGTCGTGATAGGCACTCTTCATAAACCAGACCATCACCTATGGAGTTTCATGGTCTGGGAGCGAAAATCGCCATGTTTTCAAGGGGAACCCATATTTTTCCTTGGTCCTTTCAACTAGATTTATTTTATACGATCAACATGCCCACTAGAATGCACCATGTCCAAATTTCACAATATTCATACTCGTTCATCGTATTTGGTCCCTTTTGTGTACTTTCTAGGTCATTTGTGCTTATAATTCAGGTTAGAACGTTCTGTACATGAAAATGCATTCAAAAAGGACTCGAAAATTCGTAATTGTGTCGTTGGATAAGTTTTCATGTATTTTGTAGGAAACTAATACAATTTTAAAGGACATGTGTGGGAAGAGGCAACCAGAGATGTGTCATTTATTTATTTTGCATCTCTAGAAAAATGGAAAACATGCTTGAAGAACATGTTATCTCGTGTGGTGCCCGGGCATGACCACAATATGATTCGGTAAAAAATTGAGGAGGTATGGATAATGTCGTGATAGACACTCTTCATAAACCGGATCATCACCTATGGAGTCTCATGGTTCCGGGAGCGAAAATCGCCATGTTTTCAAGGGAACCCATATTTTCTTGGTCCTTTCAACTTGATTTAATTTCTACGATCAACATACCCACTAGAATGCACCATGTCCAAATTTCACAATTTTCAGGCTCGTTTATCATATTTAGTCCTTTTTTTGTGTATTTTCTAGGCCTTTTATGTTTTTAATACATCTTTAATGGCAAACGTTTTCTTACAACAAACCGTTTGCAAAGCGTCCGATGGCACGAGAGAGAGAAGACTTGAATTTTTTTCCGACGCGGGATCACCAATTTTCTCTTTTATCGCACACGGGTATTTGATGCGCTTCGTCTGCGTTGCGTGTTCCCCCCGTAAGGTTCGAGTTTCGCCGCCAAATTTTCAATAGGCGCGCGATTTCAGTAGTTATTCCTCCCACCCCATATCAACCCATAACATTTCCCCCCTATCCCCACCGCCCCCTCTCCCCCCGCTCTAACTGCATCCCAAACCGCTGCCGCCGCCGCCGCAACCAAATCTACGTTCTGCAACAGTCTCGCTCGTCGATCTAGTGAGGTAACCTCCGATCTCCATCTCCGCCCCGGCCCGATAGCTCAGATGGAGCATGCGAACCACCCTCACGCCTCCACATCCCCACCCCCTATCGCCGAGCATCGCCGCGTAAGCCCAACCGCATATCACGCGGAGGCCGAGGAGCTGGTCATGGCGGTCGATGACACGGTGAACGCTATGCGTGCCGACCCGAAGGAACACCTCGCCGCCGACGCCGCCAACGTGGTGCAGGCTCTGGCCTTGATGAAATCCCCAAACAACTACCCCTCGGGACCTACCAAGTATGAACTGTCCAGTTCATTTTTACGAATACCAGTATAGCAATGTTTAACCGTGTCAATTTCAGTTTCAACAATACAAGTTTAGATTGCCATGTTAGGTTTCCGTTGTTCATTTCAGTTATGCGCAGTGTGTTGTTCAAGTATGAACTGTCCATTTCAATTTTACCAATACCAGTTACAAACTTACAATGCCTATGCTAGGTTGCTGTTAAGCCTGCTGTAGTGAACAGTTATATCCATTATTTACGCTGTCCATTCGGTACCGTGCTACTCTTCGCAAAGAAGATATCACTGGAGATGATGTCCTTCAATTACCATTATATATTTTTGTTGCATGTTAACCCTGTTGTAGTTGACATGCCTTTCCTTGTACCTACGTAGTTCCATAATGCACGACGATGTTGTTTACCGTCGAGGTTAGTCACATCCCAATATCTTATAGTACTTTACATCAGTTGTTCAGTTGCTTGTAGGTACATATGTTAGCGGTACTGATCCACGTTGCGACCAGCCAGAACACCTAGCCACCGACTTTGTGCGGGCTCTGGCCGAGTTGAAGTACCCCAGCAACTACCCCTCGGGATTTACCAAGTCTGAACTGGCTCGTGATGTTTAAATGTGTCAATTTCTGTTTCACTGGTACAAGTTTTAATGACTATGTAAGGTTGTCTGAACTCTGAAGTTAACACAGCCAGTTTAATTTCACCAATACCTGTCCCTTTGTTACCGCGCTACTCCTCGCAATGAAAATATCACCGGAGATATTGTCGTTTAGTTAACATTTTCTATTTTTGGTGGATGTTAACCCTGTTGTATTTAACACGCCTTTCTATGTGCTTATGTAGGGCTACGATGCGCGATGCTGTTGTTTACCATCGTGGTTAGTCACCTCCCATTTTCTTATAATATTTTACATCATCTGCTCAATTGCAGCTTGTGTTCTAACATTGATTTGTTGCTTGTAGGTACATATATCAACGGTACTGATTCACGCTTCGACCCCCTTTGCATATGGGGCAATGAGATAACCATGAACAAGCATCAAGTGAGGAAACTAAGAAAAATTGTTAGGCAGAAGAGACATCTGATTGGAATTAAACTCTTTATTTATACTTTATCCAAGACATCAGTGAGATTTAGGATGGTAAGTAATCTGTTGCCTTCTTTTCCAGCCCAGAACAAGTTACTCTATTAGACATGAATACCTGAAAGTTGTCTCTTTTCAGTGGTTTCCAAAGGAATTTACTCAAGATTACCTAGCAAACTACCTGACCGATGTGGAGGCAACGAAGGTTATAGTATATAATTCATGCTACCATGATAACGGTCTAGTAGTCTTCCTGAAGGCGGTGAAGGATAGACAGGCGATCATCACAAGGGGTTGGACAAAAGTTGTGCGCACCTTTGGCATGGAGGAGGGCACATTATGGGTATTCCGTTTCTTCAACACCATCGACAGCCAAAAGCATTTACAATTCTCTCTTCACCTTTACCGCCTCTAGTACTATATATTGTGGTTCATCATATTTAATCTTCTACCGAACTATGTAACCATGGAACATGTACTGAGCTTTTGATTTATGCATTGGCTGTTGAACCATTGTAATCAGGGTATGTATTGATGGATGTGAAATCCACATTTCATAATTAAAAATTTGAAATTTCCAAATCTAATAATAAATTAACGAAAATAAGCTATTAGGTACTAAATTATAGCGCACACAGCTAGAACGATTAAACCGTGTGCGATGGTGTCATATGTCACACACGATTGTTTGAATAATAGTGTGCGTGATTATCAGCTTTACAACACACGGTCGCATATTTTGCGCGTGTGGGATGCGCACACTATCACACACGCGTTTGCATGCCGTTACTGTGTGCGCTTGCCATTAATAGCACAAACGGTTATGAACATGTGTGCATGTGTAATGTAGGACAATCAAGAGACGGTTGACATATGTTTCGCGTGTGCGATCCGAAAAAGTATCGCACACGAATATATCTGTGCCATCGTCTCGGATGTGTGCTTGACCAAAAAGGTAGCATCAAAATGTGGCATGTGGGATAGGCTACGACTTCGCATACGTTTACGTTAGGCGAATCGTCAGCAGGCGCTCGCACCATCGCAGATGATGTTTCCGTGTCGTGTGGGATGGACCCCCCCCTATCGCCCACACATGCAAGGCGACGGTTTTGCACTACGTCGCGGAAAGGGGTTAAAAACAGTTTGTATGGCACCTAACGGTACCAGTGGTTCCACATTGTCGTCATCAAATGGGACATCCCTGTTTCAAAGATCAAGTGAGTCGTTAGAGTTGTGATCATGACAATGCTCAAGATTATGAATTTGAATGGCTTCTAGAATGATATTGTTGATAGCTCTAACATCTCCTTTAGCACGCATAAGGTCACGAAGCTCAAATAGACGTTCATCAAAGTTGGGATTGCTAGACTCCATCTTGTGGAAAGCAATAGTTTTATGGAGAATGACATCAGGATTTTTTAACGAGTAATTTTGATATCTCTTTTCCAAATCCTTCCATAAGGTGTAATCACACACAAAGTTTTGCATACAATTAAGCACAATTTTGGATAATCCTCTAATGATGAGATTGATTGTTCTAAGATGACGAAGCATGTCAATTTTTTCCTTGGAAGTTGGGTGTAAGGGATCAATGGGAGGCACATAGGGGTGTGAACATGCTTGCTCAAGTTAAATTCATCAAACATATCAAGCATTTTATCTTTTCAATGACTATAGTACTCCCCATTGAGAATAGGCACTCTACATCTAAGACTCCCCAAACTGGACACATCCATCATCCTCCAATGGTGATAAAACCAAAGCAATGGAAACCAAAGCTCTACTACCAATTGTTGGATCAATAAGTGGCATCTAGTGGGGGGTGAATAGACACTTAACAAGACATATGAGTAGTTTTTAGTTTGCTTGAGTTTTAGGCAGATTTTTGCACAAGTTAAGTTGTATCCAATAATTCCTACACATGCATATCTAGAGACTGAGAAGCGGAAAGTAAATATCATCCAAGTGCTAGAAAGTAAAGGAGATATAGGAAGATAAATCGCAATAAAGACACGGAGATTTTTGGCATGGTTCTAACAGGTGGTGCTATCGTACCTCCACGTTGATTGAGACTTCAACCCATGGAGGGTAGGGATGCGCAAGTCCACGGAGGGCTCCACCGACGAAGGGTCCACGAAGAAGCAACCTTATCTATTCAACCATGTCTTACATCCACGACGGACTAGCCTCACTCGGGCCAGATCTTCACGAAGTAGGCGATCTCCTTGCCCTTACAAACTTCTTAGTTCAACTCCACACAATCCGGAGGCCCCCAAGCGACACCTAACCAATCTAGGAGACACAACTCTCCAAAAGGTAATAGATGTTTTATAAATGATGAACTCCTTGCTCCTGTGCTTCAAAAGATAGTCTCTAATGACCCACAAGTATAGGTGATCAATCATAGTCCTTTCAATAAGTAAGAGTGTCAAACCCAATGAGGAGCAGAAGGAAATGATAAGCAGTTTTCAGCAAGGTATTCTCTGCAAGTGTTGTAAGTAACAGTGATAGATAGTTTTGCAGCTAGATAATTCATAACAGGCAACAAGTAACAATAGTAGCAGGTATGCAGCAAGATGGCCTAATCCTTTTATAGCAAAGGACAAGCCTGAACATTCTCTTATATAAAGCAAAGTGCTCTTGAGGACACATGGGAATTTCCGTCTAGTCACATTCATCATGTTGAGTTGATTCACGTTCGTTACTTTGATAATTTGATATGTGGGTGGACCAGTGCTTGGGTGCTATTCTTACTTGAACAAGCAACCCACTTATGATTACCCCCTCTCGCAAGAATCCACAACTACGAAATAAGAATGAATATAAATCTAACAATAGCATGAAACATATGGATCCAAATCATCCCCTTACGGAATAAGGCATAAACTAGGATTAAGCTTCTGTCACTCTAGCAACCTATCATCTACTTATTACTCCACAATGCCTTCCCTTAGGCCAAAGTATGGTGAAGTGTCATGTAGTCGACGTTCACATGACACCACTAAAGGAAGCAACAACATACATATCATCAAAATATCAAACGAATACCAACTTCACATGATTACTTATAACAAGACTTCTCCCATGTCCTCTAGAAAAAAAGTAACTACTCACAAATCATCATCATGTTCAAGATCAGAGGTGTAATGAATATGATAAAGGATTCGAACATATCATCTTCCAACAAATATACCAACAAGCATCAACTACAAGACGTAATCAACACTACTAGCAACCCACATGTACCAATCTGAAGTTTTGAGACAAAGATTGAATACAAGAGGTGAACTAGGGTTTGAGATGAGATGGTGCTGGTGAAGATGTTGATGAAGATTGGTCCTCCCATGAAGGAGAAGCGTTGGTGATGACAATGGCTTTGATTTCCCCCTCCTGGAGGCAAGTTTCCCCGGCAGAATCACTCTGCCGGAGAGCAAAAGGGTTCCTGCCTAGGTTTCCGCCTGAAGACTGCGGCGCTTCGTCCCGAAAGTATCCTCTTGATTTTTTTCTAGGACAAAACCCTTCATATAGCCTAAGAGGGGCACGGAAGGCCGCCTGGCAATGGGTAGGGTATGGGTGGGTACAACCTCCATCTACCAAAACCCATACCCATAGAAACCCTCTATATCCACCCAATTTAATACCCATGGTGAAAGTGCGTTATATCGACTAGAGGGGGGGTGAATAGGCAATTTTTATAAATTCGTCACTTGAGGAAATACTAGTTGAGGAATTTGTTAAGTGACGAAGTACACGCAGCGGAATAAGTACTCAGGTGCATGCAAAACATAGCGGTAGCATAGTCATCATGATGAAATGAATCATACACAGAACATGAGTAGCGTGAACAGGATAAGCAGGCAGAAGATACGGTGACTGAAGAATTTGGGGTGAGGAAATTGAGAAAGTCTTCACACAAATTCTTCAAGCAGTAACGATCAATTTCATCAACAGATATATGAGGAAATGAAAGGGTTGAGGAAATAGAACCAGAGGCTCGATGAAGACAGTGATTTGATGACCCAGTTCCAACTGCTGTGACAGTTGTACGTCTAGTTCGGAGCGGCCTGGTATTTAAACCAGAAGACACACAGTCCCAGGACACACAGTCATTACCGTATTCTCCTTGAGCTAAGGTCACACAGACCTCGCCCAACACTCGTGGTAAGTCTTCAGGGTAGAATTCCAAAACCCTCACAAACTGGTCACCCGGCAATCCACAATTTACTACTGGATGCTCTAGACCATGGTCACCCGGCGATCCCCAATTGACTGCAGGATGCACTAGACCATGATGCCTAACCGTCTGGAAGATACACAGTCTTCAAAGGTAAAAAGCGTCGGTTCCACACATGAACAATTTCTTCAGTGATGCTCAATCACTATGGGTTTTGGTTGTTTGGGGTTTTTCCTCACTGATGATTTTTTTCTCAAAGTCCTCGAGGAATGGGATGCTCTCAAATGACAAGTGTCAAGTTCTCTCTCGAAGCAGCCAACCAACTAGTGGTTGTGGGAGGCGGCTATTTATAGCCAGGGTGCATCCCGACATGATAAGACATAAATGCCCCCCAATGATATGACCGTTAGGTGGATAGAATATCTAGATAGCTGGCGCAAAGCACAGCAACGGTCAGAATTTGAACTGTCAAATTCCTCAGGGCTTATCATATTCCTCACTTGTAGGCAATTTGCACTGGCGAAATCCTAACTCCTCAGTCAGACTAATTTCCGCAGTGACCAGAAGAACATCATCTCTGTCACTGAAGAACTTGACTGAACTGCAAGAGGTTTCCAAAGGCTTCACTCGAAGGATTGGGTTATGTTGAGGCTTTTGAGTTGAGCATCAGTTGGAAATTTTTCCTTAGTATTACCTCGACCCCCTTTAACAGTACGGTGTTTCCTACGACTCAAAGAAAGGAAATGAAACTACAAAAACAAAAGTCTTCACGCTTCATAGTCCTCGTTCTATCTTCAAGGTCACACCATCTTCTTCATTTTCAAAGTCTTCGTGGAATACCAAAGTCTTCAACAAAGTCTTCACCAAAGTCTTCAGTTGAAGACATTCATTTTTGGGGGTCGATATTCTTCAAATATACCAAACTCCTCATCGACTTATAGAGCATGTGTACACTCACAAACATATTAGTCCCTTAACCTATAAGTCTTCAATACACCAAAATCACTAAGGGGCACTAGATGCACTTACAATCTCCCCCTTTTTGGTGATTGATGACAAATAGGTTAAGTTTTCAACGGGGATAAACATATGAAGTGTAAGTACTGAGTTTGAGGAATTTGATTGCAAGATATAGAGGAACTCCCCCTGAAGATGTGCATATTTGAGGAATTTGCTTTGGACTGCAAATGCACGTGGCAGGATAAAATCTTGGAGATCTCCCCCTATATCTTGTAATCCATACATGAAAGCACATTTGCTCCCTTGGTGGTTTTGGTAATTTATAACAACATATAAGTCATTGAACTAATGTTTTCCATCAAGTATATTTCAGGAAATGTTCAATGATAGGGATGGCAAAAGGATTGTGAAGATTGTGGAAATACCCCAAGATGCAAGGAAATGGATTGGCAAAGCTTCAAGCAAGAGGACTCTACATTTTACATTTGTGAGAAATCACTTTGAGTCCATAGGAAAGCCAATACGATTAAAAGGGGGTAAGGTTTTGATTGTTGAACAAAATGCTCATACGTGCACAAGTGATAGTCACCAAAAACACCCACAAACTCTTCCACCAAAGTCTGTCCAAAGCCATATACTCAAAATCGGTGCAACCAACACTTTCCACTCGGTGCCACCGATTCTCAACCTCAGACAGACTCAGCCAAACCCTAGCCACTTCGGTGCAACCGATTCCATACCGGTGCCACCGAGTTTAGGTTGCCAACTTTCTGTTACGCAAATTCACAATATCAGTACCACCGAGATTGTTGGATCGGCGTCACCGAGAATGTCAATCTGACCGTTGGTCACCTTATCGGTGCAACCGAGTTTCCTATATCGGTCTCACCGAGATTCAAAAGTTGCCACCTTTTGGTCACTTCGGTACCACCGAGATTAACACATCGGTGTCACCGAGTTGGTCATTTTGTTTGTAACGGTTGGATTTTTGGGGATGCCTATATATACCCCTCCATCACCACCTACTCGAGAGAGAAGCACTCAGAACTATTCCATACTTGCCCCATCCAGTTTTCTGAGAGAGAACCACCTATCCTTGTGTTGAGGTCAAGATATTCCACTCCAACCATATGGATTTTGATTTCTAGCCTCCCCAAGTTGCTTTCCACCAATCCCATCTCTTCCACCAAGCCAAATCTGTGAGAGAGTGATTGTGTGTTGAGGAGTCTATCATCTTGAAGCACAAGAGCAAGGAGTTCATCGTCATTACCGAGCCTATTACCTTTTGGAGGGTGGTGCCTCCTAGATTGGTTAGGTGTCGCTTGGGAGCCTCATACTTCGTGTTGTGGAGTTGAACCAAGAAGTTTGTAAGGGCAAGGAGATCGCCTACTTCGTGAAGATCTACCCATAGTGAGGCTAGTCCTTCGTGGACGGAAGCCGTTATGGAATAGTCAAGGTTGCTACTTCGTGGACCGTTATGGGTGGAGCCCTCCATGGACTCTCATGACCGTTACCCTCCGTGGGTTGAAGACTCCATAAACGTGGATGTACGATAGCTCCACCTATCGGAACCACGGGAAAAATCATCGTGTCTACAATTGCGTTTGATCTTCCTACCCTATCCTTTCTACTCATGCTTGTTGTTACTTTCCGCTGCTATACTCTTAGACTTGCATGTGTAGGGTGTACTTGACTTGCCATGAAATGCTAAAATTGCCAACTCTAAAATTTGGGAAAAGGCAAAACTTTTATTTGGTCAAGTAGTCTAATCACCCCCCCTCTAGACATACTTTCGGTCCTACAAGTGGTATCAGAGCTTTGGTCTCCATTGCATTGGTCTCACAACCTAGGAGAGTATGGCGTCTAGTGAGGGTAATTATCACCATAGAGGTCCGTACTTTGATGGCACTAATTTTGCTAGTTGGAAGCACAAAATGAAAATGGATATTCTTGGTCATAACCCCGCCGTTTGGGTTGTTGTTCGTGTTGGCTTGCAAGGTGAATTCTTTGGTGATGGAAAGGAACCGGATCGTGAAGCGACCGCGGATGAATTGAAGATGTTGCAATACAACGCTCAAGCATGCGACATTTTATTCAACTGCCTATGCCCAGAAGAATTCAACAAAATCAGCCGTCTTGAGAATGCAAAAGAGATTTGGGATACTTTGGTTGATATGCACGAAGGAACCGAGTCCGTGAGAGAATCCAAGTTGGATGTTCTTCAAGGTCATCTTGACAAGTTCGAGATGAAGGATGGTGAAGGAGTCGCAGAGATGTACTCTAGGCTAGCTCTCATCACCAATGAGATTGCCGGCTTAGGAAGCGAAGAGATGACCGACAAATTCATCATCAAGAAGATACTTAGAGCTTTGGATGAGAAATATGACACCGTGTGCACATTGATCCAAATGATGCCCAACTACAAAGATCTCAAGCCTACGGAAGTCATTGGAAGGATTGTTGCTAATGAGATGACACTCAAAGACAAAGAAGAACTTCACCACAAGTCTAGCGGTGCTTACAAAGCCACAAGTGATTCTCCCGCAACTTCAAGCAACAACCTTGTCACCAATGAAGAGATAAGCCTCATGGTCAAGAAATTCAACAAGTTCTACAAGAATAGAGGCAAAGAAAGAAGCTCCAACTCAAGATATGATGAGAAGCGTTCGTCAAGTCGTGACCGCAATTGCTACAATTGTGGGAAGCCCGAACACTACTCAAATGAGTGCACGGCTCCCTACAAACGAAGAGAAGAGTCACCTCGAAGACGAAGCTCAAGGAATGAATCACCTCAAAGAGAAAGAAGGAGTAGAGATGATCGTTATGAACAAAGACCCTCAAGGAGAAGTAGAGATTCGGAGAAGAAGGACAAGTACACCAAGAGCTATACAAGAAGAAAACATCAAGCTCATGTTGGTGAATGGGTTTCCGGCTCCAACTCCGACAACAACTCCGAGAGAAGCTATCACTCCGACTCTGACTATAGTCAAGATGATGGTGTTGCCGGGATTGCTCTAGTGACTACCAACTCCCATGATTTATTTGATTCACCAAACGAAGGGAGTGGAAGTTGCTTCATGGCTAAAGGCCCCAAGGTATCACACCCCGAGTATCTTGATTTCAATAGTGATGAAGATGACTTGCTTTGTGATGATGACTTGCTATTTGATAAAACTAGTGATGTTAGTCAAAATGAACTTGATAATTCTCATGCTAGTCAAGATAAGTCAATTGATGATGATAAGATGAAAATAGAAGAACTAACTAAAGAACTAAACACTCTTAAGTTAGCTCATGAATCTACTCTTGAAGATCATAGAGAGCTTGTGAGAACTCATGAGAAGCTACGCTTCGAGAAGCTCAATTTGGAGCAAGAGCATGAGTTTCTTAAAGCTATCAATGACGATCTCCGAAAGAAGACTTCATCTTATCTAGCCAAACGACTACTCTTGTCTACATTCATGCCTCAAGTTAAAACTAAGCAATCTAGTAACAAAGGCAAGAAAGGTTGTTCATCTAGTAGCAACAATAAAAATGCAAAACCCAATGATGTTGCTTCTAGTAGTTCTATTGATTCCACTAATGATGTTTCTCTTAGCCAAGTTACACTTGAGCAAGAAAATGCTTTATTGAAAGGAATTATAGAGAAAGGTATCTACAAGAGTATTGCCGGGTGTAAGCAATTTGAGGAAATTGTACGCAAGCACGGAGGATACCGAAAGAACCGTGGTGTTGGCTATTTCAACGCGAATGGAGTTGAATGGGAAGAAGGTCAATATCCCGAGCCAAAGTTTGTTCCTCAAAAGGAGAAGTATGAAAATACTCTTCCCAAGGGGAAAAGCACTCAAGATGACCTTCCACCACAAGACCAGAAGCTCAAGGGCAAGAACAAGCTTCAAGAGGACATTGACTCATATGAAGATGAATCCCTAGCTATGGTGGAGTCAGTTCCCAAGGCTACGTCAAGCTCAACTTCTACAAAGGCTACTACAACACCAAGGATCCCCATCAACTTGACGTGGGTCCCCAAGAAGAAGAACTAGAGAGTTCTTGAGGGGTGGCTCCGCCAATGAAATTCACTCACATTCATTATTGGCAAGAACTATTTGCAATCAACATCAACTCTATGCAATAGTTCAAGGAGTCACACATTCCCTCAAAGGTAAGCAAGGGACAAGGTAATCAACAAATCAATGGACATCATTACACATGCTTTGCACTCCATGTCCATAGATATCCTTGTATTTGTCTCTTGTGTGTTGGGACTAACCCATGTAGGTGAGAAGAGTAAGGAAATAACAAGGATGCTCCCAACTCTTGGTGATCTTCATCAACCTTGAGCATCCACCACTACCTCACCAACATGAAGTCTTCTTCGACAAAACCCAAGGTTAGTCTATCCCTCTTATGGGGTGATGTCACATCAAGGCGGAGCTTTACTCTAAGACTTGAGTCAAAGCATTTCTTAGTATGTGACAATATTAAATGCTTTATGTAAAAGTGGTAACCCCACTTGTGCTTAAACGATGAGTATGACCTATGATCAAGTATTCTTACTTGGCTCCTACGTCAATATACTCATATATAGATGACTTCGTCATCGCCCAAGTGCTTGTTAGATGCTTGTATGTTTGTGCTTGTTTGCCATGATTTCATTTGACATCTTATTGTGTGAGCATGTTGGTCTGCATTTATTTTCTCATTCAAGGACATCCAATTGTTGCTATTTGGTTTTTGATTTATCTTTTGCCAATTGGATGAACAAGAATGCCTAGGACCACTCTTTAGCTATCTATGCTTTCTCACCTCATATTCCATTCATGCTACATCAGAAAATTTGAACAAGTACTTTTCGATCCCTCTGTGTGTGGAGCACTCGGAGTTCCGTATCGACAAGGACTGACCATTAAAACCTCCCAAGTGCATCTCGGTGGAACCAACCCACAATTCTCGGTCTCACCAAATGCCTAGGGTTGATCTGGTTTTCTATCTCGGTACTACCGATTCCATATTCTCGGATACACCGAGTTTCCCTGTCAGCTGACAGTTGAGGAACTCGGTGACACCGAAAATTTAGAACCGGTATCACCGACAGTGAAGGGTATATAAGCTGTGGTCCCGACGGTTCGAAATTTCAATCTTCAATCGTCGCGCCCCAAATCCTAAGCTGCCGCAAAACGACCCCCTGGTCATCGCCTTGCCTCCCCGTGTGTCTTCGCCGCTGGGAATCCTCGCCGTCGACGGGCATCTTCGCCGCCGTCGCCGCCGTAGCCGATCCGTCACCAAGCTAGGGTACGGATTCGATCTTTCTTGCGCTCCCTGTCTGATTCTTGCGCAATAAAGTTGATTTTCTCTATAAGCCACAGTTTGCACATCTTTCTATCCACGAGAAAACTCCGTAGATTAGAGAACCATCGATTTTCTAGGGTTTGCCTTCCGCCCGATGGAACTCGGTAGAACCGAAGTGAATTAATCGGTATCACCGATTTGCCTGTCTGTGTGGCTGAGAACTGTCTCGGTGAAACCGAGTACTTCCTTTCGGTCTCACCGAAAGGAGTGCCAAGTTTCTGTTAATGAGATAGTTAGTCTCGGTAGCACCGAAAACTTTGCTTCGGCTGTACCGATTTTCATTTGACAGAATGTAAAACTTTGAAGATCTTTTGTTCAAACTTTCAAAAACCAGCCACATTTTGTGATGACTTATCCTTTTCTGCTCCTCTATACTCTATTCACAGGGTCAATATGTCAAGTGCTGAGGACAGTGAGAACAACTTCAGAGAGCAGAGTGTTGAATTGGATTCTGGCACTAGTCCTGAGTCTAGTTCATCTTCAGATCCAGGCACTCCCAGTTCCCATGGGTTGCCCAAGGCTGCAACAAGGGCTTGGAAGAAGCTGAATTCAGATGAGGAGGATTCAGACTTCGTTCCAGAAGAGGTTCTTGCTAAGAAGTAAGACAAGGCTGCCAAGAAAGCTGCAAATGAAGCTACCTCTTCAAGGAGAGCTGTCAGAAAAGAGTATGCTAGCTCTGAGGCTATGAGAGCACCTGAGGGTGCTAGGGCAAAAATGGCTCTTCACCTTGAGTCACCCCAAAGAAATCTATGCCTAAGAAGGTAGGGGAGAAGAAGAGAGCCAGGAAGAGGATAGTCTATGTCACTGGCAGGCAGACCTCCATGTTTGAGGACCCTGAGGAGGCTGCTGCTGCTGAGGAGGAGGAAGAACATGTTGAGAAGGGCCCTCCCAAGAAGAAAAAGAATCTTATATCTGATGCTATGCCAAAGACTGGCACTTCCAAGAGCACCAAGTCTGCCCCCAAGAAGGCTGCTGCTGAGAAGCCCAAGAGGACTTCCAGGCAAATTCCAGCATCTGAGAAGAACAAAGGGACTGCCTCCAGAGTTGAGGATGAGGATGCTATGTCTGCCTTAATGAAGCTTAGGCCACACCTTCCAGTACATAATGCCAGCTACCCACTTGCTGAGGATATGAAGAAGAGGAAGGATTCTGGTTTGAGGGCTTGGAGAGCTGCTGATCCATATGCCCAAAGGAGAAAGACAGATGTGGACTACAGATTTTACACCAAAGAGCAACAGGATTTCTATGAGACTGTGCTTTTTGACAAAAGTCCAGCTGTGAGTGATATGAGGTATGTGGACTGGAAATTCATCAAGGAGAATGAAGACTATTTTCCAAGTGTCCAAGACAATTTCCACTGCATTGGTTTGGATGAGTTTGTTGGCAGAGAGTTCACAGCTTGGAATGATGAGATGATCATGCAATTCTACTCCACTGCACATTTCTATGGAGATGGTAGAATTGTATGGATGACTGAAGGTGCAAGATATGAGTCCACTGTTGAGGAATGGGCTGAAATCTTAGGAGTCCCTGAGGCACAGGATGGTGATTTGGATGTCTACTCAGAATCCAAGGAGAGCCACAATGCTATGGCTAATATGTACAAAGAGATCCCTGCTGCTAACGTGAAGTCTCACAGGCTAGGATCTATTTACTTTCTTCAGGCTGGCCTCCGCACCATGAACACCATTCTGAGGCATACCTTGATGCCCAAGTCAGGAGATGACAAGATGATCCGAGGCTACTCCATCAACATGCTGATTCATCTTGACAGACACACCAGAATTAGAGTCATGGACTTAATTGTTGAGACAGTTAAGAGGGCTGCTGTTGATCAGAAGCGCTCTTGCTGCTATGCACCCTATATCCAGATGCTCATCAACTCTAAGTTGGAGAAGCACATATTCGCTCTAGACCGTCCCCACTTGCCCCTATAGCCAGATCTCGAGGACAACATTGTGGTGATGAACCCGGATCATCCCACTTCAGCTGCAGCTCAGGCAGAAGCAGAGGCAGCTGGAGCCACTAGTGCTCAGGTCCCTAGATCCAGGAACGAGCAAATGGATCTTTTGATCTCATCAGTTCAGGGCATGCAGAAGGATATTAAGGGGATTCTGGACAACCAGAACAGTCTTGTGAGGATCTTCGAGAACAGGATCAAGACCCTTAATGATAAGGTGGATGGGCTGACTAAGACAGTCAATGAGCTCAAGAAGGATGTTGACTCAGTGCCTCTTCCTCAGACTTCTTCAGATGATGATGATGATGATGAGGATGGATCACCTCTTAGGCCAGGCACACAGTTTACTACTCAGGCCAGATCAGCCACTGTGCCAGCTCCAGACTTGAGGCCCTCTTCATCTGCTCCTGCTACGGTCACCTCAGCTCCTGCTCCATCAGCTTCAGTTCCTCCTGTTGCCACTCCAACTCCATCCACGACATCTGTAGAGATCTTCGCCGATGCTGTTCTCTCGACTCCTTCATCAACAACCGGAGGACATCAGCCCAAGAATGCTTAGATATATGCCTTTGAACTTTTTGGTAACTTGTTGCCAAAGGGGGAGAAGTGTATATAGATCTTTAGGCTTCGAGTGAGAGAGCGTTTGGTTTTTATTGCTTTTTCAAAAACACACATGGTTCATTTACTTTTGGCTACGCTTTGTGTTTTGATCATACACTTTATGTGTATTGTGCTACTATTTCCTATCATCTTAATGCTTTTGAGATGATCATTATCTTTGTATGGTTGTGTTGTGCTATGATGTTCACTCTTATTATTATCGCACACCACCAAGATGTATGTGACATGGAAGAAGTGCCCCATGTACCTAATCGATTGTGCATTTGCATTCAAACGCAAATTCAAAATAATGCACAAATTTAGGGGGAGCTCTTGCTTATCACATACTTCTCAAAGCGACGATTATATTCATTGATTATATCATATGTCGAAGCTTTGACCTATATGTTGTCATCAATTACCAAAAAGGGGGAGATTGAAAGCACATTTGCTCCCTTGGTGGTTTTGGTAATTTATAACAACATATAAGTCATTGAACTAATGTTTTCCATCAAGTATATTTCAGGAAATGTTCAATGATAGGGATGGCAAAAGGATTGTGAAGATTGTGGAAATACCCCAAGATGCAAGGAAATGGATTGGCAAAGCTTCAAACAAGAGGACTCTACATTTTACATTTGTGAGAAATCACTTTGAGTCCATAGGAAAGCCAATACTATTAAAAGGGGGTAAGGTTTTGATTGGTGAACAAAATGCTCATACGTGCACAAGTGATAGTCACCAAAAACACCCACAAACTCTTCCACCAAAGTCTGTCCAAAGCCATATTTTCAAAATCGGTGCAACCAACACTTTCCACTCGGTGCCACCGATTCTCAACCTCAGACAGACTCAGCCAAACCCTAGCCACTTCGGTGCAACCGATTCCATACCGGTGCCACCGAGTTTAGGTTGCCAACTTTCTGTTACGCAAATTCACAATATCGGTACCACCGAGATTGTTGGATCGGCGTCACCGAGAATGTCAATCTGACCGTTGGTCACCTTATCGGTGCAACCGAGTTTCCTATATAGGTCTCACCGAGATTCAAAAGTTGCCACCTTTTGGTCACTTCGGTACCACCGAGATTAACACATCGGTGTCACCGAGTTGGTCATTTTGTGTGTAACGGTTGGATTTTTGGGGATGCCTATATATACCCCTCCACCACCACCTACTCGAGAGAGAAGCACTCAGAACTATTCCATACTTGCCCCATCCAGTTTTCTGAGAGAGAACCACCTATCCTTGTGTTGAGGTCAAGATCTTCCACTCCAACCATATGGATCTTGATTTCTAGCCTCCCCAAGTTGCTTTCCACCAATCCCATCTCTTCCACCAAGCCAAATCTGTGAGAGAGTGATTGTGTGTCGAGGAGTCTATCATCTTGAAGCACAAGAGCAAGGAGTTCATCATCATTACCGAGCCTATTACCTTTTGGAGGGTGGTGCCTCCTAGATTGGTTAGGTGTCGCTTGGAAGCCTCCTACTTCGTGTTGTGGAGTTGAACCAAGAAGTTTGTAAGGGCAAGGAGATCACCTACTTCGTGAAGATCTACCCATAGTGAGGCTAGTCCTTCGTGGACGGAAGCCGTTATGGAATAGTCAAGGTTCCTACTTCGTGGACCCTTATGGGTGGAGCCCTCCGTGGACTCTCGTGACCGTTACCCTCCGTGGGTTGAAGACTCCATAAACGTGGATGTACGATAGCACCACCTATCGGAACCATGGGAAAAATCATCGTGTCTACAATTGCGTTTGATCTTCCTACCCTATCCTTTCTACTCATGCTTGTTGTTACTTTCCGCTGCTATACTCTTAGACTTGCATGTGTAGGGTGTACTTGACTTGCCATGAAATGCTAAAATTGCCAACTCTAAAATTTGGGAAAAGGCAAAACTTTTATTTGGTCAAGTAGTCTAATCACCCCCCCCTCTAGACATACTTTCGGTCCTACAATACACGCATTTAATATATCATGAGGAAATTGAAATGCATGATGGAAAATGGGGTCTGAGGAAATTCAGCATGCGTGCATTAAGATACTTGAGGAAATAAGCATGCAGAAAGCAGTTTAAAAGTATCAGACCACCATCGGACTTAAGTTTACAACTCATCAAACAAACACCTCAGAAGATCAAGAGTTGTAACTTAAACAAAAATAGCCCATATATATAGACCCGCTTGAAGACTAACTCAAATTTCTCCCCCTTTGTCATCAAGTGACCAAAAGGGACGAAATTGAGGACTAACGCCCCTGAAGAATTTCATCTTGAAGGTGGTGGAGGAGCGCCAGCGTTGTCGGGGTCGGTTGGTGGAGCAGGGCCTGCAGCAGTGTCATCAATATCCTCAGCTTCATCCGTATCATGCGATGAAGAAAATGAGCTTGTCACCAGCTGAGGAACTTGAACTTTCTTCCACTTCTTCTTTGGAGGAATCGACCAGTCAAACTCCCGCTGAAATTCCATCTCCGCAAGTTCTTCAGGAGTATAAAGATGTTCAAGGGTAGCCCAAGTGCGGTCGAGGACTTCATGCAGGTAGTAATGGTTTTTCCTCACCACATTGTGAGTGACTGTCATGTCCCGAAGAAGTGCACCAAACTGTCGTTTGACCCATTTGTGATTGCGATCCACCTTTTGGTGAAGACTGAGGAGAAGCTCACGATCAATCATCACCCTCGGAGCATCTTCTCGAGGTCTTTGAGCTGTGGCCCTGCCAACAAAGTCTTGAGAGGTAGTGTCATCATTTGTTGAGTAAGAGGCAGCAGTGCGAAATTGACCATTTAATGGTCGAGATCCTTCATCAATAACAGTTTTGCCTTTCCCATCCATTGAAGAAAATGTGTCCGTGAGAACTTCAATTGGTGGCAAAAAGCTGAAATGATTTTCAAAGTCAGCTTCATAAGGCATTGAGGATCTCCCCCTGATGAACTTCATGATCCATGGAGCATAAGGCTTCAGTTCAAAAGGTGACAGTGCAATGTTGGCCAATGTCCTCAAGAAGAAGTCATGAAGATTTATGGGAATGCCATGAATTATGTTGAAGAGCAGATTCTTCATTACTTCAACCACCTCTTCTTCATTGTTGTGGCCTTTGATGGGACTGAAGGTTTTGGTCATAATGCGATAGACAGTGCGAGGCACATACAGTAAATCCTGCACCAGAAAAGTTGTTCTGGGTGCTTGACCAGGCTTCAAAGGCTTCATAAGGACTTGCATGAGCTGATTGGGAAGCTCAGGTTCATCATATAGGCATCTGGCTTCAGCTGAGGGAATACTGAGAGGGACAGCCCGAAGCAATTTAGAGGCAGGCGCAGTAAAGTGAGTGTTGCCTGTCATCTAGTCAAGTATCCAAGTGCTGATGTCTTGTGCTTCACCAGAGATGTGAAGAGTGGCGTAGAATTGAAGAATGAGTTCTTCATTCCAATCACAGATGTCAACGCAGAAGGGCAGTAATCTAGCATCATGAAGAACACTGAGTACTGGATTGAAGCATGGGATGTTTTCCATATCATGATGAGGAATTGAATAATGTTGGAAAACTTTGTCCTTCTGGAATAGCACAGCTGCATAGTAATTAGCCTAAGTAGGCGCCCAGAATTTCTTATGACATGAACTTTGGGAGTCATAAGTATTTGCTTCTGTGAAGAAGTGATGCTCATCGTAGAAATTTTCTTTGATGAATTTGGGCCGCTTCTTGAAAGGCATAGCTGGCTTTGGTTGAAGATTTGGCTTGAAGCGCCCATGAATCTCCTTTGGCATAACAGCAATGATGGCAGTTTGAGGAATAGACGGAGCAGATTCTTCAGCAGCCTTGGTTGGGGCAGTTTCCTCATTCACAATTACTTCAGCAGAGGTAGCATGAGTTTCTTCAGGCACTGACTCAGCTGGCATTTCTTCAGTCGTAGCTGGAGACTGAGGAATTTGGGTGAGAGGAGTGGTAAGAGGAGAGTTTGGATGTTCAGTTTCCCAATAGTCATCATTGATAACGGGAGTGGTGCTACCAACGTCCACCTCCTCTTCCATTTCCTCAGTGCCAGCCTGAGGCTGGGGAGATTCAAGTATTGGAGTTGGAGCATTTTCCTCCATTTGAATTTCTTCATCAACCGGCTCAGAAGCAACAGACTGATTTTCTTCAGGTTTGTCATTTGAGATTTCATAATCCTCACCAAATGGAACCCGGTCATAGGCTAGGACAGTAGACAGTGGAGTTGCATCAATTGGCTCTGTTGAGGAACTTGGCAGTGTCTTCAACTTCTTAGGTGCTGAGGACTCTGCAGATGCTGAGGCCTTCCTTTTCTTCGCATCTGTTGCAGACGAAACATCAGTTTCTTCAGGCACAACTGCTGTAGTCGCCCTTGCAGTTTCCTCAAGCACAGCAGTTTCTTCGACTGTCCTGGTAGTTTCTTCAGATTGTGGAGCAGAGGAGCTGGGCAGAGGGTTTGAGGCTTGAGCTCGTGCTGCAGCCCGAGTGTTGTGATCTTTGATGACTTTGTCAGCCATCGTGATGAATCTGCCCTTGGCTCCTTGCCAATCTGAGAGGTGGCTGTTGTACTTCTCATTGAGGCCTTTGATATCTCTCTGGACAGAGATGAGTTGATCAGGCATCAGGTTGAGGACATTGTCCTTCATGAACCTCTCTTTCTTTTGTTTAGCTATCTTGGTTCTCCTGATCTGCTCATGCTTCCATTTTTCTTCACCAATGAAAGCAGCTAGAACATGACTTGGGCCCGGAGGAAGCTTCAAATCATTGATAGGTGTGTTTGGGTCCTGGTGCCACAAGTCGATGAAATCTAGCACGATCTTCGGATCAAGTAGCAGAGGAATTGAAGTGCCCTTGTCTTGGGCCACTCTTTCTTGCTTATTCCTCACAATTGCAGCTAATTCTTCATCATCTGCATCATCATCCTCAGATGCTGGGGGAACTTGAAAGACCACTTTCTTCTCATGAGGACTTGGACGTTTTCCTCGGCCAGCTGTGGTTTTCCTTTTCAGCAGAGTGGGACTGCTTGAGGAATTTGCTGATGTCCCTGAGGCAATTGAGAACCCTGCTATCCTTTGACATGTAGCAAGGTGCACTGGCGTTGAGTACTTGGCTGCGGCAGCAGAAGATTGTGCAGCCATTGATGGAGCCCTTGATGTTTTTGCCTGAGGCAATTGCTGTGAGGAACTGGGGACAGAAGACATTGGGGTTGAGGATTTCAACTTGACGGCTGATTTCTTTGCCATTGCCTTCTTGGGAGCAGAAGCACTGACAGAAGCATTTGCTAAGGCAGTAGCAGCAGAGTCTTCATTGAATTGCCTCACTGCCTCTTTTGCTTGCCTAGCCAATTTTGCCTGGCGCCTTTCCCATTCACGTGGAAAGTCCTCACCAGTTTTGAGGCTAGTTGGATCAGCATGTTGTCCTACTGCCAAGGGTGCTCTTCTGCATGGAGGCTTGATTGCAAATTTCTTCATGTACTTGGGGGTAACATAGAGATATTCCCTCTATTCCTTCATCCATCTCCTCTCAATCCTCTGAATGCGAACTTTGCGCTGTTGTTTGGTCTCTTTGCCATGAGTTGCTTCATCAGGTGTACAGTATTCCTCATAGAGATCATCAGGAATCTCAAAAGCAGTTTGCACTTCAGGTCTCTTTCCTCCTTTCTGAGGTCTTTTGCCATCAGCAATTTTCTTCGGCTGAGGATTTTGCACTTTTGAGGATTCTGAAGAGGTGTGTAATTTTTCTTCAAGGAATGCTGCAAATGAGTTAAGTTGATGAGAACCTAGAGATTCATAAGCTGACATTTTGTACCTATGAATAGAGTGTAGGTGCGAAGAATTTGAAGAGGTCATATGCGTTCTCAGAAATTTTTGCAAAAAGTATCAAGTTTGAGGAATTTGACCAGAGATGTCTTGAAGAATTTCACTAAGTGTTCTTGTCTCAGGTTCTAGAGTTGTGCAGATTGTGAGATCCACACAATTGAGGAATCATGAAGAATATTGTTACTTAGGGAAATTTCTCAAGAGAACATTGGTTGATTGGATCTAGAGAGATGGATTCTTGAAGAATAAACTCAGTTTGAAGTTTTTGTGGGAATCATGAAGATAAAAAATGCGGTAAAATAAGATTTTATTTACCGTAAGCGAAGAACACGACGAACAGAGAAGTGAAATGGAGGAGTTCGTCTGTCCAGATCTCCCACGCCCTAGCTTGGCAGAGGGAGACAGCTACATCGGCGGCGGGGTGAGGACTTCCGCGGCCGGTGTGAGTACGACGACGACGAGGTCGAGGCAGTGAAGCTCTTCCTCTCCGGCGACGATGAGGTTAGCGACGACGCTAGGTCTGGAGCTCGGGAGAGATGGGAGTGAGGAGTAACCTGTGCAAGTGGAAGGGAGGGGGTATTTATAGCGGCGGTAAAAACCAACTGGCCTAAAGATTTTGGACGATTATGCCCCTGACCCTTGCCATCCATGCGACATGTGTCACCCACATACTGTGTAGTGGATATAGTGGGGGATCGTGGGTTATCCAGTCGCGGGAATCGGAACGGTTTGAGCGGCAATCGCCAAAAATTTGAAATTGAATATTTAAAATTTCGTTTGCAAATTCTTCAGCTGTTAAGGTCACAGTGAAGACTTTGAACGGGTTTCAAAGTAGAACGCATATGAAGAATTTGTTAACAGACTTGGTTGAGTTTAGCATAGAGGGGGAACGGGTCCGATCACATTCACTTAGTAGAAAATCAACTTGAAGAAATAGCTATAAGTGAATGCTGTTGAGGACATTGAAAAACTCAATATATATATATATATATATATATATATATATATATATATATATATATATATATATAGTTAATGAAGAAAAACTCGTGTGAGGAACATCAGTTGAAAATTTTGAAGAATTTGAAATTTTGAGGAATTTGCAAACTTGAAGAATTTGACAATTTTGAAGAATTTGCAAAATGATGAAAAACTCAAACTTGAAGAATTTCAACTGTTGTTGGTGGCTTTACCCACCGTATAAGAATGATGATTTCAGACACCGCGTACAATTGTCGTAGGGTTCTGAGAATCAAATTCTTCGTTAATTTCTTCACACTTAGAGAGTTAGTCTTCAGTGATTGAAGAAAAACGTTACTTCGTGTGTTGCACAACAAAGTCATCAATTTTGCATAAGTGTTAGGATGTGTGTCCTTTTAAAGAACATTTGAAGATTCTAAGATATTTAGCTCACACAGCAACTTGCAAAATCTCTTCTCATCCAAGGGCTTTGTGAAGATATCAGCCAGTTGTTCTTCAGTCTTCACGTGGTCGAGGAAGATATCGCCCTTCATCACATGGTCACAAAGAAAATGATGACAAATCTGGATGTGCTTGGTCTTTGAGTGCTGAACTGGGTTGTGAGCAATCTTGATGGCACTCTTGTTGTCGCAGTAGACAGGAATATTCTTCACGTTGATGCCGTAGTCCTTGAGGGTTTGCTTCATCCATAGCAATTGAGCACAGCAAGAACCAGCAGCAATGTACTCAGCTTCAGCAGTGGATAGTGACACGCAGTTCTGCTTCTTCGAGGACCAACAAACTAAGGATCGTCCGATGAAATGACAAGTGCCTGATGTTGACTTGCGGTCCACACGATCACCAGCATAATCAGAATCAGAATATCCAATGAGGTCAAGATCTGAGCCCTTGGGGTACCATAATCCTAGTGTTGGAGTGTGAGCTAGATATCGAAGAATATGCTTCACAGCCTTATGGTGTGATTCCTTCGGTTTTGCTTGAAATCGGGCACACATGCAAACACTAAGCATAATATCTGGCCTAGATGCACACAGATACAATAAAGAACCAATCATGGAGCGGTATACGTTTTGATCAAAATCTTTACCACTTTCGTCAGTGCAGAGTTGAGCCGATGTGGGCATAGGAATCTTGACGCCTTTGCAATCCTGCATGCCGAATTTCTTCAGGACATCCTTGAGGTTATTCTCTTGAGAGATGAAGATGCCATTGCGTTGTTGACGAATTTGAAGCCCCAAGAAGAATTTGAGCTCTCCCATCATAGACATTTGATATTCCTCAGTCATCATATAGGCAAATTCGTCGCTGTAACGTTTGTCAGTACATCCAAAGATAATATCGTCCACATATATTTGACACACAAATAATTCATCATCATATGATTTTGTGAAAAGAGTTGGGTCAAGTGAACCGGGTTTGAAGCCTTTCTTCATGAGGAATTCCTTCAGTGTGTCATACCACGCCCGAGGGGCTTGCTTGAGGCCATAGAGGGCCTTGTTGAGTTTGAAGACTTTGTCCGGAAACTTAGGATCTTCAAAACCTGGGGGTTGAGCAACATATACTTCTTCCTCAAGCTTACCATTGAGGAATGCACTTTTCACATCCATTTGATATAAGATGATATTGTGATGGTTAGCTTAAGCAAGCAATATGTGAATAGCTTCAAGTCTAGCAATAGGTGCAAAAGTTTCATCAAAGTCAATTCCCTCAACCTGTGTGTAGCCCTGTGCCACAAGTCGAGCCTTATTCCTCACTACCTGACCAAGTTCATCTTGTTTGTTGCGGTAGATCCACTTGGTACCTATGACATTGTACTTGCGAGGATCTAGGCGTTTGACGAGTTCCCACACATTGTTGAGCTTAAATTGATGCAATTCCTCTTGCATGGCTTGTATCCACTAAGGTTCCAAGAATGCTTCATCAACTTTGGTGGGATCTGTGATAGAGACAAAGGCAAAGTGCCTACAAAAGTTAGACAAATGAGAAGCTTTTGAGCGTGTGAGGGGACCTGGTGCATTGATGTCGTCGAGGATTTTCTCAATCTGCACTTCATTTGCAAGACGTGGATGTGCAGGTTGAAGACTTTGTGGAGGCTGAGCATTTTCTTCAGCACCATTGTCTTCAGGTGTATCAGCATGAATGTCTTCAGCGTTGGGTACAATTTCTTCAGAGAGTAGTTGTTCTTCAGTAGGGATCACATCTTCAGTGGCCTTGAACCTAATGGATTCCTCACGAGGCATTTCATCTAGCACAGGAGGCAGATGCTCTCTTTGCGAGCCGTTAGTTTCATCGAACCGCACATCTACAGTTTCAACAACCTTGTTGTGATAGGTGTTGAAGACTCTGTAGGTGTGCGAGTCCTTTCCGTAACCAAGCATAAAACCTTCATGTGCTTTCGGTGCAAATTTAGAATTGTGGTGAGGATCTCTAATCCAGCATTTAGCACCGAAGACTTTGAAATAACTCACATTGGGTTTCTTGTCAGTGAGGAGTTCATATGAAGTCTTCTTGAGGAATTTGTGAAGATATACCCTGTTGATGATGTGGCAAGCAGTATTGATTGCCTCAGGCCAGAAGCGACGAGGGGTCTTGTATTCATCAAGCATGGTGCGAGCCATCTCAACAAGAGTCCTATTCTTGCGCTCCATAATGCCATTCTGCTGAGGAGTATAAGGGGCAGATAGCTCATGAGTAATACCAAGTTCATCAAGATAATCATCAAGACCAGTGTTCTTGAACTCAGTTCCATTATCACTCCTGATATGCTTGATTTTGATGCTGAAGTTTGTCGAGGCCCTTGAAGAAAATCGTCTGAAGACATTCTGCACTTCAGATTTGTACAGGATAATGTGCACCCAAGTATAGCGAGAGAAATCGTCAACAATAACAAAGCCATATAAGCATGGAGTATTTGTTAGAGTAGCATAGTGAGTGCAACCAAAGAGATCCATATGAAGCAATTCAAAAGGACAAGTGGTAGTCATGATAGTCTTGGATGGATGCTTGGATCTGGTCATCTTCTCGGACTCACAAGCCCCACACAAGTGATCCTTGAGGAATTTGACACCCTCAATACCAATGACATGCTTTTTCTTCACGAGCGTGTGCAAGTTCCTCATGCCAGCGTGTCCAAGTCGTCGATGCCATAGCCAGCCTTCTGAAGCTTTTGCATGTAGACATGTGGCCGGCTGTGGACCTGTAGAGAAATCAACAATATACAAGTCTCCTCTCCTAAAGCCTTCGAAGACTATGGATTTGTCAGATTCCATGATGACAACACAACGATATTTGCCAAAGACAACAACCATATCAAGATCACAAAGCATTGAGACAGACATGAGGTTGAAACCGAGGGACTCGACAAGCATCACCTTATCCTTGTGTCGATCCTTCGAAATTGCAACCTTACCTAGACCCAATACCTTGCTTTTGCCTTTGTCAGCGTAGGTGATATGCTTCAGATGAGAGGGAGCCAGTGGGATATTCATCAGTAGGTTCTTGTCACCAGTCATGTGGTTGTTGCATCCACTGTCGAGGACCCACTCAGTTGCTTTGGGAGTTTCATCTTGCAGATGAATTAGTACAGTTTACGAACGCATATGCTTCAGAGTGAAGAATATGACTTCAAATTCATCAGATTGAATTTCATCACATAGTATAATAAGCAAAGTAATATGAGTACGTGAGAAATGAACGATTCATTTCTTCGTGATTAGCTTGCATCCTTTCAATCATTTCTTCAGGTCTCCATCAAATTCATCAGACGTTTAAGTTCGTCTGGAGACCTGACCCTGCATATGAGATTAGTTCGATTTCTTCACCACCCACATCTGGAGGGGTGGCAAAGAGTTCATCATTCTGCGAGCACCATATGAGAAGGGTGGCATAGAAGCAAGTGCACTTCGTTTCACAGGACGGGGGTTAGAGTACTCATATGAATAAGCAGAGAAATTCTTTGAGGACTTATGAACATAGTGATTTGAAGAATAATGAACATATTCATGACCCTTAGTTTTTCCCTGCGAACCAGAATCATTAGCACGAGAATGATATGATTTTTGACCATATGAGGAATTTGGTCCATGTGAGGACTTTCGTCCAGTTGAAGAATTTGATCTGGGGTTTCAGTTCTTCACTGGTGGTGTCATGAGGACATTCACCTGAAGACTTTCCAAGCAGCTCTTGGATACCCAGATTTTCTTCAGAGGGGGACCATTCCTGCAGTTAGTTCCAACATATCTAGCAAATACTTCACCATTCTGATTTTTGAACAGTTTATAGTTGGAGTCAATTGACTCATCAGAGGAATATGATGATTCACAAGTAAAGCCAGATAACATGGATGGATCTACAGGAGGTCCTTTTGCAGCAACCCATGAGGTTTTGGGATACTGCTCAGGTTTCCAGTAAGATCCATCAGCATTGAGTTTCCTCTCAAAAGCAATACCCTCTTTCCTAGGGTTCCTGTTCAGAATCTGCTTTTTAAGCACATCACAAAGGGTTTGATGCCCTTTGAGGCTTTTGTATATTTCTGTCACATACAATTCCTTCAAACCTGCATTGTCGTTAGTGATACTAGTGGTATCCTCAGATGAGGTGTTTGAGACCACGGAGATAGTTGAAGAATTTGCAGCGATAGAAGCATTTGAACTTTCAGGTGAAGAATGAGCAGTTTCACGTTCGATGCATTTGAAACAAGGTGGAACAAAATCTTCCTGAGCGGTACTGATCTGTTGAGCAAGTAAGGAATCATTATCCCTTTGAAGATCTTCATGAGACACCCTTAGTTTCTCAAGATCTTGCTTTCTTTGAAGAAATTCATAAGAAAGCTTCTCATGATCAACTAAGAGGGCCTCATGACGACTTTGAAGGTTATCATACTTGGACGGAAGACTTTGAAGGTCCTTAGTCAACGTTTGAGTATGATCCACTTCCTCATTCAACAGGTCATCGCTTTTGTCTAGCTGTTTCTGAAGCTTTTCAATGACACTTTGTTGTTTAGTGGCAATATTAGCAAGTTCGGAATAGCTAGGTTTCATGTAATACTCAGATTCACCATCACTTGATTCAGAAGAGGAATGGTGTGAGAGTACCTTTGATCCTTTGGCCATGAGACACATAGATGAGGAAGATGAAGTTGGATCAGTCTTCTTCGTTTTGAGGAAGTTCTTGTATTCGATGAACCTGGGATCTTGACGAGTGCGATAGCCTTCATGAACATCAGAGTGTTGGAAATATGCCCTAGAGGCAATAATAAATTAGTTATTATTATATTTCCTTGTTCATGGTAATCGTTTATTATCCATGCTATAATTGTATTGATTGGAAACTCAAATACATGTGTGGGTACATAGACAACACTGTATCCCTAGTAAGCCTCTAGTTAACTAGCTCGTTGATCAAAGATGGTTAAGGTTTCCTAGCCATGGACATGAGATGTCATTTGATAACGGGATCACATCATTAGGAGAAAGATATGATGGACAAGACCCAAACTATAAACGTAGCATGTGATCGTGTCAGTTTATTGCTATTGTTTTTCTGCATGTCAAGTATCTGTTCCTATGACCATGAGATCATGCAACTCCCTGACATCGGAGGAATACCTTGTGTGTATCAAACGTCGCAACGTAACTGGGTGACTATAAAGATGCTCTACAGGTATCTCCGAGGGTGTCTGTTGGGTTGGCATGGATCAAGACTGGGATTTGTTACTCCGTGTGACGGAGAGGTATCTCAGGGCCCACTCGGTAATACAACATCACAATGAGCCTTGCAAGCAATGTGACTAAAGTGTTAGCCACGAGATCTTGTATTACGGAACGAGTAAAGAGACTTGCCAGTAACGAGATTGAACTAGGTATAGAGATGCCGACGATCAAATCTCGGGCAAGTAACATACCGAAGAACAAAGGGAACAGCATACGGGATTAACTGAATCCTTGACAGAGAGGTTCGACCGATAAAGATATTCGTAGAATATGTAGGAGCCAATATGGGCATCCAGGTCCCGCTATTGGTTATTGATCGTAGAGGTGTCTCGGTCATGTCTACATAGTTCTCGAACCCGCAGGGTCTACACACTTAACGTTTGGTGACGATTAGTATAGTTGAGTTATTTTGTTGGTGACCGAAGGTTGTTCGGAGTCCCGGATAAGATCCCGGACATGACGAGGGTCTCCGGAAGAGTCCGGAGGTAAAGATTGATATATGTGATAATAGTGTTTTGATCTCTGGAAGGGTTCTGGAATTCACCGGAAGAGGTTCCGGATGTTTACCGAAGTGTTCGGGTGCAGCAACACTTTATATGAACCAAAGGGGTAAAGCCCACGAGGTATTGGAAAGTGCAAAAGGAAGTTTTGCTGCTGCCTTAAGCGGTACTACCGCTGGTAAGGCAGTACTACCGCGTAAGCGGTACTACCGCTTGTGTGAAGCGGAACTACCGCTTGTGCGCGGTACTGCAGGGATCCGAGTTGGACTCTTTCCCTGCGGGCCAAACCGACCTTGTGCGGGCAAAACTGACCTGGAGAAGGCTTTTACTCCAAGTTTAGACCCCAAGGCTCAACATATAAATAGAGGGGCAGGGCTAGCACACGGGACACATCAAGATTTCCCAAGCCATGTGTCGGCAACCCTAACCCTCTAGTTCTCCCGTCATAATCTCCGTTGTGCTTGGCGAAGCCCTGCAGAGATTGTTCCTCACCACCATCACCACGCCGTCGTGCTGCCGGAACTCATCTACTACTTCATCATCGCTCGCTGGATCGAGGAGGTGAAGGCATCATCAAGCCGTACGTGTGTTGAACGCGGAGGTGCCGTCCGTTCGGCACTAGTTCGTGATCGGATCGAGGGACGACTTGCGATTTGGATCGCGGAGACGTTCGACTACATCAACCGCGTTTCTTAACGCTTCCGCTTAGCGATCTACAAGGGTATGTAGATTCACTCTCCCTCTCGTAGATGCTCATCACCATGGATAGATCTTGTGTGTGCGTAGGAAATTTTTTGTTTCCCATGCAACGTTCCCCAACAGTGGCATCTGAGCTAGGTCTATGCGTAGATGAGATCTCGAGTAGAACACAAACGAGTTGTGGGCGTGGGTGTATACATATTGCTTGCCGTTACTAGTTGATACTTGATTCGGCGGTATTGTGAGATGAAGCGGCCCGGACCGACATTACGCGTACGCTTACGCGAGACAGGTTCCTTCAACTGACATGTAACTTCGTTGCATAAAGATGGCTAGCGGGTGTCTGTCTCTCTCACTTTAGTTGAATCAATTTCAATGAAGAGGGTTCTTTTAGAAGATCAAAAAGCAATCACTACACCATGTTGTGGTTTTGCGTAGGTAAGAACAGTTCTTGCAAACCCGTAGCAGCCACGTAAAATTTGCAACAACAATTAGAGGACGTCTAACTTGTTTTTGCAGGGTATGTTGTGATGTGATATGGCCAATTACATGATGAGATATATGTGATGTATGAGATGATCATGTGTTGTATAGAATATCACGACTTGCATGTCGATGAGTACGGCAACTGGCAGGAGCCATAGAGTTGTCTTTAATTATTTTCGCCGTTTTGCTTTACTTTATCGCTATGAGTTAGCAATAGTCGTGGAAGCAACAGTCGGCGCGACAACCTCATGGCGACACGTTGATGGAGATCAAGATGATGGAGATCATGGTGTCATGCCGGTGACGATGGAGATCATGCCGGTGCTTTGGAGATGGAGATCAAAAGCACAAGTTCATGGCCATATCATGTCACTTATGATTTGCATGTGATGTTAATCCTTTTATGCATCTTATTTTGCTTAGGACGACGGTAGCATTATAAGGTGATCCCTCACTTAAATTTCAATATAAAATTGTGTTCTCCCCGAGTGTGCACCATTGCGAAAGTTCGTCGTTTCGAGACACCACGTGATGATCGGGTGTGATAGACTCTACGTTCACATACAACGGGTGCAAGCCAGTGTTGCACATGCGGAACACTCGGGTTAAACTTGACGAGCCTAGCATGTACAGACATGGCCTCGGAACACAAGAGACCGAAAGGTCGAACATGAGTCATATAGTAGATATGATCAACATAAAGATGTTCACCATTGAAACCACCTCAACTCACGTGATGATCGGACTTGAGTTGGTGGATTTGGATCATGTTACACTCGAATGACCGGAGGGATGTCAATTTGAGTGGGAGTTTTTAAGTAATATGATTAACTAAACTCATTATCTTGAACAATAGTCTAAGTTGTCTTTGCTATATTTATGTTGTAGATCATGGCTCGCGCAGTAGCACCCCTGAATTTTAATGTGTTCCTAGAGAAAGCTAAATTGAAAGATGATGGAAGTAACTTTGTGGACTGGGCCCATAATCTAAGGATTATCCTTACGGCTTCCCAGAAGGCTTATGTCCTTGATGCACCTCTTGGTGATCCACCCGCTCAAGTTGAGTCTCTAGACGTTGTGAACGCCTGGCAGGCTCGTTCTGAAGATTACTCAATAGTTCAATGTGCAATGTTGTATGGCTTAGAACCGGGACTTCAAAGACGTTTTGAACGTCATGGAGCATATGAGATGTTCCAGGAGTTGAAGTTTATCTTTCAGAAGAATGCCCGGATCGAGAGATATGAGATCTCCGATAAGTTCTATGCTTGCAAGATGGAGGAGAACGGGTCTATCAGTGATCACGTACTCAGAATGTCTGGGTACTCCACCCGTCTGGCTGAATTGGGGATGCCCCTTCCGCCAGAGGCTATCACTGACAGAGTTCTTCAATCATTGCCACCTAGCTACAAGAGCTTCGTGTTGAACTATAACATGCATGGGATGAACAAGTCAGTCGCCGAGCTGTTTGCGATGCTGAAAGCCGCTGAGTCTGAAATTCAGAAGGAGCATCAAGTGTTGATGGTCAATAAAACCACTAGTTTCAAGAAAATTGGCAAGGGTAAGAAGGGTAACACCAAGAAGAGTGGCAAAGCAGTTGCTCCTCCCGTGAAGAAACCCAAGGCTGGACCCAAACCAGAAACTGTGTGCTTTCATTGCAAGGGAACTGGACACTGGAAGCGGAACTGCCCCAAGTATTTGGCTGACAAGAAGGCGGCCAACAAAAAACAAGGTATATATGATATACATGTTATTGATGTGTACCTTACCAACTCACGTTGTAGTGCCTGGGTATTTGATACCGGTGCGGTTGCTCATATTTGCAACTCAAAACAGGAACTGCGGAATAGACGGAGGCTGGCAAAGGACGAAGTGACGATGCGCGTGGGAAATGGTTCCAAGGTTGATGTGATCGCCGTCGGCATGCTCGCTCTTCGATTACAATCGGGATTAGTGATGAACCTGAATAATTGTTATTTAGTGCTAGCGTTAAGCATGAACATTATATCTGGATCTTGTTTATTGCGAGACGGTTACTCATTTAAATCAGAAAATAATGGTTGTTCTATTTATATGAGTAATATCTTTTATGGTCATGCACCCAATGTGAGGGGTTTAATCTTATTGAATCTCGATAGTAATGATACACATGTTCATAACATTGATGCCAAAAGATGTAGAATTGATAATGATAATACCACTTTCTTGTGGCACTGCCGTTTAGGTCATATTGGCATAAAACGCATGAGGAAGCTCCATGCTGATGGACTTTTGGAGTCACTTGATTTTGAATCACTTGACACATGTGAGCCATGCCTCATGGGCAAGATGACTAAAACGCCGTTCTCTGGAACAATGGAACGGGCAAGTGACTTATTGGAAATCATACATACTGATGTGTGCGGTCCGATGAGTATTGAGGCGCGCGGTGGTTATCATTACTTTCTCACCTTCACTGATGACTTAAGTAGATATGGGTATATTTACTTAATGAAACACAAGTCTGAAACATTTGAAAAGTTCAAACAATTTCAGAGTGAAGTTGAGAATCATCGTAACAAGAAGATTAAATTCCTACGATCTGATCGAGGAGGAGAATATCTGAGTTATGAGTTTGGCAGTCACTTAAGACAGTGTGGAATTGTTTCACAATTGATACCGCCTGGAACACCACAGCGTAATGGTGTGTCCGAACGTCGTAATCGAACCTTATTGGATATGGTGCGATCTATGATGTCTCTTGCTGATTTGCCACTATCGTTTTGGGGTTATGCATTAGAGACAACTGCATTCACTTTAAATAGGGCACCATCGAAATCCGTTGAGACGACGCCATATGAACTTTGGTTTGGCAAGAAGCCAAAGCTGTCGTTTCTTAAAGTTTGGGGATGTGATGCTTATGTCAAAAAGCTTCAGCCTGAAAAGCTGGAACCCAAAGCGGAGAAATGCGTCTTCATAGGATACCCAAAAGAGACAGTTGGGTATACCTTCTACCTCAGATCCGAAGGCAAAGTGTTTGTCGCTAAAAACGGAACATTTCTTGAGATAGAGTTTCTCTCGAAAGAATTGAGTGGGAGGAAGATAGAACTTGATGAGGTTGTTGAACCTTTACTTCAACCTGAGAGTAGCGCAGCGCAGAAAATTGTTTCTGTGGAGCCTACATTAGCTGAAGAGGAAGTTAATGATGATGATCATGAAGCTTTGGATCAAGTTACTATCGAACCTCGTAGGTCGACAAGGACGCGTACTGCTCCTGAGTGGTATGGCAACCCTGTCTTAGAGATCATGTTGTTGGACAACGATGAACCTACGAGCTATGGAGAAGCGATGATGGGCCCGGATTCCGAGAAGTGGTTAGAGGCCATGAAATCCGAGATGGGATCCATGTATGAAAACAAAGTGTGGACTTTGGAAGTATTACCTGAAGGGCGTAAGGCCATTCAGAACAAATGGATCTTTAAAAGGAAGACGGACGCGGACGGTAATGTCACCGTTTATAAAGCTCGACTTGTGACAAAGGGTTTTTCACAAGTTCAAGGAGTTGACTATGATGAGACCTTCTCACCCGTAGCGATGCTTAAGTCCGTCAGAATCATGTTAGCAATAGCTGCCTTTTTCGATTATGAAATTTGGCAGATGGATGTCAAAACAGCGTTCCTTAACGGTTTCCTTAAGGAAGAGTTGTATATGATGCAACCAGAAGGTTTTGTCGATCCAGAGAATGCTGACAAAGTTTGCAAACTCCAGCGATCCATTTATGGACTGGTGCAAGCATCTCGGAGTTGGAATCTTCGCTTTGATGAGGTGATCAAAGCGTTCGAGTTTATACAAGTTTACGGAGAAGCTTGTATTTACAAGAAAGTGAGTGGGAGCTCTATAGCGTTTCTAATATTATATGTGGATGACATATTACTGATTGGAAACAATATAGAAATGTTGGAAAATGTGAAGGGATATTTGAACAAGAGTTTTTCAATGAAGGACCTAGGAGAAGCTGCTTTCATATTAGGCATCAAGATCTATAGAGATAGATCGAGATGCTTAATAGGACTTTCACAAAGCACATACCTTGACAAAGTTTTGAAGAAGTTCAAAATGGATCAGTCCAAGAAGGGGTTCTTGCCTGTATTGCAAGGTGTGAAGTTGAGTAAGACTCAATGCCCAGTGACTGCAGAAGATAGAGAAAAGATGAGTGTCCTCCCCTATGCCTCAGCCATAGGCTCTATCATGTATGCAATGCTGTGCACAAGACCCGATGTCAGCCTTGACATAAGTATGGCCGGAAGGTTTCAAAGTGATCCAGGAGTGGAACACTGGACGGCGGTCAAGAATATCCTGAAGTACCTGAAAAGGACTAAGGACATGTTTCTCGTTTATGGAGGTGATCAAGAGCTCGTCGTAAAGGGTTACGTCGATGCAAGCTTTGACACTGATCCGGATGACTCTAAGTCACAAACCGGATACATATTTATTCTTAATGGGGGTGCGGTTAGCTGGTGCAGTTCCAAGCAAAGCGTGGTAGCTGATTCTACATGCGAAGCGGAGTACATCGCTGCCTCGGAGGCGGCGAAGGAAGGTGTCTGGATGCAGGAGTTCATGACAGATCTTGGAGTAGTGCCTACTGCGCTTAACCCAATGACTCTGTTTTGTGATAATACTGGTGCCATTGCTCTAGCCAAGGAACCAAGATTTCACAAGAGGACCAGACACATAAAGCGACGTTTCAATTCCATCCGCGATTACATCAAGGAGGACGACATAAATATTTGCAAAGTACACACGGATTTGAATGTTGCAGATCCGATGACTAAACCTCTTCCAAGGGCTAAACATTAACAACACCAGAACTGCATGGGTGTTCGATTCATTATAATGTAAATCACGTAGTGATGTGAACTAGATTATTGACTCTAGTGCAAGTGGGAGACTGTTGGAAATATGCCCTAGAGGCAATAATAAATTAGTTATTATTATATTTCCTTGTTCATGGTAATCGTTTATTATCCATGCTATAATTGTATTGATTGGAAACTCAAATACATGTGTGGGTACATAGACAACACTGTATCCCTAGTAAGCCTCTAGTTAACTAGCTCGTTGATCAAAGATGGTTAAGGTTTCCTAGCCATGGACATGAGATGTCATTTGATAACGGGATCACATCATTAGGAGAATGATGTGATGGACAAGACCCAAACTATAAACGTAGCATGTGATCATGTCAGTTTATTGCTATTGTTTTTCTGCATGTCAAGTATCTGTTCCTATGACCATGAGATCATGCAACTCCCTGACATCGGAGGAATACCTTGTGTGTATCAAACGTCGCAACGTAACTGGGTGACTATAAAGATGCTCTACAGGTATCTCCGAGGGTGTCTGTTGGGTTGGCATGGATCAAGACTGGGATTTGTTACTCCGTGTGACGGAGAGGTATCTCAGGGCCCACTCGGTAATACAACATCACAATGAGCCTTGCAAGCAATGTGACTAAAGTGTTAGCCACGAGATCTTGTATTACGGAACGAGTAAAGAGACTTGCCAGTAACGAGATTGAACTAGGTATAGAGATGCCGACGATCGAATCTCGGGCAAGTAACATACCGAAGAACAAAGGGAACAGCATACGGGATTAACTGAATCCTTGACAGAGAGGTTCGACCGATAAAGATATTCGTAGAATATGTAGGAGCCAATATGGGCATCCAGGTCCCGCTATTGGTTATTGATCGTAGAGGTGTATCGGTCATGTCTACATAGTTCTCGAACCCACAGGGTCTACACACTTAACGTTTGGTGACGATTAGTATAGTCGAGTTATTTTGTTGGTGACCGAAGGTTGTTCGGAGTCCCGGATAAGATCCCGGACATGACGAGGGTCTCCAGAAGAGTCCGGAGGTAAAGATTGATATATGTGATAATAGTGTTTTGATCTCCGGAAGGGTTCCGGAATTCACCGGAAGAAGTTCCGGATGTTTACCGAAGTGTTCGGGTGCAGCAACACTTTATATGAACCAAAGGGGTAAAGCCCACGAGGTATTGGAAAGTGCAAAAGGAAGTTTTGCTGCTGCCTTAAGCGGTACTACCGCTGGTAACGCAGTACTACCGCGTAAGCGGTACTACCGCTTGTGTGAAGCGGTACTACCGCTCAAGCGGTACTACCGCTTGTGCGCGGTACTGCAGGGATCCGAGTTGGACTCTTTCCCTGTGGGCCAAACCGACCTTGTGCGGGCAAAACCGACCTGGAGAAGGCTTTTACTCCAAGTTTAGACCCCAAGGCTCAACATATAAATAGAGGGGCAGGGCTAGCACACGGGACACATCAAGATTTCCCAAGCCGTGTGTCGGCAACCCTGACCCTCTAGTTCTCCCGTCATAATCTCCGTAGTGCTTGGCGAAGCCCTGCAGAGATTGTTCCTCACCACCATCACCACACCGTCGTGCTGCCGGAACTCATCTACTACTTCATCATCGCTCGCTGGATCGAGGAGGTGAAGGCGTCATCAAGCTGTACGTGTGTTGAACGCGGAGGTGCCGTCCGTTCGGCACTAGTTCGTGATCGGATCGAGGGACGACTTGCGATTTGGATCGCGGAGACGTTCGACTACATCAACCGCTTTTCTTAACGCTTCCGCTTAGCGATCTACAAGGGTATGTAGATTCACTCTCCCTCTCGTAGATGCTCATCACCATGGATAGATCTTGTGTGTGCGTAGGAAATTTTTTGTTTCCCATGCAACGTTCCCCAACACAGAGAGCCTGTCCCAGATGAGCTTTTCAGTGTGAAGATGGGAGATGCTTTTGAACATGACTTTTGACAAGCTAGAGTCAATGATATTCTTCGCCTGGGCGTCCAGCTGTGTGTACTTAAGAATGTCATCAGCATTTGCCATCTTGCAGAGATCAGTCAGTCCAAGCTCAGTAACAGTCCATAGCTCACTGTTCTTCGATATGAGGTGCTTCCGCATGAGGACTTTCCATTTGGGATAGTCAGATCCATCAAAGACAGGACATGTTGTGGTTGCCTGGGCACTACTTGCCATGAAGCAATAGGTGGGAGCATAGTCATCATTGCTGATGTCAGAGTCATTTGAGTTGTCATTTTCCTCATCGTTGAAGATGGACTTGCTGACGAAAGCAGTAGCGAGAGCCAGGCTTGCCACACCAGAGTCCGACTCCTCCTCAGATTCTTCCTCTTCCTCATATTCTTCAGATTCTTCTTCAGAATCCATTTCCTTGCCAATAAGTGCCCGAGCCTTCCTTAAGTTGTTCTTCCTGTGCGATGAGGACTTTGAAGATGAGGACTTTGCAGATGAGGACTTTGAAGATTTCTTCTTTTTCTTCGATTCATCAGAACTGTCATCCTTGTATTTCTTCTTTCTTGATTCTTTTTCCCAGAGAGGACAATCAGAGATAAAGTGACCAGATTTCTTGCATTTGTTACTGATAACCCACAAGTATAGGGGATCGCAACAGTTTTCGAGGGTAGAGTATTCAACCCAAATTTATTGATTCGACACAAGGGGAGACAAAGAATATTCTCGAGTATTAGCAGCTGAGTTGTCAATTCAACCACACCTGAACGACTTAATATCTGCAGCAAAGTATTTAGTAGCAAAGTAGTATGAAAGTAACGGTAATGATGGCAAACGTGACAGTAGCGGTTTTGTAGTGATTGTAACAGTAGCAACGGAAAAGTAACTTAGCAAAGATCAATATATGAAAAACTCGTAGGCAATGGATCAGTGATGGATAATTATGTCGGATGGCATTCATCATGCAACGGTTATAACATAGGGTGACACAGAACTAGCTCCAATTCATCAATGTAATGTAGGCATGTATTCCATATATAGTCATACGTGCTTATAGAAAAGAACTTGCATGACATCTTTTGTCCTACCCTCCCGTGGCAGCGGGGTCCTAATGGAAACTAAGGGATATTAAGGCCTCCTTTTAATAGAGAACCGGACCAAAGCATTACCACTTAATGAATACATGAACTCCTCAAACTACGGTAATCACCGGAAAGAATCCCAGTTATTGTCACCCTGGGGGATGCGGATCATAACTCGTAATAGGTGTATACAACTTGCAAGATTGGATCAAGAACACATATATATTCATGAAAACATAATAGGTTCAGATCTAAAATCATGGCACTCGGGCCCTAGTGACAAGCATTAAGCATAGCAAAGTCATAGCAACATCAATCTCAGAACATAGTGGATACTAGGGATCAAACCATAACAAAACTAACTCGATTACATGGTAAATCTCATCCAACCCATCACCGTCCAGCAAGCCTACGATGGGATTACTCACGAACGGCGGAGAGCATCATGAAATTGGTGATGAAGGATGGTTGGTGATGACGACGGCGTCGAGTTCCCCTCTTCGGAGCCCAAAACGGACCCCAGATCTGCCCTCCCGAGGAAGAACAGGAGGTGGCGGCGGCTCCGTATCGTGAAACGCGATGAACTCTTCTCCTTGATTTTTTTCTCCCCGAATAGGAATATATAGAGTTGGAATTGAGGTCGGAGGAGCTCCAGGGGGCCCACAAGACAGGGGGGGCGCCCTAGGGGGGCGCCCCCCTCGCTTGTGGCCAGGTGGTGGACCCCCTCCGGTTGATTCTTCTGCCAGTATTTTTTATTAATTCTAGAAATATTCTCCGTAAATTTTCAGGTCAATCCGAGAAGTTTTATTTTTGCACAAAAATAACACCAAGGCAATTCTGCTGAAAACAACGTCAGTCCGGGTTAGTTCCATTCAAATCATGCAAATTAGAGTCCAAAACAAGGGCAAAAGAGTTTGGAAAAGTAGATACGATGGAGACATATCAACTCCCCCAAGCTTAGCCCATTGCTTGTCCTCAAGCAATTCAATTGACAAACTGAAAGTGACAAAGAAAAACTTTTACAAACTCTGTTTGATCTTGTTGTTGTAAATATGTCTAACTGATGTTCAGATTTTCAGCAAAGATTATAGACTAACCACATTCACAATAACATTTAGGTCTCACATTTACTCATATTAATGGTATAATCAACTAGTGAGCAATAATAATAAATCTCGGATGACAACAATTTTATCAAAACAATCATGATACAATATGATATAATGATATAATGGTATCTCGCTAGCCCTTTCTGAGACCGCAAAACATAAATGCAGAGCACCTCTGAAGAACAAGGACTGACTAGACATTGTAATTCATGGTAAAAGAGATCCAGTCACAGTCATACTCAATATCAATTAATAACAAAGAATACAAATGACGGTGGTGCTCTCTAACTGGTGGTTTTTATAAGATTAGGATGACTCAACAGTAAAGTAAAATAGATAAGCCCTTCGCAGAGGGAAGCATTGACTTGCAAAGGTGCCAGAGCTCGAGCTTTTAAAACAGGGATGAATAATAATTTTGAGCGGTATTTCATTGTCAACATAACAACCAAGAGATCTCGGTATCTTCCATGCTAGATACATTATAGGCGGTTCCCAAACAGAATAGTAAAGTTTTTACTCCCCCTCCACCAATCAATCACACTCCACGGCGAGCCAAATCCACGGGTACCGTCCATACAAACAACAATCCTGTGGGAGTTTTGTTTCATTATATTTTGATTTGATTTTTGAGCATGGAACTGGGCATCCCAAATACCAGCCACTTTCTCGTGAATGATAGTGAATCAACACATATCGTGAGAATAACCCACCTAGCATGGAAGATACTGACATCCCCTAGTCACTACATGAGCGATTCGGGCATACAAAACAGAATATTATTTGAAGGTTTAGAGTTTGGCACATGCAAATTTACTTGGAACGGCAGGTAAATACCGCATATAGGTAGGTATGGTGGACTCATATGGAACAACTTTAGGTTATGTAAATGGATGCACAAGCAGTATTCCCGCTTAGTACAGGTGAAGGCTAGCAAAATACTGGGAAGCGACCGACTAGAGAGCGACAACAGTCATAAACATGCATTGAGATTAACCAACATTGAATGCAAGCATGAGTAGGATATAAATCACCATGAACATAAATATCGTGGAGGCTATGTTGATTTTGTTTCAATTACATGCGTGAACATGTGCCAAGTTAAGCCACTCAAGCCACTTGAATCATTCAGAGGAGGATACCATTCTATCATACTACATCACAACCATTTTAAAATGCATGTTGGCACTCAAGACAAACCATTATACACTCTTAGCTAATTAAGCATGTATGAGTAACTATAATCTCTAATTGTCATTGCAAACATGTTTCATCCATAATGAGCTGAATCCAAAACGATGAGCTAATCATATTTACAAAAACAAAATAGGTAGAGTTCATACCAGCTTTTCCCCATCTCAATCACTTCATCATATATCGTCATTATTGCCTTTCACTTGCACGACCGAACGATGTGAATAATAATAAGAGTGCACGTGCATTGGACTAAGCTGGAATCTGCAAACAATAACTCAAAGGAGAAGGCAAGGTAATATGGGCTCTCTGTAAGATAAACAATAAAGCAAATGAGAGCCACTCAACATTTTCATTGTGGTCTTCTCCTTACGACCCAAAGAAAGAAATTTCAAAACAAGAACGAGAAAAACTATTTACACGGGAAAGCTCCCAACAAGCAAAAGAAGAACGGGAAATCTTTTTGGGTTTTCTTTTAATACTACAACTAGACAAACTAAAAGGTAAAGCTAGAACTATTTTTTTTGGATTTTTCTCAAGGTTAATTAAACACATAAGAAGAAAGCGGAAAGAAGATATAAAATGCCATGGATGATACAATGAAAAAGTATGAACACCGACAACTGAGATGAGTGTGTGAACATGAATGTAATGTCGGTGAGAAATACGTACTCCCCCAAGCTTAGGCTTTTGGCCTAAGTTGGTCTAGGGCCATGGCTGGCCCGGATAATATCCAAAGTCATAGTTGGGGTTGTACTGGGCTGCGGCGGCTACTGCCTGAACGGCTGCAGCGCGGAGGCGAGCGGCTTCCGCCTCTCTCTCGTACTCGTTTGCCTCCTCTCTGGTTATAAAGGGTCTCCGTTTTTCCTGAAAGTTAAAGAAGGCAGGAGCAGGAAAGGTAATATGGACAGCACGCTGTCTATCAAAACTTAGTCGGTACAGGAAGGACTGTGCGTTCCTCTCAAGAAACTGGTAGCGCACCATAGCCTCATAATCAAGAAAAGCAGGTGGTAACTCAATATCATCCCCCTTTATGGGTACCCCAAGATAATTAGCTACACGTGTGGCATAAATTCCGCCAAATAAATCTCCATCCTTAGCATTTTTATGTAGCCTCCTAGCAATAATAGCCCCCAAGTTATATCGTCTATCACCCATTACCGCACTCTTAAGAATACTAAGATCAGGTACACAAAGGTGGCTATGATCATGTTTACCGTTAATACATCTACCTATGAAGAGAGCAAAATAATGTATAGCAGGAAAGTGAATGCTCCCTAAGGTAGCCTGTGTAATGTTTCTAGTTTCTCCCACAGTGATGCTAGGAAGAAAATCATTATATTCAGTTTTGTGAGGATCACTATAGCTGCCCCATTGTGGAATTTTGCATGCACGGTTAAAATCTTCTAGGTCCATAGTATAGGATTCATCATAAAGATTTAAGAGAACAGAATGCGTATTACGCTTGGATGAAAATTCAAACCTCCGCACGAAGGAATCAGTGAGTTGATAATATTGCTTGCATTGGTCTCAAACGAATTCTTCAAGGCCAGCATTTCGTATGTACGCGTAAAATTCTTCCTTGAAACCGGCATGAACCATGAATTGATCCGACGGCCATTCACAAGTCCGCACTTGAGCTTCCCTCGGTGGTTCAAAGTCGGGCTCACGTATCGCGAGTCTCGGGGTCTTCTTGCTCGAGGAACCACCTTGGTATATTCTCCTCAACATCTTTCTTTCTCTGAAAAATTTCTGAAATTTTTAGTGACTCAAAATAAAGGTGAACAAAACTCAACAAAACTTATAGCAACTACTCCCACAAGTGCCTAGAGGCTATATCATGCATCAAAACTACTTGGGACCATACAAATTTGACATGCAAGCTCAAGAACAAGGTCACCACAACAGCAAAAATTTGCAATATATAAAGCACTAAGGCAAAAACTAATTGGACCATTGGAGGAGTCACATACCGAAGATCAGTCCCCCAAAACAGTTTTGCAATTGGAGCTTTGCCAAAGGAGATAAAAAATGGCAGAAAAATGAGCTAGAACACGGGTTTGAGCAATGGTGGGATTTTTTCTGGAGGAAGGCGAAGTGGATGGGTGCTGGAATAAGTGAGGGGGGCCTACGTGGGACCCACAAGCCAGGGGGGCGCGCCCAGGGGGGTGGGCGCGCCCTGCAGGCTTGTGGCCCACTGGTGTAGCCCCCTGATGTGTTCTTAGTGCCAGAAATTCTTAAATATTCCAGAAAAAATCATACTACATTTTCAGGGCATTTGGAGAACTTTTATTTTCAGGTCATTTTTCTATTGCACGGGTAAATCAGAAAACAGAAAAATAATAGCATTTTTACTTTATTAAATCTAAATAACAGAACGTAAAAGTTGGGTACAGAAGGTTGTGCCTCCTAAATTCATCCATCTCATGCTCATCAAAAAGAATCCATCAATAAGGTTGATCAAGTCTTATTGACAAACTTTTTTTCGAATGACACGAAACCGGAGAATTTTCGAATAACACTAGGTTACCTCAATGGGGATATGCATGTCCCCAACAATAAGTATATCATATTTCTTTTTGGCAGTAGGGAGAGGGAATTCAAAATCTCCAATAATAATCGTTGAATTTTTTCCAATGGAGTTGATACTATGAACTTGAGGTTGTTTCTTCGGAAAGTGTACCGTATGCTCATTACCATTAACATGAAAAGTGACACTGCCCTTGTTACAATCAATAACAGCCCCTGCAGTATTCAAAAAAGGTCTACCAAGGATAATTGACATACTGTCGTCCTCGGGAATATCAAGAATAACAAAGTCCGTTAGGATAGTAACATTTGCAACTACGACAGGCACATCCTCACAGATACCGATGGGTAAAGCAGTTGATTTATTAGCCATTTGCAAAGAGATTTCAGTAGGTGTCAACTTATTCAAATCAAGTCTACGATACAAAGAGAAAGGCATAACACTAACACCATCTCCAAGGTCACATAACGCAGTTTTAACATAGTTTCTTTTAATAGAGCATGATATAGTAGGTACTCCGGGATCTCCCAGTTTCTTTCGTATTCCACCCTTAAAGGTATAATTAGCAAGCATGGTGGAAATCTCAGCTTCCGATATCTTTCTTTTATTTGTCACAATATCTTTCATATACTTAGCATAAGGAGACATTTTCAGAATATCAGTCAAGCGCATACGCAAAAAGACAGGTCTAAGCAATTCAACAAAACGCTCAAAGTCCTCATCATCCTTTTTCTTGGATGGCTTAGGAGGAAAGGGCATGGGTTTCTGAAACCAAGGTTCTCTTTCTCTACCATGCTTCCTAGCAAGGAAGTCTCTTTTATCATATCTTTTATTCTTAGGTTGTGGGTTATCAAGATCAACAGCAGGTTCAATCTCCACGTCATTATCATTAATAGGTTGAGCATCAACATGAACATCATCATTAATATTATCACTAGGCCCATGTTCATTACCAGATTGTGTCTCAGCATCAGAAATAGAAATATCATTTGGGTTTTCATGCGTATCTATAACAGGTTCACTAGCAGCATGCAAAGTCCTATCGTCATTCTTTTTCCTTTTATTACTAGGACGACTAGGTGCATTAGTATTAATTCTCTGAGAATCTTGCTCAATTCTCTTAGGATGGCCCTCAGGATACAAAGGTTCCTGAGTCATTTTACCACCTCTAGTCACAACTCTAACAGAAAGATCATTGTTCTTACCATTCATCTCATTAAGCAAATCATTTTGTGCCTTAAGTACTTGTTCTACTTGAGTAGTTACCATGGAAGCATGTTTACTAATAAGCTTAAGATCATTGATAGTTCTACTCATATAATCACCTAAGCGATCAAGCATGTAAGCATTATGTTTCAATTGTCTACTAACATAAGCATTGAAATTCTCTTGCTTGACAATAAAGTTATCAAACTCATCCAAGCATTGGCTAGCAGACTTATTATAGGGAATATCACCTTCATCAAATCTACGGAGAGAATTTACCTCTACTACCTGTGTCGGGGTATCAAGACCATGTATCTCTTCAATAGGTGGTAGATTTTTAACATCTTCAGCTTTAATACCTTTTTCTTTCATAGATTTCTTTGCCTCTTGCATATCTTCAGGACTAAGAAATAGAATACCTCTTTTCTTCGGAATTGGCTTTGGAGGTGGTTCAGGAATAGTTCAATCATTATCATTGCTCAATATATTATTCAATAGTAGTTCAGCTTGTTCAACAGTTCGTTCCCTGAAAACACAACCAGCACAACTATCTAGGTGGTCCCTAGAAGCATCGGTTAGTCCATTATAAAAGATATCAAGTATTTCATTTTTCTTGAGAGGATGATCAGGCAATGCATTAAGTAATTGGAGAAGCCTCCCCCAAGCTTGTGGGAGACTCTCTTCTTCAATTTGCACAAAGTTAAATATTTCCTGCAAGGCAGCTTGTTTCTTATGGGCAGGGAAATATTTTTTAGAGAAGTAATATATCATATCCTGGGGACTACGCACACAACCAGGAGCAAGAGAATTAAACCATATCTTAGCATCACCCTTTAATGAGAAAGGAAACAACTTAAGAATATAGTAATAACGAATTTTTTCCTCATGAGTGAATAGGGTGGCTATATCATTCAATTTAGTAAGATGTGCCACAACAGTTTCAGATTCATAACCATGGAAAGGATCAGATTCAACCAAAGTAATTAACTCAGGATCGACAGAGAATTCATAATCCTTAACAGTAACAAAGATAGGTGAAGTAGCAAACTTAGGATCATATTGCATTCTAGCATTCAAAGATTTTTCCTTCCACTTGCATAGCAATTTCTTAAGATCATCTCTATCCTTACAAGCAAGAAAGTCCCTAGCTACCTCTCCCTCCAGAACATAACCCTTAGGTATATTAGGCAATTCATATCTAGGAGAGCTAGGTCTAACAGGTGTCTCATAGTGTTCAGTTTCAATAATTTCATCAGTTTCAGAAATATCATCAGTTTCAGCATTGACTCTAGCAATTTGTTCATCAAGAAATTCACCCATTGGCATAGTATTATCAAGCAAAGTATCATCATAAGCATCGTGCATAGCAGAAGTGGCATCATCAATTACTTGCGACATATCAGAATCAATAGCAGGTGGTGGTGTCGCAAATTTACTCATAACAGAAGGTGAATCAAGTGCAGAGCTAGATGGCAGTTCCTTACCTCCCCTCATAGTAGAGGGATAGATCTTGGTTATGGGACTTTCAGATTCTTCATAGTGATCAACAGATATAAATCCCAAGTGACTCAGAGAATAGAGCTATGCTCCCCGGCAACGGCGCCAGAAATAGGTCTTGAAAACCCACAAGTATAGGGGATCGCAACAGTTTTCGAGGGTAGAGTATTCAACCCAAATTTATTGATTCGACACAAGGGGAGCCAAAGAATATTCCTGAGTATTAGCAGCTGAGTTGTCAATTCAACCACACCTGAAAGACTTAATATCTGTAGCAAAGTATTTAGTAGCAAAGTAGTATGAAAGTAACGGTAACGATGGCAAACGTGACAGTAGCAGTTTTGTAGTGACTGTAACAGTAGCAACGGAAAAGTAACTTAGCAAAGATCAGTATATGAAAAACTCGTAGGCAATGGATCAGTGATGGATAATTATGTCGGATGGCATTCATCATGCAACGGTTATAACATAGGGTGACACAGAACTAGCTCCAATTCATCAATGTAATGTAGGCATGTATTCCATATATAGTCATACGTGCTTATGGAAAAGAACTTGCATGACATCTTTTGTCCTACCCTCCCGTGGCAGCGGGGTCCTAATGGAAACTAAGGGATATTAAGGCCTCCTTTTAATAGAGAACCGGACCAAAGCATTAGCACTTAGTGAATACATGAACTCCTCAAACTACGGTAATCACCGGAAAGAATCCCAGTTATTGCCACCCTGGGGGATGCAGATCATAACTCGTAATAGGTGTCTACAACTTGCAAGATAGGGTCAAGAACACATATATATTCATGAAAACATAATAGGTTCAGATCTGAAATCATGGCACTCGGGCCCTAGTGACAAGCATTAAGCATAGCAAAGTCATAGCAACATCAATCTCAGAACATAGTGGATACTAGGGATCAAACCCTAACAAAACTAACTCGATTACATGGTAAATCTCATCCAACCCATCACCGTCTAGCAAGCCTACGATGGGATTACTCACGAACGGCGGAGAGCATCATGAAATTGGTGATGAAGGATGGTTGGTGATGACGACAGCGTCGATTTTCCCTCTCCAGAGCCCAAAACGGACCCCAGATCTGCCCCCCCCCCCCCGAGGAAGAACAGGAGGTGGCGGCGGCTCCGTATCGTGAAACGCGATGAACTCTTCTACTTGATTTTTTTTCTCCCCGAATAGGAATATATAGAGTTGGAATTGAGGTCGGAGGAGCTCCAGGGGGCCCACAAGACAGGGGGGCGCGCCCTAGGGGGGGGGGGGCGCCCCCTGGCTTGTGGCCAGGTGGTGGACCCCCTCCGGTTGATTCTTCCGCCAGTATTTTTTATTAATTCCAGAAATATTCTCCGTAAATTTTCAGGTCAATCCGGGAACTTTTATTTCTGCACAAAAATAACACCAAGGCAATTCTGCTGAAAACAGCGTCAGTCCGAGTTAGTTCCATTCAAATCATGCAAATTAGAGTCCAAAACAAGGGCAAAAGAGTTTGGAAAAGTAGATACGATGGAGACGTATCAGTGACAAGTTCTCTTCTTGTAGTCGCTTGAAGAATCTGATTTCTTCATGCTGCTTTTTGATGATTTTCCAAACCGACCTCTCCTTGAGAATTTCTGGAATTTCCTCACGAGCATTGCTAGCTCCTGACTCAGTTCTTCAGGATCACCAAGACTACTATTAGATTCTTCGTCTTCAGATGAGGAAATTGCCTTAGCCTTCAAAGCATGAGATCTTCCATAACTTGGCCCGTAGAGGTCTCTCTTCTCAACTTGTTGGAATTCATGAGTATTGAGTCTCTCAAGAATATCAGCAGGATCTAGTGACTTGTAGTCTCCACGTTCTTGGATCATCAAAGCAAGTGTATCAAATGAGGAATCAAGGGATCTTAGCAGTTTCTTCACCACCTCATGGTCGGTGATGTCAGTGGCACCAAGAGCCTGTAGCTCATTGGAGATATCAGTGAGGCGATCGAATGTTTGCTGAACATTTTCATTGTCGAGTCTTTTGAAGCGGTTGAAGAGATTGCGAAGAACATCAACTCGAGAGTCACGTTGAGTTGAGATGCCTTCATTGACTTTGGACAGCCTATCCCAGGTAAGCTTAGCAGTCTCCAAAGCACTCACTCTGCCATACTGACCTTTGCTCAGATGGCCACATATGATATTCTTCGCTTGAGAGTCGAGTTGCTTGAATCTCTTCACATCAGCAGCAGTGACAGTGGGAGTGACGCGGGGAACACCATTTTCCACAACATACCAGAGATCGTTGTCAATTGCTTCAAGATGCATGCGCATCTTGTTCTTCCAATAGGGGTGACGGGGGGATAACCCGAGGGTAGCCTCAGTCGACTGATTCCAACTTTTCGGAACAACCGCGGGGCGTGCCGCCTCCTCCCGCGGTCCGGCTCCGCACGGCCGGCTCCACCAATCGCCCGGCTGGGGGCCGTGCGGTCGGCTACTCCAACCAGCCGGCTAGGGGCAGAGACGCCTAGCCCCCTAGCCGGCGGTGCTGCAGGTACTGCTGTCAGGGCACGCGTGGCTATAGAGGCCCCCGTCGCATCGGGGGTCAGCGCCCGTATGGCCACAGTGAGACGACAGTGCCTCTGACTCTGGCCGACTGCGACCTGGCGAACGACACAATGCCGGCCTGCCCTCAACCACTCCATTACCTGCCCCGGCATGGCTACAGCGCGGCCGGCCGTACCGCTGACCGCGCCCGGCTACCACAAGACGACGCCCCGAAGGACGGCCCGTGCCACGACGGGACGGGCACTGGGGCCCGCCAGGCGGGTCCCCCCCGCCTCTCGACGGTACCCCGCAGCCGGCGGGCCCTACCAGCGACGAGACCCCTCAGCCGGGGGCCCCATGGCCAGCTAGACAGGCTGCCAGCTGGGGCCCTCCCGAAGCCTTCTACTCATATTGTATACCGGGGGGTTAGCCTATAAACCCCCCCGGAGCTCCACCATGCAGAGGGAGGGCTTCCAGCACACACACCACACACACGTAGAGAGGCTGAGAAGGCGAGCTAGCCCTTCTTCCTCCTCTACCCACACAGCTCAAGGAGCAACATTGTAGCCCCCCCTTGGTTAATCAACTAGACCGGCAGGACTAGGGGTATTACCTCCCTCGGAGGGCCCCGAACCTGGGTACCTCGCGTGTCCTTCACCGCTTGTGCCTAATCCCGCTCCCGGAGCTCGTCGGCGTCCTTCGGCCCCAACCACTCTCGATAAGCCACCCCATGGCATCTGTCGTGAGAAAACGACGACAAGGGGTAGTCCTTCCCATCGAAGGTAGGACACCCAGCTGAGACCTTGATCATGCCTGCAGTCGACATAACTAAAATTCCAGGTGGTTAAACCAAAATCACACAGAACAAGGGAGTACCTCGCTCTGATACCAATTGAAAGTGCGTTATATTGACTAGACGGGGGGGGGGGGTGAATAGGCGATTTTTATAAATTCGTCACTTGAGGAAATACTAGTTGAGGAATTTGTTAAGTGACGAACTACACGCAGCGGAATAAGTTCTCAGGTGCATGCAAAACATAGCGGTAGCATAGTCATCATGATGAAATGAATCATACACAGAGCATGAGTAGTGTGAACAAGATAAGCAGGCAGAAGATACGGTGACTGCAGAATTTGGGGTGAGGAAATTGAGAAAGTCTTCACACAAATTCTTCAAACAGTAACGATCAATTTCATCAACAGATATATGAGGAAATGAAAGGGTTGAGGAAATAGAACCAGAGGCTCGATGAAGACAATGATTTGATGACCCAGTTCCAACTGCTGTGACAGTCGTACGTCTGGTTCGGAGCGGCCTGGTATTTAAACCAGAAGACACACAGTCCCAGGACACACAGTCCTTACCGTATTCTCCTTGAGCTAAGGTCACACAGACCTCGCCCAACACTCGTGGTAAGTCTTCAGGGTAGACTTCCAAAACCCTCACAAACTGGTCACCCGGCAATCCACAATTTACTGCTGGATGCTCTAGACCACGGTCACCCGGCGATCCCCAATTGACTGCAGGATGCACTAGACCATGACGCCTAACCGTCTGGAAGATACACAGTCTTCAAAGGTAAAAAGCGTCGGTTCCATAGAGGAACAATTTCTTCAGTGATGCTCAATCACTATGGGTTTTGGTTGTTTGGGGTTTTTCCTCACTGATGATTTTTGCTCAAAGTCCTCGAGGAATGGGATGCTCTCAAATGACAAGTGTCAAGTTTCTCTCGGAGCAGCCAACCAACTAGTGGTTGTGGGAGGCGGGTATTTATAGCCAGGGTGCATCCCGACATGATAAGACATAAATGCCCCCCAATGATATGACTGTTAGGTGGATAGAATATCTGGACAGCTGGCGCAAAGCACAGCAACGGTCGGAATTTGAACTGTCAAATTGCTCAGGGCTTATCATATTCCTCACTTGTAGGCAATTCGCACCGGCAAAATCCTAACTCCTCAGTCAGACCAATTTCCTCAGTGACCAGAAGAACATCATCTCTGTCACTGAAGAACTTGACTGAACTGCAAGAGGTTTCCAAAGGCTTCACTCGAAGGATTGGGTTATGTTGAGGCTTTTGAGTTGAGCATCAGTTGGAAATTTTTCCTTAGTATTACCTCGACCCCCTTTAACAGTACGGTGTTTCCTATGACTCAAAGAAAGGAAATGAAACTACGAAAACAAAAGTCTTCACGCTTCATAGTCCTCGTTCTATCTTCAAGGTCACACCATCTTCTTCATTTTCAAAGTCTTCGGGGAATACCAAAGTCTTCAGCAAAGTCTTCACCAAAGTCTTCAGTTGAAGACATTCATTTTTAGGGGTCGATATTCTTCAAATATACCAAACTCCTCATCAACTTATAGAGCCTGTGTACACTCACAAACATATTAGTCCCTTAACCTATAAGTCTTCAATACACCAAAATCACTAAGGGGCACTAGATGCACTTACACATGGGCATCAATTGATACCCATCCGCATACCCATCGGGTATCGTATACCCAATGGGTATCCAAGGGGTACAACATATAGCATTTGAATTTTTAAAACGTAGAGAAATAAGTCTAAAATTCCAGTGATGATGGGTGAGCAGTATAGCACCGACGCGACCTCCTCCGGTGGGTGGCCTCTTGGAGGAATCAAGCGAGTATGAGCAATGCTTGGTGGAAGCCCGATGAAGTGGGAGGCGGCAATGGGAATCGTGGATCACAGGATAAAGAGATGGACAAGAGTTCGATGACGATAAGACAAGATTTCATCATATCGAGGAGACACACAGGACATAGGAGGAGTGGCGAGCAAGTGCATGTCGGTCTAAGAGCTATTGGCTGTTTTGGGAATACGACATTTAGGGTATGGCCATAGGAGCTCGATGTTGACCCCACATGGCATAGGAGTTCTTTTCATTTATTAATTTTTATGGGTAACCATTGGGTTACTCATGGGTGCAATTTCATACCCATGGCATACCCATATATTTTGTGGGTATGAATACCCATTACCCGTGGGTATAAAATCTCTTCAAGTCTTGCCCATGCCCATAGTTTTTGGGTAGGTTACCCGCGGGTACCCATACCCATGGGCAAAACTGCCATCCCTACTTGTGGGCCTCCCATGGCATCATGGCGCGCCCTAGGGGATGGCCGCACCCTGTTGCCTTGGGAGCAATGGGTGGGCCCCTCAGATGGTTCTTTGCTCCAATAATTCTTATATGTTCTTTAAAAAATCTCCGTGAAGTTTCAGGTCATTTGGAGTCCAGAAATTTTCCAGCCTTTTCCATGGCCTTCAGCTCCAGAATTCCAGTTTTCGGCAATTTCCCTCTTTGTGTAGATCTTGCAAATTAAGAGAGAAAAGGAATTATAATTGTATCATAAAGTGGAATAATGACCAAAAACAATATAAATATCAATAGGAAATCATGATGCAAAATGGACGTATCAACTCCCCCAAGCTTGGACCTTGCTTCTCCTCCAGCGAAAGCTGAACTCGATAATAATGACCACATGTTTAGAGAGAGATAGATAGATAGATAGATAGATAGAGAGAGAGAGAGAGGTGTCGATAAAAACAAAATACAGACATGAAAGCATCATGATTATTAACATAGCAACAAGTTTTCATTATATAGTTTCTCATGAGCAAGTAACAATCCACCCACAACTCTTAAAGTATGAAGCATAAACTTTATTGACAACCAACAAACTATGTTCTTAATCATTGAGACAATCACAATTCGTCATATTTCAGAGAAGAGTCTATGTAAGAGCTTTCATTTTGGCAAGTTCACATACTCAACTATCATTTAGTCTTCTATGATTGCTGACACTCAATGCATATTTTTAGAGCAAATGTTTTTGTGAGACACATAGGAAGATAGGGGATTTATTGTTCTCTCCTCCCAACTTGTTTACCTCAAGGATAATGTCTACAATAATGACTCATGATCACCTACAATCAACTGGATAGATATGCCTGGATCTTTCCCCAACACATGATGCTTGCCAACTAAAGAATTAATAGATTGGAATAGGGATGAACATTATTGACTCTTGCATAAAAGTAAATATAAAAAAAGTAAAAGATATGCCCTTCGCAGAGGGAAGCAGAGGTTGTCATGCGCTTTTTAATTTAGGATGTGCAAACTCTTAATGTAAAGGAACGTCACTTTATATTGCCCCTTATGATAGCAACCTTTATTATGCAGACTGTCGCTTTTATTTCTTTGTCATCGCAAGATCGTACAAAGCTTATTTTCCCTTAAAATAAAAGATCATACATATTTATGAGCAATTTTTATTGCTTTATGCACCAATTACAACTTGCTTGAAGGATCTTAATCAATCCATAGGTAGGTATGGTGGACTTTCATGGAAACAAACTGGGTTTAAGGGTTATGGATGCACAATTAGTATCTCTACTTAGTGCGAATTTTGGCTAGCAAAATATCCTAGACAAGCGACACATGTTAGAGGATCCATGACAATATAAATTCTATGTGAATGTAAACAAACATAACACGTTACGATGTCTTCCTTGTCCATCATCAACAATTCGATCATATAGAAAATATTTGATGGGGCTCACAATCATAAAAGATGTCCAAGATAGTGTATTTTTATGTGAATCTCATCTCCCCTTTCATAATTTTGCATGAATTGTATCGATGACTAACACCATGTTTGTTAATTCCCAACAACTTTTATCAAATATACTCCTTTTATGTGAAGTCATTACTCCCCATGGGATTAGCATATGATCTTTTTATTTCATTTTATTTTATTGCTATGATTGATGCATGAGGTTAAAGCAAACAAACCCAAACTAATCTTTATTATATAACTTTCACACTTGGTTACAAGGATAGATAGATCATAAAGCAAACACTCTAAGCAAAACGATACTAAACTTTTATTCTTCTAAATCACGAAATAGATAAGGATCGAACCAAGATAGATGATAATGGTAAAAGTGATGGTGATACGATATCGGGGCACCTCCCCCAAGCTTAGAACAAGCTAATGGTGGTGCCCATACCCATGTACTCAAGTGTCCTTCTTGGGTGATGGCGGTGATGAAGTAGTAGGACTCTCCTTCAGAAGCGGACATTCCAGATTATTGATTATCCTCCGAAGGGCCCGGTTCTGCTCTTCCAGCAAAATAACTTCATGGATAAGTGCCATGTTCTGAGCATAGATGGATTCCATATCATTCAATGCATCAATTTTAGGTAAAGAAATATCATCATGAAGAGGTGATAGTGTAAGCGCATATATTGCCCCTTAGTGATTTTGGTGTATTGAAGACTTATAGGTTAAGGGACTAATGTGTTTGTGAGAGTACATAGGTTCTATAAGTCGATGAGGAGTTTGATATATTAGAAGAATGTCGGCCCCTAAAAATGAATGTCTTCAACTGAAGACTTTGATGCTTTATTGAAGACTTTGAAAATGAAGAATTTGGTGTGACCTTGAAGATATTGATACGAGGACTATGAAGCGTGAAGACTTTTGTTTTCATAGTTTCATTTCCTCTCTTTGAGTCATAGGAAACACCATACTGTTAAAGGGGGTCGAGGTAATACTAAGGAAAAATTTCCAAGTGGTGCTCATCTCAAAGCCTACACATACCCAAAAACTTCGAGTGAAGCCTTTGGAAATCTCTTGCAGTTCAGTCAATTTCTTCAGTGATAGAGACGAAGTTATTCTGGTCTCTGAGGAATTTGTTCTGACTAAGGAGTTAGGAATTCGTGAGTGCGAATTTCCTAACGTTAGGAATATGATAGCCCTGAGGAATTTGATAGTTCAAATCTCCGACCGTTGATGTGCCTTGCACCAGCTGTCCAAATATCTTATCCACATAACGGTCATATCATTAGGGGCATTTATGTCATATCATGTCGGGTTGCACCCTGGCTATAAATAGCCGCCCCCCACAACCACTAGTTGGTTGGCTACTCTAAGAGAGAACTTGACAAGTGTCATTTGAGACCAACCCATCCTCCAAGGACTTTGAGAGAAAATCATCAATGAGGAAAAACCCAAAACCCAAACCACCAAAACCCAAAGTGATTGAGCATCACTGAAGAGATTGTTCCTGTGTGGAACTTACGCTTGTTACCTTTGAATACTGTGCATCTTCCATACGGTTAGGCGTCATGGTCTAGAGCATCCAAGAGGAAATTGTGGATCGCCGGGTGACCGAGTTTTTGAGGGTTTGGAAGTCTACCCTGAAGCCTTACCATGAGTGTTGGGCGAGGTATGTGTGACCTTAGCTCAAGGAGAATACGGTAAGGATTGTGTGTCCTGTGACTGTGTGTCCTTTGGTTTAAATACCAGGCCGCTCCAAACCAGACGTACAACTATCACAACAGTTGGAACTGGGTCATCAAATCATTGTCTTCACTAAGCTCCTGGTTCTATTTTCTCAACCCTTTCATTTCCTCGTTAACTTGTTGATGAAATTGATCATTACTGTTTGAAGACTTTGACTAAAGACTTTCTCAATTTCCTCATCTCAAATTCTTCAGTCACTTTGTCTATTGCCTGCTTGTCCCATGTTCACGCTACTTATGCTCTGTGTATGTTTTATTTCATCATGATGACTATGCTACTGCTATGTTTCTCATGCACTTGAGTACTTATTCTGCTGCTACTTCGTCACTTAGCAAATTCCTCAACTAGTAATTCCTCAATGATGAATTGGTAAAAATTAGCTATTCAACCCCTCTAGTCGATATAACGCACTTTCTATTGGTATCAGAGCAAGGTATTCCCTTGTTCTGTGTGATTTTGGTTTAACCACCTGGAGTTTTAGTTATGTCGACTGCAGGCATGATCAAGGTCTTAGCTGGATGTCCTACCTTCGATGGGACGGACTACCCCTACTGGAAGAACAAGATGCACATGCATCTTGAGGCAATTGACAACCATCTCTGGTATGTTGTGGAAAATGGTGTTCCCTTCATCACTCCCACTGTCTCTGTTGCTGATGTGAAGAGATTCAAGCAACTCGACTCTCAAGCGAAGAATATCATATGTGGCCATCTGAGCAAAGGACAGTATGGCAGAGTGAGTGCTTTGGAGACTGCTAAGCTTATCTGGGATAGGCTGTCCAAAGTCAATGATGCTGTTTCAACTCAACGAGACTCCCGAGTTGATGTTCTTCGCAATCTCTTCAACCGCTTCAAAAGACTCGACAACGAAAATGTTCAGCAAACTTTCGATCATCTCACTGATATATCCAATGAGCTCCAAGCTCTTGGTGCCACTGACATCACCGACCATGAGGTGGTGAAGAAACTACTGAGATCTCTTGATTCCTCATTCGATACACTTGCTTTGATGATTCAAGAACGTGGAGACTACAAGTCACTAGATCCTGCTGATATTCTTGAGAGACTCAATACTCATGAATTCCAACAAGCTGAAAAGAGAGACCTTGTATGGACCTAGCTATGGGAGAACTCGTGCACTAAAGGCAAAAGCAATTTCCTGATCTGAAGGCGAAGAATCTGACAGTAGCCTTGGTGATCCTGAAGAACTGAGTCAGGAGCTAGCAATGCTCATGAGGAAATTCCATAAGTTCTCAAGAAGAGGCCGATTTGGAAAATCTTCAAGAAGTGGCCAAAAGAAGTCAGAATCTTCATCAAGCGACTACAAGAAGAGAACTTGCCACAAATGCAAGAAGTCTGGCCACTACACGCTGACTGTCCTATGTGGGAAAAAGTATCAAAGAAGAAGAAATACAATGATGATAGTTCAGATGACTCAAAGAAAAAGAAGAAATCTTCAAAGTCTTCATCTTCAAAGTCCTCATCGCACAAGAAGAACAGTTCCAGAAAGGCTCGGGCACTTATTGGCAAGGAAATGGATTCCGAGGAAGAATCTGAAGGATATGAGGATGAGGAGGAATCTGAGGAGGAGTCAGACTCTGGCGTGGCGAGCCTAGCTCTCGGTACTTCTTTCATCATCAAGTCCATCTTCAACACTGAGGAAAGTGACGACGACTCCGACCTTGGCAACGACGACTATGCTCCCACCTATTGCTTCATGGCTAAAGGTGCCAAGGTAGTCAAACATCGTTCCCCCTCTAAATCTAGTGAAGGCGAATCTGATGAAAACATGAATCCTAGCTATTCCAAACTTGCTAATATTGTCACTAAACAACAAAATGCTTTGGAAAATATTCAGAAGCTGCTTGACAAAAGCGATGACCTGTTGAATGAGGAAATGGATCATACTCAAACTCTAACTGATGATCTAAAAAGTCTTCAGTCTAAGTATGATGACCTTCAAAGTCATCATGAAACTCTCTTAGTCGATCATGAGAAGCTTTCTTATGAATTTCTTCAAAGAAAGCAAGATCTAGAGAAACTAAGGGTATCTCATGAAGATCTTCAAAGGGATAATGATTCTTTGCTTGCTCAACAGATCAGTTCCGCTCAGGAAGATTTCGTTCCACCTTGTTTGAAATGCATCGAAAGTGAAACTACTAATTCTTCACCTGAAAGTTCAAATGCTTCTATTGCTGCAACTTCTTCAACTATTTCTGTGGTCACAAATCCCTCATCTGAGGATACCACAAGTGTCACTGACGAAAATGCAGGGTTGAAGGAATTGTATGTGGTAGGCATATACAAAAGCCTCAAAGGGCATCAAACCCTTTGCGATGTTCTTAAAAAACAAATTCTGAACAGGAATCCTAGGAAAGAGGGCATTGCCTTTGAGAGGAAACTCAATGTTGATGGATCCTATTGGAAACCTGAGTAGTACCCCAAGACCTGATGGGTTGCTGCAAAAGGACCTCCTATAGATCCATCCACCTTATGTGGTTTTACTTGTGAATCTTCATATTCCTCTGATGAGTCATTTGACTCCAACTATAAACTGTTCGAAAATCAGAATGGTGAAGTATTTGCCAGATATGTTGGTACTAACTGCAGGAACGGTCCTCCGATGAAGAAAATCTGGGTTCCCAAAAGGTACCTTGAAAATCTTGAGGTGAATGTCGTCATGACACCACCCGTGAAGAACAGGAACCCCAGATCAAATTCTTCATTTGGACCAAAGTCTTCACATGGACCAAAGTCCTCACATGGACCAAATTCCTCATATGGTCAAAAGTCATATCATTCTCGTACTAATGCTTCCGTTTCACAGGTAAAATCTAAGGGTCATGAATATGTGCATTATTCTTCAAATCATTATGTTCATAAGTCCCCGAAGAACTTCTCTAATTATTCATATGAGTACTCTAACCCCTCCTCCTGTGAAACGAACAGCAGAATGATTAACTCTTTACCACCCCTCCAGATGTGGGTTGTGAAGAAAATAAACTAATCTCTTATGCAGGGTCAGGTCTCCAGACGAACTTGAACGTCTCATGAATTTGCTAGAGACATGAGGAAATGCTTGAAAGGACGCAAGCTAATCACGAAGAAATGAATCATTCATTTCTCACGTCCTCACATTATTTGGCTTACTACTGTGTGATGAAATTCTATCTAACGAAATTGATGTCATATTCTTCACTCTGAAGTATATGAGTTCATAAGTTGTACCAATTCATCTGCGGGATGTGTCACCTAAAGCAACTGAGTGGGTCCTCAACAGTGGATGCACGAACCACATGACTGGTGACAAGAATCTATTGATGGACATTCCGCTTGCTCCATCTCATCTAAAGCATATCACCTACGCTGACAAAGGAAAAAGCAAGGTATTGGGTCTAGGTGAGGTTGCAATCACAAAGGATCGACACATGGATAAGGTGTTGCTTGTCGAATCCCTCGGATTCAACCTCATGTCTGTCTCAATGCTTTGTGATCTTGATATGGTTGTCATCTTTGGAAAATATCGTTGTGTTGTCGTCATGGAATTTGACAAATTCAAAGTCTTCGAAGGCTTTAGGAGAGGAGACTTGTATATTGTTGATTTCTCTACAGGTCCACAGCCGGCCACATGTCTACTTGTAAAAGCTTCAGAAGGCTGGCTATGGCACCGGCGACTTGGAAATGCTGGCATGAGGAACTTGCACACCCTCGCAAAGAAGAAGCATGTCATTGGCATTGAGGGTGTCAAATACCTCAAGGATCACTTGTGTGGGGCTTGTGAGTCTGGGAAGATGACCAGATCCAAGCATCCCTTCAAGACTATCATGACTACCACTCGTCCTTTTGAATTGCTTCACATGGATCTCTTTGGTCCCACTAATTATGCCACTCGAAGCAATGCTGCATCACTATTTGGCTTTGTCATTGTTGATGACTTCTCTCGTTATACTTGGTTGCATATTATCTGGTACAAAACTGAAGTGCAGGAAGTCTTCAGACGATTTTCTTCAAGGGCCTCGACGAATTTCGGCGTCAAGATCAAGCATATCAGGAATGATAATGGGACTGAGTTCAAGAACACTGGTCTTGATGACTATCTTGACAAACTTGGTATTACTCATGAGTTATCTGCCCCATATACTCCTCAGCAGAATGGTGTCATGGAGCGCAAGAATAGGACTCTTGTTGAGATGGCTCGCACCATGCTTGAAGGATACAAGACCCCTCATCATTTCTGGCCTGAGGCAATCAATACTGCTTGCCACATTATCAATAGGGTATATCTTCACAAATTCCTCAAGAAGACTTCATATGAGCACCTCACTGACAAGAAACCCAATGTGAGTTATTTCAAAGTCTTCGGTGTTAAATGTTGGATTAGAGATCCTCACCATAGTTCTAAATTTGCACCAAAAGCACATGAAGGTTTTATGCTTGGTTACGGAAAGGACCCGCACACATACACAGTCTTCAACACCTATCACAACAAGGTTTTTGAAACTGTAGATGTGCGGTCCGATGAAACTAATGTTTCGGGTCACGATGCACACGATCACCTATGGGGCCACGGGCCCCTTTGTGGTTCGGCAGGGGTGAGGTCACGTTGCACAAAGAGCAGAGGTGGTGAGGCAGCACGACGACGAGACGCTGGTGTTTTACCCAGGTTCGGGCCGCTGGGAAGCGTAAAACCCTACTCCTGCTTTGGTGGATTGATCGGGGGAACACGAAGCACACGCAGTGCTCAAACCCAGCAAGGTTGCCTTCAGGAGAGCTGCTACGCGAGTACAAGTGTCCAAAGGTCCGAATCTTTAGCTAGGTTGCCTTGGGCCTCTTTATAGCTCAAGGGGCAACCACGGTGGCAAAACAGACATTATCTAGAGATTAGATAGCCAATAGTGCTATCATACCTAACTCTGGTACTTAGGACATTATGCCATAAATGCTAGCCTAGGTTGCGTGCGGGGATGCATCCCCGGCAGGCTTTTACCACCGCTTTAGCTAACTATTGCTCAATATCTTGACACGGCTCTGGATGGGTGTCAAACGGGCATAATCTGTCTCCCAGCGAGTCACCACGTACTTAGCGAGAGCCACTTAGCCACCTAAGGGCTCGACACCGCATCGACAAATGACTGGTGTTGCGATGCGGTGGACCGGTGGCTGATCGGCTCGCGTCTGCCGGGGGATGGCTTGCCGGGTCTTCCTGAAGATGTGTGCGCCTCGGTCCCCGGCAGGCACCGGGGACGTGACTGGCGTGGTTTGGGCCCGTTCTGGGCCGTTGCATCGACCTTACCGGCGTTGCTTGGCCAGCGTAAGCTGCTTCTGTCGGAGTCTTGGTCTTGAATGCTGGTTTCGTCTTCTTGATGCGCTCCTTGATCTCACGTAGAGCGGCTTCTCTTGTTTGGACTAGTTTTGACTGTATTTATGTTGATGGGTTTTGCTACTACTGTCTGTGCATAAGTCAGGGGCACTGGGTACCCCGGTCCTAGTGCACCGACAGGAGCCCCGAGTCTGGCCCAAATGCGCTCGCCCAACGCCGTTGGGTCAGGCCCAAAATTTATGCATAGGCGCGCAATATGAGGGAGTAACTGCTGACTTTGAAGCCCGCACTTACCTACTACCTCAGGCCGTTTCCGCCACGCGTGCTACATGCATTGCGGGGAGTTTGCGGTGGATGCACATGGCTCAAAGGCGTGGGAGTGGTAGAGACTGCAGCGCCAGGGATTGGAGCAAAGGGGCGGTTACCTGTTTGTCCATGATCATGGGTAGTGGGATTGGTGGAGATAGGCGGCCGCCTTGGAGAGGAGGAGAGCCAGCCCCCGTGCCCTTCCCTATAAATTGGGGGGTCACAACGAGCGATGCTCCTCCATTCTCTTCTCCTCCTCGATCTCAGGTTCACGTAGCTTGCGCTTCTCCTCCGTCTTTGGAAGCACCAGTCACCACCATGACGAGGAGGCGAGGAAGACCCCTAGCTTCCGCCGCGGCAACAAGAGTTTCCCCTCGGGATCATGCAGCTGCTTCAGCCGCGGTGGTGGCAGGTGGTTCTAGCGCGCGGGGTGGGATCGCTGGAAGAGGCCAGGGCAGGTGCGGGGCTCGTGGCTGGGGGAGGCGGAGCGCCGCACCCGATCCTCCTCCATCGGAAGTTCCTCCCCTAGCGATGGGACATATTGAAGGTACGGCGCTGGAGCTCGTCGTCAGGCTGCGTGGCCCTCCCCGTAGCCGTTTGCGACTCCCTCGCCCTTTCGCCAGGGTGATGGAGGCCGACAAGCCGCACGTGATGTGGTTTCGCGTGCACGGCTGCTGTAATGGCACCATTCAGGCTGACGTTGAGTTTCCGGCGCCCCGCGTCTTGTTCCTCTGGCGCGGGTGGAAAACCTTCGCACGTGCCCATAACTTCATGGGTGGGTACGTCCTCCACTTCAAGCTGGTGGAGGCCCACATGCTCTCCATCAAGATCTATGGGCATTCGGGCACTCATCTTGGCGGCTGCGAAGAGAGCTCGAGCGGCGATGAAATATCCTCCTCCAGCGATAGCGACAAGGAGGACAGTGTCGGTGAAGACGACGACAGCGAGCCCCTGGTTGTCAAGACGGAGGACGACGACTCGGACTCTAGCTGACCGCCGGTTGCACCGTCACCGTCAGCTAGCCCCCCGGCAGAGCGATTTTCTGGGGGTTCTCGACTTGGGCGCCGTCTCCTCCCCCAGCTGGACCCTGGCAGGCTCGTGGACTCCGGCTTCGTCTTCCCTGCCGGTGGTCCTGCCGAGTCGCGCCCTATCGGACCTGACGAGGTCAGGCTGGGCTTCTGCTTAGGTCCTCCTTTCGTCCTTTCTCCTTTTTGTAGCTTTTTCCTAGGGGGGAAAGTCAAATAAAGAGTTATTTAAGGGGCGTCTTCTAATGTATCTCTATCCTTTTTGTACCGAAAATGAATGAAAGAATGCTATTTCTATTCCTTAAGTACTATCCCTTCTCCCCCTGTTTATACTGTGTCAGCACGTTTGTCCTTGCCGCACGGAACTATTTGCCGCTTCAGTACTAACCTGTGGGGACCCCGACTCATAAGTCGTGATCACCGAATGCACGTGTACAGTGATCCCAGAGATCAATGCTCACTGAACACACAGAGGCTGAATAACAAGAGTCTTACATCCACATTTAGCGTCTTACACAAATAAAGACCATGAAGGTCTAGTCTTACATAGATAGGGCCACAAGGGCCAAACACTTAAACACAACAAGCAGCGGAAATCTTGGTCGAAAGCGTGAACCCATGCCATCTGCCTTAAACCTACAGGCATTCTGACTGGGAAGCGTCCTAGTTCGCATGTTCGTCACCAACGAACTCTTCGCCATATTCCTTCTCTTCCATGCATGGCCAATTAAATAACCAGTGGCAAGGCAATGAGTACTTTGAATGTACTCGCAAGCAACCCAAGTTTTGGAACAAGGTATAACAATGCATGATATAGAACTAAGTAGGTAAGTTTTGCAGAAAGCTGATTTTAAGTGCAATGATATGATCAAGTAACGCAAGTAAGCATGCATCAACAATTGACAGGTATTCTCATGAACAAGACACAGTTGCCATCGTAAGCAGGGGTTGAACATCTCATGTTCATCATCATGCCAAGTCATCGGACTTAGCTCAAGTACCATCTTTGTGTCATCCACACACACACACACACACACACCAAGTTTGTGAAAATACCGGACGCAGTTTAAGCAGGACCTCCAACTGTCCATGACCGTGGACACGGCTATTCGAATAGTTTTACACTCTGCAGAGGTTGCACGCTTTACCCACAAGACTCGGGGAACTTCCGTGTCATCCACGACTCGCGGTATATTACATACCCGAGGTAAGCACCCGAACAATGCATTTTCCCTAGCGATACTAAACAAAGAGTCCACTCGTTGGTCCATGTCTTCATGATGTACAAACACGAGCCTTGCTCTACATAGTACCATCCATGAAGGAACACAACGGTGTGCCCGATGCCTGTAAAGACAGCGCATGGTCGCCCTATCAGGCACGACCCCGTATCGAGAGTGACCACGCCACTCCCGCCACTAGTAATGCGGGCTCCATGCTAGTACCCACCAAGGTAATCAACAAAGCCCCGTCCCATAAGGGGTATCGTGGTCGTACATGTAAGGTTGGGACGGTCAGCAAATCTTAAAACTCTCCGTTTTCGAAAACACACACACAACTTGCTCCGGTACTCCACTTCTTTCTCAAGTGGTTACCTAGCTCAACATCATCTCCCTCGGGCATTAGTGGCACCCGACGGGGTTTTCGAAAAGTCTCTGAAATCATTTTGTTTCCATCACCATGCATATTCCCGTCCCACTTTGCGTATCAACTACTAGCAACCTAACTACTCCCACCCGCACAACCCTCATAAGAAGGTAGGGTCATGCACGATGCAAGTATCAACAAGAAAGTATCAGTGGCATCGCACCGTAGTGGTCACCACATCAACATGATCAACATCAAGAAATAAAGTGCTACATGCCATGCAATAAAAGGGTTTCATAGTCATTGTCAAAGGGCTGCTTGCCTGGCTCAGCAAAGTCTTCGAGGTCTTCACACGCTTCTCGTCCACTCCGAGCACTTCGTCTACTTCATCAACTATCGCCGGAAACAACCGCAATAAGCAACACAACAAGCAGAGAAATAAAAGTGCTCTATAAATAGGAGTTTTATTTTTCTTTGACATCTCTGGTCATAAGAAAAATAACCAAGGAGGTTTCATTGGATGTGGGTCAAGGGGGAGTTTTGAATGGTGGAAATGAAGGGTTTAATGGTCTTATGAGAAGTCTACAGAAAATATCTTGACAAAAATTGGTGAATGCACCCATCATATAAGGCATGATTTTAGAAGAATTTAGAAAGTGGTTTCACTGGATTTGGAGTTGGCATGATTTTCCTAGGGATTTTCAAAGTGGATCATACATGAAGAAATGGTCCAATATTTGTTATAGCAGAATAAGTGTAAGGCAAAATGTTCACCACTTATTGCATTAATTTATATCCACCTAGAAACTTGAATCACTCCATTTGGAGCTTTAATCAATGCCCTAGAGATTTTACAAGGTGGTCTCTAATAGTTCAAATTTGAATTTAAATTTGAACAGCAAAAATCTTGTGGTAGAAAAATATGAGAGTTGCATCATTGCATAGGTGGCATTTCTAGGAGTATGTAGAAATTTGAATCATCAGATTTGGAAGTCAATAGAATATTCTATGATTTGTCTAGTCTCTGAAGAAAATAAAAAATGGAAAAAGGGAATATACCTAATGGGCCAAACCGGCACATGGGGCAAGGATTAGCTACTGGGCCGGCCCAGTAGCACAGCCGTGCACGCGCACTGGCCACACCAAAGGCATACTCCTGGGAGTACGTCTCCTGTGCGGAAAAGCGGGACACGCGAAACCCGCCTCCACACAAATGGCGGGCCTGACCGGCTAGCCTCTAACAGGCGGGCCCTGCCTGGCAGGTCTTCCTCCCACCTCCCGCCCGAACTGGGGAGAGGCAGGGGAGCCTGGCCGAGCACGCGCCGGCGCCCGCCCCGACGGCTCCGGCCACCTCTGGCGGTGCTCCGGCCACCGGGGTGCTCGGGGCGGCCTGCCGCACCCGCCTGGGTGGTATTCCAACCCTGGGGAGGTCGTACCCGAGCGCAGCATTGCCCCGGGCGGAGGATGTCAGGACCGGTTTTCCAGGATATAAATTTCCTAGTAAATGGCTCTTGTGCTCACCATCCCCAGGATTACTGTTAGCTGATGAGACACAATCTTGATACAGAAATTCCAAGCAAAAATACAATATTTGAAGTACATGACCAAAGTGGTCTCTGAGTACAACAAAAAATTTCTAGTGGTTGATGGCGGAAGCGGTTTGCGGATCATCAACGTCTATGGGACTCCATTTCCCACAGGAACAGCTGACCTGGATAACTTCTATCTTCGCGAGGCTGCTATCATCGTTGCCTAGGTTCCGGGCTTTCGTCGTTGCGCTCCTCTTCAAGCAAGAAATCTGGCCAAGACAATAGCGAGGGACAAGCCAGTGAGTACTTTGAATGTACTCGCAAACATCATGAAACGGGTATAATATAACAGATGATAATGATGCTCTGAAATAATCCATGATCACTTAGTCAGTCACAAAATAAAATTCATGACGCACGCAAGCAGGTTTAAACATGAATAAGCAATCAGAGAATAAAAATAAAATAAACCGATCGGGTGTCTGAAGCGACGCGTCGAAAGGATAATAATATAAAGCATGCCTCAGTCGGGCGTCTGAGCGACGCCACATAAAGGGCTTATAAGAAAATAAATAATATGCGTGCCACAGTCGGGCGTCTGAGCGACGCCACATAAAGGGCTTATAAGGAAAAATAAATAACAAGCATGCCACAGTCGGGCGTCTGAGCGACGCCACATAAAGGACTTATAAGGAAAAATAAATAACAAGCATGCCATAGTCGGGCGTCTGAGCGACGCCACATAAAGGGCTTATAAGGAAAAATTAATAACAAGCATGCCAAAGTCGGGCGTCTGAGCGACGCCACATAAAGGGCTTATAAGGAAAAATAAACAACAAGCATGCCACAGTCGGGCGTCTGAGCGACGCCACATAAAGGGCTTATAAATAAAATAAATAACCAACATGCCACAGTCGGGCGTCTGTGCGACACCACATAAAGGGCTTATATAAGAATAATCACAATGAGTATCCAGGAGGTAGAACCATCCCAGGGATACTCTATAGTTCAAATAATATAAATGGTTAGTCCACAATAATAATAATCATAATCATCATTTGTCACACGTCATGATCAATGTTCCGGTTTAGAAGTTTTTCCTCCGAAGACCGACACTAAGACCGACACTTGACCCATCCCAGACTGTAGTCCTTAACCGCGGACACGGCTATTCGAATAGATATAAACTCTGCAGAGGGTGTACTCTTTACCCACGAGTAACGGATTCCGTTAGTCCACCGGGACTAATTCCGTTTACGGTCTTTGAATTGAAAACACACCTGACCCGCACACACCAGCTTAACTTACCGGTGCCTGGAATCACCCACGACACTCGTTAAGCAAAACTCTAAGTGGGGAGGCTCCAACCTCGATTAGCATGGGATCACAACATTTATACCGCGCGCAAAACAGGGGAGCTACCCCCTCGGTCCCAACCGGAAACACCCATGCCCCCGGACCAAGTGACATGCCTACCAGGGGCCACTGGTATATTTCACTATGGCCTCTCTGTACGGTGTGTGCTAAGAAAGGGGTTGACAACTTACTGAACCGTACCCTACCTATGGCAGGGACAAGTGGTAGCACGAAACAAGTATGGGGGTTACTGGCACAAGACTCGATCTACGGTCGACTCAGGAGGTTTAAGTGTTTCCTGCATGATTAGCATAACAAATATATTCCACACCAACAGACAGAACCACCACTCATCATACCTCACCCTACCTTACTGAATATACTCGTCTCAACGAAATATCAGTAACAAGCTCGTGTCTACCCAAGACAGAGACTTTCCCGGATTCCTTCCAGTAGGCATGAAAGGCATACAAGGGTGAATTCTATCACAAGCATTTCAATTCCAACAGCAAGGAATTATCATCATGCACTAGTAAACATGATCACATCATCACATGAAATAACGCATACTTCAAGTCAACTTGGTGTTGTAGTCACATCAAACAACACACAACAATTATTATGCCAGGGTTCAGAATGCTTGCCTTCAAGTTGTGGAGAGGTAGGGTGCATCACAAAACTTTCGAAAGTTTTCTTCTCTCTCCATTTCCTATTTTGAAAATTATTCAAAACAACACTCAATTCAAAAACAGTACAAAAAGTTGTCTTAGAAATTTTTCACATAAATCCTAAAATGAACTAGGTTAAATTTGAGAAATAACAGAAAAAGAATCAGCTTGTTTGACGTTGTGGTTAAAAAGATATAAGCAGTCAAAGTTTAGGTCAAATCTGGTTTTTAGAAAATGAATAAAAAGAAAACGTTTCGGTGGTGAATACGCTTTCCCGAAACAGAAAACGCATGCACGAAAATACGCTTACTTGCGATGAAGACGCACTCAGGGGCCAGCGCCACTGGCGGATTGATTGAGTGACCGACAGGTGGGACCCACCTGTCGGGTTCATCTCCCTTCTCTCTGCGCGTGTCTGACAGATGCAGGAGCGGGCTCCGGCGATGATTCCCGAAGGCACAGACCACTATTCAACGGGCTCTGGACATGGGGGTGATCGGGAGGAGGTACCGCATCCATTCGCGGTGGTTAGGAGCGTGGGGGAGCTCGAGGGTGAGCAGACCCTCGTCCATGGCGGAAGGGGCTTCGGGCCTTGGGGAATTTCCTCCTACGGCGGATTTAGGTGGAAAGAGGGAATGGGAACGGGTCCTCTGCATCTCAGGGACTCGGTTGGAAAGCACTAAGCGAGGAGGAAGGCACTAGGGGCTCCGGATTTGACCACGACGGTGGCGGCTGAATCCTGACCGGAGGCGGGGGAGATGGCTGCAGGGGGTCGAATGGCTGCTCGGGAGGTTTCACTGCGGTTCTAGGGGGAGCTATGAAGTGCACTGCAGCAGCGGGGGTCCTATATATAGCTAGCTTAGGTCGGTTCCACGGCTGCGGTGGATAAGAACGCCGGCGACTGTCGCAGGGGCGACGTGGCGGCAATTGGAGCTGGTCGGCGCATTCCGACGAACTCTCCACTGCACAAGGGGGCGAGCTGGCGCGCGCGCGCGGCTTGGGCGGCGCTGCCAAGGCCGGGGCCTACTGCGGCCGTCCGCTAGCTGCCATGGCCGTTCTGACGGCGGCGCTGCGGGGCTCCAGGAGGTGGCCGGGGCGACTCTGTGGCGAGGGAGGGGTCGGGGCGAGTTGCTGCGAACGGGAATGGATCAGAACGAGCGCGGGGAGGCGGCAGCGGGACGCGGCAGCTCGGGCGCACGCACGTGCAAAACGCGCGTTCTGCCCACGCTCTGGACACGCACGCCATGTGCTCGGCAAAATGCCAAAGCATGATAGGAGGCTTGGATGAAACTGCAAATTACCAGGATTAGGCTAGGGTTAATCTCAAGGTTAGAGGACATGCTGGTTATGCCAGTTGAGCACTTTCATAATGCAAGTTTAAGAGCATGCCAAATTTGGCCATGCATCTTACCTGCTTGATGAAATGCCAAGGGCATCTAGTACATCCTGCTGGTCACCAAAATCTCCAGTTTGTGGTCTCTTTGGATGCTAAGTATGATGGCATGGTTGGTTTGGGCAAAATAAATACTTCCTAGTACAAGTTTTGCAAAACTACAGTTCTGGACAGAAAATATAGGCTATTATTGCATGTGTTTAAAATCTTCTAATGGGGCTGATCTCCTGGATTTAAGGGTTTGGTAGGGTGTACTACAAGCAGGAAAAATCCCAAGGGCATTAGAGCAAAACAAAATAGGGTTGCAGTACAAACTTCCCAACTGGACCAGAATGAAGATGAGAATGGTTTGCTCAAATTTTCCAAAACACAAAGTTGTTTCTTTACATAAAAGTGATGTAGGAACCTCACATGTCTTCTACAAATTTTTGTAGAATTTTTAAATGAAGTTATCAAATAGTTGTAGTGCAAATGAGGCTCTAAAAATTATGAGGAACCATTTTAAAAGAAATAAAGCTTAGAAGAATAGTTTTAAAAATATTTCCACTGATCATAAAATAAAAAGAAATGTTCTTGAGAAGGTATTCAAGTCCAACAATATTTTTGAAAGGTTTCTATTTGGAGGGAAAACTCCACAATTCAGAAGAAAGGAGTGATTCTGAAATCAATAGATGATTCCAGAAAATAAAAATTTATTTTCCTGGCAAAATTTTAATTAATAAAACATGGTCAAATTTTTGGGGTGTTACAGAGGAGGCCGATGGCGATAGGGGGCGCGGTACCACGGCCCTGGAAATGGAGGAATGGGGCGCGGGGAGGATCGCGGAGGCGATGGAGTGGTCCTGGTGAGGCTCAGGGGAGAGGAGGAATTCAATGGGGCACGAATTCTTCCGAGGCCGACGCGGCGCTATTGCGGTCGTCGGCGAGGAACCGGAGCTCGAGTGCTCAAATGGCTTCGCTTGGGGGCCTATGGGAGTGAGAGAGGGCTAAGGGGGTTGAGAGGGGCGCTCCCGGGGCCACTTATAGCCTGGGTGCTGGCGCACCGTGGACCGAGGTTCGGCGAGGTCGTGGCCGTCTCTAGCGCACATGGGGGCGCTCTAGTTTGTGTCTGCGGTCTTCGCGGGGGTGGTCTACGGCCGTATGAGGCAAGAGAGGGAGCGGGGGAGCACTGGGGCTCTTGCGCGTGTGAGGCCGGCCACTGGCCGAGCCGGGCGGCTTCGGCACGCGCGGGAGGAGGAGAGAGGAGGGGCCCGACCATTTACCGTGACGAGGACGTTGAGGCGACCTCGAGGGACATGACCACGGCGCCCAAGGCTGTCGGGGGCATCCATTGGGCGGCGGCTACAGTGCTCGGGTGCACTGTAGCGCGCTCCAGAGCGCCCATATGGCATGCCATGGCATGCCATTTGCCTCTTGGACGCGGCCATGCATGTCCAGAAGTTTCAGGGAGGTAAAACAAAGGAGAAATTGCATAGGATGCTCTGGGGGTTCCATTAGAATAGGAAGGAAGTGGAGAAGAAGGTAAAACATTGTTGTCCAGGGGTAGAAATGGGGCTGTTACCCCACAATTCATTGAGCTGGGGGCTGGGTTTCTTACTGGAGGTATAGGAGGGTCATGAGGGACTGTGGTAAAAATTTGGGATCAAGGAGAATAAGTTAGAGGGTGAAAACAGTGACTTTTAGAAATGACCAGAAGGTGTTTGATGGTGATTTGGCCAAGCAAATGAATTCTACTTGCCTTGATATTTAACAGGATCAAATGGTGGTAAAAAATAGGGCTGATCACCAAGTTTGAGATTAGCTGAAGAAAGTTGCCAATGTAAACTTGGTAAACCCTAAAAATCAACAGAAATAGGTTTTTATAGATCTGGTCATGCTAAGCTATTCTCCTTAATGCACCACTTTGTGTGGTGGCATTATTTGGATATTCGAGCATGCCCAAAAAGTTTGGGATCAAATGGGGAAACTTGACAATGCAAATATTTCCAATTCTTGAAATCAACAGAAGTGGGTTTGGGGGGGATTTGGACAAGTTAATCTATTCTCCTTGATGCACCACTTGGTTTGGATGCATTATTGTAGTATTAGAACATGTCCACAAAGTTTGAGATTAATAGGAGATAGTTGGCAATGTAATGTTGCTCAAGTTTGGATATAGACAGAGAGGGTTTTGGAATATTTTGGTGAATCAAAACAATTAGGATTGAGATGAAACTTGGCAAGATGATCACATATGTCATATGTGACATGCTAGAATTTGCTTGGATTTATTTGAGAATATTTCTTATGGAAATATTTTAAATCCTTGAAATAGGCAGAAATGGTTTTGAAGGGTTTTGTCCATTATTTTGAACATGACCATGTGTTTAAACTCTTATATATGGACAATATATGTCCACTGAATTTTGCTAAATTTTCTTAAATATTTTTAAAGCATAAAAATAATTTTTCCCTATAAAAGACCATTTCTGGCCTTAAGAAAAAGCCTTTAAATAAAATAGTAAAATAATCATTAAAAATAATATTTTGTGGTTTTGGGAAGTCATATATATAGTGGGTTTCAAATAAATCCTTTGGTGTAAAATATTGCACCCAATTTGAGGACTTGTAGTACAATCCTCAATTCAGGGGGTTTTTGAAAACCTAATTTGAATGAATCCTTTTTGGCAAAACTAAATTTTGATAAAAATAGTTTTAGGTCCTATACACATGGTATGATCATTGGACAAGAGTTTTAGATCAAGGAAAAGAGTTTTGAGAGTAGGAGCGAGTTTTATGAATATAGAGCACTAGCAAGCAATCAAACAAGCAAGCAAATAGCACACAAGTCAAGCATTCATATGCACTCAAAAGTTTTAATTAGTTCCAAATTTTGTAAATCCAAGCATAGCAAAGTGATACAAACACAGGGTGTGACATAACCGCGAGCGCCAAGGGGGAGCGAGCCCCCGGCAGCAGGCTGGTATCATTTCCCGGCAAGGCTCCTTGTTGGTATCGGCGCGGCCCCCCCGAGCTGATAAGCGACAGGAGCTAGGGGACGGCTTTGTACAAAGGGTTACATGCACTGCGGCAAGGCTTGTACAAAAGGTGGTTGCCGGGGACTGAGCTCGGCAACCGCGCCTTACGGGTAGAACTTATGAAGATGCTCAATATTCCATGAGTTAAGCATTTTGATGCCATCTTCGGTCTCCAGACGAACTGCGCCAGGTATGGTGACTCGTGCTACCCGGTAAGGGCCTTCCCACTTCGGCGTCAACTTGTTGGTACCCTTGGCGGACTGAACGCGCCTAAGGACAAGGTCGCCTTCCTCAAGGCTCCGGGCGTGGACCCTACGGCTATGATAGCGGCGCAGGGCTTGCTGGTAGCGTGCAGCACGCACAGCGGCCCAGAGACGATCTTCCTCGAGGAGCATGGCATCGTCATGTCGTAGCTGCTCTTGCTCTACTTCATTGTAGGCAAGTACTCGAGGTGACCCGTATATGTGTTCCGTGGGGAGAACTGCTTCCGCCCCATATACTAGGGAGAAGGGCGTCTGGCCGGTAGCTCGATTTGGTGTCGTTCTGAGGGACCAAAGAACCACCGGCAGCTCATCTATCCAGAGCTTGCCGCCTCTTCACAGTCTCTCAAAAGTTCTTGTCTTGAGCCCACGCAACACTTTAGAATTCATCCTCTCGACTTGCCCGTTGCTTCTCGGGTGGGCAATAGAGGCGAAGGATACCTTGCTTCCAAGGCTTTGGATGTATTGCATAAAGGTGCGGCTCGTGAACTGGGTGCCATTATCGGTGATCACCCTGTTGGGCACTCCAAAATGGCACACTAGTCCTTTGTGGAACTTGACAGCTGACTGCGCGGTCACCTTTCTCACTGGTTCCACCTCAGGCCACTTTGTAAACTTGTCGATTGCTACGAACAAGAATTCAAAGCCCTCGACGACGCGGGGAAAGGGGCCCAAAATATCGAGCCCCCAGACTGAGAATGGCCTGGATAAATGGATCGTCTGGAGAGCTTGTGGCGATTGATGAATGTTCTTGGAATGGAACTGGCAGGCTTCACACTTGGTGACTAGCTCAGTTGTATCCTGGAGGGCAGTGGGCCAATAGAAACCCTGCCGGAAGGCTTTTCCGGCAAGGGCCCTTGATCCAATGTGAGACCCACACATGCCTCCGTGGATCTCTGCCAACCGCTTCAGTCCATCTTCCCGGCGAATGCACCTTAATTTCACACCATTTGGTCTTTTTCTGTACAGAGTGTCATCGACAAACTGGTACATACTTGACTGACGGGCTACTTTTTTGGCTTATTCCTGCTCTTTGGGAAGTTCTCCTGTTTGAAGGAAGTGGACTATATGCTGTGCCCAAGCTGGAGCCTGTGGCTCGACAACGAGGACTAAAGGCATCTCCTCGTTCGTGGGAGTGCTTACCTCGACCGCAAGAACCCGGGGTTCTGCAGGAGGGAGTTGCTCACCAACCGAAACGAGACTGTCCTCGGTAGCCTCTGTACCAGCGGCTTCAGGAAGCTCTGTCGGGAAATGCTTGCCGGAGTTTAGCTTTCTCCTTTTCCTGGTCATCGTTGACGGGGATACTGATGGCTGAGTGAGGTGGAGGACACAAGTTCCTGGTTCCACAGGAAGCTTTTGCGCGGCGCACTTTGATAGATGATCAGCGACGCTGTTTTCTGCACGTGGTACATGCTCTGCTTGCAATCCATCAAAGTGCTCCTCTAGCTTCCTCATCTCTTCCACGTATGCTTCCATCAACGGACTCTGATAATCTTTGTTGACTTGTTTTACCACGAGTTGAGAATCTCCTCGGATGATCAGTTTCTTCATTCCCAACTCCACCGCGATTCCGAGTCCAGCAAGGAGCCCCTCATACTTAGCGGTGTTGTTGGTGGCCTCCTCCCGGGGAAAGTGCATTTGAACCACATATTTGAGATGCTCTCCGGTGGGGGCGATGAGGAGCACGCCTGCTCCGGCGCCCTGAAGCGAGAAGGCACCATCAAAATACATGATCCATTCCTTAGGTGCTTCTTTGCCAGGGAGAATTGTCTCTGGAACCTCTTCGTCTGGTGTGGGCGTCCATTCTGCAATGAATTCCACCAACGCCTTGATCTGAATTGTGGAAGTGCTCTCATACTTCAAACCAAAACTTGACAGCTCTAGCGCCCACTCAACTATCCTGCCAGTGGCATCGGGGTTCCTTAATATACGCTGCAGCGGAAAGCGGGTGACAATTGTGTTCTCGTGGCCTTGGAAGTAGTGGCGCAGTTTCCTCGAGGCCATGATAAGGCCGAAGATCAGCTTTTGCACTCCAGAGTACCTTGACCTAGCCCCTTGTAACAAGGAGCTGACAAAGTATACTAGTTGCTGCATCACTTTATTCTTTGCCACTTCCTTGAGACTACCTTCGTTTGCATGATTAGTTCCCCTCGGTTTGTATCAGGTCCTGCCACGAATGCTTCGGTTCCACCCCCGAAGAAATCAGTCGCAGCGGCTGCATCTTCACCCACTTCTCGATGCGCCACCAGCGCTGCACTAACCACTTGATTCGTTGCCACCAAGTATAGTAGCAACGGTTCTTGCGGTTTAGGCGCGACCATGGTGGGAGCGGAGGAAAGGTAAGCTTTCAGATCTTGTAGCGCTGCTTTTGCTTCCGGGGTCCACTTCATCGGGCCGGCCTTTTTCAGAATCTTGAAAAACGGCAGAGCGCGTTCAGTGGATTTGGAGATGAACCTACTCAACGCGGCAATGCATCCGGCCAATCGTCTTACGTCCTTGACGAACTTGGGCGCTTGTATCTGCTCGATGGCTTTGATCTTGTCGGGATTGGCTTCTATTCCCTGTTGAGATACAAAGAACCCAAGCAGCTTGCCGGATGGGACATCAAACACACACTTCTCAGGGTTGAGCTTCAAATTGATCTTGAGCAAGTTCATAAAAGTTTCTTCCAAGTATTGTATGAGGGTTGCTTCATATCTGGTTTTTACCACTAATTTCCACGCTCCTGTGCAACTGAGGTTCAAATCCAACCTGCACGGTCCTTGCAAAGGTAGAACCAGTGCTCTTTAACCCGAAGGGCATACGTACAAAGCAGTATGTGCCACACGGAGTTATGAACGCGGTCTTTTCCTCATCTTCCTTGGCCATGAATATTTGGTGGTATCCAGAGTATGCGTCCAAGAAGGAAAGCAAGTAACACCCGGAAGTGGAATCAACAATCTGATTGATGCGCGGCAAGGGAAAAGGGGTCCTTCGGGCATGCTTTGTTCAAGTCAGTGAAATCAATGAAAAGCCTCCATTTCCCATTCGCCTTGCGCATCACTACCGGGTTGGCTAACCAAGTTGGATGCAACACTCCTCTGACCAAACCAGCTGCTTCGAGCTTCTTGATCTCCACGGCGATGAACTGCTGCCACTCCAAGGCTTGCTTTCTAACTTTTTGCTTGACGGGCCTGGCATGAGGGCAGACAGCAAGGTGGTGCTCAATTACCTCCCTGGGAACACCGGGGATGTCAGATGGTTGCTGATGAGGTTGCCTACCATGCGTAGGGTCACCAGCCTGACATCTAGGGCCCACCTATGGTCCCTCGTTATCATTAAAGCCTCTGTGCCAAAGATGCATTCGGATGCATATGAAGATCCACTCGGACGCTTCAAGTCACTTGGTCGTCCACGGTCACTCGGCCATATGGAAGCTCAGGCGACTCAGGAGACACATCGCTCGTGGGACTTGAAGAGACGCACATTGCGTCATTGATTCGGCGTTACCAGTAACGTAGTAGTTAATCAGCCATTCCTGTAACGTTTCATTGACTAGCATTTATAGTCCTAATGATGGCGCCCGGCCGGTGATGGCGCACTCACTATAAGCCACCCCCGGGTGCCAGAGCAAGGGTTCCGACGCTGTGTAATCTTCTACTACTCATAAGCAAACACCAAGCCTCCGGGCTCGAGACGTAGGGCTTTTATCACTCCCGTGTGAGGCCCGAACTCGTACATGTCCGAGTGAACACTTGCATCGTAGCCAGACTTCGCCCCTCTTTTCGTACCCCTAGTACTATTGTCAGGTTCATTCCCACGACAGTTGGTGCCCACCGTGGGGCTACGCGTCTAGCGAATTCCAACGCAGGTGGAATTTCCACTTTTCTGATCATCATGATCACATTCGGCAGCGAGATCCTCTTCGGTTCCCTCAGCTTCACCGTCGACGATTCGGCGTGGCTGCTGGAAGCGCCGCAGGATGTTGAGACACTGCCCCCAAGGCGCGGTGCATTTCAGCGCGACGACGTTCGGAGTCCTCCTCCGACAACCATCTACACCTTATTGGCCAGCTTCTCCAACTCGCGTTGCGGCTTGTCGTAGGCGCTCCGGGCATTCACGGTTGCAGCGCTGGATCAAGCACTCTGTGGCAGCTCTAGGCGCGGTCCAGCAGGTGGCCGCACTCGATGCCGACGAGTCCGTCCACTGCCTTTTCCCGTCATGAGATGACGAGTCATCTGGCGCGGCCGAGCGTGAGAGTAGCGAGGACGTAGCGGAAGTCCTGATGGCCCGCCCGGCCCGAGGTGCTGCTCCTCCCGGGCATTCCATAGGGGATACCCGCGATCGAGACAGCGACCGCAACAACGCTAGCTCCGACGGCTACATTCCCCGACCCCTCACTCGGGAGCAGCGGGAAAAAATCAGGCGCAGGAACGATCAGGTTCCTCTCACCCCCATCGCGGGAACTACCCCAGACGAGATAGCCCTGGAGGCTGCGCGCCAGGCCACCCTGGCTGAGCGCGAGCGACTCGAGCGGCTCCAACGATCACTCGACGAGCGCGCAGCAAGTGAGTGACCCAGCTCCAGCCGTAGTCGCCGTCAGCTGTTCACAAAGGATAGGCCATACACCATCCCGGTAATGCGCACTCCCTTGCTGAATTTGGCCGCGGCCACTCGGATTGCGGATTCAATCCAGCCATCTGACTCGGCAACTGGTGAGGGCATTTGGCAAATTCAGGCCTTATTGAAAACCGCCCTGCAGCAAAATTCAGAGGTGCTACAGTCGCACCAACGTATTCGCAATGAGTCCACTCGGGCGGACACCGTCCAGTATGCTCACAGTCCTCTCGCGCCAAGGAAAGACCCGCGAACCCCTCCTCTTCCGAGAGGTCCGCACGGAGGACGCGGGCGGGATTACCACGACTTCAGTTGGACTCTCCCTCCGAGAGGTGGCATGCGTGGCCAACGTCCATATGACGGAGGCTGCCCACTCGGGGGGGACCGTGAGCGAAGCCCTGCTCGGCACAGAGGCTACGACGCCCAGTCCGACATCACTCAGCGAGTGGTTGATTGGAACAAATTTGACAGAGATCGAGCGAGCGGCTGGGGCGTTACCGGTCTCGGGTGTTTCAGCAGATACATCCGAGAGGCTAAGATACCCCCCAATTATCGGTTGGCGACCGGAATTGGGAAGTTCAACCGCGAATCCAAGACGGAGACCTGGCTCGAGGATTATCGAGTTGCCGTCCAGATCGGCGGCGGCAACAATTTCGTTGCGATGAAGCACCTTCCGCTCATGTTGGAAGGGTCTGCGCGAGCGTGGCTGAATCAATTGCCCGCCAATTGCATTTATTGTTGGGAAGATTTGGCCCGAGTGTTCGTCAAGACATTCGAGGGCACGTACAAGCGCCCGGGTGGATTGACAGAACTATAACAGTGCGTCCAGAAGAACAACGAGACTCTCTGTGAGTACATTCAGCGCTGGACCACACTGCACAACACCATGGAAAATGTGACTGAACATCAGGCCATGTGCGCTGTTAAGGCAGGCACTCGGTATCGGGAATTGATCTTGTAGTTCGTCCGAGCTGGGGATCTGTCCCTCAGTCGGGCCATGGAGATCGCGAACAAGTACGCCAATGGCGAGGAAGAAGACCGCCTCCGTAGCAGCAAAGGACGAGCTGGCAACGCCCCTCAATCGGGAGGCAATGCTGGGAAGAATCAGAAGCGGAAGGCTGATGCCTCCGGCAAGGCAGAAGTGGCAGCTGTTCAAGGGCAAGGCCAAGGCAAGCCGAAACCGAAGAAAAAGAAGAAAGAGTGGACTCCCAAGAAGAAGTCCGACTATAAATCCGACATTCTTGACCAACCGTGCCATATTCATACCAAGACGGATGAAGAGGGCAACGTTGTGCTCCCAAAGCACACCACTCGGGAATGTCGCCTGCTCAAGCAGGAGATGGGCACGGAGCTCTCGAGTGAAAAAGTTGATGTCGAAGATGATGAAGGTACTCCCGAGTACCCACAAGTTGATAAAGTCCTCATGATCTTTGCTGACATTGAAAGCAAGAGGCAGTTGAAGGTTGTCAATCGAGAAGTCAACATGGCAGTTCCGACTTTTGACCAGTCCGATCATCCGCCTCACATAGCCACCCCTGGCATGCAGGCATTGGTCGTTGACCCGACTGTGGGTGGCATCCGACTGCGTAAGGTCCTGATGGATGGAGGCAGCGAACTCAATATAATTTATGCTGACACGCTCAAGGCAATGGGCATCCCGATGCCTCAATTGAGCAAGAGCAACATGCATTTCCACGGGATTGTCCCTGGGAAGAAGGCGGAGTCACTCGGCCAGATCGCTCTGGACGTCGTATTCGGGAGCGAAAAGAATTTCCGAAAGGAAAGGTTAACCTTCGAGGTGGTAGACTTCCTGTCACAGCCCTAGAAATTGTTTGCAAATAACTATATTAGTTGCATCAACATCATCATGTCATCATGTTACTTTTGCTGAAATTGAATTGAGGAATTTAAAAGCCTCAAAACTATAAATATAGGTAGGGGCAAGAACCCTGAAATTGCATTCAATGATTCCAAATTGTTCCTTTTAAAGTTCTGAGAATTTTGGCAAGACTTGTATATGAAACCAAAATTTAGGAACATTTAATGGAATATTTTGGGCATTGGATTTAAATCAATACTATATTTGAATTTGAACTTATATTCAAATATATATTGGATACATGTTCAAATAACCTGGAAGATTTTATGTGCATTTGGAATAATCCAATTAGCAACATAAAAATATTCAGAGGATAGTTGGCACTATTTTGAATCTATTTTGAATTTTGAAAACAGTGGCAAAGGAAAAAGAAAAGAGAAATAAAAAAAGAGAGAGAGAGAAATCTTCCTGGCGCTCACTTGGCTGGCCCAGCCCAGCCCAGCAAGGGCAAGGGCGTCTTCTTCCTCCTGCCAGAAGGCAGAGGAGAAGCTGGCCACGGCGCCCGCCACACGCAGCCACGCCACCTACCTGCCTAGCCCTCCACAGGCCAGCGCGACAGCGGGGATAGTCTTGCCGTTGCCGTCCGCATCTCGCTGACCCATCCATTTCTCCCCTCGTTCTCTCCCCCTCGCCATTTTCCTCCATGGCCGAAGCCTCCGAACTCGAGTCGTCGTCGCCGCCGTAGCCACCGGACATCCCGTGCCCTGCAGCCATGTCCAGAAGGACAGCGACGTCATCCCCGACCTCCTCACTGAGCCAAGCAACCAGAGGAGACCTCCATCGTTGCCATCGACATCGTCTTCAAGCTCCGGCCCGAGAGATCGTCGGCGACCGTGCGCTCGCCTCGCTGCCTCTCCGAGCTTGCCGTCTGTCTCGTCCGACCCATTGTGAGCTCCTGCGTCGAATCCCCCTAACCCCATGGATTGTCCCTCGCCGTATTCGTCACCCCCTTGCTGACCGTAGCTTGCCGCCGCCCGAGCTCGTCGCCGACGCAGCTCCGGTGACCTTCGGGTCCCCTGCGCGTGCCCATTGGGCTCGTGTGCGTGCGTAGGTTCGTCTGGTGCTAGCCGTTGCCCCTGCTGTGCACCGCAATGCTGAAACCGTCGAGTCCCGAACTCCGGCCGCCGCTCAGATGCTCGCCGCCGTTAGCACAAGCCACCGCAGCCCCTCCCGCTAACTCAGATGGATGTGGGCGAGCCCCAGCTCCACGCTGAGCCCCTCCGCCATTCGATTGGTGGTCCAAGGACGAATCCCGACGCCCTCCGCCGCCTCTGGCAACGCCGGCGACGAGCCGCGGGTCAACTCCGTCGAGTTTGACCCTAGTTGACCAGGATTTGACCACCCCAGAGTAAATGATAGGTGGGGCCAGCCCTGGCTTAATTAGGTTGACTATTTAATTAAGTTAATTAATCTGTGTTAGCTATATGGGTCTCTGACAGTGGGCCCGAGGCCCTGTTAATAATTAATTACGCTCATTCTAACCCCGCTTAACCCCAGTGTCACTGGCTGATGGGCCCCACAGGTCAGCTTTGACCTTGCCACGTCAGGGTTGACCTGGCCCCACCAGTCAGCCTCTGGAGATGACCCTGTGTCATTGACATGTGGGGCCTGCACGTCAAATTTGACCTGGAGCGGCCCTGTTGACCTGCTGACGTCACCCTGACGCAATGCTGATGCAGTAAAGATTTTCTGGTATTTAAAATATTCAGGAAATTCCAGAAAATGCTTAAAACTTCTAAAAATCATAGAAAATAAGCTGTAACTCAGATGAAAATAATTTATATATGAAAAATGATCAGAAAAATCCAATGAATCTGTTTATGCCATGATCATGCATTTTCGAGCAAGTTAACATCACCAAGTAAGACATTTTATGATCAGGGCAATGTATGAAATACCATTTGGAGTTGGAATTCGAACTTGTTTGAATTTCACTTCAATTAACTTGGTTAATTGTTTCTCTAGGTCAATTCAGTACCTTAACATGCCATGTCATACATCATGTTTGTTGTATTGCATTGAGTGTGTTCCTTCTTCTTGTTTGCCGGTGTTATTCCTTCCTTGTAGACGATGGTTCCGACGTTTTGATCGTTGACGTTGATGAAGAGAAGTGCTATCTTCAGAACTGTCAGGCAAGCAAACCCCCTTGAGCATACTGATATGAACCCACTCTCTCGCTCCTGCTCTCTTCTACTTCATTAGGGAAATACCGATTCAACTGTTACATGTTCTCGGTAGTTGAACTCATTCCTTTGCATGACCTGTCTTTGCCACAATAAATAGTTGAACCCACTTAGCATGAGTAGCAACTGCTTGAGTGACGGGGATATTACCCTTGGGTACGCCAAGACAAGGGAGTTCAAGCCCCTTTTAGAAAAAACTATACGGCCGGCTGGTCCATGACCGGCAGGCGGGCGGCCGGCTGGCCCCTTGGCTGGCTGGCCCACGGCCGGCTGGTCCATGGCCGGCTGGCCACCTGGCTGGCTGGCCCATGGCCGGCTGGTCCATGGCCGGCTGGCGAGCGGCCGGCTGGCCCCCTGGCCATCTGGCCCACGGCTGGCTGGACAGGAGCCGGCCGCCTGGCCCCCGGCCGGCCTGCAACCGGCCGCCCCGCGACCGGCCCTCCCGCTGACCTCTGGACGGGCAGGCACTTGTCTCCTCCCGCTGTGACCAAGTACACCGACAAGACACGACCCCCGCGATGGACTCCGGCGTGGCTACAGCGGCTGCTGACGCGCGGGCACATGTGGCTACAGTCCGGGCGGTCGTACCGCTCGCCCTGACCGATCGAGACTCGGCGGGGCAACAGTGCGGCCAAGCCGCCGTCTACTCCATTACCTGCCCCGGCGTGGCTACAGCGCTGCCGGCCGTACCGCTGACTTCGGCCAGCTGGCGCATGACGACGCCGCGCGGAACGGCCCGTGCCGCGGCAGGTGGGCGCCACTACAAGAAATATGTCAACTTGCGACCATCAATATTGGTCACTGAATGGTCACTGTTTTCCATTTTTGACCTTTTACGACCAAAAACAGTTGGTCAAAAGCTGGCCGTCTTTAATGAAACTTAACGACCTTCTTTGTGATATGGTCGTTGAAGGTTACGACCAAAATAAAAGGTCGTTGGTCCTACGACCAATTGTTTTGGTCGTTGGTTGTCTGCCCAGGCCATGTTGGATCCAACGTGGCAAGCTGACGTGGAAAAATTACAACCAATTGTATTGGTCATTGATAAGAATCAGCCCGGTCCAATTCGGTGTCTATATGGGCCAAGCCCAATAATTCAGCACATTTCTATATTATTTTTTCCTACCAATTTTGGTCAGCTACATGGGCTTGGGCCAAAAATTTAGCCTTTTATTTTTTAGGATGTCTAGGATGCAGCCTTTTACAATCAATTTGTTTTTTTACAATCCATTTGTTTGGGCCTCAACCTTTTTACAATCCATTTACGTTTTGTGACTTGGCCTTTTTCATTAAGTTGGTCCAACTTGGCAGCTTTCTATTTCTCACATTTTCACATTACACAAAAGACAAACATTTCAAATGGAACACAACTAAATTCTTGAAATGATAGCCAAAATTAACCCGTTATAGTCTTTACATATTATTCATAGCAACAGATATGCCGACTACTACCTATTACAATATAACTAGCAACGGAGTACAACCAGAACAAGGGGATAGATAACCACCACGCTTCATAATCTTCCTCTTCCAACTTCTGAAAATCAAATCACCTAGCATTGAAAGGATCACGCATCAGAAGCATATAAAACATCAAACTAAGAAATGAATGGCATGTAGTATGAAAATCACGATAGCACTAGTACATTTTAACTTATCTTACAACCATCAATATAGTTTGCTTATAAGAAAACATATGGCCTGATAATTGTGTGTCTAGATTACTAGACAAATTGCACACATGCACTCGTTTGACACTTGCAACAGTTTCAATGTAAACCAACAGTTAAACCTGAGAAAATGCAAAGCTGAAATCTAACTCATGACTGTAGCAATAGTGCTCCCAACACAATATCATAGTTCTGCATTTCTAACCTCTACTTACACCATTTAATGCTGGGGAGAACATATGGAAGCAAATATAGTTCTCAATGATATTACATGACCAATGTATTTCTTACTACTAAGGTGCATACATATGTAGTCAAAGATAGGGGCACATGGGAGTTTCAAACATTTCAAACTTAAGAAATGAGAGCAGACAACAAATCATCAGCTTTGCAAGCTAAAGCAGGACATAAAGTAACTTCTGTGAGGTACCGAAATTCTAGAATACCAGGATATAGTAGATTTACTTTCTTTTTTAGCTACTAAAAAAACAAACGGTTTACTAAGATGCGACAGTGGCATCAATACTAATCAGGTTACTCAATCATACGACATGTGAGTAGGATGTGATGAATATGGCAAAAAACAGCAGCAATGTGAAACTGGACATACAGGAAGAACACAAAACAGAGTAAAATTGTTTAAGAAAGGGGAAATGGGCACCTTTGTCACATCAAGGACACTATATTTCCTCTGTGGTGCACCATACACCACGGTGCACCATCTTACTTGATTCAGCCTCGATGTTCACGGGCTTGTCGGCCTCCCACTCCGCGGTGGGAGCTCGAAGCTGAACAAAACTAGCCAGTCACAATAGCCAAGTCACGCTGGACCAAACTGCCGATGAGCAGGAGTAGCCGAAGGCGTACCGCACCTCATTCACTTATGCACCTCACATATTAGAAGTTCACATATTAGAAAAGGAAGGAGGATAATTAAGCTCTTATGTAAAAAACACACACTAGATCAATTGTAGATTAAAAAATTGACACCAGGTACCATATTCATTTTTAGAATGAGAAACGCCATATGATTGCAATATGTTACCAAAAATGACATCAAGGAATGCAAACAGAGGCAGAAATCAATTTAGCACATAGAACTAATGAACTACAAAAAATTGGTAACTTATAAACCTGTCAATTGTTAAATGATACACTCATGTGTTCATGAAAAGTTACTGAACACTGTTAATAAGGTACTGAAAGTAGCTATGTACATCAGCCTCACCAAGTCTTATCCTGAATTTGTTGCTTTTACAACAATATTAGGTTGCCAAAACAATGGTTAAAATAACACATTTCATTAGAGAACAGTCTGTTGAATCGCAAAAGCACTACAATGCCCATGTCCATATATAGCTATGGGTCCATACAGATCACTTGAAAAGCAAACTTAGACAGAGGTCAGCAGGCAAAGACCACACAGAATGGTGCATGGACTATTAGAATTCAGAACTAGTGCATACTTATTCTTGCATAATACAGTTACAATGTTACATACAATTATATGCCTGCTCAGCAGAATGCATGATGTGTTGATAATTTTGGTAGTAATACAATTGAGTTACAAATTTTATATATACTTAAGGTTGTTTCTAGTTTGTCTTCAAGATCACTGTTGGTTACTTGATTCCGCACAAGTACCAATTATTCACATGATTTTTTTTCTATTAATCATGGTTGTGGTAAAATCAATTAACTACACGCTCTGCTCGTACTGACCGCGTTGGTGATGTACATGGGTGCCAGGCTGTGGTACCTCTCCTGGCCGGCCGTGTCCCGGATTTCAAACTTGACCTGATCGCCAGGGTCTGCGAGAAGAAGGCGGCGCCGATGGTCGATTCCTGCGGCCAGCCAAACCACAAAAATAAAATCAGCAGCATCGGCAGCACACACAGATGGACGCAGGTCATGCCCAGTTTGGAGCACAGCCTGGGGCATGTGAAGGAAGGGAAGGAAAGTGAAGGAAGGGAAGGGAGATCACCTGGAACTCGATGAACTGAACCTTGACGAAGCGGAGCACCAGTCTGGACTTGCCGGTGCCGACGTCCCCTAGAAGAACCAGGCTGGATCTTGACGAAGCGGAGCACCAGGCTGGATCTTGGAGCTGGCCCCAGACCAGCCCGCTCCTCATGGTGAGTCCCAGAGCCTCAGCTCCTCAAGGTTGGGGACGAGGGCGACGCAGTCGAGGTGGTCGGATCCGGATTCGGACCCTGCGGCGGCGGAGTCAACCTGGTGCTCGAGCACGCGCAGCGAGGCGATGCGTGCGGCGAGCCAGTGCGGGAGGTGCGCGGTGGAGAAGGGGCAGTAGATGACGAGCTCCTCGAGGCGGGCGACGGCCTGGACCATGCGGCCAATGGCGGCATCGGCGCACACGACGCCCCACGCGTCGAAGGCGCTCCGCGGGAAGTAGAGCGTGGGACGTGGGCACGCAGTTGCGCCAGCAGCGGGAGACACCGATGCAGGCGTCCACGTCGTGGGTGCTGCTGAGGCGGGACGGGATGGCCGGGGCTGGGGGTGGGGGGAGGGGCAGCAGCGATCTGGATCTGGGAGAGGGAGGCGGTGGCAGCGATCTGGATCGAGAAACTGAGGAAGGAGGGTGTGACGCGCGTGTGTTCTGGAGAGGTGAGCGAGAGACGCTGGATCGAGGGACCGAGGGAGGGTGTGGATGGCTCAGATTGACTACAGTGGGGGTGATCCGTGGGATGCCTCCTGATTGGTTCAAAAGAGGAGGCATTTAAAATTATTTCTTAGTGCTAAAAACAGGGGGTTTTGTGAAGCAGCTAACAAAACTATTTTGCAAAATGGCATCACTAAGATTTTCACTTAATGTAGACCAAATTTTTAGGTACATAAGTATTTATTTAATAAGAGATACTCCAATTTTTTTGCAAGATTGGACCCTTAGCTACGAACGGTCATGCCCGCCGTTTTGACCGCATTTCGAAACGACAATAAGAAATTCAAAAAAATTGAAAATCTTCGCATTGTGTCATTATACGTGACCTAGTTTCCAGGAAAAATAACAAACTTGGACTATGGCAAATATCCTAAAAAAGTGTTCACATAAACTAGTTATCATCTATGAAGATTCATGGCCTTCAAGCTAAATGACCAGTGTTGTGGCCACTTTCATGACATAGTTTGTTAAAATGATCTCATAATGGCAAAATTGTGCATCTTGGAATGGCAAATAATGTTGCCTAGGGAAGTTTTCATTTTCTTTGGATGGAAAATTCATTTTCCATTTTTCGAGTCCCCAAAATGAGTTTTTTTGTGAAGGACCTACCATATATTTGTTGCAAAATTGGACAAAATCATTTTTCTAAAATATTAGGTCATATTTAATGTACAATTGACTAAATGGTTGGGTGTCAAAAGCTTTGAGCCACCTCTCGTGAAAAAGACAAATTTCCGTCGATTCAGTTGGAACCGGGTCAAATTTGAACTGCAGCTGCCTCATAGATTGCTTTTTATTTTTTGCAAAAATCATTCCTAGGTACAAAAGTATCTATTTAATCATAGAAACACCAAAAGTTTTCCAAGATTCAACCACTAGCTAGGAACGGGCATGCCCACTGTTTTGACCGCATTTTGAAATGGGCATGCAAAATTCAAAAAAAATAATAAAATTGGAAAACCTTCGCATTGTGTCATTATATGTGACCATGTTACCAGGAAAAATAATAAACTTGTAATACGGTAATTATTTTAAAAAAGTGTTCTAAAAATGAGCTATCATGTGTGAAGATTCATGGCCTTCAAGCCAAATGATCAATCTTATGGCCACATTCATGGCATAGTTTGCTCAAATGATCTCATATTGTGCACAAGGGTGCATATTGTAATGACAAACAATGTTGCTTAAGGAAGTTTTTATTTTCTTTGGACGGAAAATTCATTTTTCATTTTTCGAGTGCCCAAAATGAGTTTTTTTGTGAAGGACCTACCATATATTTATTGCAAAATTGGACCGAATCATTTTTCTAAAATATTAGGTCATATTTAATGTACAATTGACTAAATGGTTGGGTGTCAAAAGGTTTGAGCCACCTCTCGTGAAAAAGACAAATTTCCGTCGATTCAGTTGGAACCGGGTCAAATTTGAACCGCAGCTGCCTCATAGACTACTTTTTATTTTTTTGCAAAAATCATTCCTAGGTACAAAAGTATATATTTAATCATTGAAACACCAAAAGTTTTCCAAGATTCAACCACTAGCTAGGAACGTGCATGCCCACCGTTTTGACCGCATTTTGAAATGGGCATGCAAAATTAAAAAAAAAATCAGAAAATTGGAAAACCTTCGCATTTTGTCATTATATGTGACCAAGTTACCAGGAAAAATAATAGACTTGTAATACGGTAATTATTTTAAAAAGTGTTCTAAAAAATGAGCTATCATGTGTGAAGATTCATGGCTTTCAAGCCAAATGATCAATCTTATGGCCATATTCATGGCATAGTTTGCTCAAATGATCTCATATTGTGCACAAGGGTGCATATTGTAATGACAAACAATATTGCTTACGGAAGTTTTCATTTTCTTTGGACGGAAAATTCATTTTCCATTTTTTGAGTGCCCAAAATGAGTTTTTTTTGTGAAGGACCTACCATATATTTGTTGCAAAATTGGACTGAATCATTTTTCTAAAATATTAGGTCATATTTAATGTACAATTGACTAAATGGTTGGGTGTTAAAAGCTTTGAGCCACCTCTCGTGAAAAAGACAAAGCCCCCCCGATTCAATAGGAACCGGGTCAAATTTGAACTGCAGCTGCCTTATAGTTTGCTCATGATTTTTTGCAAAAATCATTTTTAGGTACATAAGTATCTATTTAATTAGAGATACATGGTTTGGTGGCGAGACATCGAGATTTGGATGGTGGACGGTGGCCCCAACTCCAGAGCGCGCAAGATGTCATGCCAGTCGCGTGGTCACCGCGTGACCTTAGCATTGCCACGTGTTCTGGGCGGCCTAGGCATGTCTGATGGGTTGGGCACTCCCTCGGTAGGTGCTAGGAATAATAATACAACAGAAGAATTTCACGAGGAGACTAAACTAAGCTCAAACATGAATTAGTAGCCAAGTGTTTGATTAGCGGTGGGGGAAATGAACATGGCCATTGGGCCTGGGTTTTGGCTAAGGATGATCATCTACTAAGGAGACTATCTTGGCAAATTTTCAGCTCAAATGGAAGAGCCTAAGTGGCACTTGCTTTGCAAAATACCAAACTGGACAGAAATATGAATGTTGAAGCTGGGCTTAAATGAATAAATGAATTGAGCTGCAATTTGGTGGAGGATAGTAATTTGGGCATAGGAAGGCACTCCAAATGTTTTATACCATTTGTACATGCCAAAGTGGTACTTCCTTCACAATGCTCTTCTCTGGACAGAAAATAGAAATTGATGTTGGGACCACATAGATGATTGGATTGAGCTGCAATTTCGAGGAGGGTGATAATCTGGGCATATTAAGGAACTGTACAAATTTCATACCATTTGGATAAATAAAAATGGTACTTCCTTCACAACGCTCTCCACTCCACAGAAAATTGGGGAAAATATTGAGGACAATTGGATAAATTAAAATGAGATAAAATTTGGTGGAGGGAGGTTATATGGGCAGAGTGATGTCCTGGTAAATTTTCAGCAATTATAAAACAATATAAAATATAGTTGCTTCACAAACTGAAAATATTACCAGAAACAAAGATTGCATGGTGAGCTCACATGAATGATTTTATGGGGATAAAATTTGTGAAGAGCTACTCCTTGGGCATACAGAATATGTGGAAAAAATTCAGCTCATTAGGAGATTCCTAGCTAGTACTTCCTTCACAAAGCTTCTAGCTGAACATAAACTTTGGAAATTTACTGAGGAAGATTTAATAGGAAAATGGAGCTCAATTTTGTCACTAGGCAATGATTTGGATAGTAAAGAGTGACCAAAAAGTTTGAGGGCAATCCAAAAAATATAAATAGCACTTCCTTCACAAAGTGCTGTTCTAAATAGAATAGGAAAATGAATATTCCTGAATTATTTTTGAAATAGGCAACGAAGGATTTTGACATATTTGAGGAATATATGATCCAATGTATTTATGAGAATTTTTTGGGAATCTTTGGAATGACAGAAATGTAGGCTCCTTCACAACCTAGGGCAAAAATTGACACATGGACATGACACATAGGCAAAACTGATGAGGTGGCGCCTAGTCATAGCAATGCACCACAATTTACAAGGCTATGACCATCTATATTGGTCGTGATCAGCTAGAAATAAGGCAGCGGACCAGTGCTGTATGCTTTACGACCATTTCGTGTAAGGAAATTACGACCTTTCTTACCAAATTGGTCATTATGGTTTAGCGTTTAGAGCCCCCGAACAGCTTACGACCAATTGGTCTCAAATGGTCGTAGATTTACGACCATTTCTTCTAGGGTCACTGCGAGAAGGTCACAAGTTGACATATTTCTTGTAGTGTGTGGGCCAATAGAAGAGCCGGCTGGCGGGCCCCAGTCGGCGATGGGAACGCACAGCCAGTAGGCCCTACGAATGACAAGACGGCCCAACCGGTGGGGCCGCTGGCCGGTTAGGGAGGCTGCCGGTCTGGCCCCCCAATTAGTACCTTATGTATATTATAAGCCGGGGGGTTGGTCTATAAAACCCCCCGAGGCCCCCATGCAACGGGCAAGGCATTCACCCCATCTCACACTATCATTCCCACGTAGCGAGGCAAGAAGAGCCGGCTGCTCCTTCTTCTTCCTCTAGACAGCAGCTCAAGGAGCACCATTGTAACACTAGACACCCATCAACTAGACGAGCAGGACTAGGGGTGTTACCTCGCATGGAGGGCCCCGAACCTGGGTACATCGTGTGTCCCTCACTGCTTGAGCCCAATCCCGCTCCCGGAGTCCGCCGGCGTCCTTCGGCCCCAACCACTCTCGATAAGCCACCCCATGGCATCTGCCGTGAGAAAACGAGGACAGTTGGCGCCCACCGTGGGGCCGTCCGTGGCGCTGGCCGGAGTCACGCTTCGGGCGGGACCCTTCACCACCTCCCCCGACCGCCCTGCGTCCGGGCAGAACTGCACGCTCGTGGGGCTTGCTCTCGCGGGGCGGGACCCCGTTTCTGCCAGCCCTGCGGGTGTCGAAGCCGACCTCTCTAACGAGGGGCGCAACGGCGACCCTCTGTCCGACGTCGCCGTACTCACCGAGCGCTTCGGCAGGCTGGGCCTTGCCGGCGAACCAGCTGCCGATGAGTACCCTAGCGAGGTACTCGACTGCCTCGACCCGCCCTCGTTCGTGGGCGCACTCGCCCCGGGCGATGCTGATGACTCCTGCGTCCGCGCGGGAGTAATGGCCACCGTCTCCTCCACGACCTCCGACCGCGTCATGGCGGAGGTGGAGGCGGCCGCCGCGGCCGCCCGCACCGGCACCTCCGACTCCCTCGGCTCCGTGCTTCAGGGACTCAGCACCACCGTTACGCCTACAACGAACCCGGCCACGGCTACGGCCGAGCTGGAGGCCGCTCGCCGGCTGCTGTTCACAGAGGCGACCACGCTCGCCACCACCAAGCGCCGGATGGAGTCCACGCAGCGCGAGTACAACTCCGCCTACGGCCTCACCCCCGCCGGCAACGAGCCCAGCCGGCGCGGTGACGTCCGCAACCGCGGCCGTGTGGTCACGAAAATCCTCGGGGGCAGGCTCCCCACCTACGACACGCCGGCCGCCAACATGAGGGCCGCCTAGGTGGCCTATGCCGACCTCGCCGACCTGGTGGGCGAAGAGCGGGAGAAGCAGGAGCGGCACATCCAAGACCTCATCGCTGCCGCCAACGCTCAGCAGGCCCGGCTCGATGACGCCAACGCCGGCTCCGAGGTTCCCGTCCCCGAGTGGGACGCCCCGCCAACCGCTCGCCAGCACCGGCCGGTGCAGCAAGCCTCTTCCCCCCGCGGCTCCGGCCGACGGGGCGTTGGGTCCCATAACAGACGCTCCCGACTGGGAGATGAGCCGCCGACCGTCAATAGCCGGCGCAACGACACTCCGGCCGGCGGCAGCCGGCGCAGTCGCGCCAACACCCCGCCTCCACGGCGGGAGCGCGCACGCTCGCCTGCCCCGGCTGTCCGTCCCGAGCTAGCCGCTCGGCTCGGTCCGCGCGTTCCGCGGAGTGAGAACGACGCCCGGACCCGCATCGACCGGCTGGCGCAATCTGCCCTCCTGGAGGAGGAGGGTCCGATCGGCCCAGCATTATTCGGCCCATGGATCTGCAGCGAGCCGTTCCCAACCGGCTTCACGCTCCCTCGCGACACCCCGAAGTACAACGGCACCGCCAAGCCAGAAGACTGGCTGGTCGACTACACCACCGCAGTCGGCATAGCCAGGGGGAACAAGCGCGTAGCCGTGTGGTACGCCCCCCTCATGTTGATCGGCTCGGCTCGGACCTGGCTCAACAGCCTGTCCGCCGGCAGCATCAACGCTTGGACGGACTTTGAGGAGGCGTTCGTCCGCAACTTCACCGGCACCTACAAGCGGCCCGGCCGGCCCCGTGAACTGGCCATGTGCGTCCAGGGGCCGGACGAGTCCCTCCGTGACTACCTCATGCGTTGGACCGAGCTCCGCAAATCCTGCGAGGGGGTACATGAGGTGCAGGCCATCCAGTACTTCATCGAGGGTTGCCGCGATGGCACCCACCTCAAGCACAAGCTCCTGTGCTCCGAGCCGGTGACCTTGGTGGATCTAATGGCCAAGGCAGATAAGTATGCCATGGCCGATTCCGCGATGCGGATCAAGGTCACCATGCCTGCCAAACCGACTCCGCCGCCTGCCACACCGCGGGCGGCCGCCGACATCCGGCAGCAGCAGAACAACAAGCGCAAAGCCGACCAGCCAGACCCCCGCTATGGTAGCCGGCAGGTCGCCACCATCGAGGAGGAGCAGCCGGCCGCCTAGGCCTCCAGCCAGCGCCAGCGGACCGGCAAGGCCGCCTGGCAGCCCAAGCTCACCTTCGAGCAGATGCTTGACGCCCCGTGCAAAATGCACTCTGGGGCGAAGCTGGCCACACACACGATGCGGCAGTGCAGCTTCTCCCAACGGCTAGCCCGAGGCGAGGGCCTCCTGGTTCCTCCGCCTCTGGCTCCCCGCGCGCTGGCTCTGGCTCCGACCCAGCCGCCCGCGCCGGCTCCGGCTGCCAACAACGGCCGCCTCCATGACCAGTTCCCCTACCAGGACGGGGCCTACGTCGTTGTTGGCGTTCTGGGAATGGGGGTACCCAGACCTGCGTGCCTGCGGCCCAGGGCATGGCCCACTTCATCAACCAAACACAGTCGGGCGTGGCCCCACTCAAGACAAGACCCTCGCGAGGGCCCAAGCCTCGCGAGGAGGAGCAGCGTCAAGACCGGCAAGGGATGGGCCTCCTCAGGCCCCCTCCGGAGCTGCGGCGATCTCTATGCAAGGCCCGGTCTCGGGAGTCAAAGGTGATGCAAGGGAGGACAGGCGGGCGCCAGCGCGCCAGACGGCACAGTTTCCCCTTTGGTGCAAAAGGAGCAAGGACGTACGCGGGTTCCCAAAGCACCCCCCCAAAGGTTTCCATTTCGGTGCAACAAGACTGCAACCACCAGCCCCGCAGGACGGACGTCATCGCTGAGCCCGTCCCTGCGCCGTCGATAGCTACTTTGCAGGCGAAGACCGCCTTTGGACAGGGCGAGCACGTGCCCTTGTCCCCCTTCAAAATTGGCCGTTGTGGGATCCCTTCCCGCCAATGCGATAAGGGAAGAGGACCCGAGCCACCGCTATATATAGAGGGTAGGCTGCACCGTAGAGGTGGATCCGCATCCATTCCGCCACTCATCCATCACCAAGTCACAGAGGGCCCCGAACACCTCTAGGGAGCCCTCATGAGGCCTTGAAACACTGTACTTGTTCATCCACCCCACCTCTTCGAGAGGCAATCCACAAAAGCAGGAGTAGGGTATTACGCTTCGCAGCGTCCCGAACCTGGGTAAACTGTCGTGTTCATCTTTTTCCTCGTCATCGCGCGAGTTTGCTGCTGTGTTCATCGAGTAGCAAGCTAGGTTGGCGAAGTCGCTGGGGATCTTCGCACACTCCCCTGTGTTCGAATCTTAAGGGTTTTGCGGAGCCCGAAATCCAACATTTGGCGCGCCAGGTAGGGGGCGTGTCGAAATCTCCCTCAGGTCTCGCCTCGCCTACGCTCGTTGCACTCATGGCAAAAGGATGTCGAGTCCGTGCAGAGCGGCGAGCCGCCCGCGTGGCGCAGCCGGCGCAGGCGGGACGTAACACCCCACGGCGCTCTGCCACCCCGTCAGCGGACGACAATACCGGCCGGGTTCCCGACGGGCGCTGGGGGCTGTCGCCTTCACCAACCGCATGACATGCCCCCGTCGCCCCGGCCCTTCCCCGCGCTTGGGCCGCGCAGCCACTCTTCCAAGTTTGTCAAGACTCGACGCACAGACATGTCGCGCTCCTCGTGGCGCACGAGCTACGGCGCCAATGGGCCACCCGCCACCGCCGCACCAATGAGCCCAGGCGTGCCCCTGGGTGCGACACCGCCGCCAGCGAAACCCAGGTGCACCTCCGCGGGGCCCGCACCCGAGGGCTCGCACAGCCGGAGGCTACGACGCCTGCACCACGCGGGCGCGTTTGGGACATCTGCGCCGGCCCGCCCTCTCCGGGGACCTGGCTCGAGCCGCCAGGGGCACGGGTCCCGGCCGCGCGAGGGGGGCATAGCTTCACGCCTCCCGGCACGCTTTCCGGAACCAGGGAGGAGGACCAGAGGCTCGACCATGCTAGCTCCCGGGGGTCCGCGCAACTCAACGACGACCATGTTGCCACGCGCCCGGGCCACGGAGGGGGCAGCACCGGCTTCCACGGCGGCAGGAGGCGCACACGCGACTTTGCGAGCAGCCCCTGCGCGGACGGGTACGTGCAACCTCGCGGGGGCGGCTTGCGGGGCTGGCCTCGCGAGGGTGCCCGGCGCGGAGACCCTCGCGAGGCACGCCCGCTGGTAGGGAGCTGCCTCGAGCAGACGTCTGGGTCTGGGGACCGGGGGTCACTCGCCTGGGAACGGAGGGTAGAACATGCGCCCTCGTATCCGGGCCGAGAGGCCCCAGCTTGGGGATGGAGGGTGGAACAGACGCCCATGTCCCTGGGCCAGACGATCCCAACCTGGAGGCGAAGGGTGGAATATGCGCCCTTGTCTCCGGAGCGCGCGACTCTCGCTTGGGGACGGAGGGTCGAATATACGCCCATGTCTCCAGGTCGGGTTTCGCTCGATCACCAGCGGGCGAACATGTACTCGCCCATGTCCCCAGGCCCGGCTCGCCCGGCCTGGGGGCAGGGCCCCAAATACCAGCATGGGAACCCCGGGGGCCCCAGCGAGGCGCGCTGGGGCACTGCCCGGGGAACTCAGGGCCTTCTGCTGGGGCGGGCTCCCCAGCCAGAGAGCGCAAGGGGCTTCCCCTATGCTCGAGGGCTCGCCCAGGGCAGACCTTACTTCGCCGCGACGAGCCCGGGGGCTGGGAATGGGCTTCGTGCCCGCGAGGCATGGAGCTCCCTATACACCCCCGGGACCTACATCAACCCGTGACACTCTCACGTAATGATGAGCAGGCTGTATACGCCCGGAGCCCGCCGAGGACGCGGAGGGGTTCCTCCCACGCAATGTGGCAGCCACAACCCAAAGCTGGCGGAGAAGTCAACAGTGCCCGTCAATGGCTATGCCCATGCAACGTGGATGCCCTATGCTCAGCACTGGGGGAAGACGAAGACGAGGACTACCCCAAAAAGCCGGACGCGACTGTTTTCTCGCTCTTTTTTGTATTTCAAGTTGCAGCCTTCGATGGCCCTTTTTGTGCTTGAACCTGTCAGAAGCTCGAAGATTTCGTGACCCTATGTTTTAAAAGAAAAGAAGGGCGGGGACTTTTTCTCTTTGTTCTCTCGTTTTACCGATCTTGAGTTCTCTTTCTCTTTCTGGATTGGCGTTTTGCAAAAAGCCGTGGGTTCCGACCACTGCACGACACCACAACATGGAGCCTCGGAAGGCCCCTGGGCCTCCCGGGGCGGCTACTGGAGGAACGGAATGGGGGATCGCTCGAGCGTTAAAGGGGGCTCCTGAGTAGCACGCCTCAGGAGCCTTACTGGTCACATAGCCACTCGCCCCCTGATGTCGTCCTTGGTTTCCGGTCGGCATCAGGAGTGTTGGGGCCTCGCCCCGTGAAGTGCGTCCTTGGTTTCCGGTCGTACCTAACGGTGGTGGGGAAATGTGCAGGACTAGGACCTGTCGACGTAGAGCAGTTTGAGCGTCAAAGGGGGCTCCTGAGCAGCATGCCTCAGGAGCCTCACCGGTCATATAGCCACTCGCCCCCCTTGATGTCGTCCTTGGTGATCCGGTCGGCATCAGGGGTGTCGGGTCCTGACCTCGTAGCTGCGTCCTTGGTTATCCGGTCGCACGCAACGGTGGTCGGGAAATGCGCGGGACTGGGACCTGCAGACGCAGAGTGCCGAAAGGGCCCCCAAACCGTCCTACAAGCAAGGAGGAAGCGCCCCAGACGGAACCGCGAGCTATCCGGGCAGCCCAATCGCGCCACGCGGCACGAGCTAGATCGTCGCCACCCCGCAAGTGCTACAACTGAACTGGCAGCGACCCCGGATCAAAGGAAGCACGACGTTACACACCTCGTCATCAGGGAACATATTTAAGGGTATTTTCAAAATACATAAAAGTTGCCATTAGGCCTCATGCATAACCCTGTCAGTAGAACGAGAAGGCTACTCAAGGGGACACGCCGTCGCCGACACTCTCGCCACCACCGCCCGGAGACGGCCCTGCGCGTCCCGGCTTAGGCGCCGCCCTTGGCCTCGTCAGAAGCAAGCCCCGTCATCAGGTCGTCCACATGGTCCTTAACCCACTAGGCGAGGGCAGCGCGAGCCGCTTCAGGCACATGACCTAGCACCGCTCCAAAGTCGAAGTGCGGGTCGAGATGAAGGAGGTGGCTGAAGACATTCGAGGCCGCCCGCTCGAGGAGGTCGCGGCGCTTATCCTCCACAAGCACGTTGACCTTCTCCGCGCCCTCCTCAAGGCACTCCACGACCCTGGAAAAGAAGCCCAAGTACCTGGCGTCGTCTGGGACCAAGGGGCTCGAGACGCTCGCGCCACAAACGTCGCTCAAGGCCCGGGTGGCCCTCCTCTCGAGAGACTGGAACATCAAGGAGCGCTCATGCTGGAGGCCGCGAGCGCGGCCTGCCTCTTCGGAAGCTTCTTCTACCAGGGAAGCGGCGCCCTTCACTTGTTTATAAAGAAAAGCCAGCTCGGCTTCGGTGGTAGCCTGGGCATCCTTTGCGGCTCGCCGACGCCCCTCCTCCTGATTCAACCTTCTCTTGAGGGCATCAACCTCGCCTTTCAGGAGGTCGCGGTGCTCGCGGAAACGGGACTCCTGGAGCTTCAGCTTCGCGCGGTAGTCCTGGAGAAGGGAACGCCAAGCCTCCGCCACCTTGTTGTCGACCTCCTCCTGGAACCTCGCCTCACAGGAGGCAAGGGACTCCTCAGCAAGTGACGCCTGGCGCTCCCTCACCTCCAGCCTCTCCCGTTCCAGGCTCTGCTCCAGCGCCTCCAACGCCAACGAGTCTACAGGCGCTCGAGGGCTCGCGCTGGCGAGGGGAAACTCGGCTGGCGGGCCCTTGAGTGTGGCCCTCCGTATCTGGATCTGCCTTTCAAGGTCGGCGTTAAATCCCTGGAGCACCCTGAGGCGATCCTCGGAGGCCCTGCGCCGGCAATCGGCCTCCTGAGCCTCGGCAAGAGCGCGTTCGCGGGCCTCCACCGCCGCGGCAAGACACTCCTCAACCTTCATGCAGGCGCACTCGCGCTGCAGACGGCCGAGATTCACAGCAACCTCGAGCTGGTGCCAACCTTGCACGAGGCACTGGCGCTCTTCCTCCAAGCGGGCATCATTGTTGGCGAGCCCCACCCTCAGGCGCCTTAACGTGTCCGCCGCGGTATGGAGCAAACCCCATGGCACGGCGGTCAGGTCATCAGCAGGCTCAAGGGGCCAACCAGAACTCCCACCTTCCCCATGGCGAACGGGGGAGGAGCGCGAGGAGCCTTCCAGCCCGATCGTGTGCTCAGGGGCTGGGGGCTCCCGTACAGGCATTTCGAAAGAAGGACGCGCCCCCTGGGGCCCCACGTCGCCGAGCGAAGAGGGTCCGAGGATGCGGCGCGCCACGACCTGGGAAGGGGCCGCGGGCAAGGGAAGTGGCCCCATTCTGGGGAGCCGGAGGCCGCAGGCGAGGAAGATCGCGGGGGGCTCGCGCTCGGGGCCACCAGACGTCAAAACGGGCTCGGGCGTGGGCGCCCGGGTGGGCCGAACCCCGCGGCCCACAAGGGAAGAAACCTCAAGAGGCTCGGCGGCCGCAGGAGCGGGCGCCACCAACCCATCTCCCCCATCGCCGGTGGGGAGCCTGCAAAACAGAAGCTCAGAAGGAAGGCACCGAAGAGAAGGACAAAAGAGGGCGCAGGCACTTACTCGTCTATGGCGATCCACTTCCTCTTCACTGGAGCCCATGGCACCGAGGGGCGGCTGCTCCTGGGCGCCTTCCTCTTCCGGCCGGCGCGGGAGCCGGGGGACGAAGAGCAGACGACAGGCGATTGATACTTAGCGTCGGAGATGGCAGTTTTCACCACCGGCTCGGCATCACCCCCGACCTCGGATTGACCTGAGGCGGGGGCCGGACGAACAGGCAGCGGAGGGCGACCCACCTCGGTCTCAGGAGGAGCGGTGTCCCCCGAGTTCTCGGAGGACGGGGCCCCCGGGGAAGAGACATCCAGGGGGCGCGCCTCCTCCAGAGGGAGGAACCCCCACTCGTCGAAACGCGGCATCTTCGCGACGATGGCTTCCCGGCTTTTGTAGTTGTACAAGGGGAGGCTGTCCCGGGGGAGCTTGTCAGGTTCACCACCAGTCAGGCGGCGGAGAAGCTCACGCAGTACGTCGGGGGAAAGAGGCGGGACCTGGACCCTCATTGGGTCACGGGGACACGCAAAGGCCCACATCGGACGGGTGTGGCGCTGAAGAGGAGCAATTCATCGGCGAGTGAACTCCCGCACCACCATCGACATTGTCACGCCCGCCTGCTACAGCCTCGCCAGCCTGTCTAGGACCGGTGCAAGCCCAGGATCGGCAAGCTCCACGTGCCTCCACCCGCGATTCGGCGTTGCGGGGGTCAGCGGGGGTTGAAACAGAGCTTCAGCCCCGGCAGCGTCAACATACACCCATTGCCGCCGGAACCCATCTGCTTCCGAGGAGAGTCCGGCGTCGAGGGCCCCCCGGGCCGATGCGTGTGCCGTTCTCTAGGACACACACCCGGAACACTGATCCTCCGAAGTCAACTCAAGAGAGAAGAAGTGGCGTAACAAGGCCACGGAAGGGAAAACACCAACAAAGACCTCGCACAGGAACGCGAAGGCCGAGAGGAGGACGAGAGAACCAGGGTCAAGGTGGAGCACGTGGATCTGGTAATGCGATAGCACAGCAGAGAGGAAGCTTGAGAATGGCGGCAGTACGCCCGAGAGAAGGGCATGGATATGAAGGGGGACAGCGGAGGCCACCAGCTCGCCCCGAGGCCGCGAACCTGGCCAGATCTTGGTGGCCCCCCACTCAATGGAGCCAGCAACGACCACCAGCTGAACCTTCTCCAACCCCTCGAAGTTCACCATCGACGACTGGCCCAGCGCGGGCTTGGGCGCCGCTGCGGTTGTCTGGCCCCTCAAGCCTTCGCCTTTCACCCTCTTCAGAGGCATGGCAAAGAAAAAGGTGGGGGGGAAGCGACGCGACACACGGGGACTCGACAGAAGGGGCGAGAGCCGCACGGGAAGGGAGTGCAGCCGGCGGAATCCACGGGAGACAAAGGCGGCTCGGAGGCGGGTGCCGGATGACTCGACAAACCTGGCTATGGCCAGTCCGGTGCGGAGAAGAAGGGGCGACAGGTCCCCAGACTGCCGCATATAACGCCTGGCCCGCAGGCGGTTGGGGCCCGTGGCGCTTCAGGCCGTCCACAAGCCTTCGCCCATAAGCCAGCTCGAGCGCGCCTTGGGCCCGGGGACGTCGTTGTCGGCGTTCTGGGAACGGGGGTACCCAGACCTGCCTGCCTGCGGCCCAGGGCATGGCCCACTTCGTCAACCAAACACAGTCGGGCGTGGCCCCACTCAAGACAAGACCCTCGCGACGGCCCAAGCCTCGCGAGGAGGAGCAGCATCAAGACCGGCAAGGGATGGGCCTCGTCAGGCCCCCTCCGGAGCGGCGGCGATCTCTATGCAAGGCCCGGTCTCGGGAGTCAAAGGTGGCGCAAGGGAGGACAGGCGGGCGCCAGCGCGCGAGACGGCACAGTTTCCCCTTTGGTGCACAAGGAGCAAGGACGTACACGGGTTCCCAAAGCACCCCCAAAGGTTTCCATTCCGGTGCAACAAGACCGCAACCACCAGCCCCGCAGGATGGACGTCATCGCTGAGCCCGTCCCTGCGCCGTCGACAGCTACTTTGCAGGCGAAGACCGCCTTTGGACAGGGCGAGCACGTACCCTTGTCCCCCTTCAAAATTGGCCGTTGTGGGATCCCTTCCCGCCAATGCGATAAGGGAAGAGGACCCGAGCCACCGCTATATATAGAGGGTAGGCTGCACCATAGAGGGGGATCCACATCCATTCCGCCACTCATCCATCACCAAGTCACCGAGGGCCCCGAACACCTCTGGGGAGCCCTCATGAGGCCCTGAAACACTATACTTCTTCATCCACCCCACCTCTTCGAGAGGCAATCCACAAAAGCAGGAGTAGGGTATTACGCTTCGTAGCGGCCCGAACCTGGGTAAACTGTCGTGTTCATCTTCTTCCTCGTCATCGCGCGAGTTTGCTGCTGTGTTCATCGAGTAGCAAGCTAGGTTGGGCGAAGTCGCTGGGGATCTTCGCACACGCCCCTGTGTTCGAATCTTAAGGGTTTTGCGGAGCCCGAAATCCGACAGTCGTGTTCACCAGCGAGGGGACCGACAAGCATAGCCTGCGCCAACGCCGGCACGAGGTGAATGCCACCGTCCCCTCGGTCCCCCAGTATATGCACTGGTCCGAGAGGCCGGTCACTTGGAGCCGGGCGGACCACCCCGCCATGATGCCAAACCCCGACAGCTACGCCCTCGTCCTCGATCCCACCATCGCCTCCGAGAGGCGCACCTGCCACTTCTCATGGGTACTGATCGATGGGGGCAGTAGCATCAACATCCTCTACCGTGACACGCTGCTCAAGCTGGGGTTCAAGGAGAAAGACCTGTAGGCGAGCCGGACGGTTTTCCACGGCATCATGCCGAGAAAGTCCTGCACCCCCATTGACAAGATCGAGCTTGACGTCCTCTTTGGCAACAAGAGCCACTTCCGCCGCGGGCCGATACGGTTCAAAGTGGTGGACCTCAACAGTCCCTACCACGCGTTGCTGGGCAGGCCGGTCCTCGTTAAATTCATGGTGGTCCCCCATTACGCCTACCTTAAGCTCAAGATGCCGGGTCCCAAGGGCATCATCACTGTCATCGGTGACTACAAAAAGTCAATCGAGTGCGTGCGCGATAGCAGCCGGCTGGCCGAGGCCCTGGAGATAGCGGAGGAGAAGCGGCAGCTCGATCGGATCGTGGCTCACGCCTCTGACTAGCCGGCCGTGCTGGCTCCTCCGTCCCAGTCGGCCAGCGAGGCGTCGTTCCAGCCGTCCAAGGACACCAGGCAGGTGCCACTCGACCCGGCCAACCCCAAGCAGTGCGTCACCATCGGCGCCCACCTCGACAGCAAATAGGAAGGTGAGCTCGTCGACTTCCTCCGTGAGAATCGGGACATCTTCGCGTGGTCTCCAAAAGACATGCCGGGTGTTCCGAGGAAGTTCGCCAAGCACAAACTTCACGTGCGGAGGGATGCCAAGCCGGTCAAGCAACCCCTGCGCCGTTTCTCCGAGGAGAAGCGGCGTACTATAGGAGAAGAAATCGCCCGGCTGCTCGCAGCTGGCTTCATCATGGAAGTGTTCCACCCGGACTGGCTGGCCAACCCAGTTCCGGTGCTAAAGAAAAACAAGACCTGGCGCATGTGTATCGATTACACCAGCCTAAACAAGGCCTGTCCCAAGGACCCTTTCGCCCTGCCCCGGATCGATCAAGTCATCGACTCCACGGCCGGCTGCGACCTGCTGTCCTTCCTAGACGCCTATTCTGGCTACCACCAGATCATGCTGGATCCAGCCGACCGGATGAAGACCTCCTTCATCACCCCTTTCGGGGCCTACTTCTACATCACCGTGTCCTTCGGCCTGAAGAACGCGGGCGCTACCTTCCAGCGCTGCATGCAAAAGTGCCTCCTGCCTTAGATCGGCAGGAACGTCCACGTCTACGTGGACGACATCGTCGTCAAAAACAAGAAGCATTTCAGCCTCCTCGACGATATCCGAGAGACCTTCCCCAACTTGCGCGAGTACAAGATCAAGCTCAATCCGGAGAAGTGTGTTTTCGGCGTGCCAGCCGGCTAGCTCCTGGGTTTCTTCGTGTCCGTCCACGGCATCGAAGCTATCCCAGAGAAGATCAGGGCCATCGAACGCATGCACAAGCCGGTCAAGCTCCGCGATGTCCAGAAGTTCGCCGATTGCCTTGCCTCGCTCAGCTGGTTCGTTAGCCGACTGGGCGAGAAGGCGCTGCCCCTTTACCAGCTCATGAGGAAGACACCCAAGTTCGAGTGGACCGACCAGGCAGACGAGGCGTTCCGCGACCTTAAGCGCGCGGTCTCTAGCGCTCCCGTCCTGTCGGCGCCGGCTGAGAAGGAGCCGATGCTCGCGTACATCGCGACAACCACCCGCGTGATCAGCGTCGTGCTGGCGGTGGAGCGGCCGGAGGAGGGCAAAGCGCTGCCGGTCCAGCGCCCTGTCTACTACCTCAGCGAGGTCCTCTCCGCCTCCAAGCATATCAACCCCCATTACCAGAAGATGTGTTACGACATATACTTTGCCGCCAAGAAGGTCAAGCAGTACTTCCAGGAGCACACCATCACCGTGGTGAGCACGGCCCCGCTCGGCGAGATCATGAGCGGCCGGGACGCCACCGGTCGGATCGCCAAATGGGCCATCGCCCTCGCCGACTACGAGATTTGATACGAGCCGCGCACCGCCATCAAGTCGCAGACGATGGCTAACTTCCTTGTCGACTGGGCCGAGACTCAGTTCGTGCCGCCTCCCCCGGATTCCACGCATTGGCGCATGCACTTCGACGGCTCGAAGATGCGAACCGGCCTGGGAGCCGGCATCGTCTTGTCATCCCCGAAGGGGGACCAGCTCAAGTACGCGCTCCAGATCCTCTTCGATGCCTCCAACAATGTGGCCGAGTACGAGGCGCTCGTGCACGGCCTCCGGCTTGCCAAGGAAATCGGGATCCGACTCATCCTCTGCTTTGGCGACTCCGACCTCGTGGTGCAACAGGTATCTGGCGAATGGGACGCCAGGGACGCCAACATGGCCAGCTATCGCTTCCTCGTCCAGTAGCTCACCGACTCCTTCGAGGGATGTGAGTTCCACCACGTCCCCCGGGCGGACAATGAGGCGGCCGATACGTTGGCAAAGATCGGCTCCACCCGGCAAGCCATCCCAGCCGGCGTTTCCCTCGAACGGCTGCTCAAGCCTTCGATCAAGCCCTCCCCTAAATCAGAGTCTATCTTCATGCCGGCCGACGCTGCCGGCTCTCCGCCAGGACCGGCTGCTCTACCAGCGCCATCACCTCCGGCTGCCGTGCCGGCCCCATCGGCTCCAACGTCCGACGCCCCCATGGTGGCCACCTCCGGCTCCACGGCCGTCATGATGGCGATCGCCGCGCCCCCCCGCTGTCTCAACCTTGGGGACTGGCGACCTGGACCCGGGGGCTGGTGAGCCAGCCCCGGGGACTGACGGGTCGGACTCGGGGGCTCCGGCTGCCCCCGGCGCTCCACTTGAGCTCGAGCCGGCTCCCGTCTCGTCCCCCTCATGGGGCCAACCCATTCTGGCTTTTCTCTTGCGCGGCGAGCTCCCCCCCCCCCGACAAAGCCACAGCAAGGCAAATCCAGCGCCGGGCCTCGGCCTACAGCATCATCAACCGCGAGCTGGTTCATCGCAGCACCACCGGCGTATTCCAACGCTTCGTCGAGCCGGAGAAGGGTCAAGAAATCCTCCGTGACATCCACCAGGGCGAGTGCGGGCATCACGCCGCCTCCAGGACCTTGGTGGCCAAGGCGTTCCGCCACGGCTTCTACTGGCCGACGGCCTTGGAAGAGGCCAAGCGACTGGTCGACAAATGCGAGGGGTGCTAGCGCTTCAGCACACAGAGCCACCTGCTGGCAACATCCCTCCAGACCATCCTGCTCTCGTGGCCCTTTGCCGTCTGGGGGCTGGACATGGTAGGTCCTTTCAAGACCGCGCGGGGCGGCATGGCGCATCTACTGGTGGCTGTCGACAAATTCACCAAGTGGATCGAAGCAAGGCCCATCAAGAAGCTGGACGGCCCCACAACCATTCGGTTCATCAAGGATATCACGGTCTGCTACGGCGTCCCCCACATCATCATCACCGACAACGGCACGAATTTTGCCAAAGGCGCGATGGCGCGTTTCTGCTCCCTGGAGGGCATCCGGCTCGACCTCGCATCGGTGGCCCACCCACAGTCAAACGGCCAAGCAGAAAGGGCAAACGGCTTGATCCTGGCCGGCCTCAAGCCCCGACTCGTGGCGCCCTCATTCGGTCAGCCGGCTGCTGGATCGATGAGCTGCCGGCTGTCCTCTGGAGCCTCAGGACCACGCCCAACCGGTCGACCGGCTATACCCCTTTCTTTCTCGTAAATGGGTCCGAGTCGATCATCCCCACAGACATCGAGTTCGACTCGCCTCGAGTCACCCTGTATACGGAGAAAGACGCAAAGGAGGTAAGAGAAGACGGTGTCGATCTACTTGAAGAAGCATGCGAGCTGGCCCTGAGCCGGACGGCCATCTACCAGCAGAAGCTCTGGCACTACCACAACAAGCGGATCCGGTCCCTCTCCTTACGCGAAGGAGACCTGGTGCTCAGGCGGATCCAGCGGACCGCCGGCTAGCACAAACTGTCCTCCCCATGGGAAGGCCCGTTCATCATCAGCAAGGCGCTGCACAACAACGCCTACTATCTGATAGACGCCCAGAAGTCGCAGAAGCGCAAAAGAGACGCCTCCGGCGAGGAGACGGAGTGCCCATGGAATCCGGCGCTCCTTCGACCGTTCTACTGCTAAGAAAGAACCAGTGTATGTATGTATCTTCCCTTCTGTTGGAACTCAATGAATGTAATGGGGGCCCCAAGCCGGCACTTGGGGCACACCCCTTTTCAATTCCAACAAAGGCTTGTCATCTCTTAAGCAAGGCACCCGGGCCCGGTTCCCTGGGCCCGGGGGCTCGCCGGCTCTTCTCCAAGGCGGTCAAGTAGTGTGAACAAGCAATCTTCCCCCCTGCCCAGCCACAGACCGGCCCCCAGCTGTCCGGCTGGTGGGACCATGGGATAGGAAGGAACTTATCACACGAACGCCACCTGAAGAGCAGCAACAGGATAGGTCCAACCGGACCATGTTATCTCTAGAAACCGGCTCTGCCGGCTCGCCCCAACTCTAACCGGACGACTCTAAGGCCCGCACGGTTTCCCCAAGGACGATGCCCCGTCCCTGTCCCAGTCCGGCTCCCGGCTGGCTGTCAGGCAGGGCAGAAGCCAGAAGGAATCCTTGCGTGAGATATGAGTTGAAAGGTAAAGAGCAAAGGATGAGCCGGCACGCAAATATTTTAAACTTCAAGCAAATTCATAAACAAAAGGCCACAGGCCGAAGATTCTTTACAATACACCCCCAGTGGGTGGAAATGCATCTTAAACAAGTCTCATAGCAAAGAAAAAGATACGGTAAAAGAAGGGCCGTCTAAGCCTCCGACGCGTCACCAGCCGGCCCGCCAGCCGGCCCGGCCGACTGCCCAGGAGCGGCCGCCGGCTCCTCCTCCATGGCCTCCGTAGCCTCGGTGTCGCTGCCGGTGCTGGAGGCGGTGCTCTCGTCGGCAACCTCCTCGTCCCCGGGCCCTTGGGGAATGCCGAAGGAGTCCTCGGCAACCAGCTTGCCATCCTCGCCAAGCGCCGGCAGAAGCTCGTCCGGGACGAGGTAGGAAGCCATCTCGTTGGCTCGGCGGACGAGGGAACCTTCGCGGGCGACTCGCTCCGCCTCGGGGACCTCGCGCATCGTGGCCAGCCGGTCCAAGTTGACGCGAGGGTACCACGAGGTGACGAACCGAAGGGCCATCTGCGCCCCGGAGCGGGCCACCGATGCCTTCCAAACCTCGAGCCGGGCCACCGCGTGCTCCAGCCATAGCGCCACGCGGCCCGCCAGGACCCCACGACCCGGCCAGAGGGCCGAAATCAGCTCCATGCTGGCCGTGTGGAGCCGGTCCATGCAGCGCTGGAGGAAGAGCAGCCGGTTCTCGATAGCTAGTGCATACTCCGGCAAGTCCCAGCCGGCATGCTCCTCAATCTCCTGCCCGCGCTGCCGCAGGCACTCCCGATGCTCCGCCACGACCCGCTCGGCGCGGCGCTGAGTGTGCGGGAACCGGTCTAAGGAAGGATGAAGAATAAAAAAAAACAAGTCGAAACAGCCGGCAAAGGAAGAAGACTTAAAAACTAGAAACTTACGTTGAAAGGCCTCGTCCACCTCGATGGCGAACTGGAGGCCCAAGCTCGGCTCCCTCTCGCGCGCCTCCTCCGCATGGGCGAGGGCGGCTTCACGCCTCTCAAGCTCGCCACCAAGGCGAGCCACCTCGTCCTGCAGGGCGCTGACCCGCCGGCTGGTGTCGGCCGCCTGCTTGACGGCCTCCTCCCGGGCCGCCACTTCCCTCCGCAGCTCCGCGGTGAGGCGCTCCTGTGCCTCCTGCCCATCCTCGACCAGGCCTCCCAGCCGGTCCCGCTTCGACGTAACCTCCTGGAGGTCCCGCTCCAGCCGGTCCCGCTCGGAGGCCACCTCGTCCCTTTTCTGCCAGATCGGGGTCAGGATGGCCAGCTCCCCTGCAAAATAACCAACCTAGATTACTCGAAATGCGGAAGACTCGAGCCGCCTGCCGAACAGTTGGCTCGACTCTCGGGGGCTACACCCAGTGGGTGCGCTTGCACGCCCCCACTGGAGCAAACGTACCTCGCGCGTTCCGCAGCTCCTCCTGGACCTGATAAAAGCCGGCCTTGCCATGGTTGTGGATGGCAACCGCCTCGTCGAAGAGTGCCTGCCACTTGGCGTTCTCAACCTGCTCCACGCCAGGAGACGAGTAGTTAGACAAAAAAGGGATAGATCTGGCCCGGCTGCCACGTAGCCGAGCAGCCGGCCCGAATCTCGAGGGCTACACCCAGTGGGTGCGCTCGCGCGCCCCCACTGAAAGTTCAATACAAGATAGAGGAATCTCATCTCCACCGCCTTCTCCATGCGCCGGAAATTGCTTTCGGCGGCCTCCGTGAACCTGGCCAGCCCATCACGGCACTGCGCCATGATGCGGCCTGGCTCCACAGGCACAGGGGCCTGGCTGCTGGCCGGCGGGGCCAGGACGGCTGGGGCGAGGACCAACGCCTTCCAGTCCCGGATCATGTCGAGCATGGTCCTCCTCGACCGGCTCGCCCCACCACTCGACCCAGCGTCCGCCGCGGCAGCAGCCGGCGGGAGGTTGGTGGTGACCACAAGGGCTCGGGAGCCAGCCTCGGGCCCCTCTACAACCAGCGCGGCCGGCTCCACCGCCTGCCGGACCGGCTCGATAGCCGGGTGGACTGGCTCGCTCCCTCCGCCAACCGTCATCTCCGGTGCCGCCTCCGGCACAGCCGGAGCGGCAGGTTCCTCTACCGCGGCCGGCTCGATGGAAGACGGAGTCGTGACCGGCTCTGCTCGCGGATCCGCCTCCCTGGCCGGCTCGGGAGCCATGTCCTCCGGACGGACCACCTCCACCAAGGGCGGGGCCGCGGCCGTGTCTGGCACCGGCCCCCGCGGCTCGCTCGATGGCGGCCTCGACATCCGCGTCGATTTGGCTGCTGAGTCCGTGGCGCGCGCTGGGTCCAAGGGCTGCCTCCACCTCCCGTCACTCGAGGTCCCCGAATGCAAGGGCGCACCCTTCGCCCCTGCCTTCGCAGCTCGCATTTCGGCTAGCCTCCTCTTCTCCTCCCGCACTGTGGCCGCATGCTCCTAGGTCTGCCGGCTGGCGGCGTCCACCGGGTCAGCGGTCGACTCCGTGTCGTGGAGCTCGATGGCGTCTCTGGCAAAAATGGAAGAAGGGCCCTCAGGCGCCCGCCGGCTCAAAACGCGAAAGCACCTAAAAAAGTTAAGGAATGCACTCACCTGATGACTATGGGAAGGGGCCGCCTGGCCTGAGGCGGCGGCTTTGCGATGGCCGCTCGCATGTTCTTGCGAGCCGGCAGCTGTGTCGATGGCTGCCCAGAGGCCGGCCTCTTCTCCCGACGGGAGGCCTCGGCCGTCCGGCCACAAGCCAGCTGCTCCTTGCTCCGTCCGCGTGGCTCCCGCCGAGCTTTGGGGGAGGCGCGTCCAAGATCCTGACATCATCATCATCGTCGTCGTCAGTCGAATCTCTGATCGTGGGTTCGGAGGTGAACTCACCAGCCGCTCTAGACCCGCCGGCTCCCGGGTCACCCATCGTCCCGTCCGCCTTGACCTCCCCCGAGGATTCGACCTCCTCCTCGACGCCTCCTCCCAGCTCGAAATCCTTCGGGCCGGAGTCGGCGCGGTCCGCCTCGAATACCTGAGGGTGCGGGCCGTCCGTCGTGTTCTGTCGAACAAAGCGCTGCGGTCAGCACGGCACGTAAGCACGGAGGCCGGCTGGAGAAACACAGAAAATGGGGAGGTGCCACGACGGGACGTACCAGAGGCGCCGGGGTCGAGCCGGCTGTATGGCAGCTTGCCGAAGTGCCAGGTGCGTGGCACCAACTTGAAGTTGGTGACGGCGTTCACCCGCACAGCCACCTAGGCCGCTGTAAGCTCGAAGGTGGACAGCCGGCAAGGGTCTCGCCGGCCCCCCATATCGCATATCCTGTGCGGCCTCAGCTACAGGGGTAGCACCCGACGGTCGATGAAGGCGTCCACCAGATCGGCCACGACCAGCCCCTCCCCACTCCTCATGGTGTGGAGTCGGCCCAACATCCCGGCGAGCTCCTCGGCCGCCACCTCGGCCGTCCAGTTCACCCTAGAAGACGGGACGTTGACGAAGGGCGGCAGCCGGATGTAGTCCCGAGCCGGGTCGACGTTCTTCACGTAGAAAAACGTCCGGTTCCATCTTTTGACGGATTCGATGAGGGAGAGGCGGGGGAAGAGTTTGCCGCGAACGCACACCACCGTGCCCCCGCAGGCGTACGGCTCATTGTCGTTCTTCAAGCTCTTGAGATAGAAGAGCTTCCTCCACAACACCATGAAGGGAAGGAGGCCGAGGTAGCCCTCGCAGAGGGTCACGTAGCTCGACAGCTGCATAATGGAGTTCGGCCCCAAATGATGCGGCTGCAGATCAAGAGTATCGAGAAGTAACCAGAAGAACTGGCTCGCCGGCAGCCCGAAGCCACGTGAGAAGTGCGAGGCGAACACCTCGCACTCTCCTTCCTTGGGCTCCGGCACCACCTCGCCTCCTGGAGGGCGGGCGACGACGCGGTCCTCCGACGGCAGCATACGGGCGCGGCGGAGGTATGCGATGTCCGCCTCGGTGACGATGGAGCCGCCCCAGCTGCCGGAGGGGCTGTCAGCCATCTCTGCGAAGGGCCGGAGCGGAGGCGCAAAGAGTATGGCGGCGGTGTGAGCTTGGAGCGACAGAGGCGAAAGGAGGAAGACGACGGGAGAGAGGCGCATTAACTGCCTTCGTCTCTCCCGATCCCCCTTATAAATAAGGGGGCGAAGCACAGGGGGCATGGGATTAACTGTGCCCACTTCCTCCGGGAAACCCGCGGGGCGTGGGGCGCCTCGGGCCGTGGCCGCTGGGATCCGGGCGCACAGGATCTTGGCCTGCGGCCCGAGGCCTACTGGGCTATGCCCATGGCCTACCACGCTAGCCTCAAGGCAACGTCCCGTCGCGCCCACGGGTGCGGGGCCCGCCATGTCGCCGTGCCCCACGTGGCACGTTGCCGCTCAGCGTGTGTTCCGAGGCGGCGCGGTGGAACCCGAGGCAACGGGCGTGGCCACCTGCGCGACCCGCCGATCGACTCCACGTACCAGGCCGATGCCACCGGGTGAAGCCGCCGGCTCCCCCTCGTCAGGATGACGCGGGCCCCCGCCGGCTTCGGGGACTACTGACGGGGATATTACCCCTGGGTATGCCAAGACAAGGGAGTTCAAGCCCCTTTTAGAAAATACTATACGGCCGACTGGTCCATGACCGGCAGGCGGGCGGCCGGCTGGCCCCCTGGTTGGCTGGCCCACGGCCGGCTGGTCCATGGCCGGCTGGCGAGCGGCCGGCTGGCCACCTGGCTGGCTGGCCCATGGCCGGCTGGTCCATGGCCGGCTGGCGAGCGACCGGCTGGCCCCCTGGCCATCTGGACCATGGCCGGCTGGACAGGAGCCGGCCGCCTGGCCCCCGGCCGCCCCGCGGCCGGCCCTCCTGCTGACCTCTGGACGGGAAGGCACTTGTCTCCTCCCGCAGCGACCAAGTACACTGACAAGACACGACCCCCGCGATGGACTTCGGCATGGCTACAGCGGATGCTGACGCGCGGGCACGCGTGGCTACAGTCCGGGCGGTCGTACCGCTCGCCCTGACCGATCGAGACCCGGCGGGGCAACAATGCGGCCACGCTGCCGTCTACTCCATTACCTGCCCCGGCGTGGCAACAACGTTGCCGGCAATACCGCTGACTTCGGCCGGCTGGCGCAAGACGACACCGCGTGGAACGGCCCGTGCCGCGGCAGGTGGGCATGGGCCAATAGAAGAGCCGGCTGGCGGGCCCCAGTCGGCGATGGGACCGCACAGCCGGTAGGCCCTACGAACGACAAGACGGCCCAACCGGTGGGGCCGCTGGCCGGTTAGGGAGGCTGCCGGTCGGGGCCCCCAATTAGTACCTTATGTATATTATAAGCCGGGGGGTTGGTCTATATAACCCCCCGAGGCCCCCCATGCAACGGGCAAGGCATTCACCCCATCTCACACTCTCATTCCCCCGTAGCGAGGCAAGAAGAGCCGGCTGCTCCTTCTTCTTCCTCTAGACAACAGCTCAAGGAGCACCATTGTAACACTAGACACCCATCAACTAGACGAGCATGACTAGGGGTGTTACCTCCCACGGAGGTCCCCAAACCTGGGTACATCGTGTGTCCCTCACTGCTTGTGCCCAATCCCGCTCCCGGAGTCCGCCGGCGTCCTTCGGCCCCAACCACTCTCGATAAGCCACCCCATGGCATCTGCCTTGAGAAAACGACGACATTGAGCCTTGATGTGCTTACTCATCCATGTTTGCTTATTGTGCCTGCTATGCTTAGAGTCGTGTCGGTTCTGATCCATCTGGGCGATGAATTGGAATGGATGTGTTCATGTTCTACTGTGTGAGAGCTAAGTGTGTGAACACGTTTTGGTAAAGGTAGCGATGAGAGGCCATGTAGGAGTACATGGCGGGTTGTCTCATTGGGATCGTCCTTAAGAACTGAGTTATGTGTATGTTATCCAAGACAAGATACTACCGCACATTGGGATCCTTAATTGACCCTCTCGGCTTATTAATCGCCTTGATCTCTGTCCAGGAGTTGCAACTAGTTTCTGGTGTTTGTAGGAAAAGTGTTGGCGGCCGTGCATAGTGCTGCCCGACGGGGTGGGCTGTGATGCGGTAGATACACAGTGGCACGGTGTACCAAGGGTCACCCGGATGGTGGGCTTGGGAACCCTGCGCACATCGTTTGAGGCCGTAGCGGAAATTTCGGCCGGACTTCCGTGCTAGTTCAGTCTCAAATAGGCGATAAACCTGGACTAGGGTCTTGTGTGATTGACGGTCGTGGCTGACTCCCTCGCTAGGGTTCCGCTTGAAGGTTGCCGAGGTGCCTTTTTATGTGCACATGGCGATAAGTGGCAAGAGCGTGTGTGAAGAAGTGCACCCCTGCAGGGTTATCAATCTGTTCGAATAGCCGCGTCCTCGGATATGGACTGCTTGGAAACTTATATGGTTCATAGATAACTTGAAATGGATACACTAAAATACGCAAGATAAGCGTGAGTGCTATGGATGGCCTTCTCGTAGGGAGATGGAAGTGGATCCATAGTGGTGTATTGATTTGGTGAATATGTGGACTCGTGTGCGCTATCCCATCTCAAAGAAAGTACTTGTAGTCGTAGCATAGGTTAGCTAAGAGTCAAAGCTGGCTTGCTGCAATAAACTCCACAACCCCCTTCATGGATACAGATGCATATGTAGATAGTTCTGATGTAAGTCTTGCTGAGTACCTTTGTACTCACGATTGCTTAATTTATGTTTTTGCGGAGGAGACGTCAGTCTCATTAGTGATTCTTACGACATGAAGATTGATGTTGACCGGATTAGCTTGGGAATCCTAGATGGAGGTCTAGTTCCTTTGGTAGGGTCGTTGTAGCTTTTCAGGCTCCTCCAGCCATTTTTAGTAGATGTCTGTACCCAGACATGTTTTGCTTTCGCTTGTTGCTTCTATGACTTGAGTGTCGGGTCATGTGACCCCTACCTATATGAACTTATTATGTAAGGCTCTTCAGAGCCTTCTAAATAAATGTTGTGTTGTTGTATGGTTATGTTGTGATGCCATAGTTCTATCTATGCATATCGGACATGTCGTGCATACATGTGATGTGTAACGGTATGTATGGGATTCGACACCTAGTTGTGTGCCTCTAGTAGTACTCTTTACGGGGAAATGCCTCTTTGTGCTTCCACTGAGCCTTGGTAACTTTCTACTACTCCGGACACATTGATTGACCGGCGTGTATCCTTCTTGCTGCTGTGTCTGTCCCTTCGGGAAAATGTCTCGCAGTGTAATGGAGTCCATGTAGCCTGCTATGACTCGTCTACGTGCAGTTGATGACATTTATGTCCCACGGCGTAATGGAGTCCTTGTAGCTTGCTATGACTCGTCTACACACGCTGATGACCGACACCTGCATTGTTGGGTTACGTATGCCTGTCCCTGTATGGATGTGCTATTTGGGTTCTATGACTAGTCATGTCGACCCGGGTTCTTGGACATTTGAATGCTAGCGACATATTCACATTCGTGAGCCAAAAGGCGCAAACGGTCCCGGCCCAGGTAAGGTGGCAGCCGTGGAGATAACCGTGCGTGAGGCCGCAAAGAAATGTGAAGTTTTACATGCTGGATTCTTAAGGATCGGGGTCCCGACACTTCCGCAGCGCTTACCACGCCATCCTGGGTAGGCCCGCCTACGCGCGTTTCATGGCCAGACCATGTTACGTGTATCTCAAACTCAAGATGCCAGGGTCTAAAGGCGTGATTATAGTGACTGGCGACCGGAAGATTGCCGAAGAGTGCCTCCAATAGGGATCCAAGATCGCCAACGAGCAGGTGCTCGCAGTCGTGCTCGAAGGGTACAAGAAAGAAGTGGACACGGCCGATCTGCTCAAGTCAAAGCGGCCAGCTTCGGAATCGGCTTTTCAGTCGGCCGGCGAGACCAAGCATGTCCATGTTCATCCGAGTGACCCAAGTGCTGCTCCGACAAACATCTCCATGTCACTCGGAGATAAATAGGAAGCCGAGTTCATCCAGTTCCTCCGTGAGAACTAGGACATCTTCGCATGGAAGCCGTCTGACATGCCTGGTCTTCCCAGGAAACTGGCTGAGCACCGACTCCGAACCGATCCCAAGGCCATGCCAGTCAAAGAGTACTTGCGTCGATCTTCCGTCGAGAAGCGCAAGGCAATTGGTCAAGAGATAGCTCGACTCCTTGCCGCCGAGTTCATTCGCGAGGTTTACCACTCCGAGTGGCTCGCGAATGTCTTTCTGGTGCCGAAGAAGGACAAACCACTCCGTATGTGTATTGACTTCAAACACCTCAATTGGGGCTGCCTGAAGGATCATTTCCCTTTACCCCGTATAGATCAAATAGTGGACTCTACTGTCGGATGCGAACGTCTGTCGTTCCTGGATGCGTACTCCGGGTACCACCAGATCCAAATGTACAGGCCTGATGAAATAAATAAGGCCTTCATCACCCCATTCGGGTGCTTTTGCTAGGTCACTATGCCATTCGGCCTGAAGAATGCTGGGGCTACTTTCCAGCGCATGATCCAGAAATGCTTGCAAAAGAAGATCAGTCGGAACATGGAGGCTTATATGGATTATATCGTGGTCAAGTCTAGGAAAGGTTCCGACCTCCTGACCGACCTTGCTGAGACATTTGCGAACCAACGACGCTTTGGATTAAAGCTGAATCCAGCTAAGTGCACATTCGGAGTGCCTGCCGGAAAGTTACTCGGTTTTCTCGTTTCCGAATGACGGATCGATGCCAATCCGGATAAAATCGGCGCCATAGTCCGAATGAAGCAACCGGAGCGCTTGCACGATGTACAAAGGCTGATAGGTTGCCTTGTGGCCCTGAGCCGATTCATCTCAAGACTCGGAGAAGGCGCTCCCTCTTTACCGATTGATGAAAAAGTCTGACAAGTTCGAGTGGACTCCTAAAGCGCAAGCCGCATTCGAAGAACTCAAGGCATTGCTTTCCATCCAGCCGGTGTTAGCTGCACCGGGCAGCCAGGAACCTTTACTCCTGTACATCGCGGCGACCAGCCAAGTGGTGAGCACCGTCCTTCCCGTAGAGCGTGAGGAGTCGGGAAAAACATTCAAGGTCCAAAGACCCATATATTATATCTCAGAAGTGTTGACCCCTTCCAAGCAAAGGTACCCGCACTATCAAAAGCTGGTCTATGGTATTTACCTGACTGCTAAAAAGGTGGTTCACTACTTCCAAGATCACTCGGTCACGGTCATTAGCAACGCTCCCCTGTCGGAGAGCTTGCATAACAGAGATGCTGCTGGCCGAGTGGCAAAATGGGCAATTGAGCTCCTTCCGTTGGAGATCAAGTTTGAAGCCAAGAAAGCAATCAAGTCCGAGGCTTTACTTGATTTTATGGCCGAGTGGATCGAGCAAGAGCAGCCAATTCTGAGTGTCCCCGAGCACTGGACTATGTTCTTTGACGGATCCAAGATGCTCAATGGCTCGGGGGCTGGCGTAGTTCTTGTTTCTCCCAAAGGAGACTGGCTGAACTATGTCCTCCAAATCCATTTCGATTCATCAAATAATGAGGCCGAGTACGAAGCCCTCCTGTATGGGCTCCGCATGGCCATATCATTCGGCATTCGTCATTTGATGGTCTACGGCGATTCGGACCTCGTTGTCAACCAAGTGATGAAAGAGTGGGACATTCGGAGCCCAGCTATGACCGGTTACTGTAACGCGGTCAGAAAGCTAGAGAAGAATTTTGAGGGTTTGGATCTGCATCACATTCCTCGCGCAAAGAATCAGGCAGCAGACGACCTGGCAAAGATTTGGTCCACTTGGCGAGCAGTCCCTAAGGACATATTCCTTGAACATCTGCGCGCCCCAACAATTGCAGAAGATCCTTTCACAGAGGAGCCCCCACAAACAGTCGGTCCATCAAATCCGACTGAGGTTGACGTCCCGGCCATAGTTGATCTAGTCCATGAAATGTCGGTAATCATTCCCGAGTGGACTCAACCCTATTTGGCATACTTGCTCCGGCAAGAAATCCCCGAAGATGAAGAAGAAGCTCGCCGAATCATCCGTCGATCCAAGGCATTCGAAGTTTTGGGGGATCAGTTATACAAGAAAAGCACTACAGGAGTCACTCAGAAATGCATTTCCCTAGAGGAAGGGCTGCAGATCTTACATGAGATCCACTCGGGAACTTGCGGCCATCACGCGTCCTCTCGGACATTGGACGCTAAGGCTTTCCGAGTGGGTTTTTATTGGCCCCGAGCCAATGAAGTAGCAAGAGATTTGGTCGACCTGTGCATCGGGTGTCAGTTCCACAAAAATAAGTCCCACAAGCCTGCGTCCGCGCTAAAGACGATCCCGCTCACCTGGCCGTTCGTAGTATGGGGCCTCGATATGGTCGGTCCTCTACGGACTAGGACGAGTGGTTTCACCCACCTGCTTGTGGCGGTTGACAAGTTCACCAAATGGGTTGAAGCGAAGCCCAACAAAAGCATGGATTCGGGTACTACCGCCAGTTTCATTCGGCAGATCATCTTCAGATTCGGCGTGCCGCATGACATTATCACAGATAATGGGAAGAACTTCGACTAGGACGAGTTCCGTGAGTTTTGTTTCTCTCAAGGCACTCAGGTTAATTATGCCTCAGTGGCTCACCCGCAGTCGAATGGGCAGGCAGAACGAGCAAATGGAATGATCCTCCAAGGTCTGAAACCAAGATTGATGAGAGACCTGAAATATGCTGCGGGGGCTTGGGTTGAAGAATTGCCATCCATCTTATGGGGCATTCGAACAACCCCAAACCGCTCTACAAAACGCACTCCTTTCTTCATGGTGTATGGATCCGAAGCCGTGTTGCCGAGTGATCTTCAACACAATTCCCCCCGAGTGGAACAATATGATGAAGCTAAAGCTGAAGCGGCACGTCAAGACGGTCTTGACCTCTTGGAGGAAGAGAGAGAGAGCTGGCCCTCATCAGATCGACGCTCTATCAGCAGGATCTGAGGCGTTACCACGACAGACAGGTCAAGGGCCGAGCTTTTCAGGAAGGAGATCTTGTTCTCCGACTGGACCAACAAAGACCCCACAAGCTAGCGCCTCCATGGCAGGGGCCGTATGCAATCTCCTAATTCTTGCACAATGGATCCTACCGGCTCTTGAACATCAAAGATGGCGTAGAAGAGCCCCGAACTTGGAACGCTGATCTACTTCGCAACTTCTACATGTAGAACGCGAATACTTTAGTTTGACATTCCAATAATCAATCCGAGTGATCTCGATGAATAAAGTTTTGTTTCTTTATGTTTTCTCGAAATTTAACTCTTTTCACTCCGGTGAATCAATCTCCTTTATCACCCCCAGTGGGTGTAAAATGCTTAACTGCGACCCCGCATCGCCTAAGTGAAAAACCGTTTCCAGTGGGACATCCTCCACACTTGGACACTAAGATGGACATGACCATCATTACTAAGATGGACAGGACCATCATTACTAAGATGGACAGTACCATCATTGTTCTCACGATCAACTCCGAGTGCGGGCCTCGCCCACACTCGGGGGCTTAGCTGCGACCCCGCATCGCCTAAGTTAAAAAACCATTTCGAGTGGGACATCCTCCACACTCGGACACTAAGATGGACAGGACCACCATTACTAAGATGGACAGGACCATCATTGTTCTCACGAACAACTCCGAGTGCGGGCCTCGCCCACACTCGGGGGCTTAGCTGTGACCCCGCATCGCCTAAATTAAAAAACCGTTTCGAGTGGGACATCCTCCACACTCGGACACTAAGATGGACAGGACCATCATTACTAAGATGGACAGGACCATCATTGTTCTCACGAACAACTCCGAGTGCGGGCCTCGTCCACACTCGTGGGCTTAGCTGCAACCCCGCATCGCCTAAGTTAAAAAACCGTTTCGCGTGGGACATCCTCCACACTCGGACACTAAGATGGACAGGACCATCATTACTAAGATGGACAGGACCATCATTGTTCTCACGAACAACTCCGAGTGCGGGCCTCGCCCACACTCGGGGGCTTAGCTGCGACCCTGCATCGCCTAAGTTAAAAAAACCGTTTCGAGTGGGACATACTCCACACTCGGACACTAAGATGGACAGGTCCATCACTACTAAGATGGACAGGACCATCATTGTTCTCACGAACAACTCCGAGTGCGGGCTTCGCCAACACTCGGCGGCTTAGCTGCGACCCCGCATCGCCTAAGTTAAAAAAACCATTTCGAGTGGGACATCCTCCACACTCGGACACTAAGATGGACAAGACCATCATTACTAAGATGGACATGACCATTATTGTTCCCACGAACAATTCCGAGTGCGGATCTCGTCTACACTCGGGGACTTAGTTGCGGCCCCGCATCGCCTAAGTATAAACATTCAGAAATCAAAGATCGAATGAAGCCAAGGCAAATAAAAACTGCGTCACTTGAAACGAGAGTACGGATAAAGGTTCTGACGACAGGAGCCTCTAGCTCATTCAAAGTCTTACGGTTACAACTACCACTCCGCATTCCGAGGCAAAAGCTTAAAGAGTTTTAAACTCGACGATCACTCGGGGTGAGGCGGGACCACTGCTTCAACGAAGGTGTCCAGGTCGATGCTGTCTGCGATCCGAGTGGCATCTTCCATAAACATCTCCATGAAGTATTCGACCTTGGCATGCTTCCTGTTAGCAACCTCCAGGGACTTCAGTTTCTTCTTGTCCACTCCCTTGCACTGGACACGAACGAGTGAGAGGGCGATGTCAGCTCCGGCTCGAGCCGAGGATTTTTTTTCCAAGCCTTCACTCGGCTCGGTACATCCCTCACTCGGGTGAGAGCGAATTCCAGATCCTTTGAAGGCTCTTCGTCAGGAAATACATCCCAATCGATGTCAGATATGGCAGTGCTGAGCCTTTTCATGTATGATGTCACTTGGTCGATGCGCTCTTCCAAACAAAGAATGGCCATGGCAGCGCTATCCTTGAGTAGTTCTCGGGACGGCTCCAGCTCCTTCTCGATCTTGTCAGTCTCCTCAGCAACATCATCGCAAAAATCTGGTTTTCACTGAATGACGAAAAGAGTCAGAAGTGAGAACAATTCATTCGGTCAGACAAAGTTGCACGGAGATCACTCGGGAGAGTTTACCTTTGAGCTTTTCGCTCACAGAGTCGCCATATTCTTCAACAAACTGCTCCAGCTCGTTTTTCTTCGCGGAGATATGCTTGAGCTTGGTCTCCCACTCGGCATGCGACTTCTTCAACTCGGCGAGCTCTTCCCTGGACTTCTTCGCAGCAACCTCCAGAGCTTTCTTCTCTTCCTCTAGCTTCCTGACTGCCTTCAGCTTCTCCTCGGCTTCCTTGGCCTTACGGCTGGCCTCCTTCTGGGTAGCTGCCAGATCCGTGTCCTTCTTCTCGAGGGCTGTCTTCACGGTTTCTAAAGAAATAGAATTCTTCAGCCTCTCAATAAGTTTACGATTTTCGTCGTGAAGATCTGATGAAGTAGACTCAGTCGGACAGGGAGGGAAGGCAGTTTTGCAGCAGTCGGACAGGATGAACATACCTTCGATTGACTTTTTCTCCAGTTCCAATCGGGCATTCTTGGCTTTCTCAGCTTCTAGATTGAGGTGCAGGTCCTGCACCTCCTTCTCCAAAGTATTGTAGTGGCTCCCGATCTCACAAACAGCCTGCAGACAGGAAACAAAGGAAACAATATTGGTGAATTTTTTTGGCTCGGACTCTAAGACTCCCGTCGACTGCTTCAGTCGACGGTAGTCTCGGGGACTACACCCAGTGGGTGCGCTCAGCGCGCCCCCACTGGAAGATCAAATGCAGGTTTTTTCTTCAAAGATTAAATGGATCGAACACCAAATCCATTCGGACTCTTAGACTCCCGACGATTGCTTCAGTCGGCGGCAGTCTCGGGGACTACACCCAGTGGGTGCGCTCAGCATGCCCCCACTGGAACTCAGAAACACCCAGCGGGTGTGCTCAGGTTTAGATGCAAACCTACTCAGGACAAAAGTAAAAAATCCCGATTGAGGAAGGTACTTACGAGAGTACTTACTCGGACATTCTTCTTCAACGCCTCACTCGCATCATACGCCGCCTTCAGTCGTTCACTCATCACCTCTAGCTGGATTAACGCCTCTTTGCTCGCTCCTACTTGATCCTCCGGTACATGATGTAGCGCAAAGATGTTGGTCACGGGAGGAGTCAACAGGGGGGGCGATGTACCAGTTCCGAGTGCAGCTCCGGCTCCCGAGCTGGCCCCTTGTGCCGGCACCAAGGCATCGACAGGCGACGACTCCTGCATCACAACGTCCGCGTTGGCAGAAGGGTTCGGCAGGTCAACCTTGCCGTCTGCATCAATGTCGATCACTTCACACGGGGCTGCAAGTGTTCAAAGGCACTCGGAAATGAGCAAAAAGTAAACCACGGCGTGCGCCCAAGTGAATCGAAGCTTACCTTTTGAAGACGCAACATCGGCGTCGGCCCGTTCTTTCTCTAGAGTTTGGGGATCGGGTGAGGCAGTTGAAGTGTCAGCACTGCAAAGGAAACACTCGGATTATTACATCACTCGGATAAATTTAGACAACAACTATTGAAGTGGAGATACTTACGCCGAGGCCACGGGGATGGTAATCTTAATCTTCGGGATGAGGACTACCTTCCAAGGTTTGGCCGTGGTGACTTTGGCCTGTTTCGCCACCTTCTTGGGTGATGAGACAAGTTCTCCACGCCCACGCTTCGAGCTGCGAGTCGGAAGAGCAGACCTAGTCGGCTTGACAGTTTTTAGCCCCTTGGGACCGCCACCGCGGACTCCCGAGTCCTGGCGCGCCTTGGAACGGACCTCAGGCACTCGGTCATCCGAGCGCGACGACTCAACCTCGTCGCTGCCCTCCGAGCCTTCTTCTTCCTCTTCTTCATCGTCCCCATCGTCTTCCTCTTCTTCGTATTCTCCTGCCTTTGCCGAGTCATTTGGATGATCAGTATTGCTTGCTACATCAACCGGGCCTCTGTCCACAATTGGCACTTGGTTGTTCATCTGCGTGAAAGCCTGCCGAATGAAGAACAAGATCAGTCGGGTCAATTGCAACAAGTACATAAATATCACTCGGATAATGGACCTTCGAAGATTACCTCATTCGGCGGATTCACTGATGAGAGTGGAGCCACCAGCCTGCTCCCTCTGGGGTTGTCACGCGCTGGGGTGATCGCCTTGATCTTGGCTGCCACCATGTCCGCATTGAGCTCCTTCGGGTGTGTTCGAGTGGCATCACTCGGCCCAGTATATTCCCACATGGGATGGGCCCTGGCTTGCCACGGTTGGATCCTCCTCTGAAGAAAAACCTCTAGCAAGTCGAGGCCATTGACACCCTTCTGCACCAAGGCTACCAAAGCTATCACCAGGATATCCACTTCTGTCTTCTCATCCTTGGACACAGTCAGCCTGGGGACTGGCCGAATGTGTTCAGACGTATACGGAGGAAGTCCCAACTGACCTTCACCGACTGGAACGTCCTGGCAGTAAAACCAGTTTTCCTGCCAACCTTTCACCGAGTCGGGAAACGTCATCTGCGGGAAGCAAACTTTTTCCCGCACCTGGATTCCCAGACCCCCACACAGCTGGGCCACATTCGTCTTATCTTTTGACCGAGTGGGCTGTTTTACAGTCATCACTCGGCAAGTGAAGAGATGCTTGAACAAACCCCAATGGGGGTAAAAACCCAAGAAGTTTTCGCAGAGAGAAATGAATGCGGCTAAGTAAACGACGGCGTTGGGAGGGATATGATGAAGCTGAGCACCAAAATAATCCAGAAATCTGCGGAAGAATGGATGAGGTAGAAAGGAGAAACCTCGCTCGAGGTGAGTCACCAAGAGAATGCGCTCGTCCTTCTTCGGTAAAGGCTCATTCTCGCCCGCCCCCGACAACCGCCAACTCCCCTCGGGCAGGAATCCGTGGCCCACCAGCACGAGCATCCGAGCCTTGGTGACCCGCGACTGCAGCCACTCGCCTTGGGTCCATCCTGCCGGCGCCTCGGCGCTTGAGGAGGAGGCGCGCGAGCTCTTCTTCGCTCGCTCGGCCTTCGCAGTCGCAGTCACCGCGCGCATCCTCTCCGGCAAGCTCGGAACTAATCTATGGCAAGAGAAAGGTGGAGGGAATGCGTGCGAGCGTCGGAGAAGACGAAGGAGAGGGCGGAAGTGAGATCTGTTTCACCTCCAACAGTGCTTCCATCTTTATATCAAAAATCCGGCGAGATCTCTGGCCGTCAATCCGCAAACGGAGCGAGATCCGCGGATCTACTATTCAGAGCCTCGGGAACACGTGGCAAAAATATCGGCGCAGGCATCGAGGCGTCGTGCCCACTACCCCAAATTACCGCGATGTGACCATTCCGTCGCGCGCCCGCGCGCATCCTTCTAGATTTTGAACGCGCAGAAATTTCTCCGTGCCTTAAATGAGACAGGCTCCGCACTCCGAAGGATCTGTCGATTCGCTCCTGCGAACCGAGTGGATGACTCGTTTCCAGTTAAACACTCGGATGAAATAATCGGACGTTCAGATCGTTCCTTCTAAAGAGTACTTCGATTTCATATAGCAGCATTGTCGGCGTTCCGGGAACAGGGGTACCCAGACCTGCCAGCCTGCGGCCCAGGGCATGGCCCACTTTGTCAGCCAGACACGGCCTGGCGAGACCGCACCACAGACAAGGCCCTCGCGAGGGCCCTAAGCTCGCGAGGAAGAGCAGCGCCAAGACCAGCGAGGACTGGGCCTCCTCAGGCCCCCTCCGGAGCAGCGGAGATCTCTATGCAGAACCCGGCCTCAGGAGTCAAGGATGACGCAAGGAGGGACAGGCGGGCGCCAGCATGCCAGGCGGAGCAGTTTCCCCTTTGGTGCAAAGGGAGCAAGGACGTACGCGGGTTCCCAAAGCGCCACCCAAAGGTTTCCATTCCGGTGCAACAAGACCACGACCACGAGCCCCGCAGGATGGATGTCATCGCCGAGCCCACCTCTGCATCATCAACAACTACTTTGCAGGCGAAGACCACCTTTGGACAGGGCGGGGATGTACTCCTGTGCCCCTTCGAATTTGGCCGTTGTGGAATCCCTTCCTGCCATTGCGATAAGGGAAGAGGACCCAGGCCGCGGCTATAGATAGAGGCTAGGTTGCACCGTAGAGGGGAGGACGGACAAGGTAGAGAGCTAAGAACACCACTTGAGCACCCTCACGAGGCTCCTCACCACTGTACTAGTTCATCCACCACACCTCCTCATGAGGCAATCCACCAAAGCAGGAGTAGGGTATTACGCTTCGCAGCGGCCCGAACCTGGGTAAACCATCGTGTGCATCTGCTTCCTCGTCATCATGCGAGTTCATCGTAGAAATCATCGAGTAGCGAGCTAGGTAGGACGAGGCTGCACGGGATCTTCGCACACGCCCCTGTGTTCGAACTTCTTGGGGTTTTGCGGAGCCCGAAATCTGACATTTGGCGTGCCAGGTAGGGGGCGTGTCGAAGCTCCCCCACTCGCGGTGATAGTCGAGCCCCGGTTCGATGATCCCATGGCGGACGAGATCCCCGACGCCGGCCGGCCCTCGGCGCGCGATGGCGCCATGGCGCGCGGGGCCGGCCCCGTGGTCATGTGCATCCTTGGCGGATCACAGGCGCCCACCTCCAGCCGCCAGGTCAAGCAGTTCTTCCACCACGCAGGAGCGATTCGACCGCGGTCCGAGCCCACACCGCCTTGGACGTGGCCGGGGACCGACATCACCTTTGTCCCCAACGACCACCCCAAGACAACGACGGCCGCCGGAACGCTCCCCATGTTGTGCACGCCAACCATAAGGGGCGTGGCCGTCTCCAGGACCCACATAGATGGTGGTGCCGGCCTCAACATCATCTCCGTGGAGGCCTTCGACGCGCTGCAGCTACCTCGTGACCAACTCGAACCTACAAGGCCCTTCTCTGGGGTGGTCGGGGGATCTGCCGTCCCCGTGGGGCGGGTGCGCCTCCCCGTCACCTTCGGCACCCGCTCTAACTTCCGCACCGAGCAGATCGACTTCGACGTCGCCCACATCCACCTCCCGTACAACGCAATACTCGGCTACCCCGCCCTCGCCCGGTTCATGGCGGCAATGCACCCGGGCTACAACGTCGTCAAGATGCCCGGGAGCGGCGGCATCCTCACCGTCGTGGAGAATGCCAAGGACGCGTCCCACGCACTCAAGCTCACCTACAAAGCGGCGGCCACGGCACACCCTAGTGCCGGTGACGCCGCGCAGGCTATAGAGGACTCCGGGGGTGTCCTCGACGTCGTGCCGGTAAAGAAGAGGCAGCTGTTCTCTCAGAGCCGGGCGGAGACGAAGCAGGTGCGTGTGGACAAAGGAAACCCTGGCCCTACCTTCACCATCGGCGCCGACTTGCCCTAGGAGCAAGAGGAGGCGTTGGTGGCCTTCCTCTGTGCAAACAAGGACGCATTTGCATGGAGCGCCTCTGACCTGGTGGGGGTCCTGAGGGACGTGATCGAGCACCACCTCATGGTGTGCCCGAATGCACGTCCGATGAAGCGAAAGGCAAGGAGGCAAGCTCGGGAGAAGCAGGCGTTCATCGCCCAGGAGGTCGGCAAGCTAAAGGAGGCTGGGGTTATCCGGGAGGTGCGTTACCCGGAGTGGCTTGCCAACCTGGTGGTCGTCCCGAAGAAGTGCGGGAAGGAGCGTATGTGCGTCGACTTCACGAGCCTCAACAAAGCCTGCCCCCAAGACCCATTCCCGTTGCCGTGCATCGATCAGATCATGGACTCCACCGTGGAGTGCGACCTCCTGTGCTTCTTGGACGCTTTCTCGGGCTACCATCAGATCAAAATGGCGGTGGAGGACGTCGAGAAGACGGCCTTCCTCACCTCGTGCGGAGTGTTCTACTACACATTCATGCCTTCGGGCTACGGAACGCCGGGGCGACCTTCCAACGGCTGATGCACATCGCCCTAGGGCAGCAGCTCGGGAGGAATGCAGAAGCTTACGTCGACGACATCGTAGTCAAGTCCAGGGAGGCGAAGACCCTGATCGAGGACTTGGAGGAGACGTTCGCCAGCCTAAGGGAGGTGAACCTGAAGCTCAACCCCGAGAAATGCGTCTTCGGGGCCCCATTGGGAAAGTTGTTTGGTTTCCTGGTGTCGCACCGGGGAATCGAGGCGAACCAGGAGAAGATCAAGGCCATAAACAAGATGAGCGCGCCCCAGACCCTCAAGGAAATGCAGAAATTGGCAGGATGCGTGACCTCCTTGGGGCGCTTCATCTCCAAACTCGGCGAACGGGCCCTGCCGTTCTTCAAGATCATGAAAAGGAAGGGCACATTCGAATGGACTCCGGAGGCAGACACAACCTTCGAGGAACTCAAGCAGTACCTCACGAGCCCGCCAGCGATGGTGGTGCCTCGTCCTGGGGAGCCCCTGCTGCTATACCCGGCTGCCACCCCCACTCCGCCAGCGCTGCGTTGGTGGCGGTCAGGGAGGAGCGTGCCGATACGCGTGCCACATCGACGGGCGCCGGCAGGCCCCCCAACATGGAGCAAGGAGGCTCGCGGGATGCCAAGGAGCCCGCTCCTCCCCAAGATGGTGCTCATGAGGCCCCCGCCGCTCCGACGGCCCCTGAGGCGCTCAATCCTCATGAGGCCCCCGCCGTTCCGACGGCCCCTGAGGTGCTCAATCCTCATGAGGCCCCGGCCGCTCCGGTGGCCCCCGAGGCGCTCGAGCCTCTTGGGCCCACCATGGAGCAGGGCACCGCAGGGGGCTTCACCCTCGTCGAACACCCAGTGTACTATGTCAGTACGGTGCCGCGGGACACGCGCTCACGCTACCCCATGCAACAGAAGCTCCTCCTAGCACTTCTTGTTGCTTCGAGGAAACTACGCCACTACTTCTAGGGACATCCCATCAAGGTCGTCTCTGCGTACCCCTTGGAGAAGGTCCTATGCAACCCCAACGCGGCAGGAAGAGTCGCCAAATGGAACATCGAGCTGCAGGCCTTCAACATAGAGTTCAGCACAACCAGGGTCATCAAGGGGGCGGCCCTAGCAGACTTCGTGGCTGAGTGGACAGACGCCCCCGACCGGGGGCTGGACGGGAACCAGTCCCTCGCCCCTGGCGATGAGGCACCTGAGGGTTGGATCATGCATTTCGACGGAGCCTTCGCGCGCATGGGAGCAGGGGCTGGAGTCGTGCTCACCTCCCCGGCAGGGGACAAGCTCCGCTACGCTGTGTAGCTCTGTTTCCAGCGTGGAGAGAAGGTCTCCAACAACATCGCGGAGTACGAGGGCCTCATCGCCGGCCTCAAGGCGGCGGCGGCATTAGGGATTCGGCGCCTCACCATCAAGGGCGACTCCCAGCTCCTCGTCAACTTCTCCAACAAAGAGTATACACCCAAGGACGAGCACATGGAGGCGTATTTGGAAGAGGTACGTAAGATCGAAAAACGTTTTCAGGGCTTGGAATTGCAGCACATCCCGCGCAGCGCGAACAAGGAGGCCGATGACATCGCCAAGAGGGCGTCGTGCCGCGAGCCCCAGGAGCCGGGCATCTTCGAGGAACGGCTCTTCAAACCCTCCGCAGCGCCACCAACCGAGGACCTGGCGCCACGAAGTGAGGAGCTCCCCCCAACGCCGCCCTCGGGGGCTTCGGACTATGGTCAGGCCTCAGGAGCCCAACTGCTCCTGGCACTGGAGCCCCAGGCCGACGACTGGACATGGAAGTTCAGGGCGTACCTACTTCACGGCACGCTGCCGGAAAAGGAGGAAGACGCGGAGCGCGTGGCGCGGCAGGGCACGGCTTACTGCCTGCAGGACGGCGACCTGTACCGCAGGCACCCGAATGACGTCGCACTGCGGTGCGTCTCCAAGGAGCAGGGGTGCGAGCTGCTGGCCGACATTCACGGGGGAAACTGCGGGCACCACTCCTCGTCGCGCACCCTTGCAGGAAAGGCGTTCCGATCAGGCTTCTACTGGCCCTCAGCGCTTAACGACGCCATTGAGCTAGTCCGGTCTTGCGAGGCCTGCCAGTTCCACGCCAAGCAGATTCACCAGCCCGCGCAGGGCCTCCAGACCATCCCGCTCTCCTGGCCTTTCGTGGACTGGGGGCTGGACATACTGGGGCCCTTCCCGCGGGCAGCGGGCAGGTACCGCTACCTCTACGTCGCCATCGACAAGTTCACCAAGTGGGCAGAGGTCGAGCCCGTGCGCACCATCCCCGCCTGATCAGCCGTCAAGTTCATCAACGGCCTCGTAAGCCGATTTGGCGTCCCCAACCACATCATCACCGACAACGGTTTGCAGTTCACAAGTAACCTCTTCAGGACCTATTGTGCTAACCTTGGAACGCACATATGCTACGCCTCGGTAGCCCACCCACGGAGCAACGGCCAGGCGGAGCGCACCAACGCGGAGGTCCTGCGGGGCCTCAAGGCAAGGAGCTTCAAGAAGAAGCTCGAAGCTTGCGGCAGGGGTTGGGTCGATGAGCTTCAGTCCGTGCTATGGTCCATCTGTAGCACCGTGACTAAGCCCACCGGCGAGATCCCGTTCTTCCTCGTCTACGGAGCCGAAGCCGTCCACCGATCCCTGCGGGTCTTGGCATTCGACGAGGAGCGTCAGGATGTCGTGCGGGGAACAGACCTCGTGCTCGGGGAGGAGGCCCGTCGCCGAGCCTCGCTTTGAGCTGCGAGGTACCAGCAGGCGCTGCGGCGTTACCACTGCCGTAACATACGCCCAGGACCCTCGAAGTCGGAGACCTCGTCCTGAGGCGGGTCCTCTCTAGGAAGGGCTTGCACAAGCTCTCGCCCATGTGGGAGGGCCCGTTCAAGGTCGCTCACGTCTCCAGGCCTGGCGCCCTACGCCTGGAGACTCAGGACGGGGTCCCCATCCAGAATGCCTCGAACATCCAGCACCTTTGGAAGTTCTACCCGTGACACTCTCACGTAATAATGAGTGGGCTGTATACGCCCGGAGCCCCCCGAGGACGCGGAGGGGTTCCCACCCACGCCCAAGTGGAAGCCCCATGCTCCGCGCTGGCGGACAACACTGCCCTCCAATGCTATGCCCACGCAACGTGGATGCCCTACGCTCCGCGCTGGGGGAAGACGAAGATGAAGACTAGTCTAGGCGCCGGACGCGGCTGTTATTTGCTCTTCTGGTGTTCGAATTTGCCAACTTTTCTGGAACAAAACTCGGGGTTTTCTCCAACCATGTTTTAAAGAAAAGGGGGCAGGGATTTCTTTTCATCGCCATTTCCTATCTTGAGTTCTCTCTCTTCGAGTCGAGCACTCGCCTGCTTCCCTCCCCCTCGCGTACCGCGAGCGGGGGTTGGGGGGCACGGTGCTCGCACCTCGCCAAGGCCTTGGCGCCCGGATCCTCGCGTGGCGCTCCCGGGTGAGTCAGCAGGCGCGTGTCACTTCATACTCGCTCGGGGGCTCCACCCACGGCCCGACGCGCCATCTCGGAGCCTCGAGAGGCCCGCGCCTCCCGGGCAGGAAACAAATTATTTTGGGGAGCTGCTTGAACGTCAAAGGGGGCTCCTGAGCAGCGCGCCTCAGGAGCCTTACCGGTCATATAGCCACTCGCCCCTTGATGTCGTCCTGGTGATCCGGTCGGCATCAAGGGTGTCGAGGCCTCACCTCGTAGTTGCGTCCTGGTGATCCGGACGTACATTACGGTGGTCGAGGAATGTGCGGGACTGGGACCTACCGACGTAGAGCTGCTTGAGCGTCAAAGGGGGCTCCTGAGCAGCGTGACTCAGGAGCCTTACCGGTCATATAGCCACTCGCTCCTTGATGTCGTCCTGGTGATCCGGTCGGCATCAAGTGTGTCGAGGCCTCACCTCGTAGTTGCGTCCTGGTGATCCGGACGTACATTACGGTGGACGAGAAATGTGCGGGACTGGGGCCTGCAGACACAGAGTGCCGAAAGGGCTCCCAACCTGCCTCACTCACAAGAAGAAGAAGTCCCCAGGACGTCCGGACTCCCCAAGCGCCACAGCCAAACCTCCCCGACGAAAAGCCTACCGCGAGCATGTCAAGCTAAGTACCCTAACCGCGGTCAGCAGGAAGTTTCAATTAACAGTGACACAAGAACCAGGACACACGATAAGGGTACTAACAAGGGCGCAAGCGCCGAAACTCATTACACGCCCATAGGGCCCCCCTTGGTTCTTTGATTACAGGAAAGGGAGAAGAGAAGGAGAAAGAAAGTGAGGAAGCCCCCTCGGGGGCTGCCGCTCCGGGAGCCCTGGCGTCGGCACATCAGCACTCAGTCGGAGTCCTCCTCTTCCTTGACGGGCCCGTGGAGGCGCGCCGGCGTGACCGCTTCTAGAGCAGAGGAGCGACGCCGCGGCGGCTGGCTACCCCCCAAGGTCCGGGCACGCTGGCGCGGTGGCGCACCATAGCTGCTGTCGCTACTATCGCTTGGGCTCTCCTCGGAGGGGGTGTCGCTGCTGTTGGTGACGCGGCGCCCGTCGTGAAGGGCAAGCTCATCTCCAAGATCGCCGCGGCCGTCGTCTTCCGGGCAGCACCCCAGGCGCTCGCCCTCTCCCCCGAAGATCTTGATGAAAAGCGTCGCCACCCCGTCGTACTTGAAGTGAAGGGTGCGCCTCCCCTCCAAGGCACGGGCGCGGGCAAACGTCTGCCACCCGCGGTTTAGGTGCACGTAACCCCCGGGGGTGACCTCGACCTCCACCCACGAGGCCGCGCTGCAGCAGCCGTCGGCCTGCAGCCATAGGACAGCAGCGCCTCTGCGAAGAAGCACGGGAGTTCAAGCCAAGCGGTCTCCGGCCTCTCCGCACACACCACAAACTCCTGGGCCGTGTCGGCTGAATGGAGCCGCGGGCGCGGCGGCCGGGTGGCCACCGCCAGCCTCCCACCGCGGGTGCCACCACCACGACTACTGCGGCCGCCCGCGCTGGACGGAGCCCCCCCCCCCCCGCAGCTACCGATGGTAACCCCGGGCCACGTTGGAGCATGCCCGCGCCCCTGGGGAACCCCCACCGGCGTCGTGGCCTGCTTCCGGGGACGACCGCGGCCCCTCCTAGGCGGCGGTGAGGCAGGGCTCTCCTCGGAGGCCTTCCCCTTTTCAGCGGCAGAGAACTTCCTCACTAAAGCCATGACCGGGAGAGCGGCGGCTTGGAGATTGGGAGGCGAAGCAGATGAAGATGAGCTGAGGGTTTTTCTCGCCCTCACCCACTTATATACGACTGAGGGCCAACCGGTGCCCCCTCGCATCCCGGGCAATGCTAGCGCCGTTGCGCGTCCCGGCCCTTGTCAGCCGGAGCGTCGTGGGGAGTACGGGCGTCGGGCGCTCCTCGGGCGCCGCGGGGCAAGGACCGGGTGGCGTGCGGCTCTCCTCCACGTCAATTCATCAGCTCCCGAAGGGTCACATCCGCGTGGCCCAAAGGGAGAAGGCCAAGGGAGCAGCCGCGTTCAAGAGAAGGTAATGATGGCCAACACAGCGTGCAGGCGTCGCATCAGTTTGACTTGGGAGGTCCCAAACGACCTCGGGAGTGGAGACGGCATTCACTGGGCGCGCGACGCATGTTGAGCATGGCCCGCAGGCGTTTTGGGCCCGCGGCGCTTCGGGCCGTCCCCAACGGCCTTGCCGGAAGCCAGCTCGAGCGCGCCTTGGGCCCGGGGGCTACTGTCGGTGTTTCGGGAACGGGGATACCCAGACCTGCCTGCCTGTGGCCCAGGGCATGGCCCACTTTGTCAGCTAGGCATGGCCTGGCGAGATTGCACCCCAAACAAGGCGCTCGCGAGGGCCCTAAGCTCGCGAGGAAGAGCAGCGCCAAGACCAGCGAGGAGTGGGCCTCCTCAGGCCCCCTCCGGAGCGGCGGAGATCTCTATGCAAAACCCAGCCTCAGGAGTCAAGGATGACGCAAGGAGGGATAGGCGGGTGCCAGCATGCCAGGCGCAGGAGTTTCCCCTTTGGTGCAAGGACGTACGCGGGTTCCCAAAGCGCCACCCAAAGGTTTCCATTCCGGTGCAACAAGACCACGACCACGAGCCCTGCAGGACGGATGTCATCGCCGAGCCCACCTCTGCATCATCAACAGCTACTTTGCAGGCGAACACCACCTTTGGACTGGGCGGGGATGTACTCCTGCCCCCTTCGAATTTGGCCGTTGTGGGATCCCTTCCCGCCATTGCGATAAGGGAAGAGGACCCGGGCCGCGACTATAGATAGAGGCTAGGTTGCACCGTAGAGGGGAGGACGGACAAGGCAGAGAGCCAAGAACACCACTCGAGTGCCCTCACGAGGCTCCTCACCACTGTACTAGTTCATCCACCACACCTCCTCGTGAGGCAATCCACCAAAGCAGGAGTAGGGTATTACGCTTCGCAGCCGGCCGAACCTGGGTAAACCATCGTGTGCATCTGCTTCCTCGTCATCGTGCGAGTTCGTCGTAGAAATTATCTAGTAGCGAGCTAGGTAGGGCGAGGCTGCAGGGGATCTTCGCACATTGTGGCACCCCGGCTCAGAGAAGACCGGAACGCCCCGTATTCCAGCCCAAGGACAAGTCTTCTGGAATACGGCACTGTTGGCATAGAACAAATCAGCTCTTTATTACTATGAAAAGGGGTTACAAGGGTACCTGGATTACATCGGCACGGCGATACTACACCTGCCTAGGGTAGTTCTATGCTAACAGCGGAACAACTTGAGGAAGCGGAGAAACTCTCGGCAGCGGAACAACGACTGCGGTGATGGACTCCACTCCGCAGGGACTCTGGCTGGAACGTGTATCCTAGCTCGCAAACTCGACATCCACGACAAGCAAGCAATCATGGCATGACCTGCAAACTGGCATGACATGCCAGGTGAGTACTTTGAATGTACTCGCAAGCTCACGACAACCAAACAATGCAGCAAACAATAGCATGGCAATTATCATATTCAATGCTTAAGTGCTTCACTTACTGTTACCAGTCATCAACTTACTCTCAATCGGGTTGTCCCACAACCCTGGACTACTCATAAGCCATCGAGTACTTCCGACCATACGAAGAGTTCTTCCATCATTACTAACACTGTTACGGTTGACCACCTACTGAGGTCTGGACGGGCTGTCCATTACCGTGGACTCGGCTATTCGAATAGATTTTACACTCTGCAGAGGTTGCGCACTTTACCCACACCATGAAGCACCTGGCCTCGTGATCCCACTCGGGTGGACCAGCGTTGCTTCAACAGAACCTGCCTGACCCGTGACTCTTTCATCGTACCACTGGAACTCCTCCCCCGGAGGTCAGCCTTGGGTGGCCCTTGTGTCCTCATGACACCTGCCACCGTCGTGGCCAAACTATGTAGACCCAAACGGGGGCTACTGTCCCAAATGGGGACTTGAGCTCAACAACCAAACAACAACTGGGCTCACAAGGTTATCGCCGCCTACCGGGCCAGGGTAGCGCGCGCGCATAACCTTCCCTCTTTGGAGGTACCGGTGAAAGAACACGCAGTCAGGCCAAGTCAAGGCCGTCCCATACCGGCAAATGTGGTTGCACCAATAAGCTCGGACATGTGACTCGAGATCAACCAACTAAGCTCATTTATCTAGCATAGTAGTTTATCACCATACTAGGATGGCAGCAACTAGGCATTTAAATTAATTACTATGAATTATCATATAGCGAGTAAATGGAAGCAATTCATTTGTAAATGCAAGCAATTCAATTAAATAAGAAATTCTATTGAAAAGCTTCATGGAATGGGTGTCCTGGCTTGCCTGGGATGAGGGATCCACCGGGAAGAAGTGCGGCCAGGCCGCGGAAGGATTGCCGGAAACAATTCTCTCTTGGAGGGGGACTGTTTACGGCAAGGGCAAACTGGTCATTTTCACTGTGGGAACACATAGTGAAAATGATACCAACACGAAGGGCTCGACGAGACGAAGAAGTGGGCTTTGGAATCACCTCGATCGGGGTTAGGATCGCGAAGATATGGACGGAAGAAGATCAGGGACTAATCTGCTAAGAAAATATTTGCATCCGGGTCCCTGAGCAGCACTGCGGCTGGCGCCTCCTCTGCGAATACGCTTTCCTGGAAGCGAAAGCGTATTTGTGGAAATACGTTTCCACTTATCCTCGCTGGCGGTGCTCCTCTCACTGACAGGTGGGGTCAGGGCCCACCCGTCAGGTCCTCCCTCTCTTCTCCTCACCCTCCTTCTTCTTCCCCCGACTGGAGCCAGAGGGGAGGCCGGCCGACGCGCTCCGGTGACGGGCCCCGGCGGCACGGGCCACCATTCGCGGTGCTCCGGTCAAGGGCACGTTCAGGGCGGCCGGGCGCATCTACCCATGCCTCTAGGGGACCTCGGGGAGGACCGGAGCGAGAGCCCCACCGGCCGAGGCGGAAGGCGGCGTCGGGCGCCGGCGTGCTCACGGCCAGAGGCCACCGGAGGAGAAGGCGAAGGGCGGGGAGGCCCTGGGACGGCGGTGGGGGTACCTGGTGGTAGTAGGAGAGAGAGAAGAGGCGGGGCTCGCCGGAATTTAACCCGAACAGAGCGGCGGCCCCGGCGGCCATTGGAGGCGGAGAGGAGCTCCGGGGCTCGGGCAGGAGGATGGGAAGGGGTAGAGGAGCGCGGCGAGGGCGATGAGCCGCTCAGGAGGGGCTCGGGGGCCTTTAAATAGGCGGGGCGACGCTGGGCTCGGCCACGGCCGCGGCTGCGCGTGCGCCGCGCCCGAAGCTTCGAGGACGCTCATGGAGGAAGGGAGAGGCGTCCAGGGAGGTCAGAGAGAAGCTGAGGAAGCTCGGGCGAGGCCAGGAAGGATCGGGAGGGCTCGGGGAAGAAGACGCCAACGGCGGCCACGGGCAGAACAGGGCGGAGCTCATCGCGGTGCGGCGAGGACGGGACTGGAGGGGGAGAGGGGTCCAGGAGAAGGGCAACGACAAGAGGAAGCTCCTCGACAAGGATAGATGTCGAGGGAGCGAGGGAACGGACGGGACCGAGGGTCCCAACTGCCAGAGCGCGCGCACGGCATGCCAACCGCGTGGTCACCGCGTTTACTGGCTCAGATGGGACAAGAGAAGCTGGCACACCTTATCTGGGGTGTAGTCCTTGCTCCCCAAGGCAGCCTGGAGGTGATGGATCAGCAATTGGGTCACTGGTGTGATGGCAATGGTCACTGCAAGTTTGCTGTATCAACCTTGTCTGCACATCAGTGATCCACAGGAAGATGATAAGAGCCAATCAAGATGTCTGGGAGGTTTAAGATAGGAAGGACTACAATTCTGGAAAGTTTGAGAGGAAGAATACCAAGATTTAATGGGGTTGCTTTGCAACTGACCAATCTGGTCCAAAATACAAATCTGGATGTGGCACTCACATGCTTGCTTGAATGGAGCTGGAATTTGGATAACATGAGTTATTTAGGCATATGAGAGTGCCATAAAAATTTCATACCATTTGGGCAAGCCAAAAAGGTACTTCCTTCATAATGGACCTCTCTGACCAGAATCTTAGGAAAATTCCTGAGGAAGAATGGCTAGATGGAATGAGCCCAAATTTGGTGGAGATAGGCTATATGGGTAGAAGAATGCTCTGGTAAATTTTCAGCAATTATGAAGCACCATAAAATATAGTTGCTTCACAACAGGAAAATATGACCCGAAACAAAGATTTGATGCTGTGGTCACATAGAAGATGGTATGATGCTCAAATCTAGAGGATAGTCATTATTTGAGCATATAAATATGCCTGCCAAATTTCAACTCATTTGCATACTCTTAGCTAGCACTTGATTCACAAAGCTTCCTTTGGATCAGAAACTTTGGAAATTTGCCAGGAAATATATGATAGCCAAATTGAGTTGCATTTTGGCATGTGACAATGATATGGATAGGAAAGAGTCTCCAAAAAGTTTGAGAGCCAGCAAGCAAGGATAAATGGCACTTGCTTCACAAAATGCCACCTGGAGCAGAATAGGAAAAGGAATATTGGTGGAATATTTTTGAACATGGCAAGGAAGGGTTTTGGCATATTTGAGGAAGATATGACCCCAACAATTTATGAGAATTATTTGGGAATTTTTGGAATGATGAAGATGTGGGTTGCTTCACAACCCAAGGCAGACAGGGTTATTCCTTTGATAGAAAAAGGAATATTCCCAAGAAAAAGAATATTGGGATTGGTTCAAGATGGAGATGACAAGGTCTTGGGATGGGTTTAGAGGTTGGCAAGCCACTAGGGAAGAGAAATCAAGGGTGATCCTTCCAGGTTCCAAGACTACCAAACCACGGAAAAGCAAAACCCGACCAAAATCAAAAGAAAAAGAAATGGGCAAAATCCAGGGTGTTACACACATGCCCCTGTGTTCGAACTTCTTGGGGTTTTGCGGAGCCCGAAATCCGACAAGCATCATATAACCAAGCTGAACAATTCAGTCAAAGAAAGTTAATCCTGAATCCATCGTGTTTTGAAGCCGAGTGAGAAACAACCCCGCCATTTTTTAGGCACCTCCGAGGCGCCGTAAAACCTCACGGATTCGGGGGCTACTGATGAGGTTGCCTACCATGGGTAGGGTCACCAGCCTGACATCTAGGGCCCACCTATGGTCCCTCGTTATCATTAAAGCCTCTATGCCAAAGATGCATTCAGATGCATATGAAGATCCACTCGGACGCTTCAAGTCACTCGGTCGTCCACGGTCCCTCGGCCATATGGAAGCTCAGGCGACTCAGGAGACGCAACGCCCTTGGGACTTGAAGAGACGCACATTGTGTCATTGATTCTGCGTTACCTGTAACGTAGTACTTAATCAGCCGTTCCTGTAATGTTTCATTGACTAGCATTTATAGTCCTAATGATGACGCCCGGCCGGTGATGGCGCACTCTATATAAGCCACCCCCGGGCGCCAGAGCAACGGTTCCGACCCTGTGTAATCATCTACTACTCATAAGCAAACACCAAGCCTGCGGGCTCGAGACGTAGGGCTTTTATCACTCCCGAGTGAGGCCCGGACTCATACACGTCTGAGTGAACACTTGCGCCATAGCCAGACTTCGCCCCTCTTTTCGTACCCCTAGTACTATTGTCAGGTTCATTCCCACGACAGTTGCCAAGCAAACACATCGACATTCGCCCACAGGAAGGCAACGAGCACGCTTTCCTATTTGTCGTTAAGGGTGGCACTGATGGTAAACGTACCATTAGCGCCATCCTGCCCTGCCGGGACCTTCTTCGTCGCAGGATTGGTGACATTGGATCTTTTGCTAGTGGAACTCTCCGGCAGGTCATCAACCGGTGCAACGCACTCCGAAGAGGTGCGCTTCCCGGAGTCCTTGCTGGCGCCCCTGCTAGGCTTCTTGCTCTTCTTTGATTCCTTGGCGGGAGCTGGGGTTTCCGTGACCTCTGCTGCTACCGCGTCTCGGTACATCTTGTCCACACATATAATGGCATCCTTCTTATCAGATGGAATGGAGATGATTCCCATGGGTCCTGGCATCTTCAATGTGTTGTAAGCATAGTGGGATGCTGCCATGAATTTTGCCAGAGCTGGGCGACCAAGAATCCCATTGTAAGGCAGAGGGAGTTCGACCACATCAAACACATCCCTCTCAGTCCGGTAGTTCAACTCCCCGCCAAACATCACAGGCAAAGTGATCTTTCCCTTATGTCGGCTCCAGCCGGGGTTGATTCCTTGGAACGTACCCGTGGCTTTGAGATCTTCATCAGGGATCTGCAGCTTTTTAGCCACTTTAGGGGAAATTAAGTTCAACCCCGCCCCGCCGTCAACTAACATCTTGGTTACATTGAGGTTGCGGATTGTTGGGGAGACCAACAACGGCAAACATCCGACCGCAGTGGTGCAGTCAGGATGATCCTCTTCGTCAAAGATGATAGGCGTGCGGGACCATTTGAGTGGCCTTCTAGACTCTGCAGCTGGCTCCATGGCGTTGATCTCACGCATCCACTTCTTGAGTTGGCGATGAGAGGAATGCAAGGACGCACCCCCATCAAGACACATGGCTTTAGTTGCCTTCTGGAATTCTCGATCACTGGACTCATCTTCATCATCCTCATCATCACTCATATCATCTCCTTTCTTCTCACCGCCTCTAGCAGGTTTTTCCTTTTGCTGCGGGGCCTTGCCGCGGCGGCCCCCTCTACCACCACGGCCCTTCCCGGCAGCAGCGTTTTGGCCTCTCTCCTTGTCACGCTTCTCGTATTCAGCCTTCTGCTTCTCAGCAAGCTGCTGAACTTGGCGGCATTCTTGGAGATCATGACCTTTGGTGCGGTGGATTTGCAGTATGGCTGGTCAGACTTTCCGGTTTTCTCGGCCGCCGCGGCCTCCTCGCAATCTGCGCACGCAATATCTCCCTTGCCGGGGGCCTCGGCCTTGGCCTTCTTGCCGGCACTGAGATCACCAGAGCTCTCAACGGCCAACACTGCCTTTCCCCTACGCTTCTTATTGCGCCTTCGGCTTTTCCCCTTCGGGCCAGGCGCATCATCGTCGTCATCTGAGTCGACTTCGACGCCAGCCTCCTCTCCAGGGAGTCGCCTTCCTTCCTCGGCACGAGCACACTTGTCCGCCAATGTGTACAACTAATTGACGGTCTTGGGGAGTCTAACAATCATCTTGGCCCGCATCCTCCTGTTGCGCACATTCGAATGGAACACGGCTATCATGGCTGCGGGGTGTATCTCTGGAATATTGCAGTGTCCTCGACTGAATCTCTGGATGTACTTCCGCAAGGTTTCTCCCTCCTTCTGCGGAAGAACTTGCAGGTCGCTGGGCTGTCTTGGCTCCTGGTGGCCACCTGTGAAGGCGCCCGCAAACTCGTTGCACAAGTCAGCCCATTATGAAATAGAGTTCTCCGGCAGGTGCATCAGCCACGACCTCACATTTGGCTTGAGCGCCAAAGGGAAATAGTTGGTGAGCACCTTCTCATCTCTTCCCCCGGCGGCTTGAACGGCTATCGTATAGATGCCCAGGAATTCCGCCGGGTTTAGCTTCCCGTCGTATTTCTCCGTCAGTTCAGGCTTGAAAGCTCGGGCCGATGGCCAGCGGACCTGTCGCAGCTCGCGAGTGAAGGCAGGGCACCCAAGCTCATAAGGCAGGTACCCGCCAGCACTGGGCGCGGGGTCACCAGCATCTGGGCCGTTGACACTGTCGGATTAGCGGTGTGCTTCCCGGCGTCGTTCTATGGTGACGCGCGCGTCTTCCCTCCGCCGGTCTTCCAGGACACACCGCTGGTCCCGGCAATCGTGCTGGCCGGACGAGGCCATAGATGCTTCATCAGGCTCGTCGGCATGTGGAGCTCGTTGTGGCTAACTCTGGGTCTATTGTCGCGGAGGGGATTGCACCGTTGGCACGGCTTCCTCGACACGACCTTCAGCCTGGGCCGCCGTCGCCGTCCGCGGGCATCGCAACGGCTCTACATGCTGCGATTTGCTGGCTTCGACGAAGCCTATCAAACTCTGGATGGTGGCTCTCCACTCGTCCATCTTGTCAACCGCCGGCGGGAAATTTAACAGCAGCTGGGCCCACGCCATCGCTTCCGCTACCGTGGCCGGCATGGATAGAGAGGCGGATCGCGACGTCGCTCGACTCCCGGTGGAACCAAGAGGGGCGTCGCCACATTCTTGTCACCGTCCACCGATCTCCGGGGCGGTCTGACGTGGAGGAGGTCGAACTTGTGGGTCTACGGTCCCGTTCGACGCTCCGTCATGCTCTGGGCGAGGCGCGCGCCTGTAACAGGCACAGCTGGAAGATCACGGCTTGCCCTAGATTGGGCGCCACTATTGCAGCCGCGGCCACCAGCGCGCGAGGAGGTGGAAACTGAACGTTTCCTCCTCCCGTGGCACTAGGGCCGAGCTCGCCAAAATGTTGTTGTTGTTGCTCCTCTTCGGCGTTCCCCGCTCCAGCTTCGGCCGCGGGGGACACGACGGTGGCGCCGCCTGCGCCAGTCGTGTCGCCCATGACGCCCACCTCACTCGTCTCCGCTGTGGTGCCAACGGTGTCCGCAGCTGCGTGCTAGGGGGCCTTCGAAGTATAGGGATGCGCGGTCGCGCCGGGCTTCTTCTTGGGAGCCAAAGAGGAAGAAGACGGTGATAAAGATCGACACGCTGCTCACGATCTCAGGGTCGCGCAAATGACGCTCCCCCTACCTGGCGCGCCAAGAATGTTGGGTCACGATGCACACGATCACCTATGGGGCCACGGGCCCCTTTGTGGTTCGGCAGGGGTGAGGTCACGTTGCACAAAGAGCAGAGGTGGTGAGGCAGCACGACGACGAGACGTTGGTGATTTACCCAGGTTCGGGCCGCTGGGAAGCGTAAAGCCATACTCCTACTTTGGTGGATTGATCGGGGGAACACGAGGCACACGCAGAGCTCAAACCCGGCAAGGTTGCCTTCGGGAGAGCTGCTACGCGAGTACAAGTGTCCAAAGGTCCGAATCTTTAGCTAGGTTGCCTTGGCCTCCTTTTATAGCTCAAGGGGCAACCACAGTGGCAAAACAGACATTATCTAGTGATTAGATAGCCAACAGTGCTATCATACCTAACTCTGGTACTTAGGACAAAATGCCATAAATGCTAGCCTAGGTGGCGTGCGGGGATGCATCCCCGCCAGGCTTTTACCACCGCTTTAGCTAACTATTGCTCAATATCTTGACACGCCTCTGGACGGGTGTCAAACGGGCATAATCTGTCTCCCAGCGAGTCGCCACGTACTTAGCGAGAGCCACTTAGCCACTTGAGGGCTCGACACCGCATCGACAAATGACTGGCGTTGCGATGCGGTGGAGCGGTGGCCGATCGGCTTGCACCTGCCGGGGGATGGCTTCCTGGGTCTTCCTGAAGATGTGTACGCCTCGGTCCCCGGCAGGCACCAGGCACGTGACTGGCGCGGTTTGGGCCCGTTCTGGGCCATTGCATCGACCTTGCCGGCATTGCTTGGCCAGCGTAGGCTGCTTCTGTCGGAGTCTTGGTCTTGAATGCTGGTTTCGTCTTCTTGATGCACTCCTTGATCTCACGTAGAGCGGCTTCTCTGATTTGGACTGGTTTTGACTGCATTTTTGTTGATGGGTTCTGCTACTACTGTCTATGCATAAGTCAGGGGCACTGGGTACCCCAGTCCTAGTGCACGGATATTATGGCTCGCAAAGAGAGCACCTGCCTCCCGTGCTAGATGAAATGCCTCCTAAGGAATCCATTAGGTTCAAGGCTACTGAAGATGTGATCCCCACTGAAGAACCTCTAGCTACTCAAGAAGTTGTCCCGAACAATGAAGACATTCATGCTGGTGAACCTGAGGAAAATGGCGCTGAAGAAAATGAGCAGCCCCAACAAAGTCATCAACCTGCTCATCCAAGAATAGCGAATGAAGTGCAGATTGAAAAAATCCTCAATGACATCAATGCACCAGGTCCCCTCACTCGCTCAAGAGCTTCACATTTGTCTAACTTTTGTGGGCACTTTGCTTTTGTCTCTATCACAGAGCCCACCAAAGTTGATGAAGCATTTATGGAGCCTGAGTGGATTCAAGCTATGCAAGAGGAATTGCATCAATTCAAGCTCAACAACATGTGGGAACTTGTTAAGCAACCAGATCCTCGCAAGCACAACATCATTGGTACCAAGTTGATCTACCGCCACAAACAAGACGAACTTGGCCAAGTGGTGAGAAATAAGGCCCGTCTCATAGCACAAGGCTACACACAGGTTGAGGGAATTGACTTTGATGAAACTTTTGCACCTGTTGCTAGACTTGAAGCTATTCACATATTGCTTGCATATACTAACCATCACAAAATCAACTTATATCAAATGGATGCGAAAAGTGCATTCCTCAATGGTAAGCTTGAGCAAGAAGTATATGTTGCTCAACCCCCAGGTTTTGAAGATCCTAAGCATCCTGACAAAGTCTTCAGACTCAACAAGGCCCTCTATGACCTAAAGCAAGCCCCTCGGGCGTGGTATGACACTCTGAAGGAATTCCTCATAAAGAAAGGCTTCAAACCCGGTTCACTTGACCCAACTCTTTTCACAAAATCTTATGATGATGAATTATTTGTGTGCCAAATATATGTGGATGATATTATCTTTGGCTGTACTGACAAAGGCTACCGTGACGAATTTTCTTACATGATGAGTGAAGAATATCAAATGTCTATGATGGGAGAGCTCAAATTCTTCTTAGGCCTTCAAATTCGTCAACAACGCAATGGCATCTTCATCTCTCAAGAGAAATACCACAAGGATGTCTTGAAGAAATTCGGCATGCAGGATTGCAAAGGCGTCAAGATTCATATGCCCACAAATGGTCAACTCTGCACTGTAAAAAATGGTAAAGATTTTGATCAGAAGGTACATCGCTCCATGATTGGTTCTTTATTGTATCTATGTGCATCTAGGCCAGATATTATGCTTAGTGTTTGCATGTGTGCCCGTTTTCAAGCAACATCGAAGGAATCACACCATAAGGCTGTGAAACATATTCTTTGATATCTAGCTCACACACCAACACTAGGATTATGGTACCCCAAGGGCTCAGATCTTGATCTCAATGGATATTATGACTCTGACTATGCTGGTGATCGAGTGGATCGCAAGTCAACATCAGGCACATGCCATTTCCTCGGATGATCCTTAGTCTATTGGTCGTCGAAGAAGTAGAACTGCGTGTCACTATCTACTGCTGAAGCTGAGTACATTGCTGCTGGTTCCTGTTGTGCTCAATTGTTGTGGATGAAGCAAACCCTCGAGGACTAAGGCATCAACGTGAAGAACGTCCCTCTCTACTGCGACAACGAGAGTGCCATCAAGATTGCTCACAACCCAGTTCAGCACTCGAAGACTAAGCACATTCAGATTCGTCATCATTTTGTTCGTGACCATGTGTTGAAGGGCGACATCTTCATCGACCACGTGAAGACTGAAGAAAAACTGGCTGATATCTTCACAAAGCCCTTGGATGAAAAGAGATTTTGCAAGTTGCGGTGTGAGCTAAATATCTTACAATCCTCGAATGTTCTTAGAAAGGACACACATACAAAAACTTATGCAAAATTGAAGACCTTGATGTGCAACACACGAAGAAACGTTTTTCTGCAATCAATGAAGACGACCTCTCTAAGTGTGAAGAAATTAATGAATAATTTGATTCTCAGAACCCTACGACAATTGTACGCGGTGTCTAAAATCATCATAATTCTTATACGGTGGGTCACGCCACCAACCATGGTTGAAATTCTTCCAAATTAAATTTTTCATCATTTTGCAAATTCTTCAAATTTTGAAATTCCTCATGTTTGCAAATTCCTCAAATTTAAATTTTTTTCAAACCTTTCAACTGGTGTTCTTCGTTTGAGTTTCTATTCATTGAATATATATATATATGAGTTTTTAATGTCCTCAATAGCATTCACTTATTGCTAATTCTTCAAGTTGATTTTCTTCTAAGTGAATGTGATCGGACCCGTTCCCCCTCTATGCTAAACTCAACCAAGTCTGTTCACAAATTCTTCATATGCGTTCTATTTGAAACCCGTTCAAAATCTTCACTGTGTCCTTGACAGCTGAAGAATTTGCGAACGAAACATTAAAATTTTCAATTTGAATTTTGGCGGTTGCTGCTTAAACCAATTCCGCTTCCCATGACAGGATAACCTACGATCCCGCACTAGCTCCGCTTCTCAGTACGTGGGTGACACATGTCGATAGGATAGAAAGGCTCAGGGGTATGAATGTCCAAATTCTTCGGGCGTTCAGTTTTTCACCTCTGCTATAAATACCCCTGCCCTTTCACTGCTCAAAGTTACTCCGTTCGTTCTCACTCCCGTCGCTCTCGACCTCAACCCTAGCGCCGCCGCTAAGCTTCATTGCCGCCGGAGAGGAAGAGCTTCATTGCCTCGACCTCCTCGCCGTCGTACTCGCATCGGCCACAGAAATATTCAGTCGCCACTGTAACTGTCTTCCACCGCCAAGTTAGGGCGTGGGAGATGTGGACTGACGAACTTCTCCATTCTAACTCCCAGTTCGTCGTGTTCTGCATAAAGGGTAATTACAATCTGATTTTACTGCCCTATTTTGTCCGTTCGTCGTGTCCTTATGACTTTCAAAAGGTGTTTATTCTTCAATAATTCACTTCTTAAACACTGCAAAAGCTTCGTTCCCTTGATTTGTTTCTCTAAGTTATGATTTTCTTCAAGATTCCTCAATTGTGTGGATCCTCAAATTTGCACAACTCTGGAACCTAAGTCAAGAACACTTAGTGAAATTACTCAAGACATCTGTCGTCCAATTCCTCAACTTGATATATTTTCAAAATTTCTGAGAACGCAGATGACCTCTTTAAATTCTTCGCACCTATACTCTGTTCACATGTACAAAATGTCTGCTGATGAACCTCTAGGTTCTCATCAACTTAATTCATTTGCAGCGTTCCTCGAAGAAAAATTGCATACATCTTCAGAATCTACAAAAGTTCAAAAATCCTCAAGTGAAAAAAATGCAGATGGGAAAAGACCTCAGAAGGGAGGGAAGAAGGCAGAAACAAATACTGCTTTTGAAACCCCCGAGGATATATATCTTTAGTATTCTACTCCTGATGAGGAAATTTATGGGAAGGAAACAAAGGAGAAGCGTGTAGGACCGAAAGTATGTCTAGAGGGGGGGGATTAGACTACTTGACCAAATAAATGTTTTGCCTTTTCCCAAATTTTAGAGTTGGCAGTTTTTAGCATTTCATGGCAAGTCAAGTAAACCCTACACATGCAAGTCTAAGAGTATAGCAGCAGAAAGTAACAACAAGCATGAGTAGAAAGGATAGGGTAGGAAGATCAAACGCAATTGTAGACACGATGATTTTTCCCGTGGTTCCGATAGGTGGTGCTATCGTACATCCACGTTTATGGAGTCTTCAACCAATGGAGGGTAACGGTCACGAGAGTCCACGGAGGGCTCCACCCATAAGGGTCCACGAAGTAGCAACCTTGACTATTCCATAACGGCTTCCGTCCACGAAGGATTAGCCTCACTATGGGTAGATCTTCACGAAGTAGGTGATCTCCTTGCCCTTACAAACTTCTTGGTTCAACTCCACAACACGAAGTAGGAGGCTCCCAAGCGACACCTAACCAATCTAGGAGGCACCACCCTCCAAAAGGTTATAGGCTCGGTAATGACGATGAACTCCTTGCTCTTGTGCTTCAAGATGATAGACTCCTCAACACACAATCACTCTCTCATAGATTTGGCTTGGTGGAAGAGATGGGATTGGTGGAAAGCAACTTGGGGAGGCTAGAAATCAAGATCCATATGGTTGGAGTGGAAGATCTTGACCTCAACACAAGGGTAGGTGGCTCTCTCTCAGAAAACTGGATGGGGCAAGTATGGAATAGTTCTGAGTGCTTCTCTTTCGAGTAGGTGGTGGTGAAGGGGTATATATAGGCATCCCCAAAAATCCAACCGTTACACACAAAATGACCAACTCGGTGACACCGATGTGTTAATCTCGGTGGTACCGAAGTGACCAAAAGGTGGGAACTTTTGAATCTCGGTGAGACCGATATAGGAAACTCGGTTGCACCGATAAGGTGACCAACGGTCAGATTGACATTCTCGGTGATGCCGATCCAACAATCTCGGTGGTACCGATATTGTGAATTTGCGTAACAGAAAGTTGGCAACCTAAACTCGGTGGCACCGGAATGGAATCAGGTGCACCGAAGTTGCTAGGGTTTGGTTGAGTCTGTCTGAGTTTGGGAATCGGTGGTACCGAGTGGAAAGTGTTGGTTGCACCGATTTTGAATATTTGGCTATGGACAGACTTTTGTGGAAGAGCTTGTGGGTGTTTTTGGTGACTATCACTTGTGCACGTATGAGCATTTTGTTCACCAACAAAACATTACCCCCTTTCAAAAAGTATTGGCTTTCCTATGGAATCAAAGTGATTTCTCACAAAGTAAAATGTAGAGTCCTCTTGCTTGAAGCTTTGCCAATCCATTTCCTTGCATCTTGGGGTATTTCCACAATCTCCACAATCCTTTTGCCATCCCTATCATTGAAGTTTTCCTGAAATATACTTAGTCGAAACATTAGTTCAATGACTTATATGTTGTTATTAATTACCAAAACCACCAAGGGAGCAAATGTGCTTTCAAAGCGCAAAACGCGCATCCAGAAAATTGAGAGGAGATGGGCAAAAGAATGGAGAGAATACAGATATGTTACTCCAAAATACATGAAAAAATTCGATGTTAATCCTCCCTGTCCAAGAGCTCCACTGACTGAAGGCCAACATGCTGATCCCACTAGCATCAAAAGTGGTGAGGAATTTCTCAAGGAATGGGCCAAGCGCCAAGCAAACACTAGTGGATAAATGGCTAGCCACAACTCTTATTCAGGGCGTGCCATTTCTCACCAGCGCCAGCACTAATATTTTCAAATAGTGCTGGCATGGGCTAAATTTGTATGCCATAGCTATTTGCTTAGTGCTGGCGTTGCACATTAGGCCCAGCATTGCACATTCAGGCCCATTAGGCCCACGCCAGTACTAGTCGGTTTTAACAACTTCCCGACGCAGTAAAACCTTATCTTTGCATGCTCACTCTCTCGATCCCCAACTCCACCCGTCCTCTCCTCTCGATCCCCGCCGCCGCCGCCGCCGCCCGCCGCCCGACGCCGCACAAGTACATCACCTCTTTCATCCCCACCACATATATCTAGCATTAGATCGATTCATTAGCAGCCGCCTGACGACGCACGGATTTTGTTCATCAGTACTACTAGCTCCCTGTCAACCAAACAAGCCCTTAGATGAATTCGCCATGTTTAGTTCATCTGCGCCTTGGTGTTTAATTAAGTTCTAGTTCTAGTTCTTAATTGTGTTTAATTTACGGTGCTTAATTAGGTTCTAGTTCTTGCTAACAAATGTGAAAGTAAGGAATCAACCTAATGTTTAATTCTTAATAACTCTGAAAGCAAGGAACCAAAGAATTTGAATCATGCATGTTATTTTTAAATTCTTCATGTTATTCTTAAATTCTTCATTCTAAGGGCCAGTTCTTTTGTACCTTATTTTGTAGCTTATTTTGGGCACATAATTTTTTGTATCTTATTTTGTAGCTTATTTTGGGCACATATGGACATTTCAAGCAACAAGGAATCGGTGGGCGACGTGGAGAAGTGGAATAATTGGCTCTTAGAGTCGTCAGACTGGAGAATCAAGAAACTAGAAGAAAACAATGCCGAAGTGAAGAAAGAAAGGGATCGGTTGCTCATAGAGGGTGCTAATGCCCTCACTAAAGTAGACGAGCGAGCTGACAGAGATGAGGGATAAGTTGAAAGAGAATAGGGATCAACTCAAGCTGAAGAAAAAACAACTCAGGACAGAGAGGATTGAGCTACAGTCAGCCGTTGCTCATTTCAAACAAGATGGAGAGAGCAATCGGAAGAAGATGCGCCAGCTGAGCATAATCCTTGATGATGATGAAGAGTAGTTAGTTGATTACGAAGTTTAAATGATGAGTACCTTTTGTGAAGTTTAAACTCTTAGTTTTCGAAGTAATATTTTTCTTATTATCAACCGAAGAGTACTTTGTTGATTGTTAAGTTGAAATGTTCAGTATCTTTTGTGAAGCTGTTATTTTTTTATTAGCTAAATGTGACAATGCCGGCGTGCAACCCTATCCAACACCAGCAGGTACTCGAAATACTTCTGGCGTCGTCTCCAACACCACCACTAAATTCTAACTGTGGTGCCATATTGGTGGCATCGTGTGTCTACGCCAGCAAGGCCATTTTTGACATTCCATAGCTAGGCTTTTCTGCACTAGTGAAAGTTGCAGAAAATTGCTGCAGAAGCAGTGAAAAATTCAATCGAGATACTGCTGATGCTGCCACTGTTGAGGCTTCTACAAGAGGAACTTCTCCAAAGAAGGCCATGCCAAAGAAATCTGTTGTGAAGCCAAAGTTTGTGCATTATTTTAAATTTGCGTTTGAATGCAAATGCACAATCGATTAGGTACATGGGCCACTTATTCCATGTCACATACATCTTGGTGGTGTGCGAGAATAATTAGAATGAACATCATAGCACAACACAACCAAAGATAATGATCATCTCATAAGCATTTAGATGATAAGAAATAGTAGCACAACACACATAAAGTGTATGATCAAAACACACATAAGTTCAACTCAAGCAACCAAAAGACAATTGTTTTGAAAAAGCAATAAAAAACCAAACGCTCTCTCACTCGAAGCCTAAAGATCTATATACACTTCTCCCCCTTTGGCAACAAGTTACCAAAAAGTTCAAAGGCATATATCTAAGCGTTCTTGGGCTGATCTCCTCCGGTGGTTGATGAAGGAGTCGAGAGAACAGCGTCGGCGAAGATCTCTGCAGATGTCGTGGATGGAGTTGGAGTGGCAACTAGAGGAACTGAAGCTGATGGAGCAGGATCTGAGGTGACAGTAGCAGGAGCTGATGAAGAGGGCCTCAAGTCTAGAGCTGGCACAGTGGCTGATCTGGCCTGAGTAGTAAACTGTGTGCCTGGCCTGAGGGGTGATCCATCCTCATCATCATCATCATCTGAAGAATGAGGAAGAGGCACTGAGTCAACTTCCTTCTTGAGCTCATTGACTGTCTTAGTCAGCCCATCCACCTTATCATTAAGGGTCTTGATCCTGTTCTCAAAGATCCTGATGAGACTGTTCTGGTTCTTCAAGATGTCCTTAATGTCCTTCTGCATGCCCTGAACTGATGATATCAAAAGATCCATTTGCTCGTTCCTGGATCTAGGGACTTGAGCACTAGTGGCTCTAGCTGCCTCTGCCTCTGCCTGAGCTGCAGCTGATGTGGGATGTTCTGGATCCATCACCACAATGTTGTCCTCGAGATCTGGCTGTAGGGGTAAGTGGGGTCTGTCCAGAGCAAATATGTGCTTCTCCAGCTTAGATTTGATGAGCATTTGGATGTAGGGTGCATAGCAGCAAGAGCGCTTCTGATCAGCAGCAACCCTCTTAACTGTCTCAACAATTAAGTCCATGACTCTAATCCTGGTGTGACCGTCAAGATGAATCAGCATGTTGATGGAGTAGCCTCGGATCATCTTGTCATCTCCTGACTTGGGCATCAAGGTATGCCTCAGCATAGTGTTCATGGTACGGAGGCCAGCCTGGAGAAAGTAGATGGATCCAAGCTTGTGAGACTTCACATGAGCAGCAGGGATCTCATTGTACATGTTGGCCATAGCATTGTGGTTTGCCTTGGATTCTGAGTAGACATCCAAGTCACCATCCTGTACCTCTGGGACTCCTAAGATTTCAGCCCATTCCTCAACAGTGGACTCATATCTTGCACCTTTAGTCATCCATACAATCCTACCATCTCCATAGAAATGTGCAGTGGAGTAGAATTGCATGATCATCTCATCATTCCAAGTAGTGAACTCTCTGCCAACAAACTCATCCAAACCAATGCAGTGGAAATTGTCTTGGACACTTGGAAAATAGTCTTCATTCTCCTTGATGAATTTCCAGTCCACATACCTCATATCACTCACAGCTGGACTCTTGTCAAAAAGCACAGTCTCATAGAAATCCTGTTGCTCTTTGGTGTAGAATCTGTAGTCCACAGCTGTCTTCCTCCTTTGGGCATATGGATCAGCAGCTCTCCAAGCCCTCAAACCAGAATCCTTCCTCTTCTTCATATCCTCAGCAAGTGGGTAGCTGGCATTATGTACTGGAAGGTGTGGTCTAAGCTTCATCAGGGCAGACATAGCATCTTCATCCTCTACTCTGGAGGTGGTTCCCTTTTTCTTTTCAGAAGCTGGAATTTGCCTTGAAAATCTCTTAGGCTTTTCAGCAGCAGCCTTCTTGGGGGAAGATTTGGTGCTCTTGGATGTGCCACTCTTTGGCATAGCATCAGACATAAGTTTCTTTTGCTTCTTCTTGGGAGGGGCCTTGACAACTTGCTCTTCCTCCTCCTCAGCATCAGCACCAGCAGCTTCCTCAGGGTCCTCAAACATGGAGGTCTTCCTACCAGTCACATAGACAATCCTTTTCCTAGCACCCATCTTCTCACCTGCCTTCTTAGGAAATGACTTCTTTGGGGGCTCAACAGTCATGGTAGCTCTAGCACTCTCAGGTGCTCTCATAGCTTCAGAGCTAGCATACTCTTTCCTGACAGCTCTCCTTGAAGAGGTGGCTTCATTTGCAGCTTTCTTGGAAGCCTTCTCTTGCTTCTTAGCAAGAACCTCCTCTGGCACAAAGTTTGAATCTTCCTCATCTGAATTCAGTTTCTTCCTGGTCCTTGTTGTAGCCTTGGGCAACCCATGGGAACTAGGAGTGCCTGGATCTGAAGATGAACTGGACTCAGGACTAGTGCCTGAACTCATCACAATGTTCTCCTCTTCGAAATTGTTCTCACTGTCCTCAGCACTTCACATACTGACCCTGTGAATAGAGTATAGAGGAGCAGAAGAAGATGAGTCATCACAAAATTATCAGCTGTTTTTTGAAAGTTTGAACAAAAGATTCTCAAGGTTTACATTCTGTCACATGAAAATCGGTACAGCCGAAGCAAAAATTTCAGTGCTACCGAGACTGACTTTCTCCTTAACAGACACTTGGCACACTTTTTGGTGACACCGAAAAGAAGTACTCGGTTTCACCAAGAAAGTTCTCAGCAACACAGACAGGCAAATCGGTGACACCGATTTGTTCACTTCGGTTCCACCGAGTTCCATCGGGCGGATGGCAAACCCTAGAAAATCGATCGTTCTCTAACTACAGGAAGTTTTAGAGGATTGAGAAGATTGCAAATGGTGGCTTATAGATAATATTGAATCCAATGTGCGAGAATCAGACGGGGAGCGCAAGGAAAGACGAATCCGTACCCTAACTCGGTGACGGACTCACTACGGCGGCGACGGCGGCGAAGATGCCCGTCGATGGCGAGGATCCCAGCGGCGGAGGAGCGCGGGGAGACAAGGGCGACGACCAGGGGGTCCTTCTGCGGCAGTTTAGGGTTTGGGGCGCGACGATTGAAGATTGAATTTTCAAACCGTCGGGACCACAGGTTATACACCCTTCACTGTCGGTGACACCGATTCTAAATTTTCGGTGTCACCGAGTTTCTCAACTGTCAGCCGACAGGGAAACTCGGTGTAACCGAGAATATGGAATCGGTAGCACCGAGATAGAAAACCAGATCAACCCTAGGCATTCGGTGAGACCAAGAATTGTGGGTTGGTTCCACCGAGATGCACTTGGGAGGTTTTAATGGTCAGTCCTTGTCGATACGGAACTCCGAGTGCTCCACACACAGAGGGATCGAAAAATACTTGTTCAAATTTTGTGATGTAGCATGAATGGAATATGAGGTGAGAAAGCATAGATAGCTAAGGAGTGGTCCTAGGCATTCTTGTTCATCCAATTGGCAAAAGATAAATCAAAAGCCAAATAGCAACAATTGGATGTCCTCGAATGGGAAAATAAATGCAGACCAACATGCTCACACAATAAGATGTCAAATGAAATCATGACAACACGCACATACACACTAGCATCTAACAAGCACTTGGGCGATGACGAAGTCATCTATATATGAGTATATTGACTTAGGAGCCAAGTAAGAATACTTGATCATAGGTCATACTCATCGTTTAAGCAGAAGTGGGGTTACCACTTTTACATAAAGCATTTAATGTTGTCACATACTAAGAGATGCTTTGACTCAAGTCTTAGAGTAAAGCTCCCCCTTGATGTGACATCCCCCCATAAGAGGGATAAACTAACCTTGGGTTTTGTCGATGAAGACTTCATGTTGGTGAGGTAGTGGTGGATGCTCAAGGTTGATGAAGATCACCAAGAGTTGGGAGCATCCTTGTTGTTTCCTTACTCTTCTCACCTACATGGGTTAGTCCCAACACACAAGAGACAAATACAAGGATATCTATGGACATGGAGTGCAAAGCATGTGTGTTGATGTCCATTGATTTGTTGATTACCTTGTCCCTTGCTTACCTTTGAGGGAATGTGTGACTCCTTGAACTATTGCATAGAGTTGATGTTGATTGCAAATAGTTCTTGCCAATAATGAATGTGAGTGAATTTCATTGGCGGAGTCACCCCTCAAGAACTCACTAGTTCTTCTTCTTGGGGACCCACATCAAGTTGATGGGGATCCTTGATGTTGTAGTAGCCTTTGTAGAAGTTGAGCTTGACGTAGCCTTGGGAACCCACTCCACCAAAGCTAGGGATTCATCTTCATATGAGTCAATGTCCTCTTGAAGCTTGTTCTTGCCCTTGAGCTTGTGGTCTTGTGGAGGAAGGTCATCTTGAGTGCTTGTTCTTTTGGGAAGAGTATTTTCATACTTCTCCTATTGAGGAACAAACTTGGGGTCGGGGTATTGACCTTCTTCCCATTCAACTCCATTAGCGTTGAAGTAGCCAACACCACGGTTCTTTCGGTATCCTCCGTGCTTGCGTACAATTTCCTCAAATTGCTTACACCCGGCAAGACTCTTGTAGATACCTTTCTCTATAATTCCTTTCAATAAAGCATTTTCTTGCTCAAGTGTAACTTGGCTAAGAGAATCATCATTAGTGGAATCAATAGAACTACTAGAAGCAACATCATTAGGTTTAGCATTTTTATTGTTGCTACTAGATGAAGAACCTTTCTTGCCTTTGTTACTAGATTGCTTAGTTTTAACTTGAGGCATGAATGTAGACAAGAGTAGTCGTTTGGCTAGATAAGATGAAGTCTTCTTTCGGAGATCGTCATTGATAGCTTTAAGAAATGCATGCTCTTGCTCCAAATTGAGCTTCTCGAAGCGTAGCTTCTCATGAGTTCTCACAAGCTCTCTATGATCTTCAAGAGTAGAGTCATGAGCTAACTTAAGAGTGTTTAGTTCTTTAGTTAGTTCTTCTATTTTCATCTTATCATCATCAATTGACTTATCTTGACTAGCATGAGAATTATCAGGTTCGTTTTGACTAACATCACTAGTTTTATCAAATAGCAAGTCATCATCACAAAGCAAGTCATCTTCATCACTATTGAAATCAAGATACTCGGGGTGTGATACCTTGGGGCCTTTAGCCATGAAGCAACTTCCACTCCCCTCGTTTGGTGAATCAAATAGATCATGGGAGTTGGTAGTCACTAGAGCAATCCCGGCAACACCATCATCTTGACTATAGTCGGAGTCGAAGTGATAGCTTCTCTCGGAGTTGTTGTCGGAGTCGGAGCCGGAAACCCATTCACCAACATGAGCTTGATGTTTTCTTCTTGTGTAGCTCTTGGTGACCTTGTCCTTCTTCTCTGAATCTCTACTTCTCCTTGAGGGTCTTCGTTCATAACGATCATCTCTACTCCTTCTCTCTCTTTGAGGTGAATCATTCCTTGAGCTTCGTCTTTGAGGTGACTCTTCTCTTCATTTGTAGGGAGCCGTGCACTCATTGGACTAGTGTCCGGGCTTCCCACAATTGTAGCAATTGCGGTCACGACTTGACGAACGCTTCTCATCATATCTTGAGTTGGAGCTTCTTTCTTTGCCTCTATTCTTGTAGAACTTGTTGAATTTCTTGACCATGAGGCTTATCTCTTCATTGGTGACGAGGTTGTCGCTTGAAGTTGCGGGAGCATCACTTGTGGCTTTGTAAGCACCGCTAGACTTGTGGTGAAGCTCTTCTTTGTCTTTGAGTGTCATCTCATGAGCAACAATCCTTCCAATGATTTCTGTAGGCTTGAGATCTTTGTAGTTGGGCATCATTTGGATCAATGTGCACACGATGTCATATTTCTCATCCAAAGCTCTAAGTATCTTCTTGATGATGTATTTGTCGGTCATTTCTTCGCTTCCTAAGCCGGCAATCTCATTGGTGATGAGAGCTAGCCTAGAGTACATCTCTGCGACTCCTTCACCATCCTTCATCTTGAACTTGTCAAGCTGACTTTGAAGAACATCTAACTTGGATTCTCTTACGGACTCGGTTCCTTCGTGCATATCAACCAAAGTATCCCAAATCTCTTTTGCATTCTCAAGACGGCTGATTTTGTTGAACTCTTCGGGGCATAGGCAGTTGAAGAGAATGTCACATGCTTGAGCATTGTATTGCAACATCTTCAACTCATCTGCGGTCGCTTCACGATCCGGTTCCTTTCCATCACCAAAGAATTCACCTTGCAAGCCAACACGAACAACAGCCCAAACGGCGGGGTTATGACCAAGAATATGCATTTTCATTTTGTGCTTCCAACTAGCAAAATTAGTGCCATCAAAGTACGGACCTCTACGATGATAATTACCCTCACTAGACGCCATACTCTCCTAGGTTGTGAGACCAATGCAATGGAGACCAAAGCTCTGATACCACTTGTAGGACCGAAAGTATGTCTAGAGGGGGGGGATTAGACTACTTGACCAAATAAAAGTTTTGCCTTTTCCCAAATTTTAGAGTTGGCAGTTTTTAGCATTTCATGGCAAGTCAAGTACACCCTACACATGCAAGTCTAAGAGTATAGCAGCGGAAAGTAACAACAAGCATGAGTAGAAAGGATAGGGTAGGAAGATCAAACGCAATTGTAGACACGATGATTTTTCCCGTGGTTCCGATAGGTGGTGCTATCATACATTCACGTTTATGGAGTCTTCAACCCACGGAGGGTAACGGTCACGAGAGTCTACGGAGGGCTCCACCCATAAGGGTCCACGAAGTAGCAACCTTGACTATTCCATAACGGCTTCCATCCACGAAGGACTAGCCTCACTATGGGTAGATCTTCACGAAGTAGGCGATCTCCTTGCCCTTACAAACTTCTTGGTTCAACTCCAAAACACGAAGTAGGAGGCTCCCAAGCGACACCTAACCAATCTAGGAGGCACCACCCTCCAAAAGGTAATAGGCTCGGTAATGACGATGAACTCCTTGCTCTTGTGCTTCAAGATGATAGACTCCTCAACACACAATCACTCTCTCACAGATTTGGCTTGGTGGAAGAGATGGGATTGGTGGAAAGCAACTTGGGGAGGCTAGAAATCAAGATCCATATGGTTGGAGTGGAAGATCTTGACCTCAACACAAGGGTAGGTGGCTCTCTCTCAGAAAACTGGATGGGGCAAGTATGGAATAGTTCTGAGTGCTTCACTTTCGAGTAGGTGGTGGTGAAGGGGTATATATAGCCATCCCCAAAAATCCAACCGTTACACACAAAATGACCAACTCAGTGACACCGATGTGTTAATCTCGGTGGTACCGAAGTGACCAAAAGGTGGGAACTTTTGAATCTCGGTGAGACCGATATAGGAAACTCGGTTGCACCGATAAGGTGACCAACGGTCAGATTGACATTCTTGGTGACGCCGATCCAACAATCTCGGTGGTACCGATATTGTGAATTTGCGTAACAGAAAGTTGGCAACCTAAACTCGGTGGCACCGGAATGGAATCGGTTGCACCGAAGTGGCTAGGGTTTGGCTGAGTCTGTCTGAGTTTGGGAATCGGTGACACCGAGTGGAAAGTGTTGGTTGCACCGATTTTGAATATTTGGCTATGGACAGACTTTTGTGGAAGAGCTTGTGGGTGTTTTTGGTGACTATCACTTGTGCACGTATGAGCATTTTGTTCACCAACAAAACTTTACCCCCTTTTAATAGTATTGGCTTTCCTATGGACTCAAAGTGATTTCTCACAAAGTAAAATGTAGAGTCCTCTTGCTTGAAGCTTTGCCAATCCATTTCTTTGCATCTTGGGGTATTTTCACAATCTCCACAATCCTTTTGCCATCCCTATCATTGAACTTTTCCTGAAATATACTTAGTGGAAACATTACTTCAATGACTTATATGTTGTTATTAATTACCAAAACCACCAAGGGAGCAAATGTGCTTTCAAAACGCAAAACGCGCATCCAGAAAATTGAGAGGAGATGGGCAAAAGAATGGAGAGAATACAGATATGTTACTCCAAAGTACATGAAAAAATTCGATGTTAATCCTCCCTGTCCAAGAGCTCCACTGACTGAAGGCCAACAAGCTGATCCCACTAGCATCAAAAGTGGTGAGGAATTTCTCAAGGAATGGGCCAAGCGCCAAGCAAACACTAGTGGATAAATGGCTAGCCACAACTCTTATTCAGGGCACGCCATTTCTCACCAGCGCCAGCACTAATATTTTCAAATAGTGCTGGCATGGACTAAATTTGTACGCCATAGCTATTTGCTTAGTGCTGGCGTTGCACATTAGGCCCAGCGTTGCACATTCAGGCCCATTAGGCCCACGCCAGTACTAGTCAGTTTTATCAACTTCCCGACGCAGTAAAACCTTATCTTTGGATGCTCACTCTCTCGATCCCCAACTCCACCCATCCTCTCCTCTCGATCCCCGCCGCCGCCCGCCGCCGCCGCCGCCCGATGCAGCCGTCGCCCGACGCCGCACAAGTACATCACCTCTTTCATCCCCACCACATATATCTAGCATTCGATCGATTCATTAGCCGCCGCCCGACGACGCACGGATTTTGTTCATCAGTACTGCTAGCTCCCTGTCAACCAAACAAGCCCTTAGATGAATTCGCCATGTTTAGTTTATCTGCGCCTTGGTGTTTAATTAAGTTCTAGTTCTAGTTCTTAATTGTGTTTAATTTACGGTGCTTAATTAGGTTCTAGTTCTTGCTAACAAATCTGAAAGTAAGGAATCAACCTAATGTTTAATTCTTAATAACTCTGAAAGCAAGGAACCAAAGAATTTGAATCATGCATGTTATTTTTAAATTCTTCATGTTATTCTTAAATTCTTCATTCTAAGGGCCAGTTCTTTTGTACCTTATTTTGTAGCTTATTTTGGGCACATAATTTTTTGTATCTTATTTTCTAGCTTATTTTGGGCACATATGGACATTTCAAGAAACAAGGAATCGGTGGGCGACGTGGAGAAGTGGAATAATTGGATCTTAGAGTCGTCAGACTGGAGAATCAAGAAACTAGAAGAAAACAATGCCGAAGTGAAGAAAGAAAGGGATCGGTTGCTCATAGAGGGTGCTAATGCCCTCACTAAAGTAGACGAGCGAGCTGAGGGAGATGCGGGATAAGTTGAAAGAGAATAGGGATCAACTCAAGCTGAAGAAAAAACAACTCAGGACAGAGAGGATTGAGCTATAGTCAGCCGTTGCTCATTTCAAACAAGATGGAGAGAGCAATCGGAAGAAGATGCGCCAGCTGAGCATAATCCTTGATGATGATGGAGTAGTTAGTTGATTACTAAGTTTAAATGATGAGTACCTTTTGAGAAGTTTAAACTCTTAGTTTTCGAAGTAATATTTTTCTTATTATCAACCGAAGAGTACTTAGTCGATTATTAAGTTGAAATGTTCAGTATATTTTGTGAAGCTGGTATTTTTTTTATTAGCTAAATGTGACAATGCCGGCGTGCAACCCTGTCCAACACCAGCAGGTACTCGAAATACTTCTAGCGTCGTTTCCAACACCACCACTAAATTCTAACTGTGGCGCCATATTGGTGGCATCGTGTGTCTACGCTAGCAAGGCCATTTTTGACATGCCATAGCTAGGCTTTTCTGCACTAGTGAAAGTTGCACAAAATTGTTGCAGAAGCAGTGAAAAATTCAATCGAGATACTGCTGATGCTGCCACTGTTGAGGCTTCTACAAGAGGAACTGCTCCAAAGAAGGCCATGCCAAAGAAATCTGCTGTGAAGCCAAAGTCTTCAAGCACTGTGCCCCCACAGCCAATTTCCTCTGTTTCAAAATACTCACAGCAAAATCCTCAAGCTATTTCTTCAAGGACTGCTCCAACTCCGACCGTTGCTGCACAATCCTCAGTCGCTGCTGCAAAATCCTTAACACATGTGCATCTTGCCACATGTCAGCGCACTGCAGGATTTTTTCAATTGCTTAAGGGGCATCTGCAACTTCCTCAGCCCAAGCACTTTCCTCAAGCAGTCCAACCTTGATGAAAGTGAAAGCAACTGCTGGACGAGGCAAGAGACCAAGTCCTCATCCGAAGAAAGTGATCTTCCATGTTCCCTCAGAATCTGAGGAAGATGAAGGAAATGATGATGAACTTGTTGAAATCATCAGGAACAAGCAAGAAAGAGTTGCCCAAGCAAAGAGAACTCAAATTACTCTTATGCTGGATCCAAGAATAGTGCTGGACTTCATTGATATCTGGCATAAAGATCCTAATACTCCCATTGATGACTTGAAGCTGCCTCCTGGTCCAAATCATGTCCTAAATGCTTTTATAGGTGAAGAAAAATAGAAGTATGAGGTGTCCAGAAGATCCAAGAAGGATCAGTTCAAGAAGGAGCGTTTCTTGAAGAACAACGTTCTGCAACTGACTCCTGACCAACTTGTGTTAACTCAAACTGAAATCCAAAGCCTCAGCAATGAATATGACCGATACTACGCTGATTGGCAAGGCGCCAAGGTCATATTCGTCAATGTGGCTGACAAAGTCATCAAGGACCACAACACAAGGGTTGCTGCTCGATCGCAACCACAAATTCCTCAGGCTGGAACATCTGCTCAGCCTGCTGAAGAAACTGCAAGCGCAGCTAAAGAAATTCATGATGCTGAATCTGCCAGGGCAACATCAACTGTTGCGCCTAAAGAAATTGCCAGGCCAGCTGAAGAATTTGTTGCGCCTAAAGAATCTGAGACTGCCAGGGCGACTGCATCAGTCGTGCCTTAAGAAATTGCACCACCTTCATCCCCTGCTCCTCCTGCTAAGTCCTCAAGGGTGAAGAAAGGTACTCTTCATTCTGCATCAGAAGTGAAGGAAACGAATGCTGTGGAGAAGGAAGCCGCAAAGAAAAGGAAAGCATCAACTTCTGCAGAAACCTCAGCTCCCAAGAAATTGAGTACTTTGTCAAGTTCCTCAACTGAACCAATTGATGCTAGTCCTATTTCTTCTGTGCCATCATATGAGATTGTCCCTTTTGGTGAGGAATATGTCATTCCTGAGGATAATGATGATGAAGAAACTCATTCTGCTGCTTCCTCAGGGCAGATTGATGAAGAAATTGATGTGGAAGCAAATGCTTCATCCCTACCGGTATCATCGCATCAGCCTCAGCTCACAGCTCACAGCTGAAGAGGCTAGTGTTGAAGAAATTGAGGAGGACATGGACATTGGATCTACAACTCCTGTCATCAATGACGAATATTGGGAAGCAGCTCACCCAAATTCGCCAATGACCACCACTCTTGCTCAAATTCCTCAGTCGCCTGCCCAAACTGAAGAAATTCTTACAGGGTCTAAAGGTCTTCACACTCCACTCTAATCTATCGCTGAAGAAATTCTAGCTGCATCAGCTGAAGAAATTATCACCCAGACTGCACCTGAGGAACCTGCCATTCAAACTCCTCAGTCTGAAGAAGTTGAAATTGTGCAAAGAAAGGAACAAAGCGGCACAAGTTCAACAAGGCTAATTTCTTCGATGAACAACATTTCTTCACTGGAGCAAATCCCTATGACTCACCAAGAATTAGGCGCAAGAGGTTATGGAATCATACCCAAGTCAATTTCTACTCTGATGTCCTATTTGACAAGAGCAAAGTCTTCCAGCACCAACAAATTCCTCATGTGGATATGGAGTCCATTCCATGCTCCAGCCCATTCCTCAATGTTCTTCATGAAGCTGTCTCCTGCCATTCTGTGCTGAGATATGTGACTGGAATGAAGAGCTTATTCTTTAGTTCTATGCAACCTTCCACATCTCTGGTAACGCCTCTGATGTTAATTCTTGGATACTCGACTGGATGACTTAGGACACTCACTACACTGCTCCAGCCACTGAATTGCTTCGAGTTGTCCCAGTTGGTATTCCCTCAGAAGGAGCAAGATGCTTATATGAAGAACCTGAACTTCCAAATCATCTCACGCAAGTATTGATGAAGCCTTTGCCTCAAGGCCAAGCTCCAAGAACCACCTTCCTTGTGAAGGATTTGTTGTATGTGCCCAGGACAGTATATCGCATTATAACCAAAACCCTTAGTCCAATCAAAGGCCACAACTCTGAAGAAGAAGAGGTTGTTGGCATCATGAAGAATCTGCTGTTCAATATCATTCATGGGATTCCCATAAATTTTCATGATTTCTTCATGAGGACTTTGGCCAATATTGCTCTGTCGCCATTTGACTTGAAGCCTTATGCTCCCTGGATCATGAAATTCATCAGATCAAGGTCTTCAATTCTTTACAAGGCTAACTTTCAGAATCACTTCAGCTTTCTGCCTCCAATTGAAGTCCTCAAAAGGACATTTTCCTCAATGGAAAGAAAAGGCAAAACTGTTGTTGAAGAAGGCACTCGTCCATTGGATGGACAATTTCATAAGGCTGCATCTTACTGCACCAATGATGACTCTTCCAAACAAGACTCTGCAACCAAGGCCAAAGCCCAAAATCCTCAAGGTACTGCTCCTCGTGTGATGACATATCGTGAGCTTCTACTAAGTCTTCATCAGAAGATCGATCGCAACCACAAGTGGGTCAAGTGTCAGTTTGGTTCAATTCTTCAAAACATGACTGTGACTCAGAACTCAGTGAGGAAGAACCATTACTACGTGCATGAAATATTCGACCGCACCTAGGCCATCCTCTCACACTTCAAGACTCCTGAAGAACTCAAGGAGATGGATTTTCAGCAGGACTTTGACTGGTCTCATCGTCCTCAAAATAAATTCAAGAAGGTCAAAGTTCCTCTGCTCGTCAAAAGTTCATATTCTTCATTGCGCGAGACAGATGAAGCTGAGGATCTTGACGACACTGATGCGGGCCCTTAATCAACAAACGACCCCGACAACAACGCTGACGCTCCTCCATCAACCTCAGGATGAAATTCTTTAGGGGCGTTAGTCCTCAATTTTCGGCCCTTTTAGTCATTTGACGACAAAGGGGGAGAAATTTGAGTTAGTCTTCAAGCGGGTCTCTATATATGGACTCTTTTTCTTTAAGTTACAACTCTTGCTCTTCTGAAGTGTTTGTTTGATGTGTTGTAAACTTAAGTCCGATGGTGGTCTGACTCTTTTGAACTGCTTTCCGCATGCTTATTTCCTGAAGTACCTTAATGCATGCATGCTGAATTTCGTCAGACACCAGTTTCCATCATGCATTTCAATTTCCTCATGATATATGTAAAATGCGTGTATGAATTACAAGATATAGGGGGATATCTCCAAGATTTATCCTGCCATGTGCATTTGCAGTCCAAAGCAAATTCATCAAACATGCACATCTTCAGGGGGAGTTCTTCTATATCTTGCAATCAAATTCCTCAACCTCAGTACTTACACTTCATATGTTTATCCCCGTTGAAAACTTAACCTATTTGTCATCAATCACCAAAAAGGGGGAGATTGTAAGTGCATCTAGTGCCCCTTAGTGATTTTGGTGTATTGAAGACTTATAGGTTATGGGACTAATGTGTTTGTGAGTGTACACATGTTCTATAAGTGGATGAGGAGTTTGATATATTAGAAGAATGTCGGCCCCTAAAAATGAATGTCTTCAATTGAAGACTTTGATGCTTTCTTGAAGACTTTGAAAATGAAGAATTTGGTGTGACCTTGAAGATATTGATACGAGGACTATGAAGTGTGAAGACTTTTGTTTTCATAGTTTCATTTCCTCTCTTTGAGTCATAGGAAACACCGTACTTTTAAAGGGGGTCGACGTAATACTAAGGAAAAATTTCCAAGTGGTGCTCATCTCAAAGCCTACACATACCCAAAATCTTCGAGTGAAGCCTTTGGAAATCTCTTGCAGTTCAGTCAATTTTTTCAGTGATAGAGAAGAAGTTCTTCTGGTCTCTGAGGAATTTGTTCTGACTAAGGAGTTAGGATTTCGCGAGTGCGAATTGCCTACCGTTAGGAATATGATAGCCCTGGGGAATTTGATAGTTCAAATCTCTGACCGTTGTTGTGCCTTGCGCCAGCTGGCCAAATATCTTATCCACATAACGGCCATATCATTAGGGGCATTTATGTCATATCATGTTGGGTTGCACCCTGGCTGTAAAAGGCCCTCCCCCACACAACCACTAGATGGTTGGATGCTCCGAGAGAGAACTTGACAAGTGTCATTTGAGAGCAATACATACTCCGAGGACTTTGAGAGAAAATAATTAGTGAGGAAAAACCCAAAACCCAAACCACCAAAACCCAAAGTGATTGAGCATTACTGAAGAGATTGTTCCTGTGTGGAACCGACGCTTGTTGCCTTTGAAGAATGTGCATCTTCCAGACGGTTAGGCTTCATGGTCTAGAGCATCCAAGAGGAAATTGTGGATCATCGGGTGACCGAGTTTGTGAGGGTTTGGAAGTCTACCCTGAAGACTTACCACGAGTGTTGGGCGAGGTCTGTGTGACCTTAGCTCAAGGAGAATACGGTAAGGACTGTGTATCCTTTGGCTTAAATACCAATCCGCTCCGAACCAGACTTACAACTGTCACAACAATTGGAACTGGGTCATCAAATCATTGTCTTCACCGAGCTCCTGGTTCTATTTCCTCAACCCTTTAATTTCCTCGCTAACTTGTTGATGAAATTGATCGTTACTGTTTGAAGACTTTGACTGAAGACTTTCTCAATTTCCCCATCTAAAATTCTTCAGTCACTTTTCTATTACCTGCTTGTCACGCCCGAGATGCGATCCTATTCTTATTTTGGCACGAGGGCCTCGACAGGGATAGAAGCGCATCTCGTCGTTTCGCAAGGATGGATATCATTACAAGTACATGTAAAGACGAGTTGAGTATATGGAATTGGCTTACACTGGCCACAAGATACATCAATTTCACATCAATATAACAACATATCAGAGCATCATATAGAAGAGCAGAGTCGGACTATGGACGGAAACAAACGATAAAATGACATCCATCCTTGCTATCCCAGGCTGCCGCCTGGAACCCATCCTAGATCTATGAAGAAGAAGAAGAAGAAGAAGAACTCCAAATCAAAGAAAGCATCGCTCTCATGTCAACACATCGCTTTACCTGTACCTGCAACTGTTGTTGTAGTAATCTGTGAGCCACGGGGACTCAGCAATCTCATTTCCAAGGGTATCAAGAGTATTAAAGCTTAATGGGTGAGGTAAGGTTAAGTGGTGAGGCTGCAACAAGCACTAAGCATTTATTTGAGTGGCTAACTTATGAGTACAAGAATAAAGGGGGATGACTGTCAAATAAGCGGACATGAACTAGTAATGATCACTAAGTGATCCTGAACACCTACTTACAGTCAAACATAACCCCACCGTGTTCTCTCTCGGATCAGAAATTCACGAGAAGAGACAGTCACAGTTACGCACACGGTTGGTGTATTTTAGTTGAGTTTACTTCAAGTTTACTATGACCGGGTGTTAAACAAAGTTTCCAAGTTGCCACGTAACCGCGGGCACGGCTTTCCGAAAGATTTAACCCTACAGGGGTGCTCCAACTCATCCATCACAAACTAACCACACGCCACGGGAATAACCTCGACCACGAATCTCGTGATCTTCCTAGGCAATTCCACTGGAAAACCGCAACCTCAAGATAGCCCGAAGTATTCTCGGAATTCCTCGCACAAGACGTTCGAGAAAGGTAAAACAAATCCAGCAAGGCCGCCCGACGTGCCGACAATCCCGATAGGAGCCGCGTATCTCGTTCTCAGGGCACAACCGGATGAGCGCAGCGTACAGTGGCCTGATAGACATCTCCCGGGTTGGCCCCGCACACAACTCTGTTTTGGACCAGCACCAGCAGCACTGGGCCCCCTGTATTATGTTGAATAATGAACCTCGGGTAGCGCTAACTCCCTATGCGTCAAATTAGTTATTAGGGTTATTATGTTGGACAAATGTAGTACCAATGTTGGGCCTTGCCAGACAAGTTTTATCCTAAAACGAAAATCAAGGGGGTCCCCATAACAACCCCGAGCATGTTAGGAGCGCTCAGTTATGGAACATAACACCGGTACACAAGTAACTAGGGCGGCAAGAGTGGAACAAAACACCGAGCAAAAGGCCAAGCCTTCCACCCTTTACCAAGTATATATGTGCATTAAATTAAATAGCAATAATATTGTGATATATCAAAAAAAATATCCATGTTGGCACATGGAACAATTTGCACCTGCAACTAACAACGCTATAAGAAAGGCTGAGCAAGCAGTAACATAGCCAAACATTGGTTTGTTGGGATGTGGAGGGGTTAGAGGCTTTTCATGGCAATTTGGGAGGCTTGACATACAAGTGATAGGTAGCGAGACAAAGATAGAAACGAGACATCTAGCATGGCAATAATAGTAATGGTATCCAGGGAAATGATCATCTTGCCTGAGATCCCGCATGGAAGAAGATCGAGTCCATGAAGAAGGACGAACCAACGTAGTCGAACGAATCCTCACACTCCGAACGCATTCAGAACTCTATCGAGAAGAAGCAATCCGAAAACAACAATCAACACATGATAACACCACAACATATGAATGACATGATGCACTTCAAATATGATGCATGTTATGCATGACATGGCAAGCACAACAATCAACTTCTACACATTAAGTGAAGCTCAATATGCAACGAGTTGCATATTGACGAAACTCCACATTCGAATATTAAATGTTGTTAAACATGGCCAGAGGTGAAGCATAAGTAAACTACACATCTAGGCAAGTTTAAATGAGGCCGGAAACTACATATATGTTAATTTCGAAACGACCCCATATGTTAATTTCGAAATTGGTCCAGATCTGAACTAATCATGTTTTATATTTGTTAAACAGGAAAATAAAGTATACCATGCAATTCTACACGTCATTTTAGTCGATTTACATATATGGAACATCTCAAACGGAACTACGGTCTAAAAGTTATGACCGTCACAAGATAAACATGACATGAATGCAAAATGCATGAAAATGACAACCACAACATTTCAAATTATGAATGCAGCAAGATATTATGATACTACATGAAATTCTAAGAAAGTTTCATATATGGGATGACCAAAACAGAGCTACGGGTCAACCACAACAACGAACACAAGTTTTAGTTCAAATCTGTCAAAACAGCAACATGGCATAACGCACACCTGAAAAAAACAAGCTACCAGAATCTAAAATGCACAAACTAAGCATGGGGCAGTAGCATATGACACACACATCATTTCATCTTCACACATCATACTCAAAAGAGTCATGGATCACACGGTAGAAAGCTCACAACATGGCAACAAAATATAGCAGATTAGGACTTGGTGAAAATAACAGTTTTTTAGCATAGCAGATTTTCACGACGGCATATTGACAGCAGTAAAACTATATGCTACAAGTCATATATTGGCATGAAAATTAACAGCATGGTAGTAGACATGATGCACTACAATTCATTCCATGGCGGCAAGGTCTAATTATGCATAGAATGATGGCTACCGTCATCACAACATGTCATTTTGAAGAAAACAGATTCTCAGCCGTAGTGAAAATTAGAGTAGACATTTGCTGCAGTTTTTTAACAGATTGACATATTGGACAACAGAATTAATTATGATGCTAAACCTATTCATGCAAACTATTGGCACAACATGATAGGCAACAACATGCTTAACAAAAGACTCCATTGGACCAACCACAAAAGACTCCTAGATCAATAGCAAATCACATGGCAACATGGCAACAAAATAACACAGATTTCAGACTTAGAAATATTTTAGCATCTCAAAACAGCAATAATTTTAGGACATGTTAGTAACAAGAAAATAACACCTAAACATGGATTATCATGGCAAACAAAAAGACCAGGGGCTAGTACACATGTCAAAGGGCATATCTCATGTTCAACAATAATTCATATGATGCAAGGATTAAATCACGCGAAAATAACAAAAGGGCATCACCGCAAAATAACATACACACAAATTTCCTGAAATGACAAAACTAATTGCACAGATGGATTCAATGGATTTTTCTACCCTGAAAACATATATAATATGCATGTGTTGCTGTACGAAATGTGCCACAAATAAATATGCACAATTTTAGTTACTTTTTTTTAACACTGAGCGTCATATACTAAAACGTGCACCGAGCGTCAATAGGCAGCGGGAGGAGGCCTCACCTAGCTGGGCTTCGGCCCAAGCTGTAGAGGAGGCTTTGGCGGCTGGGCCTCAGGGACGCAGAGGCGGGCTGGGCGCTGCTGGGCCCTGCGCGTGCGCGGCCCACGCACGGGCACAGCGAGGGAGCGGGCAGATTGATCCTGTCGTCGTCCTCCTCTCGAACAGGAGGAGGCCGGGACATGGCGCGGCGGCGGTGCTGGTTCAGGGAGGCGGGGACGGAGCCACGACGGTGCATACCGGCGGGATCTTTCCGGGAATGGGCGGGGCTTGTGCTGGCCGACCGGATCGGACTGCCGGCGAGGTTGGGCGGCGCGAGAGACCTGCAGGGAGAGAGAAAGGAGTCCGTGGGGTGAGAGAGAGAGAAATGGAGGAAGAGAGAAGAGAGAGGAGCAGGCGGCGAGGTCCGGCCTGGCTCCGGTGACCGGCCGACGGGGCTCCAGTGGGGAAGGTAGGGCTTGGAGGCGCGGGGCGCGCTGCGGGGATCCATGGGAGGAGCTCGGGCAGCTCGGGCGCCTCGGGTGAGCGGCGGCGTGATCCGGGCCCGGGCGGGCCCGAGATGGGCTTCGCAGGCCCTGCGCACTGGTGGTGGGAGGCGACGGCGCTGAGTGGTGGGGGGTGGCGGCGGCGTGGATTCCGAGGCAGGGGGTTAGGGTTGCCCGATTTGGATGCCTAGAGTCTATTTATAGCAATTAGGGGCTAGGCTTAGCAGTTTTGCCCGTTTTCGGACCGTAGGATCTCGATCCGACCATCCGGAAGCGGAGGGGGGCTAGGTGGGCTGCGGTGGCTGTGTAGAAGGGGTATGGGCTGAGAAGAGAGGGAGGTTGGTGGCCCGTGGCATGATTTTGAAATACCGAAACGTCCGATGATTTAACCGATGACGGCGACGCTACAGTTGAACGTTGGGGTGTCAAACGACCTTTGATTGCGACGAAACTTGGCAGGCGGTCTACCTACAATATAACAAGACCGCATGCCAACATTCGACCTAATCCGAGAACATTTTTCGCGTGCTTTTAAAAGCATTTTTTAAACGATGCCGCGGGCGTGTGCGTGTGTGGTTGGTCTTGAAAAGGTCAATGACACGAACGGAGAGAACCGGCAGCTATGAACGGATGCATGTTTTCGAAAACGAGTGACGATGCTATGCAAGATGATGCGAATGATAAGATGATGAATGCGACAATAAAACGAATCACATAACGGGAATGGAAATAAAAGGGGAATCTTCTGGAGCGTCGGTTCCGGGCTGTTACAACTGTCCTCCACTTACAAGAGATCTCGACCCGAGATCTTAGAATGAGAAGGGGAAAAGGAAAATGAAAGGAAGAGGTAAATCTTAGTTGCTTCTTTGACAAACGAGTGAAACCATAGAAACATGAAGGTTGGAAGAGATGAAGAATGATATGAGAAACAAGCAAGAATTCAAAAGAAATTTCGGCAGCACTTCGGTAGAAAAGAGAAGCAGAACTTGATATGATGGAAAGAACTTGAATAGGGGAACCACACTCCGGTTGAATGGACAAGCAAGGGAAGAACATGATCTTGACAAACCGAGATGACGGGATGAGCAACATCACAATGCCTCCGGAAAAAAATAGAAGCTAGATCAATGGAAAGGAGAGATCGGGGAAGGAGATGACAACTTCTACCACCATTGAATTGAAGAGCATCCTGATGAGAAGAATTGAACGAAGTTGTTGGAAAATCAAAAATGAAAAGAATTAGCTTGTTGTGGGCTTATGGCAAACATCTCAAAATTATGAGGTCACAACCAACCACAACTAGATAACAATTCATTGATTGGAATCAATGGAGAGATGAAACATCCTTTCACCGAGAGGGTAAGAGAATACTTGGATCAATGATAAGCACTATGATAGCAACAATTCATAGGAAAAGCTTTAGGTGAAATCCATGCCAAGATAACTCCAACAAAGAAAAGATGGGTTTACATAGCTCATTCTTGACAAATTCTCTTTGAGACTCCTCATGAGTGAAGAATGCTATAGTACCATCTCAAAAGATAAGGAAGAAAGAATTGCACTTTGGAATGCAAGATAAGAATACTTTAGGACCTCCAACAAAATCTTGAAGAACACTTGAAAATGAAAGAAATCTTGAAGAACCACCATGAAGAACCTCCGGAAAGAACTCTGAAACGAAAGGATGATAGAAAGAATTGAAGGATGCAAAATGAACAAGATTGAGGTCTTTCCATGATTTAGATGAAGCTTGCGAGAGATACTTGAGAAAAAACTTGGAACTCCGGAAAAGAAAAGATGAACAACTTAGAATCGAGAATTTGATATCATGAGCAAACTCAGGAAGAAGGATTGAAATCACCTTGATGAAACAAGAATAAGAATTATGTTATGCTTATCCTTCATCAAGTTGAATTGATTACAAGCAATGGATTTAGCATACCACTTATTCTTCTTGATAAGATTGAAGAGAGATATGAGCACAAACTTGAAGAAGTCTTGAACGAACCACCTGTGAGAATTGAAACGAATGGGAATACATGAGAATGAAGAGATCAAGATTTGCCTAATAGAAACTGATCAAGGCGCCGAAATACTTGAGATATGAACGAAGAGACAATAATTGAGAAGAATTTGAGAATGAAAGCTGAAAGCTAAGAACGAAGAAATCTTCTGAAATGATGGCCTTCGGAGGATCGAGAAATGAAAACAACTCTGAATTCTCCGGATAGATAAGGAATGAATACTCATGATCGAAACAATTTTGGAAGAATGGCATGAAGCTTGAAACACGAATCTTCAAGAGAATGGATCAAGATTTAAGAGAAACTCTCCTTCGGTCTTCATGCCGAGAATAATGACGAGAAACACCCCCAAGAATTATTGAGGCACTCCGGAATAATGAATAAGGAAAGGTTGAGCCAACGATGGAAAAGATTTAGAAGCGACCTTCAAGAAGGAATATGACTGATGGGATACATTCTTATGTCATATATGAAAAGAACTTGAGATCTCCGGAAAAGATTAAAAGAGCCAGGTAAGATCCTGGGAAAAAAACCTGTGGGTTATGAGCCCACTCAAAGAGACCACCGTTGAAACGATTGCTTAGAAAGAGAGATTGCATCGAAATAAATTGAAAACTTGATGAGGTGAGAACCTCAAAATAATTGAAGGATTGAATAAAAACACGAATCTTCTGAGATATCTTCAGCACTCCGGATAGAATAGAGAGATGAATAAGCAAGAGAGGCTTGGATAAGAATTCCAACATGGGAACTCATTTAGAGAATGAAAAGGATATGATGAGCACCGACAGCTTGAATTGAATCACCGGGGAAGAAAACAAGAATGAAGAATGATGAACTTGAGCACTTGAGCATCTTCACAACGAATCACCGAATACATCACGGAAGAGAAGATAGCGGAAGCATCACATGAATAGAAAAGGCACTTGGATGAGAGTTTAATTGTTGAAGAAAAAGGGCGGGAGGGTGGGAAAAACAAAGAAAACTTGATAAGGTGAGATGAACTCCGGAAAGAAATACGAGGATTGATCTTGCAATTATTGGAGAGGGTTGAATTAACTTGATGAGAAACACACCGGTTAGGAAAGATATGAAATCACCACTTGACATCGAAGCAACTCAAATTACCATACTCCAACAAAACAAAAGATGAGGCTTTTGAATTAAGCCGGAAACAAATACATAACCCATTTGCATTTGTTGGAAGGATACACCTAGGTAACTACATGAATTCCCACCTAAGAATTTCCGAAGTCTTTCTTGTTTATGAGATTCGGGTTGCGGACCCAGGAACGTACCCAAGGTAATCAGCTACAACTGCACCCGCAACCTTCCACACCATAATCCAAGAAACTCCGCAAACTCGTCTACCTCAGACACTCGTAATCACAACGATACTAAACATGGCAGTACACTGGACGCTCTCCCCAGTACTGGGTGACTCCAAACTTATCTTGCCACGAAAAGTATTGAAGCAATTTCGAACATCCTCCATCCTGAGATACTAAGGAAACTGAATGATAACGATGTGCAAAAATCCCTCAGAGCTCTACTCCTCGATAACAGGAGGCACCAAGACAGAATTCCTTCACATCGGCATCATATAGTTTCCAAAATACCCGCGTGATCCTAAAAAAAATTTGAGCGAGAAGAGGAGTAGAATGAAAATTCCTAAGTCGAAATTCCTCACCAGAGCATAGAAGAGGAGTAAAAAGAAACCTACTCTCATATATAACTAGACTCAAAATAGTTTTTTTTCACTAGACTCGACTCGGCCAGGTTCGATCAATCAAGGGGGCTCCTAGGTCGGTACAGGCTCTGATACCAACTTGTCACGCCCGAGATGCGATCCTATTCTTATTTTGGCACGAGGGCCTCAACAGGGATAGAAGCTCATCTCGTCGTTTCGCAAGAATGGATATCATTACAAGTACATGTAAAGAAGAGATGAGTATATGGAATTGGCTTACACTGGCCACAAGATACATCAATTTCACATCAATACAACAACATATCCAACCATCATATAGAAGAGCAGGGTCGGACTATGGACGGAAACAAACAATAAAATGGCATCCATCCTTGCTATCCCAGGCTACCGCCTGGAACCCATCCTAGATCGATGAAAAAGAAGAAGAAGAAGAACTCCAAATCAAACAAAGCATCGCTCTCACGTCAACACATCGCTTTACCTGTACCTGCAACTGTTGTTGTAGTAATCTGTGAGCCACGGGGACTCAGCAATCACATTTCCAAGGGTATCAAGACTATTAAAGCTTAATGGGTGAGGTAAGGTTAGGTGGTGAGGCTGCAGCAAGCACTAAGCATTTATTTGAGTGGCTAACTTACGAGTACAAGAATAAAGGGGGATGACTGTCGAATAAGCGGACATGAACTAGTAATGATCACTAAGTGATCCTAAACACCTACTTACGGTCAAACATAACCCCACCGTGTTCTCTCTCGGATCAAAAATTCACGAGAAGAGACAGTCACGGTTATGCACACGGTTGGTGTATTTTAGTTGAGTTTACTTCAAGTTTACTATGACCGGGTGTTAAACAAAGTTTCCAAGTTGCCACGTAACCACGGGCACGGCTTTCCGAAAGATTTAACCCTGCAGGGGTGCTCCAACTCATCCATCACAAACTAACCACACGCCGCGGGAATAACCTCGACCACGAATCTCGTGATCTTCCTAGGCAATTCCATTGGAAAACCGCAACCTTGAGATAGTCCGAAGTATTCTCGGAATTCCTCGCACAAGACGTTCGAGAAAGGTAAACCAAATCCAGCAAGGCCGCCCGACGTGCCGACAATCCCAATAGGAGCCGCGAATCTCGTTCTCAGGGCACAGCCGGATGAGCGCAGCGTACAGTGGACTGATAGACATCTCCCGGGTTGCCCCGGGTTGGCCCCGCACACGACTCTGTTTTGGACCAGCACCAGCAGCACTGGCCCCCCTAAATTATGTTGAATAACGAACCTCGGGTAGCGCTAACTCCCTATGCGTCAAATTAGTTATTAGGGTTATTATGTTGGGCAAATGTAGTACCAATGTTGGGCCTTGCCAGACAAGTTTTATCCTAAAACAAAAATCAAGGTGGTCCCCATAACAACCCCGAGCATGTTAGGAGCGCTCAATTATGGAACATAACAGCGGTACACAAGTAACTAGGGCGGCAAGAGTGTAACAAAACAACGAGCAAAAGGCCAAGCCTTCCACCCTTTACCAAGTATATATGTGCATTAAATTAAATAGCAATAATATTGTGATATATCAAAAAAAATCCATGTTGGCACATGGAACAATTTGCACCTGCAACTAACAACGCTATAAGAAAGGCTGAGCAAGTAGTAACATAGCCAAACAATGGTTTGTTGGGATGTGGAGGGGTTAGAGGCTTTTCATGGCAATTTGGGAGGCTTGACATACAAGTGGTAGGTAGCGAGACAGCGATAGAAACGAGACATCTAGCATGGCAATGATAGTAATGGTATCCAGGGAAATGATCATCTTCCCTGAGACCCCTCTTGGAAGAAGATCGAGTCCATGAAGAAGACGAACCAATGTAGTCGAACGAATCCTCACACTCCGAACGCTTTTGGAACTCTATCGAGAAGAAGCAATCCGAAAACAACAATCAACACATGATAACACCACAACATATGCATGACATGATGCACTTCAAATATGATGCATGTTATGCATGACATGGCAAGCACAACAATCAACTTCTACACATTAAGTGAAGCTCAATATGCAACGAGTTGCATATTGATGAAACTCCACATTCGAATATTTAGTTCACTCTCGTTTAGGTACACGACAATATTAAATGTTGTTAAACATGTCAAGAGGTGAAGCATAAGTAAACTACACATCTAGGCAAGTTTAAATGAGGTCGGAAACAACATATAGCATTTACGAAACGACCCCATATGTTAATTTTGAAATTGGTCCAGATCTGAACTAATCATGTTTTATATTTGTTAAACAGGAAAATAAAGTATACCATGCAATTCTACACGTCATTCTAGTCAATTTACATATATGGAACATCTCAAACGGAGCTACGGTCTAAAAGTTATGACCGTCACAAGATGAACATGACATGAATGCAAAATGCATGAAAATGACAACCACAACATTTCAAATCATGAATGCAGCAAGATATTATGATACTACATGAAAATCTAAGCAAGTTTCATATATGGCATGACCAAAACGGAGCTACGGGTCAACCACAATAACCAACACAAGTTTTAGTTCAAATCTGTCAAAACAGCAACATGGCATAACGCACACATGAAAACAACAAGCTACCAGAATCTAAAATGCACAAACTAAGCATGTGGCAGTAGCATATGACACACACATCATTTCATCTTCACACATCATACTCAAAAGAGTCATGGATCACACGGTAGAAAGCTCACAACATGGCAACAAAATATAGCAGATTAGGACTTAGTGAAAATAACAGTTTTTTAGCATAGCAGATTTTCACGAAGGCATATTGACAGCAGTAAAACTATATGCTACAGGTCATATATTGGCATGAAAATTAACAGCATGGTAGTAGACATGATGCACTACAATTCATTCCATGGCGGCAAGGTCTAATTATGCATAGAATCATGGCTACCATCATCACAACATGGCATTTTGAAGAAAACAGATTCTCAGACTTGGTGAAAATTAGAGTAGACATGTGCTGCAGTTTTTTAACAGATTGACATATTGGACAACAGAATTAATTATGATGATAAACCTATTCATGCAAACTATTGGCACAACATGATAGGCAACAACATGCTTAACAAAAGACTCCATTGGAGCAACCACAAAAGACTCCTAGATCAATAGCAAATCACATGGCAACATGGTAACAAAATAACACAGATTTCAGACAGAGAAATATTTTAGCATCTCAAAACAGCAATATTTTTAGGACATGTTAGCAACAAGAAAATAACACCTAAACATGGATTATCATGGCAAACAAAAAGACCAGGGGCTAGTACACATGTCAAAGGGCATATCTCATGTCATAGGACGGCTCGTAGCCAAGACCTATAAGGTGGGCCGGAAGATGAAGGCCAGGCCGCATGGCGGCTTACCTGACGGGCCAAGACGAAGGCCCAGAGACAGAAGATGGTGTGAAGACCCGGGCGGTTAAGCCGCCCGGAGACGGCTTGCCCAAGACGGCAAGGCGGCTTAGAGACAGGATCAACTACGATGTATGAGTCGGTTTAGGACTCGTGTAACCCAGAGCCTCGACCTCCTATATAAAGGTGAGACTCTGGGGCGGTTTAGACAAGAAACCAATCAATCGAGAACTAGGTCAAGCGAATCCGCTCCCTTGTAATCGATACTCCAATCAATACAGCACAAGCAGGACGTAGGCTTTTACCTCTTCTCGAGGGGCCGAACCTGGGTAAACTCGTATCTCTCGTCTCGACCAACCCCTTTGAGTCCACCGTCTTAGCGATGGCCTCGAACCTAAGTCTTCGGACATCTGCCGTGACAAAACCACGACAGTTGGCGCCCATCGTGGGGCCAGCGCTCGGTGGTGTTGAGTTCTCAAAGGGCTCTCTCCCAGGGATCGAGCGGTACGCTGTTGGCAGGATGACCAAGAGTCGCCGCGGCCGGCTCTACATCGACGACGCCGGCTGGGGCCCTGAGGCTGACTCCATCGAGTATGGGTTCTGGGTCCCCTTCGGCGGAATCCACGTCTTCATCGGCAATATCGGCGGATCTGAACCCGGGCCGGACATCTGTACCGACATCGTCGAGCCGGCCCGCCGCGAGCCACCCGCCCGACGGGTGCAATCCGCCCGTGCTGACCCGGGCAGGAAGCATGTCTTCGTCGGCTTTACCCAGGGCATGGAGCTTGAAGGTTCTATGTCGCGGGAAGATACCCTCATCTGCTCAGAGGATGGATCCTCGAGCGGAGAGACGGAGTCAATCTATCAGCTTCACAATGGTGGGCTCGGGGGCTGCATCGAGCATTACCCCGAGTCAGAATATCATGAGCCGGAGGAATATGAGCCGCCGAACCGCGCTGCCGTCTTCATGGTGGGTTCAGCGCCGGCCCCCAGTAGCACAGCCGCCGGTGCGACCCGGTCAGGAGCTGGCAGGCCGCCGGCTCAGGTTCTCTTGGATCTGATGAATGAGCTTACAACCCTGATGGAAACCGAGGTCACTGCTGAAAACCAAGCGGCCCGCAACGCGGAGATCACGAGGTTGAAGAACCAGATGGCCGGAGTCCAACAGGAAATCAACGCGCTGAAGGCCCAGATGGATGCTGAGGCGGAGCGCCTTAGGGCGGATGCTTTCCGCCTTGAGCTAGAGCAGCAGTCTGCAGCGGCGGTTCATCGGATGAGGCATCAATCCCGCCTGACGGATTAATATGAAGCCAGAAATCTTTTTAACACGCCAGGGACGGGACGGAATGTGCCTTTGACCGTAACCCGGACGGCGGTAGTACCTGGAAGCCGGGCGGTGGTTCAGCATCAGCAGCCAGACCCGCCCCGACGGAACCAAAACCCGCCACAATTTTTTCCGACGCCACCGGGTCATTATTCTAACCCGGCGGAGAACATGGTGGCGGAGGCAACCAGGCTTGATACAATTCCCATCCCTGATGAGGCGCCTTTTGCAGAGGAGGTGCGGAACGCTATTGGATACCTGCGGACGGCGGTGGCCCAGCAGGAGAAGTATACTTGCAGCCGGAGCCGCGTGCATTCAACTCCCATCCCCAGCTGCAGCTACAGCCGGCGTTATGAGTCGCCGGCGGTTTCTAGCAGTGAACGACATCGGAACCCGCCGCGAGTCGATCGGGCGGCTCTGGATGCTCAGGCGCTGGTGGATCGGGCAAAAGCACAGCAAGAAGCGGTGGCTCTGGCGGCGGCGGCGGCTCATCAGGAACCCATAGTTGCACCTTCTGTCTCAGTAGGGGCAGGATTAACCTCCAGGGCTGTGGGAGTGCCGTGTCTAGCACCGGCTCTACGGAACGAGCGTCTGCCGAAGGATTTCAAAGGTCCTCGCAAGGTGCCCAATTATACTGCTGACCTACCTCCAGAGGCTTGGATCGAAAGCTATGAGCTGGCCATGGAGATGTTAGACGTCAGTGATGCAGTATGTGCCAAATATTTCATCATGATGCTGGAAGGGCCGGCTCGCACGTGGTTGAAAGGCTTGCCACCCAACACCATTAATTCCTGGTATGAATTAAAGGCGAAATTCATCAAAAATTTCCAAGGAACGTGCAAGCAGCCCATGACGATTGTGGATCTGGACCATTGCGTGCAGCGTGATGACGAGTCGGCTCATCACTGGGTCTGGCGGGTCTCAACCATCATCCACTCTTCTGAACAGATTACGGCGGCTCAAGCAGTTTTGATTCTGGAGAAGAATTGCCATTTTACACCACTGAAGCAGAAGCTTGGCCGGCTCAAGCGCACGTGCCAGGATATGGGGGAGCTCATGGCGGCTCTCACCAAGTATGCAGACTCCGATAACATGAAGGATCCTGGCTCCGATGATGAGAAATCGGGTCAGGGTAAGAAAAACAACAATGGCAAGGGTCAACAGCAAAACGCGGCCGGAAATAGCAACCCGGGCAAGCAGAAGAACCCGGACGGCGGGTCAGAATTGGTGGCGAACACCAGCACTGGGAACAATCGTGCTAAGGGCAATGGGAATTTCAGGCCACCCTTTAACAAGGGCAAAGCTCCTTTCAACCTGGAAGAGATGCTCAACAAACCTTGTCCGGAGCACAGCCAGCCTGATAAGCCGGCAGGCCATACATGGAGGGATTGCAGTATTATGCGGTAGTTTCGAGATTACAGCCTTCAACAGCATCGGAATAACGGTAATGGGCCATCAGGCGGCTCAGGGCCGGGCGTATCAGGAGCCGGCTTTGGTGCTGGCGGCTCAGGATCCGGGTACCAGGGTCAAGGCAATCAAGGAGGTCATCATCAGCAGTCTGGCGGTGGAGGCTAGCAGCAGAATAACCAATCGGGGTACCAGACTAACCCGAAACAGCTCAGTGGGGGTCAGTATCATGTTTTTACAACCAGCCTCGACAAGCGAGACTGGAAGGTGTGCAAGCGGGCGGTTAATGCAGTCATGCTGTCTCTCCCGCAGTATTTGAAGTGGTCCGAGTATGACATAACTTGGAGCAGGGAGGATCACCCGCCGCTTGTTGATAACCCGGGGCAACTGGCTTTAGTAGTTGCCCCCCAGGTTGGAGGGTATGTGTTCACTAAAGTGCTTATGGATGGTGGCAGCAGCATCAACATCCTGTAATATGACACTTTCAGCCGGATGGGTTTGCTTGATAAGGATCTTAAGCCCTCTTCAACAGTTTTTCACGGTGTGGTACCCGGAAAATCGGCTTATCCAGTAGGAAAGATTTCTTTGGAGGTAGCTTTTGGTGACGAATTCAACTACAGGGTGGAGTCTTTGTGGTTTGAAGTGGTCAAAATCAAGAGCCCATATCACGCTCTGTTTGGACGGCCGGCTTACGCCAAGTTCATGGCTAGGCCTTGCTATGTTTACTTACAGCTCAAGATGCCCGGGTTGAACGGGACGATTACCGTGCATGGTGATCGGAAGACGGCTCTTGAGTGTGAGGAAGGTGACGCAGCTTATGCAGAGTCAAGTTGTGCTGAGGCAGAGCTCAAGTTTTATAAGGAAAATGTTGACCCGGAAGATATGACTCCACTGAAGAAGCCTAACACGGAATCTGAGCCGCCACTCAAGTTCGTGGCGGAAGATACCAAGTTGGTGGACTTTACACCGGGAGACTCATCACAGCAGTTCACCATCGGGGCTAACATGGACCCCGCATAGGAAACGCGCTCATTGAATTCATCCGTGAGAATCGGGACATTTTTGCATGGAAGCCTTCTGACATGTCGGGTGTACCGAGAGAATTCGCTGAGCACCACCTTAATGTGGATCCTAAGTTTAAGCCGGTCAAACAGTTCCTCCGGCGGTTCAATGAGGAGAGGCGTAAGGCTATTGGAGAAGAGGTGGCCCAGCTCTTGGCAGCAGGGTTCATCGTGGAGGTTTTTCACCCGGAGTGGTTAGCTAACCCGGTGCTACTGCTTAAGAAGACCGACACGTGGCGTATGTGTGTGTGGATTACACGGACCTTAACAAGGCCTGTCCAGTTGACCCGTTTGCTCTCCCCCGTATCGACCAGATTATTGATGCAACGGCGGGTTGTGAGAGTTTATGCTTCCTAGACGCTTATTCAGGATATCATCAGATCAAGATGACAGTTAAAGACCAAGAGAAGACGGCTTTCATTATGCCTTTTGGTGCTTTTTGCTATGTGTCTATGCCTTTCGGGCTCAAGAGTGCCCAGGCGACTTACCAGCGTTGTGTGCAGAACTGTCTTCATGGTCAAATTGGGCGCAATGTTCATGCTTATGTGGATGATATTGTGGTTAAGTCAAGGAAGAAGGAGACTCTACTTGACGACCTGAAGGAAACGTTCGATAATTTGCGGGTTTACACGATAATGCTTAACCCGGCAAAGTGTGTTTTCGGTGTACCTACAGGCAAACTTTTGGGATTTCTAGTCTCTGAGCGTGGCATTGAAGCTAATCCGGACAAGATAAAGGCTATCACTTCCCTGTCTGAGCCGGCGTGCATCAACGACGTTCAGCGCCTGGCGGGTCGAATCGCTACGTTAAGTCGGTTCATAAGCCGCCTAGGTGAGAAGGCTATTCCTCTGTATCAAATGATGAAGAAAACAGACAATTTTGTCTGGAGTAAGGCGGCGGGTGAAGCGTTTGAGGCGCTCAAGAAGCAGCTGGTTGAGCTGCCGGTCTTGGCCGCTCCGGCTGAGAAGGAACCTTTACTCCTCTATGTGGCAGCTAACAACAGGGCAGTCAGCGCCGCGATTGTTGTGGAGCGTAAGGTGGCAGGAAAGGAATACCCGGTTCAGAGGCCGGTTTACTACTTCAGTGAAGTCCTGATCGAGTCCAAGCAAAGGTACCCGCATTGGCAGAAACTGATATATGGGGTGTTCATGGCAAATCGTAAGTTGAAGCATTACTTCCTGGGACACCAGATCACTGTGGTTAGTTCTGCCCCGTTGGGTGACATAATTCAAAATAGAGAAGCCACTGGCAGGATTGCTAAGTGGGCATTGGAGCTCGGGCCTCTTAATCTGAAATATGTGCCTCGCACGGCTGTCAAGTCTCAAGCCTTGGTGGACTTTATAAATGATTGGACAGAGTGTCAGTCGCCCGAGGAGAAGCCGGATAACACATACTGGACAATTCACTTTGATGGATCCAGGCAATTGGAAGGGTCAGGGGCTGGAGTTGTCTTAACTTCCCCTAGAGGTGATAAGTTTTGTTATGTGTTAAGGTTGATGTTTCCCTGTACTAACAATGCAGCTGAGTATGAGGCTTTACTTCATGGCCTCCGTGTTGCTAAGGAGATGAATCTGAGCCGGGTTAGATGTCTTGGCGACTATGACCTCGTGGCTCAGCAAGTTTCAGGTACGTGGGATTCCAAAGACCCACGGATGGTGGCTTATCGTCAGGCGGTGGACATCATTGCTGGACACTTCAAGGGTTATCAGGTGGATCATATTGACCGTCGCAAGAACGAGGCGGCTGATGCCTTGTCAAGGTTGGGCTCTCAGCGTAAGCCGGTGCCGCCTAACTTTTTCTTGGACGTGTTGTATCATTCGTCTGTTAAGCTACCTTCAGAGGAGGATCTGGCCGTACCTGACCCGGAGGGGCAGCTGCTGGCGGCTCTGCATGCTATCCCTGACTGGACGCTCCCTTACTTAGCGTACTTGACTTGCGGCGAGTTACCCGAGGACGAGATCTTGGCAAGACAAATCATCAGGCGATCTAAATCCATGACTATCATCAATGGCGAGTTACACAAGCGCAGCGTCACTGGTGTTTTCCAGCGTTGCGTTTCTCCTGAAGAGGGTAAGGAGATCTTAAATGAAATTCATGCCGGCGATTGTGGTCATCATGCCAGCTCAAAATCTTTAGTGGCTAAGGTTTTCCGGCATGGTTTCTTCTGGCTGACGGCTCATAAGGACGCAGAAAACTTGGTCATCAAGTGTGATGGATGTCAGAAGTTTGGGCGACGTGCTCACGTTCCGGCTCAGGAATTGCGGATGATACCAATTACCTGGCCGTTTGCAGTTTGGGGGCTTGATATGGTCGGGCCCTTCAAGAGATCTAAAGACAAGAAGACCCACCTTTTGGTGGCGGTGGATAAGTTTACTAAGTGGGTTGAGGCTGAGCCGGTCGGCAAGTGTGACGCGGCTACGGCGGTTCAATTTGTCAAAAAATTGATCTACCATTTTGGTTACCCTCACAGTATCATCACGGACAATGGCACAAACCTATCCAAGGGGGCTATGCAGGCGTTCTGTGAAAGCGAGCACATCCGGCTTGACGTCTCTGCTGTTGCTCATCCACAATCCAATGGTCAGGCGGAGCGTGCTAACCAGGAGATCTTGAGAGGCATCAAGCCCCGGCTTATGGTTCCTCTACAGCGAACGCCGGGTTGTTGGGTAGAAGAGTTACCATCAGTTTTATGGAGCATCAGAACTACTCCCAACAGGTCAACAGGCTATACGCCTTTCTTCATGGTTTATGGTGCAGAAGCCGTGTTACCAAGTGATATACGTCGTGACGCGCCGAGGGTGGCAGCTTACGTTGAGGCAGATAATGAGACAGCGCGTCAGGACGCGTTAGATGCTTTGGATGAAGAGCGTGATCTGGCGGCGGCTCGATCGGCGATTTATCAGCAAGACCTGCGTCGTTATCATAGCCGCAGAGTTAAGACCCGGACGTTTCAGGAAGGTGACTTGGTGTTGTGTCTGATTCAAGATCAGACGGATGCGCACAAGCTATCTCCCCCATGGGAAGGACCCTTTGTGATCAGCAGAAATCTCAACAATGGGTCATACTATCTCATTGACGTACGAGACGAGTCACGCACTTCTGGGCAGGAGACCCACCGGCCGTGGAATATTACTCATCTGCGGCCTTACTATACCTGAGTCATCGACTCCCACCATTGTACATCATCATTTTATATATCACTTATACATATATATATAATAAAGTTGGCATCCCTGCAAGCCGGGGCCTCTGCCGTTTTCTATATCTCAGATTGAGCAAAAGTGGATACAACCATAAGGTCACTTGGGGGCTTCTAACCCGCCGGGTTCAGCTTACACACCCTCTTGATCGGCTCTTCAGCCACCGTAAGGCCGGGTTATATACCCAAAAAGTTGACTCCGTCAACAAGGTCATTTGGGGGCTTCGAACCTGCCGGGTTTAGCTTACACACCCTCTTGATCGGTTCTTCAGCCACCACAAGTTTGAGTTAAACCTGCATGTATGCTGCTGCTGCTCCGCTAGGTGACCCGCCGAACTCTTACCAGTCACTCTCGCTAGAGACCCTGTACTGGTCGAGGTTAAACCGGCAGCTCTTGTCACGTGAGGGCCGGCTTACGGAAAGCGAGGATAAACTCACCCATCTGCTGCCGACTCTCCGCTATGTGGCCTGTTCGTACTCTTAAACAGTTACTCTTTTAAAAGACCCTGCACTGTTTAAGGTTCAAACGACGGATTTATGTCACGTGAGAGGTAGCTTATGGGCCCTGGGGGTACTCATGCCCTGCTGCGTCTCTCTCTGGTTCGTTACGCTCTTATCAGTTAATCTCGCCTAGAGACCCTAAGCCGCTCAAAGCAATTGACGGTCACTCTCACTAGAGACCCTGTACTGTTGAGAGTTCAAGTAGCGAATCCACCCAGAAGAACCGGCATATGAGTTTTCACAAAAAGAAAGCAAGATTATACGAGATTTAACATCTCCGGGTTGTGCTTTTTCAAGCCGCCCTTACAGCAATACAGAGCATATTCTGTCTTGTTTCTTTTGCAGGGTTTATCTCTTAAGATGAGCCGCCGTGCAATCTGACATGAGCAGAACACAAGAAAGATAAGCTTGCATCAAGTTGTGCAAAGATTCATACGTGCGCGATGACACAGCTCAGGCAAACAAGTTTTTTCTATGCCTATTACAAATTCCACAGGGAGCCCAAAATACCACAGACTTAAAGTTTTTGTACACTGCTAGCCTTGGCGGGTCAAGAAGCCGGGTTATCAATTTCAGAAGCAAGATTTCAGCTTGATGGCGGGTCATCCTGTGTCGGGTCTTCAACCTCTTCAATCTGAAGATTGTCCACATCCCAGTTGCAGTTTGTTAAAGCTTCAAACTGAGCCTCGTCAAAGAGGGGGGACGGGTCAATTTCAGGAGCAAAGAGTTGCTTACGGCGTGCAGGTGTCAAGTCCCTGGCTTCGAAGGTTGGGCAGCGCACTCGTTTGCTGTCCACACCATAAGCCGCCTGGTATGTAGTCAGATCAACTTCATCCGCCAGTGTTGATGCGAGTACTCTAGAGGCCTTCATACACTTGGCATAGTCAGCTTCTGTGAAATCTGAGCCGTCGTCTTTCTTGGACGGAAAGCCATCCATCATCTCTTCCACAGTCAGTTCAGGGGCAAAGGCCAAAGACCGGCTTAGCGCGACCATTGCTCCCTTCCTGGCAGCTGATCGTTTGAGCTCTTCGATTTGCTTAGGCAGAGTTGATAAGAGTTCTATCACTCCCTTCATGAATTTGGTGATGCTTTCTTCGTTCAGCATTGCTTTGATGGTACAAAGGGTCCCACAGTATAGCTGTTCTGCCAAGGAATATATTGCTTTTAACTTCAGCAAGCTGTCTGAAGATAGTTGGCGGCTTCTTTGACCTGCAAGGAAAGATTTTGGTGTTATAAGCCGCCCGCACAAGTTTTTAAACAAGGCAAGGAAATTTGCTAAGTATTCAGTGCTTACCAAAGATAGCAGACGTCATCCTAGAGATATGGCGCTTGAGGGTTTGCAGCTCATCTGACACACGCTTGAGTTGCTGGTCAGCATCGTCTGTGCGCTTGGTCAAGGCGGCTTGGGTAGACTCAGCGCTCTTTTTGAAAGCCGCAAAATTAGCTTGTACCTTCTCAAGCTCCTTAAGGGCAACCCGCCATTTTTCTTCCGCCTCAGACCGGGCGGTTTGTTGCGAAGCAAGGTTTTCCTTTAAGCCGGTCAGATCAGATTCGGCTGCCTCCAAGGCTTCCTGTTTTGCACAAAAAACAAAACAGTTCAGGAGGTTTAAGTCACCAGGATAAGATATTCATAGATGATTGATGAAGCTGGTATGCTACAAGTCTCAAGCAGATTGCAAGCAATATACTTGACACTTGGAGGCTAATGTCTGTGTTTTCTCTCCAAGTCTACAATGAAGTTCCGGCTCATCTTCGTAAAGTTAAGCCGGCACTTGGGGGCTACACACGGCGCTTTCCAAGTTTATAGGGAAGTTCCGGCTCATCATTTTTATACTGACCCGGACTTGGGGGCTACCCTTGATCTACTCTTCAACTAAGTACCAGCTTAATATATATATTTACCCGATACTTGGGGGCTACAAGCTAGGCAATTTGAGTTATGACAAGGATTGGAAGATCCGGTCTACTATTTGCAATATTAAACCAGTTCTTGGGGGCTACATAAGGGTACAAAGAAAAAGCAAAAGCAAGAGGAGTACCTCATATTTTTTCTTCATCAGACCAACAAGTTTGAGCTCCATGTTCCGGTTTGTGGAGATGCGGTTCAGATAACCCGCATGTAACTCATCTGCAGTTAGCTTCTCCAACACGGGGAATTCAAAATCAAGCTTCTCAGGCAAGGAAGCTTCAGCCTTGCTGGTGTGTTTTGTCAGTACATGAGGCTCGGGAGATTGATAACCCGTCCAGTGATGATAACGTCTGGAAGAACTGTGTCTTCGACGGCTGTTGAAGGACTCGGCGGCTTAGGATCGGCCCTTGGAGGACTTTCATTTGCCATGTCATGATCAGCCGGCTCAGAGGGCTGATGTGTATCTTCAGGCGCATCTTTCATAACGTCAGTGGGCTCAGCATGAGTTGAAGGGGAGTCCGGCTTAGCAATCTCCGGCTCTTGGGCAGTAGGAGCAGCAGTAGACCCGCTGGTCTTCCTTCGTTTTGCTTGAGCCCTGGAAAACAAAAAGAGTATCACATAGAGGACAAGGATGGTAAAAAGGTATGGTGCAAATACAAAGGTACGCACTCTGGGTTGATCTTCAGAGGAGGCAGCTTGGTTGCAGTAGAGTCGCCAGATGAAGGAGGCGTCTCCTAAAAGAAGGTTAAGACGATTAAAGCTAAGTAAGGTTATAATGAACGAACTAAGAAACTTGACTTAGTTAAAAGAGTACCTCAGCCGGCCGTTTCCGCGGAGCCGGAGAATTTGATAAGCCGGCCAAAAGCTCTTCAGAGCCGGCGCTCCGGGTCTGACGTCGGGAGTTGTGTTGTTGCTTTTTCAAAAGAAAATTGGGGTCTAAATAAGCAAGAGGATGAGAAAATGGGACTTTCCGGGTGACCCGCCGTATTTTCTCTCGTGGAAAGTTTTCTGAGTCAGAGGAAATGTAGGTTACCTCAGGGGCGTCTGCATGGCTTGTTTCCGTTTCTTCTTGTGAATAATTGTTGTCAATAAGTTGCATAAAGAGACGGCCAAGGGAGTCAAGTTTTACCTCTGAGTCGTCAAGCTCAGGCAGTTCCTGAGTGGCAGTTTTCTTCTTCTGGACGCGGGTTTTACCCACCTTAGGTTTCCTCACAGGAGGGTTATCCTTCTTCTTCCAGAAAGAAGAGCCGGCCTGTGCATAAGCCGCCGAAAAGGTTAAAGGGAGCAAGGTAAAAGGTTAAGACAATAATGGCCAATTTTGTGGAAAAAGATTTCTTACAGCTGGAGCTGGGTTCTTGACATAGAAAGGTTTCAGCCCAACCTTGTTGCAAACTACTTGCTTTTCGCCAAGAAGTGTTTTGACAGAGGACTTAATGTCTTGTTCTGTCAGAGGGGTGGTATTGAAGCAGAGAGTATCACTGGGCTCACCCGTGAATTGGTGCATGAGTCGGTCACGCCGGCTCAGTGGCAAGATCTTCCAGCTAACCCAGCAGCGGGTTAAGTCGACACCAGTTAAGCCGTTGGCCATTAAGGCCCTGATCTTCGTGAAAGCTGGAGCATATTTCGCTCGCTCTGCGGCGGACATCCGGTCTGGGAGATCTCCAGTGTTGCAAAGCCGGGTAGGACGATAACCCGGCAACGGATTTTCTTCTTTGGGAGAAGTGTCCTTGCAGTAAAACCAAGTCTTGTTCCAATCCTTGGGGTGACTTGGCAAGATAGCTGTTGGGTAAGGCAAATCTCTCCATCTCTGGATAGAGACGCCGCCAAGCTCCAAACTTGGTCCAGCCGCCACTTCAGTTTGGCGGTTGACGTAGTAATAATCACGGAAGAGGTCAACAGATGGCTCTTCTTGCAGGTAAACTTCACATAAGACTTGAAACTGACACATATTGGTGACAGAGTTTGGGCGTATGTCTTGAGGGTGAAGTTTGAAAAAGTGAAGAACGTCCCGGAAGAATTTTGACCCGGGCGGGCTAAACCCACGAAGGAGGTGATCAGTGAATACGACAACTTCTCCTTCCTTGGGAGTAGGTCTTATCTCTGGCCCGGGAACCCGCCAATGTATAACTTCCTGAGCCGGCAGGATACCCGATTTTACAAAGTCGAGTAGAAGTTGGTCGGTGACTCCGGAGCCGACCCAATCGCAGGATGAGGGAGCTCTCGACATAATGGCGGATCAAACTGCGAGAAGGCGCAGAATATGGCGGGTTAGAAAAATATTAACTAGTCAGGGCAGCTGTGGTCAACATAGTGGTGAGGTGTTAAGCCGCCGAAGTGTTTTTATCAGAGAGCCGCCAATGCAATGGCGGGTTAGATGGACAAGGCGATGTTGTAAAATACAGTTAAGTGCAGATAAACAGGTTTCTCATATTGCTTCTATAGCTGCAAGATCTACGGGCGAAGGTAAAATGAAATATATTCAAAAACCTAAAAAGACAGAGGAAGAATAGGCGGACAGCGCGCAGTGGAGATTGGTATGTAGATCTAAAGTAAGCGGGCATTGACAATAAAAGGATGGCCGCGACGGATAAGCAGCAGTACAAGATTCAAGAAGATGCTTGGGGGGGTTTGCACTACGAAGAACACCTTGATGAACAACAGGGAAAAACGATGAGCTCGGGGGACCCTAATGGAGATGACTCCAGATTTAATGAGAGCTGAGAAGGGTACCTCGTGGATGCGGACGGGCTGGCGGAGTTCTGGTCCGAATCAGGTCGATGCAGCGGCCGGTGTTGGGGACGACGGCGAAGTCCGGTTAGGTGCGGCGGAGCTCCGGAGGTGCGGCTGTTGGAAGGAGGAAGAAGAAGATGTGGCGGCGGAGAAGGAAAAAGGGGGCCCCTTCGTATCCCTATTTAAGAGGTGGGATGGCAAACAGTGCGCGCGAAAATTGAGGAAGCACAGTGATGATTGACCGAAGAGGGCGCCTTGATTTTCGGGCTGACCCTTGAATGAGAGGATCCGTTGCAGACGTCACAGAATCTTTTTAGCATATTCGACGTGACGTCACGGCGGGTTATGAGTTTTCTTTTTCAGGTGATAAAATGTAAGACTCGCCGCCGAATAAGTTTGAAGATTGACATGAGCAGGCTCAAATCAACCTGGGGCCTAATGTTGGGGATATAACCCCGTGGTGAGACCCGCCCAGGAGGGGCCGGGTCATACCTGACGGCTCGTAGCCAAGACCTATAAGGTGGGCCGGAAGATGAAGGCCAGGCCGCATGGCGGCTTACTTGACGGGCCAAGACGAAGGCCCAGAGACAGAAGATGGTGTGAAGACCCGGGCGGTTAAGCCGCCCGGAGACGGCTTGCCCAAGACGGCAAGGCGGCTTAGAGACAGGATCAACTACGATGTATGAGTCGGTTTAGGACTCGTGTAACCCAGAGCCTCGACCTCCTATATAAAGGTGAGACTCTGGGGCGGTTTAGACAAGAAACCAATCAATCGAGAACTAGGTCAAGCGAATCCGCTCCCTTCTAATCGATACTCCAATCAATACAGCACAAGCAGGACGTAGGCTTTTACCTCTTCTCGAGGGGCCGAACCTGGGTAAACTCGTATCTCTCGGCTCGACCAACCCCTTTGAGTCCACCGTCTTAGCGATGGCCTCGAACCTAAGTATTCGGACATCTGCCGTGACAAAACCACGACAGTTTGGGTTGCCCGATTTGGACGCCTAGGGTCTATTTATAGCAATTAGGGGCTAGGGTTAGCAGTTTTGCCTATTTTCGGACTGTAGGATCTCGATCCAACGGTCCGGAAGCGGAGGGGGGCTAGGTGGGCTGCGATGGCTGTGTAGAAGGGGTATGGGTTGAGAAGAGAGGGAGGTTGGTGGCCCGTGGCATGATTTTGAAATACCGAAACGTCCGATGATTTAACCGATGACACCGACGCTACAGTTGAACGTTGGGGTGTCAAACGACCTGTGATTGCGATGAAACTTGGCAGGCGGTCTACCGACAATATAACAAGACCGCATGCCAACTTTCGACCCAATCCGAGAACATTTTTCACGCGCTTTTAAAAGAATTTTTTTAAATGATGCCGCGGGCGTGTGCGTGTGTGGTTGGTCTTGAAACGGTCAACGACACGAACGGAGAGAACCGGCAACTACGAACGGATGCAAGTTTTCGAAAACGAGTGACGATGCTATGCAAGATGATGCGAATGATGCGATGATGAATGCGAGAATAAAACGAATCACATGACGGGAATGGAAATAAAAGGGGAATCTTCTGGAGCGTCGGTTCTGGGCTGTTACACTGCTTGTCCTGTGTTCACGCTACTTATGCTCTGTGTATGTTTTATTTCATCATGATGACTATGCTACTGCTATGTTTCTCATGCACTTGAGTACTTATTCCGCTGCTAGTATTTCGTCACTTAGTAAATTCCTCAACTAGTAATTCCTCAGTGACGAATTTGTAAAAAATCGCCTATGCACCCCCCTCTAGTCGATATAACGCACTTTCAGATAGCATATCTCCCTTGTTTGACTCCTCAAACAGGTGGTTAGCATAATCTCCTTCGGGCCGTTCGGCTTCTCCCTTATCCTTCCTCATAGCATCTTTTGGAACCTTCGGTTTATCCTCCTCTCCGGAAGACAACTCATAATAGACTTTGCTGTAAGGGCGTTTTTGAAAGCACATAAGCTTCCTTGGTGGTTTTGATAATTCATGACAACATACATTGTCTCTTGGACTAATAGTTTTATCTAGCTTCTTTCAGATGAAGTCCACGGAGAGGATTGGCAAAGGATTGTGAAGAGACCCCAAGATGCAAGGAATAGGATTGGCAAAGCTACAAGCATGAAGACTCTACATTTTACTGTGTGAGAGATCACCTTGAGTCCATAGGAAAGCCAATACTATCAAAAGGGGGTGAGATAACAATGGTGAATGAAATGCACAAAATGATCAAGTGTTAGTCACCAAATACACTCACAAGCTCTCCCACAAATATTCTGTCATAAAGCCTACCGCACAAAATCGGTGCCACCAACAATTCTATATCGGCTACATGGAGTCAAAAACCCAGACAGAAACCCTAGCCAAGTCCCTCATCTCGGTACTACCAAGTTCCATATTGGTGCAACCGAGTTTCAGTGACCAACTTTCTGCTACCTCATTCACAAGAATCGGAATCTCCGAGAATTGTGAATCGGTCTCACCGAGTTGTGTAACTGCCCTCGGCCACTCATATCGGTACCACCAAGAATTCCATATCGGTCTCACCGAAAAGCCTAAGTTGCCACATTTTGCACTAGTCGGTGCCACCGAGTTTCTACTTCGGTTTCACCGAGTTGGGCAATAATGTTGTAACGGTTGGATTTTTGGAGATGCCTATATATACCCCTCCACCACATCCCACTCGCAAGAGAAGCACTCAGAACAGACCCACACTTCCCATATCCAAATTTCTGAGAGAGAACCACCTATCCTTCTGTTGAGGTCAAGATCATCCACTACAACCATATGGATCTTGATTTATAGCCTCCCCAAGTTGCTTTCCATCCAATCAATCTATTCTACACAAGCCAAATCTATGAGAGAGTGATTGAGTGTTGAGGAGACTATCATTTGAAACACAAGAGCAAGGATTTCATCATTACTATCGAGCCTATTACCTTTTGGAGGGTGGTGCCTCCTAGATTGGTTAGGTGTCGCTTGGGAGCCTCCTACTTCCTGTTGTGGAGTTGAACCAACAAGTTTGTAAGGTCAAGGAGATCGCCTACTTCGTGAAGATCTACCCATAGTGAGGCTAGTCTTTCATGGACGGAAGCCGTTATGGAATAGTCGAGGTTGCTACATCGTGGACCCTTATGGGTGGAGCCCTCCGTGGACTCTCGCGACCGCTACCCTCCGTGGGTTGAAGACTCCCTAAACATAGGCGTACGATAGCACCACCTATCGGAACCACAGCAAAAATCTTCGTGTCATCTATTGCGTTTGATGTTCCTATCTCTACTTTCTTGCATATGCTTTTCTTTACTTTCCACTGCCATACTTGTTGACTAGCATGTGTAGGGTGCACTAGACTTGTTAGAATTGCTACAATCTTCCAACCAATTAACTTGGGAAAAGGTTAGGTTTTAATTTATGCAAGTAGTGTATTCACCCCCCTCTAGACATCCCTTCTAGTGATCCATCAATCGGAGCTTTGGTTTCCAAAGCTTCGGTTTCATCACCGTTGGAGGAAGATGGATGTGTCTATTTTGGGGAGTCTTAGTTGTAGAGTGCCCGTTCTCGATGGGGAGTACTATAGTCAATGGAAATATGAGATGCTAGAGTTATTCAATGAATTCCATTTGACAAGCATGTTAAGAACCCCTATGTACCTCCCATTGATCCTTTACACCCCACACACGAAGAGGAAATTGATATGCTTCGTAATCTTAGAACTGTTAATCTTATCATTAGAGGATTGCCTAGAATTGTGTTTGATCAAATGAAGAATTTTGAATGTGCCTATACTATCTGGAATGATTTGGAGAAACGATATCCAAATTATTCATTGAGTAATCTTGATGAAATTCTTCATAAATCTATTGCTTTTCACAAAATGATGCCTAGTGATCCTAAGTTTGATGACTATCTGTTTGAGCTTAGAGACCTCATGCGTGCTAAAGGAGATGTCATAACTATCAACAACATCATTGTAGAATCCATTCACATTCATAATCTTGAACATTGTCATGATCACAAATCTAACGAATCTCTTGTTTCTTATGATGAGGACTTCCCACTTGATGATGACAATGTGGAACATGGCTACTATGATGAAGATGAATTATTCAACATCGAGCATGAGAAGATTACAAAGAATCTAAGTCTCATGTCAAACTGCAAGGATTACATGTCCAGTGGAAAAGAGTGGATTCTCGATAGTGGATGTACCGATCATATGGCCGGGATAGAGACATGTTTCAAGAGATCACACCAAACCATGGACCGCGAAGGTATGTGACTTTTGGAGACAACTCCAAGGGTAAGGTACTTGGTCTTGGTAAGGTGGCCATATCTCATGATAGCTCTATTCAAAATGTCATGCTTGTTGAATCCCTTGGCAACAATCTTCTTTCTGTATCTAGACTTGCCGACTTCGGTTTTAATGTGCTATTTACCAAAGTAGATTGCCAAGTGTTTCTTCAAGACAATCATAGCATGGTCTTTACCGATTTCCGTAGAGGTGATCTATACATTGTTGATTTCACTAAGAGATCCAAACCACGCACTTGTAATATTGCAAAATCTTCTAAAGGTTGGCTTTCGCATAGAAGACTAGGACATGTTGGCATGCGTAATCTAGACAAGATCATCAAAGGTGATCATATACTTGGTGTTAAAGATGTTATCTTTGACAAAGATAGACTTTGTAGTGCTTGTCAAGCTGGAAAGCAAGTAGGTGGAAGTCATCCCGTAAAGAATATCATGACTACTAAGAGACCACTCGAGTTGCTTCATATGGATCTCTTTAGTCCCAATGCTTACAAGAGCCTCGGTGGAAATTCCTTTGGTCTAGTTATAGTTGATGATTTTTCAGATTTACGTGGGTATTCTTTCTTGATGATAAGTCGCAGGTGCAAAAGATCTTCAAGAACTTCGCTCGCAAAGCGCAAAATCAGTTTGAAGTCAAGATCAAGAAAGTTCAGAGCGACAATGGATCGGAGTTCAAGAACACAAATGTGGATTCTTTTCTTGACAAACAAGGGATTTCACATGAGTTCTCGGCTACGTACACACCTCAACAAAATGGAGTTGTTGAGAGGAAGAACCGGACTCTCATAGAGATGGCTAGAACGATGCTCAACGAATACAAGACGCCAAGACACTTTTGGGTGGAAGCCGTGGAAACAGCTTGTCATGCTACGAACCGACTCTATCTACACAAGCTTCTCGGTAAAACGACATACGAGCTACTCACCGGTAACAAACCCCAAGTTGGATACTTTCGAGTATTCGGCTCCAAGTGTTACATTCTTGATAAGCATCGTCATTCTAAATTTGTTCCTAAATCTCATGAAGGTTTCCTACTCGGTTACGGATCAAAGTCTCACACTTACCGTGTCTACAACAACTTCACTCGAAAAGTTGAAGAGACGGTAGATGTGAAGTTTCATGAATCTAATGGTTCGCAAGTCGAACAATTGCCAAATGATGTAGGAGACAAGGAACCTTCGGAAGCTATCCAAGACTTGTCCATCGGCAAGATTCGTCCCATGGGGGGTGAAGGAAAGTACCTCATCGACTCAAGTGGAATCCCCTACTTCACGTCAAGGCGAACCTCAACATGACATGGAGGCATCCACAAGTGGTACACGACAAGATGAAGAGGAGGAAGAAGTTGATCATGATGATCCACCTCAACCACCTTCACCACCACCTCAAGGCAACGACAATGAAGAAGAAGATGATGATGAAGAAGCTCCACCATCCAACAAGCAAAAGCTACCCCGAGTTCGAGCAAGAGTGAACAAAAATCATCCTCTAGATCAAATCTTCGGTGACATACAAACCGGAAGAATAACTCGCTCTAAAACTCGACTAGCTAACTTTTGTGAGCATTATTCATTCATCTCTAGTATTGAGCCTTTGAAGGTAGAAGATGCTCTTCAGGATCCAGATTGCGTGAATGTAATGCACGAGGAGCTACACAACTTTGAGAGAAACGAAGTATGTACACTAGTGGAGAAGCCCAAGGACGAGCAAAACATCATCGGAACAAAATGGGTGTTTCGGAACAAACAAGACGAAGATAGTCAAGTCGTAAGCAACAAGGTGCGTCTCATGGCTCAAGGCTACACCCAATTTGAAGGTATGGACTACGGTGATACCTATGCCCCCGTTGCTAGACTTGAAGCTATCCGCATTCTTCTTGCCTATGCTAATCACCATGATATCACTCTTTATCAAATGGATATTAAAAGTGCATTTTTAAATGTTGAGATTGAAGAAGAGGTCTATGTTAAACAACCCCCTGGTTTTGTAAACCCTAAGAAACCTAATCATGTCTACAAGCTTTGTAAAGCTCTCTATGGTCTTAAGCAAGCCCCACGAGCTTGGTACAAATGCTTAACGAAGTTTCTTATCGAAAAAAGTTTTGAAATTGGTAAAATTGACGCAACCTTATTCACTAAGAGAGTTAATGGTGAATTATTTGTGTGCCAAATTTATGTGGATGATATTATATTTGGATCTACTAACCCACAATTTAGTGAAAGATTTGGAAGGTTGATGTCCGAAAAGTATGAGATATCCATGATGTGTGAGCTGAACTTTTTCCTTGGTTTACAAATCAAGCAAACGAGAGAAGGAAATTTCATCTCTCAAACCAAGTATACCAAGGACTTGATCAAGAAGTTCAACATGCAAGAGTGTAAAGGTATGAAAACTCCTATGCCTACTAGTGGACATGTTGATCTTACCAAGGAGGACAAACCGGTTGATCAAAAGGTTTATCGATCAATGATCGGTTCATTGCTTTATCTATGTGCCTCCCGTCCTGACATTATGCCCAGCGTGTGCATGTGCGCTAGATATCAAGCCGCTCCTAAAGAGTGTCATCTTAAGGCTGTGAAAAGAATTGTGAGATACTTGATATATACGCCAAACTTTGGCATTTGGTATCCCAAGGGATCTTCTTTTAACCTTTTTGGATATTCCGACTCGGACTATGCTGGAGATAAGGTTGATAGAAAATCCACCTCGGGTACATGTCAATTTCTTGGTAGATCTGTTGTGTCTTGGTCATCCAAGAAACAAAACTCGGTATCTCTATCTACCGCCGAAGCGGAATACATTGCCGCCGGATCATGTTGTGCTCAATTGCTATGGATGACTCAAACTCTTAAGGATTATGGAATCCATGTGAGACATGTTCCATTGTTGTGTGACAATGAGAGTGCTATTAAGATTGCTTATAATCCCGTGCAACATTCTCGAACTAAGCACATTCAAGTTCGACATCATTTCATTTGTGATCATGTTGCTAAAGGGGACATTAATCTCAAACATGTTCGCACTAACAAGCAATTGGCCAATATCTTTACTAAGCCACTATATGAGAAAGTGTTTTGTCACTTGAGGAGTGAGTTGAACATCATTGATGCTTCAAACTTGAGCTAGACTCACTCGCATGCATGCAAGGGCATGAGCTTACATGACTATTCCATGTTACACTTGATATGACACTATCTTATATCTTGGAAATCTATGCTCCCTTGTATTGCATCTAACCTTTGTAGGTACTTGGAAGAATTACACTCCACAAGATTGCCATCAACTCATATCACAAGAAATCTTGACATGGCCAAGTATCGACAACCCTTCTTTGATGATGGAAGGAAGAAGGCAACACAAACTATATCCTTGACTTACATATGATGAAAATTTCTTTCTTGTCATTTGGATATATCTTGTTCTTCCTTGCATGACTAACCCATGTAGGTGAAAAGAGAACCAAAACAATCAAGGATAGCTCTCAACTCAAGATGATCTTCATCAACAATGAGCATCCACAAGAAGTTCTCCTACAGGTCACGTCATCAACATCACTCAAAGGTATGTGATCATATCCTTGAAATAGCTTTACTCCAAGTCATGAGATAAAGCAAATCAAGAGATATGAAAACATTAAAATGCTTAATCAAAAAATGGCAACCCCATTTTAAGCTTAACGTATAGTATGACCTATGATCAAGTACTCTTGCTTGGCTCCTTAAGTCAATATACTCTAATATAGGTGACCTAGTCACCGCCCATAATCTAGATGAAATTTTTTGTTTGTTCATCTTATAGTTGCATGCTTTCTTGGAACCACTCAATTTCCATCTAGTTGAAAATTTTATTGCAAATTCCTTTTCAAATTCTCTACAATCATTTTATTCTTTGGAGCCTTTCTGAAAAATAGCTTTTATCAAATTTTGCCAAGTTTCTGTTTAGCACTTCGGAGCCTCCGACTCAAAATTCTCTGTGTCACCAATATTGCAGATAGGCTGCACAACCTTACATCGGTTCCACCGATTTATTTTCTTCAGAGTCACCGATTTTGCTATCTTTTGTGTTCTCTGTGAAATTTAGCAAATTCCCATTTCATCAAGGATCCCTTTGTAAAAAAATTGTACTTGAAGGGGGAGAAACTTTATTCAAGGATCCCTATGTAAAAGGGGGAGAAATTTTAAAGAGCCTTTTCAGTTGGTCAAAAGGGGGAGAAAAAGACTTCAAGGATCCCTTAGTCTCAAATACTCTTATTCTATGACCCTTATTCTCAAGAATTCCTTCCCTCTCAATGATCCCTTTATCTGACCCTTTGTGTGACCCTTTTTGGAAATTAATGCCAAAGGGGGAGAAATATCAAAGCTGCAAAGCTCATGCTCATACCAAAGAGGGAGAGATATATTAAGGGGGAGAATATCAAAGCTTATGCTTGTATTTAGGGGGAGAATATATCAAAGGGGAGAATATATAAGAACATCTAAGTTTATGCTTACCCAAAGGGGAGAAATCTTTGATTTGATTGCCTATTAGTGCTAGACTTGTCTCACCCTACCTACTCCCAATATCTACATGTTAAGATTCAAGGGGAGAGGAAGATTTACAAATCTATACTTAGGGGAGAAAGTTCTAAATGTACTTTGGATACATATCAATCTTAAGAAATTCTATCTTTCATATGTTTTCCATATCTTGGTACTCTTGAATCTTTTTGCATTTGGATGAGTAGAATACCCTTGTGTTTCCTAACATTGTTCAAGTGTGTCTCTACTACTAGAATGCTCAAGACCTTCAAGGTAAGTGTATGCATCATATCCTTGGTCAAGATGATCTCTTGCTTCTTGCACATATTGTTTGCAAGAGTGAGTCTTGAACATGGAAATACCTCATTCACATATATTTGAGGCATATAGCCAAGATATACATGACTTCTCATGTTCTTACTACTATGTGTGTGTTCATGCATTCCAAAGCAACTATCCTTTAAAATGGATTGTACATATTTAGGGGGAGCTTGCATTGGTCATGTATCCTTCAAAGCTATCAAATATTCCTGCATATCTTAACTTGAAGCTTTGATTGTATGTTGTCATCAATTACCAAAATGGGGGAGACTGAAAGCACATATGCTCCCTTGGTGGTTTTCATAATTCATGACAACATACATTGTCTCTTGGACTAATTTTTTTATCTAGCTTATTTCAGATGAAGTCCACAAAGAGGATTGGCAAAGGATTTTGAAGAGACCCCAAGATGCAAGGAATAGGATTGGCAAAGCTACAAGCATGAAGACTCTACATTTTACTGTGTGAGAGATCACCTTGAGTCCATAGGAAAGCCAATACTATCAAAAGGGGGTGAGGTAATAATGGTGAATGAAATGCTCAAAATGATCAAGTGTTAGTCACCAAATACACTCACAAGCTCTCCCACAAATATTCTGTCATAGAGCCTACCACTCAAAATCGGTGCCACCAACAATTCTATATCGGCTACACCGAGTCAAAAGCCCAGAGAGAAACCCTAGCCAAGTCCCACATCTCGATACTACCAAGTTCCATATCGGTGCAACCGAGTTTCAGTGACCAACTTTCTGTTACCTCATTCATAAGAATCGGAATCTCCGATAATTGTGAATCGGTCTCACCGAGTTGTGTAACTGCCCTCGGCCACTCATATCGGTACCACCGAGAATTCCATATCGGTCTCACCGGAAAGCCTAAAGTTGCCACATTTTGCACTAGTCGGTGCCACTGTGTTGGGCAATAATGTTGTAATGGTTGGATTTTTGGAGATGCCTATATATACCCCTCCACCAAATCCCACTCGCAAGAGAAGCACTCAAAACAGACCCACACTTCCCATATCCAAATTTCTGAGAGAGAACCACCTATCCTTGTGTTGAGGTCAAGATCATCCACTCCAACCATATGGATCTTGATTTCTAGCCTCCCCAAGTTGCTTTCCATCCAATCAATCTCTTCTACCCAAGCCAAGTCTATGAGAGAGTGATTGAGTGTTGAGGAGACTATCATTTGAAACACAAGAGCAAGGAGTTCATCGTTACTATCGAGCCTATTACATTTTGGAGGGTGGTGCCTCCTAGATTGGTTATGTGTCGCTTGGGAGCCTCCTACTTCGTGTTGTGGAGTTGAACCAAGGAGTTTGTAAGGGCAAGGAGATCGCCTACTTCATGAAGATCTACCCATAGTGAGGCTAGTCCTTCGTGGACGGAAGCTGTTATGGAATAGTTGAGGTTGCTACTTCGTGGACCCTTATGGGTGGAGCCCTCCGTGGACTCTCGCGACCGCTATCCTCCGTGGATTGAAGACTCCATAAACGTAGACGTACGATAGCACCACCTATTGGAACCACGGGAAAAATCTTCGTGTCATCTATTGCGTTTGATGTTCCTATCTCTACTCTCTTACATATGCTTGTCTTTACTTTCCACTGCCATACTTGTTGACTAGCATGTGTAGGGTGCACTAGACTTGTTAGAATTGCTAAAATCTGCCAACCAATTAACTTGGGAAAAGGTTAGGTTTTAATTTATGCAAGTAGTCTATTCACCCCCCTCTAGACATCCCTTCTAGTGATCCCTCAATTGGTATTAGAGCTTTGGTCGGTTTCCTAGGATGAGAACTATGGTTTACTACTTGACAATAAGAAAGTTGTTTTATCTTTTTTTCACTTTTTGAGGTGTTTTGCCTAGTCTGAATTTCCCCTTCTTCTATTTGATCAAGATGGATAGCAAAAAAGCATGAATAGGCCTACTGGGAGCTTCGGTTTCATCACCGTTGGAGGAAGATGGATGTGTCTAGTTTGGGGAGTTTTAGTTGTAGAGTACCTGTTCTCGATGGGGCGTACTATAGTCACTGGAAATATGAGATGCTAGAGTTATTCAATGAATTCCATTTGAGCAAGCATGTTAAGAACCCCTATGTACCTCCCATTGATCCTTTACACCCCACACACGAAGAGGAAATTGACATGCTTCGTAATCATAGAACTGTTAATCTTATCATTAGAGGATTGCCTAGAATTGTGTTTGATCAAATGGAGAATTTTGAATGTGCTTATACTTTGTGGAATGATTTGGAGAAACGATATCCAAATTATTCATTGGGTAATCTTGATGAAATTCTTCATAAATCTATTGCTTTTCACAAAATGATGCCTAGTGATCCTATGTTTGATGACTATCTGTTTGAGCTTAGAGTCCTCATGCGTGCTAAAGGAGATGTCATAACTATAAACAACATCATTGTAGAAGCCATTCACATTCATAATCTTGAACATTGTCATGATCACAAATCTAACGAATCTCTTGTTTCTTATGACGCGGATTTCCCACTTGGTGATGACAATGTGGAACGTGGCTACTATGATGAAGATGAATTGTTCAACATTGAGCATGAGAAGATTATGAAGAATCTATGTCTCATGGCAAACTTCAAGGATTACATGTCCGGAGGAAAAGCATGGATTCTCGATAGTGGATGCATCGATCATATGACCGGAGATAGAGACATGTTTCAAGAGATCACACCAAACCATGGACCGCGAAGGTATGTGACTTTTGGAGACAACTACAAGGGTAAGGTACTTGGTCTTGGTAAGGTGGCCATATCTCATGATAGCTCTATTCAAAATTTCATGCTTGTTGAATCCCTTGTCTACAATCTTCTTTTCGTATCTAGACTTGCCGACTTCGGTTTTAATGTGCTATTTACCAAAGTAGATTGCCAACTGTTTCGTCAACACAATCATAGCATGGTCTTTACCGGTTTCCGTAGAGGTGATCTATACATTGTTGATTTCACTAAGAGATCCAAACCTTGCACTTGTCTTATTGCAAAATCTTCTAAAGGTTGGCTTTGGCATAGGATACTAGGACATGTTGGTATGCGTAATCTAGACAAGCTCATCAAAGGTGATCATATACTTGGTGTTAAAGATGTTATCTTTGACAAAGATAGACTTTGTAGTGCTTGTCAAGCTGGAAAGCATGTAGGTGGAAGTCATCCCGTAAAGAATATCATGACTACTAGGAGACCACTCCAGTTGCTTCATATGGATCTCTTTGGTCCCAATGCTTACAAAGGCCTCGGTGGAAATTCCTTTGGTCTAGTTATAGTTGATGATTTTTCCAGATTTACGTGGGTATTCTTTCTTGATGATAAGTCGCGGGTGTAAAAGATCTTCAAGAACTTCGCTCGCAAAGCGCCAAATCAGTTTGAAGTGAAGATCAAGAAAGTTCGGAGCGACAATGGATCAGAGTTCAAGAACACAAATGTTGATTCCTTTCTTGACGAAGAAGGGATTTCACATGAGTTCTCAGCTATGTACACACCTCAACAAAATGGAGTTGTTGAGAGGAAGAACCGGACTCTCATAGAGATTGCTAGAATGATGCTCGACGAATACAAGACGCCAAGACACTTTTGGGCGGAAGTTGTGGAAACAGCTTGTCATGCTATGAACCGACTCTATCTACACAAGCTTCTCAGTAAAATGACATACGAGCTACTCAACGGTAACAAACTCCAAGTTGGATATTTATGAGTATTCGGCTCCAAGTGTAACATTCTTGATAAGCATCGTCGTTCTAAATTTGCTCCTAAATCTCCTGAAGGTTTTCTACTAGTTACGGATCAAACTCTCACAACTTTACTCAAAAAGTTGAAGAGATGATAGATGTGAAGTTTGATGAATCTAATGGTTCACAAGTCGAACAATTGCCAAATGATGTAGGAGATAAGGAACCTTCGGAAGCTATCCAAGACTTGTCCATCGGCAAGATTCATCCCATGGGGGTGAAGGAAAGTACCTCATCAACTCAAGTGGAATCCCCTACTTCACGTCTAGGCGAACCTCAACACGACATGGAGGCATCCACAAGCGTTACACTACAAGATGAAGAGGAGGAAGAAGTTCATCCTGATGATCCACCTCAACCACCTTCACCACCACCTCATGGCAACGACAACGAAGAAGAAGATGATGATGAAGAAGCTCCGCCATCCAATAAGCAAAAGCTACCCCGAGTTCGAGCAAGAGTGAACAAAAATCATCCTCTAGATCAAATCTTCGGTGACATACAAACCGGAAGGATAACTCGCTCTAAAACTCGACTAGCTAACTTTTGTGAGAATTATTCATTCATCTCTAGTATTGAGCCTTTGAAGGTAGAAGAAGCTCTTCAGGATCTAGATTGGGTGAATGCTATGCACGAGGAGCTACACAACTTCGATAGAACGAAGTATGGACACTAGTGGAGAAGCCCAAGGACGAGCAAAACATCATCGCAACAAAATGGGTGTTTCGGAACAAACAAGACGAAGATGGTCAAGTCGTACGCAACAAGGCGCGTCTCATGGCTCAAGGCTACACCCAAGTCAAAGGTATGGACTACGGTGAGACCTATGCCCCCGTTACTAGACTTGAAGCTATCCACATTCTTCTTGCCTATGCTAATCACCATGATATCACTCTTTATCAAATGGATATTAAAAGTGCATTTTTAAATCGTGAGATTGAAGAAGAGGTCTATGTTAAACAACCCCCTGGTTTTGTAAACCCTAAGAAACCTAATCATGTCTACGAGCTTCATAAAGCTCTCTATGGTCTTAAGAAAGCCCCACGAGCTTGGTACAAATGCTTAACAAAGTTTCTTATCGAAAAAGGTTTTGAAATTGGCAAAATTGACACAACCTTATTCACTAAGAGAGTTAATTGTGAATTATTTGTGTGCCAAATTTATGTGGATGATATTATCTTTGGATCTACTAACCCACAATTTAATGAAAGATTTGGAAGGTTGATGTCCGTGAAGTATGAGATGTCCTTGTGAAAACACATTTGCTCCCTTGGTGGTTTTGGTAATTAATAACAACATATATGTCATTGGACTCATGGCTCCACTAATTATATTTCAGGAAAAGTCCAATGATGAGATGGCTATAGATTGTGAGGAGATACCCCAAGATGCAAGGAATGGATTGGCAAAGCTCCAAGCTAGAAGACTCTCTTTTTACTTTGTGACAAATCACTTTGAGTCCATAGGAAAGCCAATACTATTAAAAGGGGGTAAGGTATTGTTGGTGAACAAATTGCTCCACGTGCACAAGTGCTAGCCACCATAAACACCCACAAGCTCTCCCACAAAGACTCTGTCTAAAAACCTTTCCACTCAAAATCGGTGCTACCAACTTCCATATCGGCTACACCGAGTTTAAACCCTAGGCAGAAACCCTAGCCACAAACCCTTCTTGGTACTACCAAGTTCTGCATCGGTGCCACCGAGTTACAATGACCAACCTTCTGTTAGTTGTTTCACAAGAATCGGAATTTCCGAGTATTGTGAATCGGTCTCACCGAGTTCGGAAACTGCCCTCGGCCACTCATATTGGTACCACCGAGAATCATATATCGGTCTCACCGAGATTCCTAAAGTTGCCACATTTTGAACACTTCGGTACCACCGATTTTTTAATTCAGTTTCAGCGAGTTGCTCAATAATGGTGTTACGGTTGGATTTTTGGAGATGCCTATATATACCCCTCCACCACCCCTCACTCGTAAGAGAAGCACTCAGAACTATTCCAAACTTGCCCCATCCAGTTTTCTGAGAGAGAACCACCTACCCTTGTGTTGAGATCAAGATCATCCACTCCAACCATATGGATCTTGATTTCTAGCCTTCCCAAGTTGCTTTCCACCAAATCAATTCTTTCCACCAAGCCAAATCTGTGAGAGAGTGATTGAGTGTTGAGGAGTCTATCATCTTGAAGCACAAGAGCAAGGAGTTCATCATCATTATCAAGCCTATTACCTTTTGGAGGGTGGTGCCTCCTAGATTGGTTAGGTGTTGCTTGGGAGCCTCCTACTTCGTGTTGTGGAGTTGAACCAAGAAGTTTGTACGGGCAAGGAGATCGCCTACTTCGTGAAGATCGACCCATAGTGAGGCTAGTCCTCCGTGGACGGCAGCCGTTATGGAATAGTCAAGGTTGCTACTTCGTGGACCCTTATGGGTGGAGCCCTCCGTGGACTCTCGCGATCGTTACCCTCCGTGGGTTGAAGACTCCATAAACGTGGATGTACGATAGCGCCACCTATCGGAACCACGGGAAAAATCTTCGTGTCTGCAATTGTGTTTGATCTTCTAACTCTTACCTCCATTACATGTGCTTGTCGTTACTTTCTGCTACTATACTCTTAGACATGCATGTGTAGGGTGTGCTTGACTTGCTACTATTGCTAAAATCTGCCCACAACTAAAATTGGGAAAAGGTAGAATTTTTAATTGGTCAAGTAGTCTAATCACCCCCCCTCTAGACATACTTGCGATCCTACAAGTGGTATCAGAGCTTTTGGTCTCCATTGCATTCGTTTCACAACCTAGGAGAGTATGGAGTCTAGTGAGGGAAGTTACCACTGTAGAGGTCCATATTTTGATGGTACAAACTTTGCTAGTTGGAAACATAAAATGAAAATGCATATTCTTGGTCATAACCCCGCCGTATGGGCTGTTTTTCGTGTTGGCTTGCAAGGTGAATTCTTTGGTGACGGAAAGGAACCGGATCGTGAAGCGACCGCGGATGAATTGAATATGTTGCAATACAATGCTCAAGCATGTGACATTCTTTTCAACTGACTATACCCGAAGAATTCAACAAAATCAGCCATCTTGAGAATGCAAAGGAAATTTGGGATACTTTGGTTGATATGCATGAAGGTACCGATTCCGTCAGAGAATCTAAGTTGGACGTGCTTCAAAGTCAACTTGAGAAGTTCAAGATGAAGGATGGTGAAGGAGTTGCGGAGATGTACTCTAGGCTTGCTCTCATCACAAATGAGATTGCCAGCTTAGGAAGCGAAGAAATGACCGACAAATTCATCATCAAGAAGATACTTAGAACTTTGGATGGAACGTATGACATCGTGTGCACATGGATCCAAGTGATGCCAAACTACAAAGACCTCAAGCCTACGGAAGTCATTGGTAGAATTGTTGCTCATGAAATGTCACTCAAAGACAAGGAAGAACTTCACAACAAGTCTAGCGGTGCTTACAAAGCCACTAGTGATGCTCCCGCTACTACAAGTGACAACCTTGTAACCAATGAAGAGATTAGCCTCATGGTCAAGAAATTCAACAAGTTCTACAAGAGTAGAGGCAAAGAGAGAAACTCCAACTCAAGATATGAAGAAAAGCGTTCATCTAGTCGTGACCGAAATTGTTACAATTGTGGAAGGCCCGGACACTACTCCAATGAGTGCATGGCCCCCCACAAAAGAAGGGAAGAGTCACCTAGAATAAAGATCTCAAGAGATGAGTCACCTCGAAGAGATAGAAGGAGTAGATATGATCGTTATGAACGAAGACCCTCAAGGAGAAGTAGGGATTCAGAGAAGAAGGACAAGTACACCAAGGACTACTCAAGAAGAAGACATCAAGCTCATGTTGGTGAATGGGTTTCCGGCTTCGATTCCGATGACCACTCCAAGACAAGCTATCACTCCGACTCCGACTATAGTCAAGATGAAGGTGTTGCTGGACTTGCACTCGTTTCCTCAAACTCCTACGACATATTTGATTCACCAAATGAAGGGAGTGGAAGTTGCTTCATGGCTAAAGGCCCCAAGGTATCACACCCCGAATATCTTGATTTTGATAGTGATGAGGATGACTTACTTGGATATGATGACTTGCTATTTGAAAAAACTAGTGATATTAGTCAAAATGAGCCAGATAATGATCTTGCTAGTCAAGATAAGTTGTGTGTTGACGATAAGAAGGAAATAGAATGACTAACTAAAGAATTAAACACTCTTAAGTTAGCTCATGAATCTACTTTAGAAGATCATAGAGAGCTTGTAAGAACTCATGAGAAGCTATGCTTCGAGAAGCTCAATTTGGAGCAAGAACATGAGTTTCTTAAAGCAATCATTGACGATCTCTGAAAGAAGACTTCTTCTTATCTAGCCAAATGACTACTCTTATATACATTTATTCCACAAGTTAAGACTAAGCAATCTAGTAACAAAGGCAAGAAAGGTTCTTCAGCTAGTAGCAATAAAAATGATAAATCCAATGATATTGCTTCTAGTAGTTCTATTGATTACACTAACGATTCTCTTAGCCAAGTTACACGTGAGCAAGAAAATGATCTATTGAAAGGAATTATAGAGAAAGGTATCTACAAAAGTCTTGCTGGATGTAAGCAATTTGAGGAAATTGTTCGCAAGCACGAAGGATACCGGAAGAACCATGGCATTGGCTACTTCAACGCCAATGGAGTTGAATGGGAAGAAGGTGAATACCCCAAGCCCAAGTTTGTTCCTCAAAGGGAGAAGTATGAACATTATCTTACCAAGGAACAAAAGATCAAGATGACCTTCCACCACAAGATCACAAGCTCAAGGGCAAGGAAAAGCTTCAAGAGGAGATTGACTCATATGAAGATGAATCCCAAGCTTTGGTCAAGTGGGTTCCCAAAGCTTCTACAAGTGCCACTTCAACACCAAGGATTCCCATCAAGTTGATGTGGGTCCCCAAGAAGAAGAACTAGAGAAGTTCTTGAGGAGTTACTCCACCAATGAAATTCACTCATATTCATTATTGGCAAGAACTAATTGCAATCAACATCAACATTATGCAATAGTTCAAAGAGTCACACACATTCCCTCAAAGGTAAGTAAGGGACAAGGTAATAAATGAATCCATGGACATCATCGTATATGCCTTGCACTCCATGTCCATAGATATCCTTGTATTTGTCTCTTGTGCTCAGGACTAACCCATGTAGGTGAGAGAAGTAAGGAAACAACAAGGATGCTCCCGACTCAAGATGATATTCATCAACCTTGAGCATCCACCACTACATCACCCACATGAAGTCTTCTACGACAAACCCAAGGTTAGTTTATCCCTCTTATGGGGGGATGTCACATCAAGGGGGAGCTTTACTCTAAGACTTGAGTTAAAGCATCTCTTAAGAATGTGACAACATTAAATGCTTTATGTAAAAGTGGTAACCCCACTTGTGCTTAAACGATGAGTATGACCTATGATCAGGTATTCTTACTTGGCTCCTAAGTCAATATACTCATATATAGATGACTCCGACATCGCCAAAGTGCTTGGTAGATACTAGAGTGGTTTTGCATGTTTGCCATGATTTCATTGGACATCTTATTGTGTGAGCATGTAGGTTTGCATATCTTTTATCATTCGAGGACATCCAATTGTTGCTATTTGGACTTTGTTTTCGCTTTTGCCAAATGGATGGACAAGAATGCCTAGGACCCGTCTCTAGCTATCTATGCTTTCTCGTCTCATATTCTATTCTTGCTGCATCACAAAACTTGAACAAGTACTTCTCGATCTCTCTGTGTGAGGAGCTCGGAGTTCCGTATCGACAAGGACTGACCACCAAAACCTCCCAAGTTCATCTCGGTGGAACCAACACAAAAATCTCGGTCTCACCGATGCCTAGTGTTGATATGGTTTCCAATCTCGGTAACACCGATTCCATCTTCTCGGCTTCACCGAGTTTCCCTGTCAGCTGACAGTTGAGGAACTCAGTGGCACCGATAGTTTTGAATCGGTGTCACCGACAACGATGGGTACTTAATATGGCGGACTTGACTTTTGAAATCACTTCTTCAAACGTCCGGTTCCTCCAAACCCTAGCTGCCGTTCGTGGACCCCTGGTCGTCGCCGTTGTTTTCCCGAGCACCTCCGCCGTTGGAATTCACCGCCGTCGACGGAATCATCACCGTCGTCGTCGCCGTAGCGGACTCGTCACCAAGTTAGGGTACGAATCCGAACCCTTGTGCGCTCCTCTTTCCAACTCATGCGCATTAGGATTGTTCCATCTATAAGCCACAGTTTGAGAACTTTCTATCCTCAAAAAAATTCCATTAGAATAGGGAACAATGAATTTTTAGGTTTTGTCGTCCGCAATCCGAATCTCGGTGACACCGAAGCACAAAAATCGGTTGTACCGATTTAGTTTTTAGGTCTACTGAGGACAATCTCGGTGAAACCGAGCACCTATTTTCGGTGAAACCGAAGTGGTTGCCAAGTTTCTGTAAAGCAGACTGTGAGTCTCGGTGGATCCAAAAATTGTGACTCGGTGGTACCGAAATTCCCTTTGCAGAAAGCAAACATTAAGAATTCTATGTTCAAATTTGAGAAAAACTCTGCATTTTGTGATGACTCAACCTATCTACTCTTCTATGCTCTATTCACAGGGTCAGTATGTCAGTTTCAGGTGATAGTTAGAATGACTACAGAGAGCTCAGCATTGATGCAGATCCATGCACTAGTCCTGAGGCCAGCTCATCTTCTTCAGAAGATCCAGGCACACCTAGCTCCCATGGTTTGCCCAAGGCTGCAACTAGAGCAAGGAGAAAGTTAAATTCAGATGAAGAGGACTCTGATTTTGTGCCAGAGGAGGTCCTTGCCAAGCAAAGGCAGGACAAAGCAGACAGAGCTGCCAAGAAAGCTGCATCTAAGGCAACTTCATCTAGAAGACCTGTCAGGAAGGAATATGCCAGCTCAGAGGCTATGAAAGCACCAGAGAGTGCTAGGGCTTCCATGTCTATAGAGCCAGCCAGAAGCTCTATGCCCAAGAAGCCTGCTAACAAGAAGAGAAGCAGGAAAAGGGTAGTACATGTTGTTGGAAGACCAACTTCCATGTATGAAGATCCAGCAGATGCTGAGGAAGAGGAAGAGCCAGCTGCCCAGGCTCCTCCTAAGAAGAAGAAGAAGCTGCTTGCTGATGCCATGACTTTTCAGGCCCCATCCAAAAGCAAGGAAGCTCCTCCTCCCAAGAAGACCACAGCTCCTAAGTCCAAGAGGACTACTAAGGATGTTCCAGCTGCAGCCAAGAACAAGGGATCCTCCTCTAGAGCTGCTGCTGGAGATGAAGAAATGACAGTTTTGAGGAAGCTTAGACCTCACCTCCCACAACACAATGACAACTATCCACTTGCTGAGGACATGAAGAAGAGGAAGGATTCAGGACTGAGAGCATGGAGATCCATAGATCCTTATTCTCAGAGGAGAAAAACTGATGTTGACTACTGATTCCACACCAAGGAGCAGCAGCATTTCTATGAGACTGTTCTGCTTGATAAAAGCCCAACTGTCAGTGATATGAGATATGTAGACTGGGACTACATTAAGAAGAATGAAGATTATTTTCCCCATGTGTGAGAGAACTTCAAGGCCATTGACATTGATGCATTTTTTGGTAGAGAGTTTACCTCTTGGAACGATGAGATGATCATGCAATTCTTCTCCACAACTCATTTTTATGGAGATGGTAGGATTGTCTAGATGACTGAAGGTGTCAGGTATGAATCTACAGGGGAAGAGTGGGCTACCATCTTAGGAGCCCCACAGGTAGAAGATAGTGATTTGGATGTCTATGTTGAGTCCAAGATGAACCCAAATACCATGGCTAATATGTACAAGGGGATCCGTGAGGATTATGTGCATTCACATAAGTTTGGCTCAGTGTACCATGTGCAAGGTGGACTGACCACCACCAACACCATCATGAGGTACACATTGATGCCAAAGTCAGGAGATGACAAGATGATCCGAGGATACTCCATCAACATGTTGCATCACATTGACCTTCACACCAGATTCAGGGTCATGGACTTGATTGTTGAGACTGTAAAGAGGACAGCTGCTGACCAGAAGAGATCTTGTGGATATGCACCATATATTCAAATGCTTATCAACTCTAAGCTAGAGAAGAATGTGTATGCACTTGATCGCCTACATTTGCCCCTTCAGCCTGAGTTTGAGGACAATGTTGTGGTGATGGACCCAGATCATCCCACTTCATCTACTGCACAGGCAACAACTGAGGCAGCCAGAGCCACTAGTGCTCCAGTGCCAAGGACAAGGAATGAGCAGATGGATCTCATTCTTAGCCCTATCCAACGCATGCAAAATGACATCACGGTGATTCTCAAGAACCAAAAGAGCCTGGAAAGGATTGTTGAAGACAAGTTTAATCCTTTGAACAACAAGGTGGATGGGCTGACAAAGACAGTTGATGAGCTTAAGAAGGAGGTGGACTCAGTACCCCTTCCCCACACCTCAGAGGATGATGATGACGATGATGATGATGATGATGATGATGACAGCCAACCTCTCAGGCCCAGCACTCAATTCAAGACACAAGCCAGATCTATGTCAGTGCCAGCTTCTGAGATGAGACCATCTACATCAGCTCCTGTTGCATCTCCTTCAGTCCCATCAGCTCCATCAGCACCTCCAGTGTCTACACCAACCCCTTCCATGACATCGGCAAAAGTTTTCGCAGAAGCGGTTCTCTCGACTCCTACATCAACAACCGGAGGAGATCAGCTCCAGAGAGACGATTAGTCCTATACCTTTGAACTTTTTGGTAACTTGTTGCCAAAGGGGGTGAAGTTGTATAGATCAATAGGGCTTCGAGAGAGAGAGAGAGAGTGTTGCCTTTTATCGCTCTCCAAAAACTTCAAAATCTTTTGGTTTATTTGTTTGTGTTAAACTTGTTGGTGTTTGATCATGCACTTCTTATGTGTTGCTACTACGTCTTATCTTTTGAGATGCTTATGAGATGATCATTCACTTCTTGCTTGATGTGTTGTGCTATGTTATTCATTCATATTATTCTCGCACACCACCAAGCTGTATGTGACATGGAAGAGTGCCCCATGAACCTAATCGATTGTGCATTTGCATTCAAACGCAAATTCAAAATAGTGCACATATTTAGGGGGGGCTCTTGCTTATCACATACTTCTCAAAGCGATGACTCTATTCATTGATTATATCATATGTCAAAGCTTTGATCTATATGTTGTCATCAATTACAAAAAAGGGGGAGATTGAAAGCACATTTGCTCCCTTGGTGGTTTTGGTAATTAATAACAACATATGTGTCATTGGACTGATGGTTCCACTAAGTATATTTCAGGAAAAGTCCAATGATGAGAAGGCTTTAGATTGTGAGGAGATACCCCAAGATTCAAGGAATGGATTGGCAAAGCTCCAAGCTAGAAGACTCTCTTTTTATTTTGTGAGAAATCACTTTGAGTCCATAGGAAAGCCAATACTATTAAAAGGGGGTAAGGTATTGTTGGTGAACAAATTGCTCCACGTGCACAAGTGCTAGCCACCAAAAACACCCACAAGCTCTCCCACAAAGACTCTGTCTAAAAACCTTTCCACTCAAAATCGGTGCTACCAACTTCCATATCAGCTACACCGAGTTTAAACCCTAGACAGAAACCCTAGCCACAAACCCTTCTCGGTACTACCAAGTTCTGCATCGGTGCCACCGAGTTCCAGTGACCAACCTTCTGTTAGCTGTTTCACAAGAATCGGAATTTCCGAGAAATGTGAATCGGTCTCACCGAGTCTGGAAACTGCCCTCGGCCACTCATATCGGTACCACCGAGAATCATATATCGGTCTCACCGAGATTCCTAAAGTTGCCACATTTCGAACACTTCGGTGCCACCGAGTTTTTACTTCGGTTTACCCGAGTTGCTCAATAATGGTGTAACGGTTGGATTTTTGGAGATGCCTATATATACCCCTCCACCACCTCTCACTCGTAAGAGAAGCACTCAGAACTATTCCACACTTGCCCCATCCAGTTTTCTGAGAGAGAACCGCCTACCCTTGTGTTGAGATCAAGATCATCCACTCCCACCATATGGATCTTGATTTCTAGCCTCCCCAAGTTGCTTTCCACCAAATCAATTCTTTCCACCAAGCCAAATCCGTGAGAAAGTGATTGAGTGTTGAGGACTCTATCATCATGAAGCACAAGAGCAAGGAGTTCATCATCATTATCAAGCCTATTACCTTTTGGAGGGTTGTGCCTCCTAGATTGGTTAGGTGTTGCTTGGGAGCCTCCTACTTCGTGTTGTGGAATTGAACCAAGAAGTTTGTACGGGCAAGGAGATCCCCTACTTCGTGAAGATCTACCCATAGTGAGGCTAGTCCTTCGTGGACGGAAGCCGTTATGGAATAGTCAAGGTTGCTACTTCGTGGACACTTATGGGTGGAGCCCTCCGTGGACTCTCGCGCCCATTACCCTCCGTGGGTTGAAGACTCCATAAACGTGGATGTACGATAGCGCCACCTATCGGAACCACGGGAAAATCTTCGTGTCTACAATTGCGTTTGATCTGCTAACCCTTACCTACATTACATGTGCTTGTCGTTACTTTCCGCTGCTATACTCTTAGACATGCATGTGTAGGGTGGGCTTGACTTGCTACTATTGATAAAATCTGCCCACAACTAAAATTGGGAAAAGGTAGAATTTTTATTTGGTCAAGTAGTCTAATCACCCCACCACTAGACATACTTGCGATCCTACAGACAGTTTATGAAATAATTTTCACTCCTATAGCTTTTCTAATCCATTTTCTAGCGTCACGACCTACAGTCAACACACTGCTCTGATACCATCTGTAGGACCAAACCTCGAAGGATTTGAGTCTCTGGGCTTACTGTGCTAGTCCCTGGATCGATTCGCTAGCACACACAGTATAGATAAAATACCAGATTAACAAGTGCATCATTTATTACAACGTTTGATCCAGAATTTATAAAGTATAACAATCTGCATAGCACATAGCTAGCTTTATTCAATTAAACAACACAAAAGTAGCAAAAAATAACAATGAGTCCCATCATAGCCCAGTGGCGATGCTGAGTGAAGAGTCGCGACCCTAACGGTACCTTACTCTTCGTCTGAATATCCTGCAACATGAGACGTTGCAGCCGTATAGGTCAATACATTGAATGTATTGGCAAGTTACACAGGAGAAATAAATAAGCATACATGCCTAGTATAACAAAAGGAAGGCTTGATGGTTATTTTGCAGAAAAGCTAATTTTGTCCTCATAACTACATAATAGTTAATTTTTTAATTGTTTGCTACAAGTAAATACATATGGTTGAATTGGCATCTCCAACTCCAACCTATTACCATTATTAAGTTTCCCACCAAGTTTTATTAAGGGTAACATATGTTAAGATCATCCAACAACTGTAATGGCATAGTCGCTCAAATTGTCCTTAACCGAGGACACGGCTAATCATGATTAGTTTTAATACTCTACAGAGTTTAGTACGCTTTACCCAATGGAACAAACCCGAAGATTGAGACGAAGCCTTTCAGAAGCAGTCACCTAGTCCCACACGAGGCACATCCCAACAATCATAACTACATCTGCTGGCACATCCGGGTAAGGTTTCCACAATTGATCAACTAAGCCAGAGCCAATATAGCCAGTGGTCGCACATGGAAGCTACTAGTCACTAAGTATGTCTGACCTTTTTGAACCTGTGCGGCATTTTACTTACATTCAGAGGGTATAAACCATGATGTTCTTGAAACCACACAATAAACCAATTCCTCCCAGAGGTGAATTACATCCTTAGTTACTACTCAATTTATTTTGTAATAATCCTCACATAATCTCAATGAATACAAGAACCAACCCCGTCTACATAGCATAACAAAACTACAACTACCACGATCTTCATCGACGAGGGGATAACTCAATAGCATAGCATAATATAATAATATTCCTATACATGCATAAATTCATATGTGATATAGACTACATGCATTGAAAAATAATAGGTGAAGGATGATCAATATGTAACTTGCCTTGGTTCTAGTTCAAAAGGTCACACTCCTGACAATAGTTTGCTTCTCACTCCGGACAATCTACACGTTTCAACAACACAACAAATAAATCACCACACACAATTAACACCAAATAAAACCAACAACAAGAAAATCATTTTAAAAATAAAACAACAACAACATATTATTAGGTACAAAGCATCTACAAACCACTGAACACAACACAAAAAGAAACAATTAATTTCGCTAAACGGTTTGCAAATTATGGCCTCCGGAAGATTCAATTTAAATTTGATCAAATTCAAATTTGAACACTGCAAACGTGTGAAAATTTGGTTCTGATGTATCCTACTAGTCGTTGTAAATTTACAGGAAAAAGAATTAACTAAATGGGGGCATATAGATTAAAAGATGTAGCTAATTGAGAACATGTTAAAACTCTGTCAAAAATAACAGAATTTGGGGCAACTGCTATGGTGTGCTGGCACGTGTCATCACGTGGTTCGCCAAAGGGGTGTTTGTGCGTGCGCTCATCGTGTCCAAAGAAAAATGATGGCAGCGGACTCGGGCGTGGGCGGTGGTGCTCTTTCGGTGGCTCTCCGGCGAATATGAAGTGGCGGGCGGACGCGGCCTACTTCGAGGGTGGGGATGGTGGCGAAAACGACGGTGAGGGCTTCCTTTGCGGGCGCCGGTGGCATCATGAACTACGGATGCTTCGGTGGCGTTGGGTTTGCTCGAACAACTCGCTCGGCTGTGATTTCGGCCACAAAAATATTTCCACAAGGTCCAGTGTTGGGCGGTCAATCAAAGGGAGTGAACGACGCGGTTGGGGATGGTCTTATGGTGACGCAATCGTCCTGCGACGGCGGCGGTCTGCAGAGCTCCTGGCGAGATTGGTTTCGCCCCAACCGAGGCGTGCGGCGAGAGAAACGATCGGGAGAGGGGCTTCAGGTTTCCTCGAGCGATTTGGCTCGCGTGCAGTGTATAGGGCGTGCACGGGGTTGACTAGGTGCGACGAATTGAGCTTGAATTCGAGCTCTGTCTCTGGTGCGTGCGTGCACATCCAAACCGAGTCGGGGGTGGGACAAAATGAGTGCAGGGCCGGGTCGGGTGCGCGTCCAAACTGTCAGCAGTTGAGGGAGAATAAAGGAAAAAAACAAAGGGGAAAGGGGTGTGGGGATGCTCGTGGGCCGGTCTGCTGCTGCTGCTACGCTGCGCGCGCGGGGGATGGTGGGCCTACGACTGTGCAGCCCGACTGCACAGTGCGCCTAAGGTTTTTTTTTAATAAAGTGGTACAGAAAATATATTCTGGCTAAAAATAAATACCAAAACAATTCCAAAAAAACTAATAGCATACAGTAAAATACTACTACAAATATATACTAGAGGAACACTAGTTCCAAACCTAATCCAATTTTGGAAATAACTTTTTATGCAATAGGCCACAGAAAGAGCATTGAAATACTCAATTGAAACTAATTTGGAGTTTATAAGATTTGCAAAAATACATCACGTGAACTTAAAATAATATTCTGGACATTATGAACTTTTTATTTAACTGGGGAGAAGTCATGTTATCTCCACTCCAATAAATTGCCATGAGTTGCATAATGAATAAAATATTCAGAAAAACAGATAATGCGTAGAAAGTATGAGATGCATATGAATGATCTATTAACATCCTAATTTAGGAAAATTGTGATGTTACATAACATATATCAAGTGAATCAATAGAATACCCCATTGTCACCACGGGTATCCACATGCAAGACATACATCAAGTGTTCTCAAACCCAAAGTATTCAATCCAACATAACGAAATCTCAAAGGGAAAGATTCAATTCATCACATCGAGATAGCAAGGGAAGAACACCATATCATCCAACTATATTAAGAAAGCTCATGATACATCAAGATCGTGACATCTCAACAACATGAGAGAGAGAGAGAGAGAGAGAGAGAGAGAGAGAGATCACATAGCTACTGGTACATACCCTCAGCCCCGAGAGTGAACTACTCCCTCCTCGTCATGGCAACGACCGGGATGTTGAAGATGGCCTCCGGTGATGATTTCCCCCTCTGGCAAGGTACCGGAACAGGGCTCCGGATGAGATTTCTTCGGTACAGAGGCTTATGGCGACGGAACGGAAGTTCTAGGTTAACTTTCGGAGGTTTCTGTGTATATAGGATTTTTCAGCATTGAAATCACGCGAAACGGAGCCACATGGGGCCCACAAGGCATTAGGGCGCGCCCTAGGGGGGTGGGCGTGCCCTGTTGCCTTGTGAGGAACTGGTGGCCCCTCTTACGGATCTTCGCTCCAATATTCTTTATTTCTTTCATCAAAAATCGTCAAAAAGTTTGAGGCGATTCCGTGAACTTTTATTTTCTGCACAAAAACAACACCACGGTAATTCTGCTGAAAACAGTGCCACTCCAGGTTAGTTCCAATTAAATCATATAAAGTGCATCAAAACCATATAAAAATGTTGTAAACGTGGGTAAATATGGCCTGAATACTTCAAAAATTATCGATACGTTGGAGACGTATCAGCATCCCCAAGCTTACTTCCTACTCGTACTCGAGTAGATGAATAATAAAAGAAATAATTTATGAATTGCGAATGCTAGCATAGTGCAAAAGTTCTCATGATCAAGTAGCAAGCTATTCACATGTTAAAGTATAGACCATAAACTTTCTTGAAAACCAACACACTATGTTTTCAGTCATCAAACAATTACAATCCATCTTATTTTCAGGAAGGGTCTATATATCAATTTTGATTTAGCAAATTCCACATACTCAACTACCATTTAGTCATCCATGATTGCTAACAGTCAACGCATATTTTTAAAACAAACAATTTCAGTCAAATGCATAGGAATATAGGGGCTTAATGCTACGCCTCCCAACTTATTTATCTTAGGGATAATTCAACAATAATGACTCATGATCACCTATATTCAACTGGATATATGTTCCTGCATCATTCCCTACCACATGATGCTTGCCCACTAAAGAATAAATAGAGCGGAGTAAGGATTAACAATACTGACTCTTGCATAAAAGTAAATGCAGAAAAGTAAATACAGAAAAGTAAAAGATAGGCCCTTCGCAGAGGGAAACAGAGGTTGTCATGCTCTTTTTATTTTTGGATGTGCAAGCTCTTAATGGAAAGGAACATCACTTTATATTGCCCCTTGTGATAACAACCGTTATTATGCAGTCAGTCGGTTTTATTTCGTCACCATCACAAGTTCATACAAAGCTTATTTTCGCTTCCAATAAAACATCATACATATTTGGGAGCAATTTTTAGTGCTTTTTTGCACCGATGACAACTTACTTGAAGGATCTTATTCAATCCATAGGTAGATATGGTGGACTCTTATGACAATAAACTGGGTTTAAAGGTTTTTGGATGCACAAGTAGTATATCTACTTAGTACGAATTTTTGGCTAGCAAAATATCCTAAGTAAGCACCACATGTTAGAGGATTCATGACAATATAACTTCTATGTGAATATAAACAAACATAACCATTACGTTATCTTCCTTGTCCAACATCAACTACTTCATCAAGTTTTAAAATAATCAATGGGGGCTCACAATCATAGAAGATGTCCAAGATAGTATATTTATATGTGAAATCTCTCTTCCTTCAATATACTTTCGTGAATTGTTCAAGTGACCAATGCTATGTTTGCTAACTTCCAATAAATTTTACCGCTTATATTTCTTTTATGTGAAGTCATTACTCCCCATGGGACAAGCAAATGAAGCATATACAATTTCATATTTATGACATTCAATTAATTCAACATTTTCTCTTAGGATATAAGTTAATCACAAGAGTGAACATCAAACTACTCTCAAAAATATATAAGTGAAGATCAATGAGTAGTTAAACAATTAAGTTGCTATGTGAGGACTATCTCTCAATAAAGACTTCCAGATTTGATATTTATTTAAAACATAAAATAAAACAAAAATACACTCCAAGAATAGCACATATCATGTGAAAGAATAAAAACTTAGGCTCAACATAGGCTAACCGATAGTTGTTGACGAAGAGAGGTGGGATGCGTAGCATCCCCAAGCTTAAATGCTTGAGACTTCTTGTAATATTTACTTGAGGATCCTTGGGCATCCCCAAGCTTGATCTTTTGTGTATTGTTAATTCCTCTCATATCCCGGTTTCTCCTAAGTCTCAAAAACTTCATCCACACAAAACATGACAAGAACTCGCGAGATTGGTTAGTGCACATAAGAATAAATCAGCACTTTATGTACTTCCAAGACAAGTTGCATAATAATTTTCAAACATTATCTACTATATACTATCAGTTCCACAATTTATATCTAACAATGTAAGTCATGAAAACTATAGGAGAAGTAGATAACAAAACTATGGCAGCAATCTGTCTAAACAGGATAGTATGTAGCAATTAATTCAAAAGGTGTACTTCTGTAAATCATAAAATTCTGAAACTTCAGGACATACTAGATAATTTGTATGAAAATGTGGTGTAAAAATTTCAGAAACTTTCCACGTTCGAGTAAAATAACTAAATTCAAACACTACAACAAAAGTTTCTATTTTTGCACAGCACACATCAAACATGCAATTGAAGCATCCTAACGGAAATTCTTGATACTTTTTTTATTGAAAAACAAGATTATAAATAACAACAAGAAAGGAAAAACAAAATCAAATGACGCTCCAAGTAAAACACATGTTATGTGGCGAATAAAAATATAGCTTCAAGTAAGATATACCGATAGTGTTGAAGACGAAAGAGGGGATGCTTCTGAGGTATCCCCAGCTTAGACACTTGAGTCTTCCTTGAATATTACCTTGGGGGTACCTTGGGAATCCCCGGTCTTAGGGTCTTACCACTCCTTATTCTCCTCATATCGGTATCTTACCCAAAACTTGAAAACTTTAGTCACACAAATCTTAACGGAACTTCGTGAGATGGGTTAGGATAATAAACATAGATCATTCACTTAGGTACTATCAAGACACGGTTCATAATTGTTCTCACATAATACCTACTATATACTATCGTTCCCATAATTTGTATCACTGAATATAAGCTATGGAAACACTAAAACAAGCAAACTATGCATGCAAAACAGAATCTGTCAAAAACAGAATAGCATGTAAAGATCTGAACTAAAACCATACTTCTCTGTCTCCAAAAATTCTGAAACATTAGAACAATGCAGAGAATTTGCATAGTGAAATTTTGTAAAAATTTCAGAATTGTTAGACGCTCCAGTAAAATCACATAATTCTTACATTGCATGCAAAAATTTCAGTTTTTGCACAGAATCAAATCAACAAGTATCCACACTATCCCAAAGGCTTTACTTGGCACATTATTGAAATAAAAGACACAAAACATGATTACTACAGTAGCTTAATCATGTCAACATGGAAAAACAGAAAAGAAAAGTGTTGGGTTGTCTCCCAACATGCACTTTTCTTTAAAGCCTTTTAGCTCGGCATGATGATTTCAATGATGCTCACATAGGAATAGTAATTGAAACATGCAAGGGAGCATCATGAATTACATGGCAAGCACATTTAACTCTAACCCACTTCCAAGTTGGTGGAAAAGGGATTTTCAAGATTATAAGAACTATCATTATCTTCCCAATCATAACTACCATAACAAGTAATAGGCATAACAACATCATCAAGTGTATCATCGTCCTCAATAATATAGGATTCGTTCTCAGCATTCATAGGATCAACATTATTTGGGGGAGATACCTTTTTACCTCTACTTTTTCTTCTTTTCTTCTTCTTCACCACATCATGTGGGTTTAATCAATTTTTCCTAGCTTCTTATTGATGAGATTGGTTGGATAGGAAGCTCCTTCTCGTCACCTGTTTCATCACGAGAGACAATACGAGGGAAAGTGGAAATATTTACCCTTTCATTAGTACTCATTTTTATTTTCTATTGGTTTTCCCATCTTTCTATAGTTGGCAATACAAGCATTCTCATTGCAATTTACTACAGAAAACATATAGACCTTCTGTAGATTAGTTTCAAAATAATCTGTGAATAAGAATGCTTCAAACCAACTATTTTTTTCTAACAATTCTTCACACCACAAAAATAAAAAAAGTTCATTATAAATTTCAAGGGTGATCAAGTTATTACAATATTTGGTCACGATTCGATCTTGAAAAAGTATGCATTGGAAATTAAGATGACCAACCCTAGTGCAAAGTTCACAAGTAATGGGATGAAGAGAGCATAATTGTGTAGCAAATTCATCTATCCCTTTAAGCGACCAATTGGTTTTATCATGTTTATGCTTCTTACAAAATCTATCATACTTATAAGACATGTCTTAAGAAACTTTATGCACTCCACAAAAATTGACATGCTTATAACAAACATTTTTGTCATGACTAATGCAATTAACATCAGTATCACGAATATTCATAGAAGACACACTAATAACATTGGAATCATGTTCATCATTCAAGGATTTAATGCCAAACATTTTATTAAATTCTTCTTTTAACATGGCACAATTTTTCGATCCATCATTTTCATGAAAGACATTATAAAGTTGAAGCATATGAGGCAACCTAAACTCCATTTTTTGTGTTTTCCTTTTTATGTATTTTCCTTTTTATGAACCAAACTAGTGAAAAACAAGAAACTAAAAAATTTAATTGCAAGATCTAAAGATATACCTTCAAGCACTCACCTCCCCGGCAACGCCGCCAGAAAAGAGCTTGATGTCTACTACACAACTTTATTCTTGTAAACTCTGTTGGGCCTCCAAGCGCGGAGTTTTGTAGGATAGCAGCAATTTTCCCACAAGTGGATGACCTAAGATTTATTAGTCTATGGTAGGTGTAGGATGAAGATGGTCTCTCTCAAACAACCCTGCAATCAAATACAAGAAATTTCTTGTGTCCCCAACACACCTAATACAATGGTAAATTGTATAGGTGCACTAGTTCGACGAAGAGGTTTTTGTAATCTGAAATTATAAAAACAACAAGGTAACAAGTGACAAAAGTGAGCACAAACGGTATTGCAATGCTTAGAAGCAAGGCCTAGGGTTCATACTTTCGCTAGTGCAATCTCTCAACGGTGCTAACGTAATTGAATCATATGACCATCCCTCAACGTGTGACAAAAATCACTCCAAAGTTCATATCTAACGGAGAACATAAGATGAAATTGTTGTAGGTAGCAAAAACCACCTCAAAGTTATACTTTCCGATCAATCTATTGAGTCGTTCCTATAAGTGTCACAAACAACCTTAGAGTTCATAATAAAATAACACCTATGATACATATCAATCAACCCTAATGTCACCTAGATACTCCAATGTCACCACAAGTATCCATGGGTTAATTATCCTACATGTATCAAACAATTTCAAATTCATCATATTCAATCCAACACAAAGAACTTCAAAGAGTACCTGTGACACCCTGGATTAGATGCTACAATAATCCTTGTAATCAAGCTACCGTAACATGAGGATTATGCTAATCCATTTTTGCTAATCCAATTACGATCATTGTTGGAAACAAACTCTCATTCAAATTCCTATACAATTCAAAATCATTTGAAAAGTGAAATTAAAAGTTGTGCAGATGAGTAAATAAAAATCATGCTTAGGTTGCAATTTTTCCCTAAGCTATTCTAAAATTGCAACCAACATTTTATCATATGTTTAAGTGACTCAAATCTATTTTAACAGTGGGCAAATTATTTATTAAATGCCCTTTTTGATTTATTTTTGCAAATATCCAATAATTTCAAAATGCCCCAAACATATTATGGCAATGCTAATTAATGCATGGTAATTGTTGGACCAAGCCCCTTATTTTTACAAGGTGAAAATGTAATTAAAATGATTGAAAAACAGAAACTTTTAAAAGAAAAAAGGCCTAAAAACAAATAAAAATAAATAGAAAAGGGAAACCCCCCATGGGCCAGCCCAACTAGGCCTCGGCCGAGCTAAACCCCCACGGCCCACCCCGGCGCTACAAGGGGGGCCAACCCCCCCCCCCCCCCCCCTCCACTAACATATCCCCCACCCCATGTTCCCCATACGCTCCTCCTCCTCTCCTCCCGATCCAGATCGGATCGAGACAGAGCCCGCCTCTGCCCGGCGCCCCCGCGCCTCCCCGCCGGCGACACGTCGCACCTCCTTCCCTGGCGCCATAGCGCCGCCCCGGCCGCGCCCAGCGCCCCTCCCCATCGCCACCGCGTCGCCTCGCCGCCCTCCCCCGAGCAAACTGCCCCCTCCCTACACCGAACGTGAGCCTTCAGGCTCCTCCCTCCCCCTCGCCTTTGCCCCGCCGCGCTCCCCCTTCCACTCGCCACGTCCACCGTGCCGCCGCGCACACGCACGCGCCGCCACCACCGCCGCCTGCAGCTTGCTGTTCGCCGCCGCCGCGCGCCCGCTCACGCCTCTGCACTCCCCCCCCCGTGCTAGCCACCGCCACCGCTACCCACCGCACTCCCTCGCCGCCCCTAGCCCTGCGCCGCCCGTCGCCCGCCGCCGCCGCGCGCTCGCCCCCTGCCCCTGTCGGCGCCCTGACCGCCGGCGCTGGCCCCGTCGTCGGCCCACCACCACCGGCCGCCGACGGCCGTGAGGCCTTGGCCTACCCCCCCTCCCCCCCGGGCCCGATTTGGTTAGTGGGGATTGAACCCCCCCCACTAACCCCACTGACAAAGGGGGCCCACACCCCCTAAACTAATTATAAAATAAATAAATAAATGGATAAGTAAATATAAATAATAAAAATAAATAATTAGTTAGTTAAAATTAATTAATTAGTTAATTAAGATTCATTAGATTAATTAGTTAACAGTGTATGATAGGTGGGTCCCGAGGGTGATTCCTCTAAGTCCACCTTGACGGTTACATCGAGCGGAAACCATTGAGGGTGATTCCTCAGGTTCCGCCTTGATGTTTTATACACACGAGTACTATGACTTTGTTACAGACAGATGTTGGTGATGGGTCGGCCCTGAAGGGTACCCACAGATTGATGACGACGAGGCGTGGCCGCGAGGTGAGGCGATTGCCACAAGACCTCGAGACGGGGCGACGGGACCGCACATCATGGGCTGCGCTCGACACCACATTAATAAAATGCTAATGGGTTGGGTATTTGATCTAAGTTGGTCGATTGATCTTTTTACGCACTAACCTTCACGTGGGACAAGTTATGGGTGCTCAGCATCGTTGTATCAGCCGAAGCTCTTCGGACGTCAGCAATGGAGCGGCGCACGCCCGAGTGGTCCGCGACGGCATTGATCTTTTATTAGAGGTGCCAGGACTGACCTCGGCCGCCCACCCATCATGCGGGAGTGCAAAGGGTGAGTGGGCCCATGACCCCTGCGCGCTTAGGATTTAGACCGGCGAGCTGGCCTCTCTGTTGAGCTTAGGTAGGGCAACGACGTGTTGATTTCCCGAGGCCGGGTATGACCCAGGAAAGTGTGTCCGGCTAGAGGTGATCAAGCGTGTTGGAAATGTGGTGCACCCCTACAGGGATGAATTCAACTATTCTAATAGTCGTGTCCACGGTAACAGGACGACTTGGAGTTGTACCTTGATCTACTACAACTATAAATGTGATTTAAAATTGAAATGAATGTTGGCTCCGAGAATCTCTGAGCATGGTTACTTAATAAAACTTGCTACAGTATATTGCTATTTATGAGTTATCAGTCTACTCTCTTCTAATGCTGCAAGATGTGAAGATGCCAGTCTTCGATAGGACTAGGCCTTCCCCCCTATTCTTGCTTTTCTGCAGTCAGTCCAGATATAACCCCACTCCTTGATACTGATGCATACTTAGCATAGTTCTGATGTCAGTCTTGCGAGTACTTTGGATGAGTACTCACCGCCGCTTTGCTTCCTTTTCCCCATCGATACGATTACTGCGTTCAGATGATGGAGCCCTGGAGATGGAGTACACCGGAGACGACTACTACACCACCGCTGGAGGTTACAACTATGTGGAGGCTGCCCCCGAGCAGCAGTAGGATAGGAGGTTCCCAGGCAGGAGGCCTTGCCTCGTTCGATCCGTTGCTATGTTTGTGCTAGCCTTCTTAAGGCAAAACTTGTTTAACTTATGTATATACTCATATATTATTTGCTTCCACTAACTCGTGCTTGTCGAGCTTATGTATTCGAGCCCTCGAGGCCCCTGGCTTGTAATATGAAGTTGTATGACTTTAATTTGTGTCTAGAGTTGTGTTGTGATATCGATCAGTGAGTCCCTAACCTTGGTCGTCCGCATTTGCGTGTATGATTAGCGTACGGTCAAATTGGGGTGTCACAGTACCCCAAGATTTATATACAAGAAAGTAGGATGAAAAGGTGCATCAACCCATGTGCATAGATCCCACAATGTTACCGGAATCCGCAAGTTGATGACATAACATATATCAAGTGAATCAATAGAATACCCCATTGTCACCACAGGTATCCACATGCAAGACATACATCAAGTGTTCTCAAACCAACAGTATTCAATCCAACATAACGAAATCTCAAAAATAAAGATTCAATTCATCACATCGAGATAGCAAGGGAATAACACCACATGATCCAACTATATTAACAAAGCTCATGATATATCAAGATCGTGACATCTCAAGAACATGAGAGAGAGAGAGATCACATAGCTACTAGTACATACCCTCAGCCCCAAGGGTGAGCTACTCCCTCCTCATCATGGAGACGGTCGGTATGATGAAGATGGCCTCCGGTGATGATTTCCCCCTCCAACAGGGTACCTAAACAGGGCTCTGGATGAGATTTCTTCGGTACAGAGGCTTACGGCACCGGAACGGAAGTTCAAGGTTAACTTTCGGAGGTTTCTGTATATATAGGATTTTTCAGCGTTGGAATCACGCGAAACGGATCCACAGGGGGGCCACAAGGCATCAGGACGTGCCCTAGGGGAGTGGGTGCGCCATGTTGCCTTGTGAGCAACCGGTAGCCCCCCTCTGGTGGATCTTTGCTCTAGTATTTTTTATTTCTTCCATAAAAAACGTCAAAAAGTTTCGAGCACAACACCACCACGGTAATCCTGATGAAAACAAGGTCAGTCGGGGTTAGTTCCAGTTAAATCGTATAAAGTGCATCAAAACCATATAAAATATTGTAAACATGGGTAAATATGGCATGAATACTTCATAAATTATCGATATGTTGGAGACGTATCACCTGGCCGCGGCTATATAAGTCGTGCTCCGGTGATGCACATCCACACCTCCTCCTCTTTGATCCCCTCCTCCTCTCCGAGCCCCTCCTCCTACAATGGCGATGTCGAATTCCTGGTGGTCTGCACCTGAGGGCGGTGGCAGAGGGAGTCCATCCTCCGATGGATCTTGGCAGCAGCCGCCCGCGCTCTCCGAGCCCCTCTGCGTCCATGACGGTTGGCTCCAACGGCAAGGAGGAGATCGTCCTCTCCTTCGGCGATGAGAAGGACCAGAAGTCGCAGCAGCAACCTATGCAGCGGTCGCGCTTCCTCAAGGAGGCGGCTCTCATGGATGAAGAATTCGTCCGTCAGATGGAGATCATGATGAAGCGCTTGATGTCTACTACGCAACTTTATTCTTATAGACTTTGTTGGGCCTCCAAGCGCAGAGTTTTGTAGGACAGTAGCAATTTTCCCTCAAGTGGATGACCTAAGGTTTATCAATCCGTGGGAGGTGTAGGATGAAGATGGTCTCTCTCAAACAACCCTGCAATCAAATACAAGAAATCTCTTGTGTCCCCAACACACCCAATACAATGAAAATTGTATAGGTGCACTAGTTCGGCGAAGAGATGGTGATACAAGTGCAATAGGGATGGTAGATATAGGTTTTTGTAATCTAAAAATATAAAAACAGCAAGGTAGCAAGTAACAAAAGTGAGCACAAACGGTATTGCAATGCTTAAAAACAAGGCCTAGGGTCCGTACTTTCGCTAGTGCAATCTCTCAACAATGCTAATATAATTGGATCACATAACCATCCCTCAACGTGCAACGAAGAATCACTCCAAAGTTCTTATCTAGCGGAGAGCATAAGAAGAAATTGTTTGTAGGGTACGACACTACCTTAAAGTTATTCTTTCCGATCGATCTATCCAAGAGTTTGTACTAAGATAACACCAAGTTATCCTTTCCAATCTATCTATCTAAGAGTTCGTAATAGAATAACACCATATGATGCGCATCAACCAACTCTAATGTCACCTAGATACTCCAATGTCACCACAAGTATCCATGAGTGAATTATACGATACGCATCAAACAATTTCAGATTCATAATACTCAATCCAACACAAAGAACCTCAAAGAGTACCCCCAAGATATCTATCGGAGAAAGTAGGACAAGAACGTGTATCAACCCCTATGCATAGATTACCCCAATGTCACCGCGGGAATCCGCAAGTTGAGTACCAAAACATATATGAAGTGGATCAATAGAACACCCCATTGTCACCACGGGTATCCACATGCAAGACATATATCAAGTGTTCTCAAACACAATATTCAATCCAACATAACGATATCTCAAAGGGAAAGATTCAATTCATCACAACATGATAGCAAGGGAATAACATCATATGATCCGACTATATTAACCAAGCACGTGATACATCAAGATCGTGACATCTCAAGAACACGAGAGTGAGAGATTGAACACATAGCTACTGGTACATACCCTCAGCCCCGAGGGTGGACTACTCCCTCCTCGTCATGGCCTCCGCCAGGATGATGAAGATAGCCACCGGAGATGATCTACCCTCTCCGGCAGGGTAATGGAACGCCTCCAAATTGGTGTTTCATCGATACAGAGAGTTGCGGCGGCGGAACGGAGAGTCTAGGGTTATTTTTGATGGTTTCTGTATTTATAGGATTTTTGAGCGTCGGTTTCACGCGAAGATGGGCCACGAGGTGGGCACGATACACCAGGGCGCGACGGGGGGGCCTGGCATGCCCTGGTGGGTTGTGCCCACCTCGTGGCTCTTCTGGCCCTCCCACGAAGCGTCTTGTAGCTCTTTTGTTCCAAAAAAATCGTCAAAAAGTTTCGGGCGATTCCGAGAACTTTCATTTTCTACACAAAAACAACACCACGGTAGTTCTGCTAAAAATAGCGTCAGTCCGGGTTAGTTCTAAATAAATCATATAAAGTGCATCAAAACCATATAAAAGTATTGTAAATATAGGTTAATATGGCATGAATACTTCATAAATTATCGATACGTTGGAGATGTATCAGCGCTCGCTCCGTCAGATGGCCCCGACGCCACCATTGCCGGTGCGGGTCAACGGGGAGATGCCGTCTCCACCGCACTACCGCGTCGAACCAGAGGCCTTGTCCCCACCCCAAAGGGTCAAGGGGGAACCCGCCTCTCCCCTCGTCGCATCAAGGACGAGCCCACGTCGCCATCGATGCACACCCGGTACACGCTCATTGACGACCTCGCCTCGCCGCCTGGTCACAACCACCGCCAAGCCATCAAGGAGGATTACCGCTGATGATAAAGAAGACGCGCGGACGCTTCCTTCATTACCTCGGAGGCGGTGGTGTCGGTTGTCCCTCGAGCTCCAGGGCCCTCGTCTTCGAGGAGAGCACGCGGAGCGGCAGCAGGTGCGGTACAACTGACGCAACGCCGCACACGATCGACGCGACACCGGAATGGGTCTACAATGTTCCGAACCTCGCCATCATTTGGGCCCTCGATCGCTTTGTCACCACCAGTGAGATGGACGTCAGGCGCCACCGTTGCCTCGACAGTGAGATCACCAAGTACGGCAAGGAGTGGCCTCTTAGCGAAACCTCTGAAGACGTCGACAAGAGCAAGGCCGCCGCCATGTCTCCGTCGACATCGTCGGTAGTGGCCGCGGTGGCACTCCCCGTGCAACAGGAGGCGGAACAGCTACATTGTTAGCAACAGACTGCCGCGGCCCTCCGGCATCCTTCCGTCTCGTTTTCATGATTTCGTTCAATTAGTTCAAACGATGTTTGAAATGTATGTGGTCATTGGATGGCCGCCTCCGACATCAACCTTCGCGGACTAACCCTATCCATGATGGATATCAGAGCAAGTGACTTACTTTTAAATTTCTTTATCTTGTCTTTGTCACCTTCTAGTTGTTGGGAAACTTGAGCCTTCTGTGGAACAAGTCATTGGCCCGTTATGGACCAAGTCCCTCCACTTAATGTTAAAGTGGGCACTTATCCCCCACCCCTTAGTTATATAAAGAGGAAAGCTCCCCAATGTATGTACAGTTGATGATGATTAATAAAGAAAGACTCCCATCTAAATATTTGTGTCAATTTACTTTGTATACCTATGTATGATCGACTAGGACGCTCGACTGCTCCACAATCTTGAACCGGAATCGCCGGCAGGAGTTGCGGAACACGTTATCAGCATGCTTTGCTCCACCAACTCTTATTCAAGCCCGTATCAGGCCTGCATTGAGCAGGCTTTTGTCGTTGTCGTGGAGGTATGGATCCGATTTTTTTTGCAAAAGTGGATTCCCATTGTCATTGCGATTCCGTTTTTGCGATCCCGTAATTTCTCGGATTTGATTTTACCTATGGTATGGATTTTCCTTGTGAGATCGCGGCGGACTTGACGTCGCCCGCCAATGCGGATCGATATTTGATACGTCTGCAACATATCTACTTTTCCAAACACTTTTGCTCTGGTTTTGACCTCTAATTTGCCTGATTTGAATGGAACTAACCCGGACTGACGATGTTTTCAGCAGAACTATCTTGGTGTTATTTTTGTGTAGAAATAAAAGTTCTCGGAATTGGACGAAACTTTTTGTGGATTTTTTTCTGGGAATTATAATGAATTATGGAGTGAAGACCTACCGGAGGGAGGCCACCTGTGGGGCACAAGGCAATAGGGCGCCCCCCTAGGCCGCGCCCTGATGGCTTGTGGGGCCCACGAGGCTCCTCCGACCCTAATTCCAGTCCTATAAAATCACATCCTAGGAGAAAAAAAATCAGAGAGAAGTTTTCATTGCGTTTCATGAGACGGAGCCGCCGTCACCTCCTGTTCTTCCTCGGAGGGCTGATCTGGAGTCTGTTTGGGGCTCCGGAGAGGGGAAATCGTTGTCGTCATCATCACCAACCCTTCTCCATCAACACCGCCATGATGCTCACCACGAGGAGTGAGTAATTCCTGTGTAGGCTTGCTGGACGGCGGTGGGAATGGATGATATTATTCATGTAATCGAGTTAACTTTGATAGGGCTTGATCCCTAGTATCCACTATGTTCTGAGATTGATGTTGCTATAACTTTGCTATGCTTAATGCTTGTCACTAGGGCCCGAGTGCCATGATTTCAGATCTGAACATATTATATTACCTCTGAATATAAGATTGATTTGGATCCTATCTTGCAAGTTGTGTGCACCTGTTACGTGTCTTGATCCGCATACCCCAAGGTGACAATAATTGGGATTCTTTCCGGTGATTGTCGTACTTTGAGGAGTTCATGTATTCACCATGTGTTAATGCTTTATTCCAGTTCTCTATTAAAAGGAGGCCTTAATATCCCTTAGTTTCCAATAGGATCCCGCTGCCACGGGAGGGTAGGACAAAAGATGCCATGCAAGTTCTTATCGCAAGCACGTATGACTATATACAGAATACATGCCTACATTATATTGATAAATTGGAGCTAGTTCTGTGTCGTCCTAGTGTGTAACTGTTACATGATTTATGCCATCTAAATCATTATCCATCACCGATCCACGTGCCTACGCTTTATATATACTGAATCTTGCTAAGTTACTATTGCTACTGCTACTGTCACAACTGCTACAAAATTGCTGCTGTCACTACTACTGTTACTTTTGCTACTACTATTTGCCGAGCTACTAAACCTTTGCTGCAGAGAGATATCCCAGGTGCGGTTGAATTGTAAACTCAACTGTGAAGGCCAATAAATATTCTTTGGCTCCCCTTGTGTTGAATCAATAAATTAGGGTGAAATACTACCCGTGAAGACTGTCGCGATCCCTTATACTTGTGGGTTATCAAGACCTTTTTCTGGCGCCGTTACCGGGGAGTATAGCTCTATTTATTGTGTTAACTTGAGGATATCCAATTGATACTATGAAGAATCTGAAAGATAATCGAACTAAGATCGTCCCTTCTCGCACGAGAGGAGGTAAGGAACTGCCATCTAGCGTTGCTTTTGATTCACCCACTATTTTGAATCAGCTTGTTACACCGCCACCTGTTGATCGTCCTGATATGTCACATGAACTTGATGATGCTAGCTCTGAAATTAATGATGATACTATTGCTACACATGTTGAAACTAAAATTGTGCCACTGAATGAATTACACTATCCTCATATTGCTAGAGCTAGGGAACTTGAAAATGCTGAAGCTGATAAGGACTTTGAATCACCTGTTACACCTTGCTCTCCTAATAGATATTAATTGCCTCATGTACCTGAAGGTTATGTTATGGATAAGGAAACGGCTAGGGATTTCTTTGCTTGTGAAAATAGAGATGAATTGAAGAAACTACTGTGCAAAATAAAAGAAAATTCTATGATGGAGAAAATGAAATATGATCCCAAATTTGCTACTTCTCCTATATTTGTTACTGATAAAGATTATGAGTTCTCTGTGGACCTTGAGTTAATTCCAATAGTAGTGTCTGATCCTTTCCATGGTTATGAAAATGAAACTGTCGTCGAACACCTTATGAAACTGAATGATATTGCTGCTCTGCTTACCAATGATGAAAAGATACGCTACTATTATATCCTTAAGCTTTTTCCTTTTTCGCTAAAAGGCGAGGCCAAGGAATGGTTTCTTTCTCTTGCTTGGTTGTATGCGTAGTCCCCAAGATATGCTTCATTACTTTTCTGAAAAATATTTTTCTTCTCATAAGAAACAAGCTGCCTTACAGGAAATATTTAACTTTGCGCAAATTGAAGAAGAGAATCTCCCTCAAGCTTGGGGGAGGCTTCTCCGGTTACTTAGAGCTTTGCCTGATTGTCCCCTTAAGAAAAAAGAAATTCTTGATATCTTTTATAATGGACTAACCGATGCTTCTAGGAACTTCCTAGATAGTTTTGTTGGTTGTGTTTTCAGGGAAAGAACTGTTAGTCAAGATGAAGAATTATTGAATAACATATTGCAAAATGTCGATGATTGGACACTTCCTGAACCACCTCCGGAACCTATTCAAAAGAAGAGAGGTATTCTATTCCTTAACCCTGAAGATATGCAAGAAACAAAAAGATCCATGAAGGAGAAAGGTATTAAAATTGAGGATATCAAGAAATTATCACCTATTGAAGAAATTGTCGGATTTCGGGCTCCGCAAAAACCCTAGGAATTTCGAACTCAGGGGCGTGTGCGAAGATCCCCAACAACTTCACCCCCTCCAAGCTCTCAACGCGATAACCCCGCTCGATGGCGAGGAAGAAGATTGCACACAAGAGTTTACCCAGGTTCGGGCCGCTGCGAAGCGTAAAACCCTACTCCTGCTTTTGGTGGATTGCCTCACGAGGAGGTTTGTGGATGAACTAGTACAATGGTGAGTCGCCACGCGAGAGCGTTCGGGTGGTGTCGGATCCCCCCCTTCTACGGAGCAGCCTAGCCTCTATTTATAGCGGCCCGAGTCCTCTTCCCTTATCGCAATGGCGGGAAGGGATCCCACAACGGCCAAATTCGAAAGGGGACAGGAGGTACATCCTATCCTGACGAAAGGTGGTCTTCGCCTGCAAAGTAGCTGTTGGTGATGCAGTGGTGGGCTCGGTGATGACGTCCATCCTGTGGAGCTCGGGGTCTCGGTCTTGTTGCACCGGAATGGAAACCTTTGGGGGCGCTTTGGGAACCTGCGTGCGATCCTGCCTTCTTTGCACGAAAGAGGAAGTTGTCTCCTCTGGCGCGCTGGTGCCTGCCTGGCCCGCCTTGCGTCATCCTTGGCCTCCCGAGGTTGAGCGTTGCATAGAGATCTCCGCCGCTCGGGAGGGGGCCTGGGGAGGCCTATTCCCCCGCGGGTCTTGGCGCTGTTTCCCTCGCGAGCTCAGGGCTCTCTCGAGGGCCTTGTGCTGGGTGAGACCGCGCTGGGCCATACTTGGCTATCGAAGTGGGCCACGCCCCGGGCCGCAGGCAGGCAAGTCTGGGTACCCCCGTTCCCAGGACGCCAACAGTAGCCCCCGGGCCCAAGGCGCGCTCGGGCTGGCTTCGGGGCGAAGCCGGAGAGGATGGCCCGAAGCGCCGCGGGCCCCAAAGGCCTGCGAGCCCAGTCTGCCGCGTGGTAAACAATGAAGTACGGACGCCTCCGCTTCCCCATGGTGCCTCGGCAACCGCTCCGTCTGACCTGCAACCGGCGCACATCGCAGGGCCATCATTGCCCGGGGTGAGGGAAGGGGCCGGTTGGCCTAAGCCCGGCTATAAATGGGCGGGGGGGAACGGAGCCCCCAGCCCATTCCTACTCCTTGCTCCCCCGCCTTCGCCCTTCGCCTCCTCTATCATGACGCCGGTGAGGAGGTTTTCCGCCGCCGAGAAGGGGAAAGCCTGCCAGCGGGTGCCGGACCAACAACCTCCCAAGAGGTGCCGGGGTCGTCCTCACAAGTATACTGACGCATCGTCAGCGGCGCCCCGCGGGCGTGGGCGTCCCTCCGCGAGGACCGGTGCTTCTGCTAACGCGGCCGGAGGCGGCGGGCGCGGCGGCCGTGTCCTGGGAGGGAGACCCGCCGTTGGTGCTCAGCCGCCACGCCCGCAAGCCCGCATGGCCGACACGGGCCTGGAGTTCCTGCTGCTGGTGGAGAGGCCGGCGAGCACCTGGTTGTAGCTCCCGTGCTCCTTCGCGGAGACGCTGCAGGTTAACAGGCCTACAGGTCTGTGGCTGCAGGCCGATGGTTGTTGCAGTGGCGCGTTGTGGATGGAGGCCGAGGTTACCCCCGTAGGTAACGCCTTTTTGGGCCGTGAGTTGCAGACCTTCGCCCGCGCCCACGGCCTGGAGGGGAGGCCCATGCTCCACTTCAAGCACAACGGCGTCGCGGCGCTTTTCATCAAGATCCTCGGGGAGGACGGTAGGCGCCTGGGGTGCTGCCCGGAGGGCGGCGGCAGCGGCGATCTTGGAGGTGAGTTTTCCCTTGACGACGGCCGCCATGCTTCCATCAGCGGCGACACCTCCTCCGAGGAGAGCCCGAGCGATGACAGCTACGATGCCCCGCCGCGTCGGCGCGCTCGGACTTCGGGGGGAAGCCAGCCACGACGGCGCGGCTCCCTCGCCCGGGAAGCGGCTACGCCGGCGTGCCACCATGGCCCCATCAAGGAGGAGGAGGACTCCGACTGAGTGCCGGCGCGCCGGGGCCAGGGCCTCAGGAGCGGTAGCCCCCGGGGGGCTCCTTCGCCTTCTTTTTCTTCTCCTCTTCCTATAACCAAAAAATCATGGGGGGCCCTTTTTGGGTGTGTAACGAACTTTGGCGCTTGCACCTTTTTATTAGCACTCTCACTACGTATTGCGGTCACCGCGTTACTGTTAACCGAGGCTCCCTTTTGATCGGGGTTAGGGTACTTAGCTTGATGCGTCCGCAGCGGGCTTCTGCGTCGTGAGGTTTGGCAGTGGCGCCTGGGGAGCTAGTGGCACTTGGAGAGCTTGGGGAGGTTCCTCCTTCCTATGAGTGAGACAGTTTGGGGGGGCCCTTTTGGCACTCTTTGTCTGCAGGGCCCGACCTCGTGCATGCCCTGACCACCGTTGGGGCGTTCGGATCACCAGGACGAGACCAAGGGGCGAGGCCTCGACCGCCATTGGGACGTCCGGATCACCAGGACGAGACCAAGGGGCGAGGAGCCACGCAATCAGTGAGGCTCCTAAGGCGCGATGCCCAGGAGCCCCCTTTGACGCTCAAGCGGCGCTCTACGTCGGCGGGGCCCGATCCCGTGCATGCCCCGACCACCGTTGGGGCGTCCGGATCACCAGGACGAGACCAAGGGGCGAGGCCTTGACCGCCATTGGGGCGTCCGGATCACCAGGACGAGACCAAGGGGCGAGGAGCCACGCGATCGGTGAGGCTCCTGAGGCGCGATGCTCAGGAGCCTCCCTTGACGTTCAAGCGGCGACCAATCCTTTCTTCCGGTTCTTGCCCCAGGGGGCGTGAGCCTCCAGGGGCTTTTAGGAAAGCACCGGGTCGCGGCAGAGCCCCCGAGCGAGGGTGAGGCGGCGCGCGCCTGCTAGCTCACTCGAGAGCGCCACGCGAGGACCAGGACGCCAAGGCCATGCGGGGACCAGGACGCCAAGGCCTTGGCGAGGTGTGCGCACCGTGCCAGTAGCCCCCGCTCGCGGGGTGCGGGAGGGAGAGGCTGGCAGGCGTTAACTCAGAGAAAGAAACTTCAAGAGAGAGAAGTGCAAGAAGAAAAATTCCTGCCCCTTTTCCTTTAAATAGAGTCGAAAAAGCTTCAGATTTCATTCCAGGAAAACGGCAAATTCGAATACAAGAAGAGCAAAGAACAGCCGCGTCCGGCACCTAGGCTAGTCTTCGTCTTCCCCCAGCGCAGAGTATAGGGCATCCACGTTGCGTGGGCATAGTCATTGGAGCATAGTGTTGTCCGCCAGCGCGGAGCATGGGGCTTCCACTTGGGCGTGGGTGGGAACCCCTCCGCGTCCTCGGGGGGCTCCGGGCGTGTACATCCCACTCATTATTACGTGAGAGTGTCACGGGTCGAGCCTGGGGTGTGCTAGGAGCTCCAAACCTCCTGGGCATGGAGCCCACTCCCAGCCCCCAAGCATGACACGGCGAGGTGAGGTCAGCTCCGGACGGGCCGCCGAGCGCGGAGGGAGTCCCCCACGCTCTCCGCAGGGAGGGCCCGCCTCGAAATGGGGCCTCGGGCACCCCAAAGCCTAGGGGCGGATGTCGTCGTTGTAGCAGAGCCGCAGCCCCCTGCGCCGCGAGCGGGGCTCGGCGCGGGGGCCCTCCGTCGCACGCGAGGCTGGCGCCCAAGGCGGTACCCCAGCGCGCCTCGCTGGGGTGCCCGGAAGCCCCGCGCAGGTACCCAACCGCCCGTCCCCGGGTGGACTGAGCCGGACCCAGAGACATGGGTGAGTACGTGATCTCCTGCCGCTGGCCGAGAGAGGCCTGGCCCGGAGACATGGGCGTGTGTTCCACCCTCCGTCTCTGGGTAGGCGATGCCCGTCCTGGAGACATGGGCTTATGTTCCACCCTCCGTCTCCAGGTTGGGAACACCTGGCCTGAGGACATGGGCGTGTGTTCCACCCTCCGTCTCCAGGCTGGGGTCGCCCTGCCTGGGGACATGGGCGTGTGTTCCACCCTCCGTCTCCAGGCAGGCAACCCCCGGTCCGCGGACCCAGGCGCTTGCCAAGGGTAGCTCCCCACTAGCGGGCGCGCCTCATGAGGCTGCCAGTGCCAGATATCCTCATGAGACCGGCCCCGCCAGCCGCCCTCGCGAGGCTGTTCATACCAGCCCCGACGAAAGCCGCTCGCGAGGTCGCATATGCTCCTCATGTTGTCGTGGTGGCCGGCGCTGCTCCCATCATGGCTCGGGCGCTCGTCAACATGGTTGTTGTGGAGTTGTGTGAGCGCATGGGTGCTGGTGTAGACGAGTCGCCGGGCGTCCTCCCCTGACGCGCCGGGCGTGCTGGGAGGCGCGTTGCGGCGCCTACCCCGCGCGGCCGGCAGCTCCCATCGGCCCCCGTTTGCGCCAGGGACCGACTCCTGCATGCTCGACGAGCCGGGCCGCGCCCTCAGCGGGCGCGGGTCACGGCGGGTTTCTCCCGTGCGTCCGCGTGTCCTCAGCGTCTCGGCGGTCGGTTGAGTGACCCCATGGACGCGAGCCCCCTGTCCCTACCCATAAGGAAACGCCTGGACCTCGCCTGCCGTGGTGGCACGCCTGGCCTCGCGACATATCCAGCCATCGTAGCGTCCGCGAGCAACGTGGAAACGCTGCAATTCGCGGGCCACGACGAGCGCGATTCGCCCGCATGCCGGGTCGCGGCGAGCCCGGGAGGATGATGCCGCGACGTGGACACGGGGAAGGGTCGGGGTGACGAGAGCGCGCTGCGCGGTCGGTGAGGGCGACAGCTCCTGGTGCCTGTCCAAGGCCGGGCTGGAGAAGGCGTCCTTCGACGGGGGGGCAAGGCGACGCGGGATGCCGAGGTCTGCAGGCGTCGCCCGAGCAACGCGAGCAGCCCGTCGTTCGGCGCGGGCTCGGCGTCCCTTGGCCATGGAAACGGCGAGCGGAGGCGAGGCGAAGCTTGAGTAAGGATCCCGACACGCCCCCTACCTGGCGCGCCAAATGTCAGATTTCGGGCTCCGCAAAAACCCTAGGAAGTTCGAACTCAGGGGCGTGTGCGAAGATCCTCAACAGCTTCACCCCCTCCAAGCTCCCAACGCGATAACCCCGCTCCATGGCGAGGAAGAAGATTGCACACGAGAGTTTACCCACGTTCGGGCCGCTGCGAAGCGTAAAACCCTACTCCTGCTTTTGGTGGATTGCCTCACGAGGAGGTTTGTGGATGAACTAGTACAATGGTGAGTCGCCTCGCGAGAGTGTTCGGGTGGTGTCGGATCCCCCCCCTTCTACGGAGCAGCCTAGCCTCTATTTATAGCGGCCCAGGTCCTCTTCCCTTATCGCAATGGCGGGAAGGGATCCCACAATGGCCAAATTCGAAAGGGGGCAGGAGGTACATCCTATCCTGACAAAAGCTGGTCTTCGCCCGCAAAGTAGCTGTTGGTGATGCAGTGGTGGGCTCGGTGATGACGTCCGTCCTGCGGAGCTCGGGGTCTCGGTCTTGTTGCATCGGAATGGAAACCTTTGGGGGGCGCTTTGGGAACATGCGTGTGCTCCTGCCTCCTTTGCACGAAAGAGGAAGTTGTCTCCTCTGGCGCGCTGGTGCCCGCCTGGCCCGCCTTGCGTCATCCTTGGCCTCCCGAGGTTGAGCGTTGCATAGAGATCTCCGCCGCTCGGCAGGGGGCCTGGGGAGGCCTATTCCCCCGCGGGTCTTGGCGCTATTTCCCTCGCGAGCTCGGGGCTCTCGCGAGGGCCTTGTGTTGGGTGAGACCGCGTTGGGCCGTACTTGGCTGTCGAAGTGGGCCACGCCCCGGGCCGCAGGAAGGCAAGTCTGGGTACCCCCGTTCCCAGGACGCCGACAGAAATACATGGACTTGATACCCCGACACAGGTAGTAGAGGTAAACTCTCTCTGTTCCTTTAGTGAAAATGATATACCTTGCGCTAAGTCTCCTGAACAATGCATGGATGAATATTATAATTATGTTGTTAAGCAAGAACACTTCAACAACTATGTTAAGGATCAATTGAGACGTAATGCCATGATGATAGACCGCTTAAGTGACTTGATGTTTAGAATTGCTAATGATGTAAAAGGTCTAGGTAAACATGCTTCTATGGTTCACACTCAACTAGACCAAGTTGCTAAGTCACAAAATGATCTGCTTGCTGAAGTAAATAATAATATGAATGATCCTGTTGTTAGAGTAATGAGTAGGGGAGGTCGTATGACCAAAGAACCTCTCTACCCAGAAGGTCATCCTAAAAGAATAGAACAGGATTCTCAAAGAATTAATGTTGATGCACCTAGTTCCTCTAATAAGAAAAATAAGAAGAAAAAGGATAGGGACTTGCATGCTCCTAGTGAACCTGTTATAGAAACACCTACGGAGAAACATAATGATGTTTCTATTTCTGATGCTGAGACACAATCTGGTAGTGAACATGCACCTAGTGATAATGAAAAGGAAGATGAGAGTAATACTGTGCATGTAGATGCTCCACCATATAGTAATAAAGAACATGATAACGATGTAGAAATAGAACCTGCTGAGGATCTTGAGAACCAACCTCCTAAAATTAAACGTTATGATAAGAGAGACTTTGTTGCTAGAAAACATGGAAGGGAAAGAGAGCCATGGGTTCAAAAACCCATGCCATTCCCTCGTAAGGCTTCTAAAAGTAAGGACAATGAGGATTTTGAACACTTCGCTGAAATGATTAGACCCGTCCTCTTGTGTACTCGTTTGACCGATATATTGAAAATGCCTCTGTATGCTAAGTTCATGAAAGATATTATTACAATAAAAGGAAAATAGCTGAAACTGAAATTGCCACTATGCTTGCCAATTATTTTTTTGATTGAGGAATACCTAAGAAGCTAGGAGATCCTGGCATATCCATAATACCTTGCTCTATTAAAAGAAATTATGTTAAAACTGCTTTATGTGATTTAGGAGCCGGTGTTAGTGTTATGCCTTTCTCCCTTTATGAAAGACTTGATTTGAGTAAGCTTACACATACTGAGATATCTTTGCAAATGGCTGATAAATCCACTGCTTTGCCTATTGGAATTTGCGAGGACGTTCCTGTTGTGGTTGCAAATTTTACTATCTTGACAGACTTTGTTATTCTTGATATGCCCGAGGACGACAATATGTCGATCATCCTTGGTAGACCTTTTTTAAATACTGCAGGGGCTATTATTGATTGCAATAAAAGCAAGGTTACCTTTCATGTCAATGGCAAGCAACATAACGTGCATTTTCCGAAGAAGCAAACTTTGGTTAATAATATTAATGTCACTGAGCCTACTCCCACGGTTATCATTGGAAGTTTTGCAATTCCTCTACCTACTGTCAAGAAGAAATATTATAATCTTATTGTTGGGTAGATGCAAATCCCCATTGAGGTAACCTAGTGATATACGAAAATTCTTCGGTTGCATGTTAATCGGAAACGATTGTTAATAAGACTTGATCAACCTTATTAATGGATCCTTTTGAAAAACATGTGATTGATGAATTTCGTATTCACAACTCTCTATATCAAAAGTCTACCCTCTATTATTTTCAGTTTATATAAAATAAATTAGCATGATTTTCTGTTTTTCCGTTTCTCCCGCGCATAGAAAAATGCCAGAAAATAAAAAGTCTCAGATTGCCAAAAAAAATTAGCATGAATTTTTCTGGAATAAATAATAATTTTTGGCAAAAAAAATTGCAGCAGGGGACTACACCTGTGGGGCATAAGCCAACAGGGTGCCCCCCTCGGTCGCGCTATGATGGCTTGTGGGGCCCACAGGGCCCCCCTGCCTTATCCCTTCAGCCCACTCTTTCTCCTACCACCAGCAAAAAATTCCTATCCATCTCTCTCCCGTGTTCTTCACCTAGAAACTGAAATTTTTGATCTCTTTGATCGGAACTCCATTTCTGAAACTGTTTTGACGAATTGTTCCTTGGTATGTGACTCCTCCACTCCTCCAACTAGTTTTGTTTTAGTGGTTTATATTATGCATAATGTGTTGCACTTGGTGCTACATAAAATTAGCTTGCATGTTGAATTCTTTGAGTTCCAAGTAGTATGAATGCATGATATGGCCTCTAGGCATCCATATGAGTAGTTGCTATCAATCTTGCAAAGTTTTATTGACATGAATTTGTGGCTCACAAATTTCAGAAATTTGTGCTTGGGAAGATGAGTTTATTTAGTAGGAGCTCCTCAAGGAGACTCACCGCGGGTGAGTCATCTAGTGGGAACTCAGTATGACAAGCTTACATTGAACCTTGAGACAACCAGATAGTTATGGCTGACGCCAAATCATGTCGATGGCCAAGTGAAGATTTCATAATAGGTGCAGGCATTAAGGATGAATTTGACCGATTCATTGATAATACCGGCCTCACCAATTTCCTCGCAGATAAGTGTGTCCAACACTATGACCTTACCCGTACATTCATGCAAGGATTTCGCTATCAATCGCATGCTTCTAGAGTGTTATTTAAACTTTATGATAAATCTTTTAGCATGACTCTAGAAGATTTCTCTATTGCTTGCAAACTTCCACTTGGGGTTCGACCGAGAAACCTTCAAAAACTGATTATAATATATTTCTCGAGAGTCTGTGCATTGGAGAAGATTGGGGAGTAACACATGCAAGAATTAAAAGCATACAGTTTCCCTCTATTCGTTAGTTTGCACTATTAAATGGGAAATGCGTAGTAGGGAAACAAGATTGTAGTGCCTTATGTGCCCCTGATTTAAGCCTTATTCACACTGTTGTAACTGGTGAACAACACTATAACCTTGGTGCAATTGTTGTCCGAAGGTTGAATTCTAACTCTAGCAATGGTGATTTGTATGGAGGAATTTATGCCTCCCGCATAGCTGCGAAACTGAGAGTGTCGCCTCAACCCAATGATCCTATCTTGCCTCATAGATATTTAGATTTCGAAGCTATGCGTTCTCATGAGTATATTGTAAACCGTGATAGGGATTATGAGTATAATTTAATATTTGGGAAATATACGCCTGTGTCTGTCACTTTGCCTGCACCTGCCCTCTTTGATTTTCAGGCTCGACGGCATTACTATGTTCTTGAGGAAGAGGTGCGGGAATACAAAGCTGCAGTGGAGGCTACTCGTTTAGCGGAGGAGGCAGCCAGGAATGCCTCCACAAGCTATCATTTTAACCATTTTCCAGATTATCAGTGCTGATCACCAAGCTAGGCAAACGCCTAAGCTTGGGGAAGTACGTATTTCTCATCGACATTACATTCATGTTCACACACTTCATATAAACTGTCGGTGTTCATCCTCTTTCATTGTATATCCATATTAGTTTTATTTTTCTGCTTTCTTCTTGTGTCTTTGAAAAACTTTAGAAAACCCAAAAATATTTCTCGCTTCTTTTTAGTTTTCTTTCCTCGTTTAATTATCTTTAGTACTGAAAAGAAAACCCAAAAAGATTTCCTTTGCATGTTGGGAGCTTTCTCGCGTAAATAATTTTTCTCGTTCATGTTTTCCCTTAGTTTATTTGCTTACTGGAGAAAAACAAAGGCTCCAAAAAAAATCAGTGTGTTTCTCTGAATTTCTTTTCTTTTTGTTGAGTCTTTGAAGGAGAAGACCGCGATGAAAATGTTGATTGGATCTTATATGCTTTATTGTTGATCTAATAGAGAGCTAATATTACCTTGTCTTCTCCTTTGTCCAAAACTGCCCTACAGATTACAGCTTAGTCCACGGTATTCTTGCACTATCTATCTATTATATACTTAAAACGATAGAAAACGAACGGTCTAGATTCATTGCTCTGGAGTTAAGATAACTGGACGGCCTAGATTCATCAGCATATATGCTACAACCCACGCACAAAAATCAATCAGGATGTATATAAGTCGTTCACCCTGTACGTGTACAAGGAAAGTTATGGAATTATTTTCGGCAAGGCAAACAATTACAAAGCAGAGACCCACACGGACAGGCAAAAAACCAGTCAACCTTTATTTGATTCATGGACTGCTGATTTCCTGCAAGCACACGCTTGCCCCAGCAAGCGGATAAGGTCATCCAGGGCACGCCAATAAATTTTACAAGTCACGGCGGACTCTTGCGTTCAATTATTAAACCTGTGTGCCACACAGACGGGAACTTCAGCAGGTTTTTAAAGTACGTGCACATGCCTCAACATCTAACACTGCTTGAGCAACATGCACATGTACAAACTACGTGTCGGCAAAAAAAAGCAACGCGTGAACCTTTTACTTTTGTAGGTGAGAGCAAAACATGATGGACATAATTACATGTGCATACAACGGAATAAGCCTTTTCCCCTTAATTATCTTCAACGAGGAGTACATGTGCAAGTAAGAGTATTCACTTTGTAGGAAATATGTCTATTACATGAGGAATATAGTTGTTGATGCTAAAAAAAGAGACAGAGAACTCGCGTGTGATGTATATGTGACATGGACTACAGTCTACAAATATGTGTTGCACTGATCGTACTGGGTTCAGACACAATTGCAGTCCTTTTACAAATAGGACTATATGTTAGTGGGTTTAGACACAATTGTACAAATATGCACATTCCAATTTCGGTAGGATTTTCAAAAGAAAACTCTGTTTGACTTAAATATACATTGTGTGTGCGCGCGCCAGGGAGAGACAGAGATCATGGCCTCTCTAATGTAAGTCATGCAACCAACCAGAGGCTAACTATGGCGTCATTAGGATTGCTTGGCAAAAACACTGTGTGATCTACACATTGCGAACATTACTCTGTCCCAATATTCGGAACCACAAACATCTGTTGCACCTTTTTTTTTATTACCCGCGCATTGCTTTAGGAATTGGTTGGTGAAATTTTGGATTAATAGTATGACAACTAAAATTTAAAGACACATGACTTACTATATTTGATTTTCTATAGTTGTAACAATATTCATTTAATATAAGTAGAATAGCTGAATGAAAAAGATTTTCCCACGCATGGTTGAATGGTGGTGTGGATCTTTTAATAGTGTCATTCAGGATAAAGTAAATATAACCACCATCGCACGGGCTGAAAATTAGCGTCCGATAGTGGAGTTGGAATATAATTGTGCAGATGTTACTCCCTCCGAGTGGGAAAAAGAAGAGACTATCCTTTTTAAGATTCAAGTTTGACCATGATTTTAGAAAATAAACTGCATGTTATGTGTCACATAAATTACACGATTTAATTTATCCGATGGTAAAAAATTTGTATGCCCTGTTTAGTTGGAGCAAGCATGCTATAATTTACAGCTTTGATTACAAATAACATTTTTATTTAAGTTCAAAGATGTGTTTACCGGCATGTTCACCTGAATCCCATTGGCACATGTCAATCTAGAAGAACATGATGTTGTATCGAGATTGGACTACCTGGACGGGAATTATGTGGATTCACAGATTAATGTTTCATAGATAACGCTGGTGATGATACAGAGGGAAGAGAAGAAACAATGTATAGCAATTGACACATGATAGTTGTTCGTATTTCCTACATTTAGTTCGAAATATTGACATTGAGAACTAATGGGAAACAAGGGGATGTAAAAAAAATTATAGATAGTTGACAGTTCTGTATAACGAATTATTGGACCAAGCTACCATTGATCTTCATTGCACCACATGCGAATGCTCTTTGCTCGACAAGATACATAGTATTTAAGAGCAGAGGACATGCCATATAGATATTGTTATATCCTTTTGACCCAATTGGTATTTCTGTAAGTTATTAAGATGCGAGTGACAATTTGTTAGTCGTCTTTCGCATCCATTCGAAGTGGGAATATCCTTTTTTTGTACTTACAAGAAGCTGAATTGTCAGATGGAATAGTCTTTTACTGTTGACCTAGAAATAATTATGTCTCAATCAAATTAGAAAGAGAGAGTTAATATACAGACGATTTTTACACGGGTATATTAACTCGCTCGTGTACATACAGCAACATCCTAAAGGCGATCTAGAGAAGGGAAAGATGGTGGTCTCAACCACACCATCACGCACTAAAGTACGCCAGGAGGCCAGTGTGCGCGCGAGCTGGGCCCCCCCGGAGCCGGCCTAGGCAAAGCTGAACACGGACGGGAGTTACATCGCGGCAACGGGTGCAGCGGGTGGAGGCATGATCCTGCGGGATGACCGAGGTGAGATCATCTATAGCGCATGCAGAGAGATTCGCTCATGTGATGATGCATTAGAGGCGGAGCTAATGGCCCGCAGAGAAGGTCTAGAGCTGGCCTTATATCGGACGAACCTACCTATCTTGGTCGAGGTGGATAGTATGGAGGCGGTGACCATGATTACGGGGCGTACTCAGGATAGATCTAAACATCGTGCACTAGTAGAGGAGATTCGCAGAATGGCTAGTGCTGCCACTAGGAACATTTCCTTTACCCATTGTACCCGTTCGCAGAACACTGTAAGCCATGAGTTGGCCGCCTATGATCGTAGTACTCCGCGCACAGCAGTTTGGCTAGCTGCCGGAATGGACTTTGTTGTAAACCTGGTTGTGGCTGAGAAGCCCCCATGATTTAATGGAGATTTCTTTTCCCCGCAAAAAAAAATTAGAAAGCGAGAGGAATCTTATTTATATCCTACCAACCAATGTAAATAGTTTAACATGGGATATTTTGGGTAAGCGTTCTTTTACAATGTTTTTCTGAATACTAAATAAAAAAGAGGAAAATAATATAATGAAAGGATAAAATAACAAATGTATGTATATAATCTAGCCGCGCAAATGCGCGGGTCACCCGGCTAGTTATATACTTAAAACGATAGAAAATGAACGGTCTAGATTCATTGCTCTGGAGTTAAGATAACTGGACGGCCTAGATTCATCAACATATATGCTACAACCCACGCACAAAAATCAATCAGGATGTATATAAGTCGTTCACCCTGTACGTGTACAAGGAAAGTTATGGAATTATTTTCGGCAAGGCAAACAATTACAAAGCAGAGACCCACACGGACAGGCAAAAAACCAGTCAACCTTTATTTGATTCATGGACTGCTGATTTCCTGCAAGCACACGCTTGCCCCAGCAAGCGGATAAGGTCATCCAGGGCACGCCAATAAATTTTACAAGTCACGGCGGACTCTTGCGTTCAATTATAAACCTGTGTGCCACACAGACGGGAACTTCAACAGGTTTTTAAAGTACGTGCACATGCCTCAACATCTAACACTGCTTGAGCAACATGCACATGTACAAACTACGTGTCGGCAAAAAAAAGCAACGCGTGAACCTTTTACTTTTGTAGGTGAGAGCAAAACATGATGGACATAATTACATGTGCATACAACGGAATAAGCCTTTTCCCCTTAATTATCTTCAACGAGGAGTACATGTGCAAGTAAGAGTATTCACTTTGTAGGAAATATGTCTATTACATGAGGAATATAGTTGTTGATGCTAAAAAAAGAGACAGAGAACTCGCGTGTGATGTATATGTGACATGGACTACAGTCTACAAATATGTGTTGCACTGATCGTACTGGGTTCAGACACAATTGCAGTCCTTTTACAAATAGGACTATATGTTAGTGGGTTTAGACACAATTGTACAAATATGCACATTCCAATTTCGGTAGGATTTTCAAAAGAAAACTCTGTTTGACTTAAATATACATTGTGTGTGCGCGCGCCAGGGAGAGACAGAGATCATGGCCTCTCTAATGTAAGTCATGCAACCAACCAGAGGCTAACTATGGCGTCATTAGGATTGCTTGGCAAAAACACTGTGTGATCTACACATTGCGAACATTACTCTGTCCCAATATTCGGAACCACAAACATCTGTTGCACCTTTTTTTTTATTACCCGCGCATTGCTTTAGGAATTGGTTGGTGAAATTTTGGATTGATAGTATGACAACTAAAATTTAAAGACGCATGACTTACTATATTTGATTTTCTATAGTTGTAACAATATTCATTTAATATAAGTAGAATAGTTGAATGAAAATGATTTTCCCATGCATGGTTGAATGGTGGTGTGGATCTTTTAATAGTGTCATTCAGGATAAAGTAAATATAACCACCATCGCACGGGCTGAAAATTAGCGTCCGATAGTGGAGTTGGAATATAATTGTGCAGATGTTACTCCCTCCGAGTGGGAAAAAGAACAGACTATCCTTTTTAAGATTCAAGTTTGACCATGATTTTAGGAAATAAACTGCATGTTATGTGTCACATAAATTACACGATTTAATTTATCCGATGGTAAAAAATTGGTGTGCCCTGTTTAGTTGGAGCAAGCATGCTATAATTTACAGCTTTGATTACAAATAACATTTTTATTTAAGTTCAAAGATGTGTTTACCGGCATGTTCACCTGAATCCCACTGGCACATGTCAATCTAGAAGAACATGATGTTCTATCGAGATTGGACTACCTGGACGGGAATTATGTGGATTCATAGATTAATGTTTCATAAATAACGCTGGTGATGATACAGAGGGAAGAGAAGAAACAATGTATAGCAATTGACACATGATAGTTGTTCGTATTTCCTACATTTAGTTCGAAATATTGACATTGAGAACTAATGGGAAACAAGGGGATGTAAAAAAAATTATAGATAGTTGACAGTTCTGTATAACGAATTATTGGACCAAGCTACCATTGATCTTCATTGCACCACATGCGAATGCTCTTTGCTCGACAAGATACATAGTATTTAAGAGCAAAGGACATGACATATAGATATTGTTATATCCTTTTGACCCAATTGGTATTTCTGTAAGTTATTAAGATGCGAGTGACAATTTGTTAGTCGTCTTTCGCATCCATTCGAAGTGGGAATATCCTTTTTTTGTATTTACAAGAAGCTGAATTGTCAGATGGAATCGTCTTTTACTGTTGACCTAGACATAATTATGTCTCAATCAAATTAGAAAGAGAGAGGAATCTTATTTATATCCTACCAACCAATGTGAATAGTTTAACATGGGATATTTTGGGTAAGCGTTCTTTTACAATGTTTTTCTGAATACTAAATAAAAAAGAGGAAAATAATATAATGGAAGGATAAAATAACAAATGTATGTATATAATCTAGCCGCGCAAATGCGTGGGTCACCCGGCTAGTTGTTATCGCATCATTTGGGCATGCAAGTGAAAGGCAATAATGACGATATTTGACGAAGTGATCGTGGCAAAGGAAGCTAGTATGAACTCTTCTTGTTTTCCGTTTTTGTAAATATGTTTAGCTCGTTCGATCTCGATTCAGTATATTATGAGTGAACATGTTTATGATGACAATTAGAGATTATAGCTTCGCATGCCATGCTTAAATAGCTAGTAGTGAATAATGATTTATCTTATAAGTCAACATGCATTAAAATGGTTATGATGTGGTATGGTAGTATGGTATTTCCATCTGAGAAATTCAAGCGGCTTGACTTGGCCCATGTGCAAACATGTAGTTGATTCAAAACCAATGCAGCCTTCATGGCGTTTAAATTTAGAGTGTTCATATCCTACTCATGCTATGTCCAATGTTTATTATTCGCAATGCATACCTATGACCGTTTTCGCTCTTTAGCTGGTCGCTTCCCAACCTATTGCTAGCCTTCACCTATACAAAGCGGAAATGCTGCTTGTGCATCCAAAACCTTTAAACCAAGTTATTCCACATGTGAAAGCATCTATGCTCCCTTGGTGGTTTTGATGATTCATGACAACATACATTGTCTCTTGGACTGATATGTCTACCTAGTTTATTTCAGGTTTAGTCCACAGAGAGTGTTGGCAAAAGGGTGTGAGGAGATACCCCAAGATGCAAGGAATGGATTGGCAAAGCTTCAAGCTAGTAGACTCTCCTTTTTACTTTGTGAGAAATCACTTTGAGTCCATAGTGAACATGCACCTAGTGATAATGAAAAGGAAGATGAGAGTAATACTGTGCATGTAGATGCTCCACCATATAGTAATAAAGAACATGATAACGATGTAGAAATAGAACCTGCTGAGGATCTTGAGAACCAACCTCCTAAAATTAAACGTTATGATAAGAGAGACTTTGTTGCTAGAAAACATGGAAGGGAAAGAGAGCCATGGGTTCAAAAACCCATGCCATTCCCTCGTAAGGCTTCTAAAAGTAAGGACAATGAGGATTTTGAACACTTCGCTGAAATGATTAGACCCGTCCTCTTGTGTACTCGTTTGACCGATATATTGAAAATGCCTCTGTATGCTAAGTTCATGAAAGATATTATTACAATAAAAGGAAAATAGCTGAAACTGAAATTGCCACTATGCTTGCCAATTATTCTTTTGATTGAGGAATACCTAAGAAGCTAGGAGATCCTGGCATATCCATAATACCTTGCTCTATTAAAAGAAATTATGTTAAAACTGCTTTATGTGATTTAGAAGCCGGTGTTAGTGTTATGCCTTTCTCCCTTTATGAAAGACTTGATTTGAGTAAGCTTACACATACTGAGATATCTTTGCAAATGGCTGATAAATCCACTGCTTTGCCTATTGGAATTTGCGAGGACGTTCCTGTTGTGGTTGCAAATTTTACTATCTTGACAGACTTTGTTATTCTTGATATGCCCGAGGACGACAATATGTCGATCATCCTTGGTAGACCTTTTTTAAATACTGCAGGGGCTGTTATTGATTGCAATAAAAGCAAGGTTACCTTTCATGTCAATGGCAAGCAACATAACGTGCATTTTCCGAAGAAGCAAACTTTGGTTAATAATATTAATGTCACTGAGCCTACTCCCACGGTTATCATTGGAAGTTTTGCAATTCCTCTACCTACTGTCAAGAAGAAATATTATAATCTTATTGTTGGGTAGATGCAAATCCCCATTGAGGTAACCTAGTGATATACGAAAATTCTTCGGTTGCATGTTAATCGGAAACGATTGTTAATAAGACTTGATCAACCTTATTAATGGATCCTTTTGAAAAACATGTGATTGATGAATTTCGTATTCACAACTCTCTATATCAAAAGTCTACCCTCTATTATTTTCAGTTTATATAAAATAAATTAGCATGATTTTCTGTTTTTTCGTTTCTCCCGCGCATAGAAAAATGCCAGAAAATAAAAAGTCTCAGATTGCCAAAAAAAATTAGCATGAATTTTTCTGGAATAAATAATAATTTTTGGCAAAAAAAATTGCAGCAGGGGACTACACCTGTGGGGCATAAGCCAACAGGGTGCCCCCCTCGGTCGCGCTATGATGGCTTGTGGGGCCCACAGGGCCCCCCTGCCTTATCCCTTCAGCCCACTCTTTCTCCTACCACCAGCAAAAAATTCCTATCCATCTCTCTCCCGTGTTCTTCACCTAGAAACTGAAATTTTTGATCTCTTTGATCGGAACTCCATTTCTGAAACTGTTTTGACGAATTGTTCCTTGGTATGTGACTCCTCCACTCCTCCAACTAGTTTTGTTTTAGTGGTTTATATTATGCATAATGTGTTGCACTTGGTGCTACATAAAATTAGCTTGCATGTTGAATTCTTTGAGTTCCAAGTAGTATGAATGCATGATATGGCCTCTAGGCATCCATATGAGTAGTTGCTATCAATCTTGCAAAGTTTTATTGACATGAATTTGTGGCTCACAAATTTCAGAAATTTGTGCTTGGAAAGATGAGTTTATTTAGTAGGAGCTCCTCAAGGAGACTCACCGCGGGTGAGTCATCTAGTGGGAACTCAGTATGACAAACTTACATTGAACCTTGAGACAACCAGATAGTTATGGCTGACGCCAAATCATGTCGATGGCCAAGTGAAGATTTCATAATAGGTGCAGGCATTAAGGATGAATTTGACCGATTCATTGATAATACCGGCCTCACCAATTTCCTCGTAGATAAGTGTGTCCAACACTATGACCTTACCCGTACATTCATGCAAGGATTTCGCTATCAATCGCATGCTTCTAGAGTGTTATTTAAACTTTATGATAAATCTTTTAGCATGACTCTAGAAGATTTCTCTATTGCTTGCAAACTTCCACTTGGGGTTCGACCGAGAAACCTTCAAAAACTGATTATAATATATTTCTCGAGAGTCTGTGCATTGGAGAAGATTGGGGAGTAACACATGCAAGAATTAAAAGCATACAGTTTCCCTCTATTCGTTAGTTTGCACTATTAAATGGGAAATGCGTAGTAGGGAAACAAGATTGTAGTGCCTTATGTGCCCCTGATTTAAGCCTTATTCACACTGTTGTAACTGGTGAACAACACTATAACCTTGGTGCAATTGTTGTCCGAAGGTTGAATTCTAACTCTAGCAATGGTGATTTGTATGGAGGAATTTATGCCTCCCGCATAGCTGCGAAACTGAGAGTGTCGCCTCAACCCAATGATCCTATCTTGCCTCATAGATATTTAGATTTCGAAGCTATGCGTTCTCATGAGTATATTGTAAACCGTGATAGGGATTATGAGTATAATTTAATATTTGGGAAATATACGCCTGTGTCTGTCACTTTGCCTGCACCTGCCCTCTTTGATTTTCAGGCTCGACGGCGTTACTATGTTCTTGAGGAAGAGGTGCGGGAATACAAAGCTGCAGTGGAGGCTACTCGTTTAGCGGAGGAGGCAGCCAGGAATGCCTCCACAAGCTATCATTTTAACCATTTTCCAGATTATCAGTGCTGATCACCAAGCTAGGCAAACGCCTAAGCTTGGGGAAGTACGTATTTCTCATCGACATTACATTCATGTTCACACACTTCATATAAACTGTCGGTGTTCATCCTCTTTCATTGTATATCCATATTAGTTTTATTTTTCTGCTTTCTTCTTGTGTCTTTGAAAAACTTTAGAAAACCCAAAAATATTTCTCGCTTCTTTTTAGTTTTCTTTCCTCGTTTAATTATCTTTAGTACTGAAAAGAAAACCCAAAAAGATTTCCTTTGCATGTTGGGAGCTTTCTCGCGTAAATAATTTTTCTCGTTCATGTTTTCCCTTAGTTTATTTGCTTACTAGAGAAAAACAAAGGCTCCAAAAAAAATCAGTGTGTTTCTCTGAATTTCTTTTCTTTTTGTTGAGTCTTTGAAGGAGAAGACCGCGATGAAAATGTTGATTGGATCTTATATGCTTTATTGTTGATCTAATAGAGAGCTAATATTACCTTGTCTTCTCCTTTGTCCAAAACTGCCCTACAGATTACAGCTTAGTCCACGGTATTCTTGCACTATCTATCTATTATATACTTAAAACGATAGAAAACGAACGGTCTAGATTCATTGCTCTGGAGTTAAGATAACTGGACGGCCTAGATTCATCAGCATATATGCTACAACCCACGCACAAAAATCAATCAGGATGTATATAAGTCGTTCACCCTGTACGTGTACAAGGAAAGTTATGGAATTATTTTCGGCAAGGCAAACAATTACAAAGCAGAGACCCACACGGACAGGCAAAAAACCAGTCAACCTTTATTTGATTCATGGACTGCTGATTTCCTGCAAGCACACGCTTGCCCCAGCAAGCGGATAAGGTCATCCAGGGCACGCCCATAAATTTTACAAGTCACGGCGGACTCTTGCGTTCAATTATTAAACCAGTGTGCCACACAGACGGGAACTTCAGCAGGTTTTTAAAGTACGTGCACATGCCTCAACATCTAACACTGCTTGAGCAACATGCACATGTACAAACTACGTGTCGGCAAAAAAAAGCAACGCGTGAACCTTTTACTTTTGTAGGTGAGAGCAAAACATGATGGACATAATTACATGTGCATACAACGGAATAAGCCGTTTCCCCTTAATTATCTTCAACGAGGAGTACATGTGCAAGTAAGAGTATTCACTTTGTAGGAAATATGTCTATTACATGAGGAATATAGTTGTTGATGCTAAAAAAAGAGACAGAGAACTCGCGTGTGATGTATATGTGACATGGACTACAGTCTACAAATATGTGTTGCACTGATCGTACTGGGTTCAGACACAATTGCAGTCCTTTTACAAATAGGACTATATGTTAGTGGGTTTAGACACAATTGTACAAATATGCACATTCCAATTTCGGTAGGATTTTCAAAAGAAAACTCTGTTTGACTTAAATATACATTGTGTGTGCGCGCGCCAGGGAGAGACAGAGATCATGGCCTCTCTAATGTAAGTCATGCAACCAACCAGAGGCTAACTATGGCGTCATTAGGATTGCTTGGCAAAAACACTGTGTGATCTACACATTGCGAACATTACTCTGTCCCAATATTCGGAACCACAAACATCTGTTGCACCTTTTTTTGTATTACCCGCGCATTGCTTTAGGAATTGGTTGGTGAAATTTTGGATTGATAGTATGACAACTAAAATTTAAAGACACATGACTTACTATATTTGATTTTCTATAGTTGTAACAATATTCATTTAATATAAGTAGAATAGCTGAATGAAAAAGATTTTCCCACGCATGGTTGAATGGTGGTGTGGATCTTTTAATAGTGTCATTCAAGATAAAGTAAATATAACCACCATCGCACGGGCTGAAAATTAGCGTCCGATAGTGGAGTTGCAATATAATTGTGCAGATGTTACTCCCTCCGAGTGGGAAAAAGAAGAGACTATCCTTTTTAAGATTCAAGTTTGACCATGATTTTAGAAAATAAACTGCATGTTATGTGTCACATAAATTACACGATTTAATTTATCCGATGGTAAAAATTTTGTATGCCCTGTTTAGTTGGAGCAAGCATGCTATAATTTACAGCTTTGATTACAAATAACATTTTTATTTAAGTTCAAAGATGTGTTTACCTGCATGTTCACCTGAATCCCATTGGCACATGTCAATCTAGAAGAACATGATGTTGTATCGAGATTGGACTACCTGGACGGGAATTATGTGGATTCACAGATTAATGTTTCATAGATAACGCTGGTGATGATACAGAGGGAAGAGAAGAAACAATGTATAGCAATTGACACATGATAGTTGTTCGTATTTCCTACATTTAGTTCGAAATATTGACATTGAGAACTAATGGGAAACAAGGGGATGTAAAAAAAGTTATAGATAGTTGACAGTTCTGTATAACGAATTATTGGACCAAGCTACCATTGATCTTCATTGCACCACATGCGAATGCTCTTTGCTCGACAAGATACATAGTATTTAAGAGCAGAGGACATGCCATATAGATATTGTTATATCCTTTTGACCCAATTGGTATTTCTGTAAGTTATTAAGATGCGAGTGACAATTTGTTAGTCGTCTTTCGCATCCATTCGAAGTGGGAATATCCTTTTTTTGTACTTACAAGAAGCTGAATTGTCAGATGGAATAGTCTTTTACTGTTGACCTAGAAATAATTATGTCTCAATCAAATTAGAAAGAGAGAGTTAATATACAGACGATTTTTACACGGGTATATTAACTCGCTTGTGTACATACAGCAACATCCTAAAGGGGATCTAGAGAAGGGAAAGATGGTGGTCTCAACCACACCATCACGCACTAAAGTACGCCAGGAGGCCAGTGTGCGCGCGAGCTGGGCCCCCCCGGAGCCGGCCTAGGCAAAGCTGAACACGGACGGGAGTTACATCGCGGCAACGGGTGCAGCGGGTGGAGGCATGATCCTGCGGGATGACCGAGGTGAGATCATCTATAGCGCATGCAGAGAGATTCGCTCATGTGATGATGCATTAGAGGCGGAGCTAATGGCCCGCAGAGAAGGTCTAGAGCTGGCCTTATATCGGACGAACCTACCTATCTTGGTCGAGGTGGATAGTATGGAGGCGGTGACCATGATTACGGGGCGTACTCAGGATAGATCTAAACATCGTGCACTAGTAGAGGAGATTCGCAGAATGGCTAGTGCTGCCACTAGGAACATTTCCTTTACCCATTGTACCCGTTCGCAGAACACTGTAAGCCATGAGTTGGCCGCCTATGATCGTAGTACTCCGCGCACAGCAGTTTGGCTAGCTGCCGGAATGGACTTTGTTGTAAACCTGGTTGTGGCTGAGAAGCCCCCATGATTTAATGGAGATTTCTTTTCCCCGCAAAAAAAAATTAGAAAGCGAGACGAATCTTATTTATATCCTACCAACCAATGTAAATAGTTTAACATGGGATATTTTGGGTAAGCGTTCTTTTACAATGTTTTTCTGAATACTAAATAAAAAAGAGGAAAATAATATAATGAAAGGATAAAATAACAAATGTATGTATATAATCTAGCCGCGCAAATGCGCGGGTCACCCGGCTAGTTATATACTTAAAACGATAGAAAATGAACGGTCTAGATTCATTGCTCTGGAGTTAAGATAACTGGACGGCCTAGATTCATCAACATATATGCTACAACCCACGCACAAAAATCAATCAGGATGTATATAAGTCGTTCACCCTGTACGTGTACAAGGAAAGTTATGGAATTATTTTCGGCAAGGCAAACAATTACAAAGCAGAGACCCACACGGACAGGCAAAAAACCAGTCAACCTTTATTTGATTCATGGACTGCTGATTTCCTGCAAGCACACGCTTGCCCCAGCAAGCGGATAAGGTCATCCAGGGCACGCCAATAAATTTTACAAGTCACGGCGGACTCTTGCGTTCAATTATAAACCTGTGTGCCACACAGACGGGAACTTCAGCAGGTTTTTAAAGTACGTGCACATGCCTCAACATCTAACACTGCTTGAGCAACATGCACATGTACAAACTACGTGTCGGCAAAAAAAAGCAACGCGTGAACCTTTTACTTTTGTAGGTGAGAGCAAAACATGATGGACATAATTACATGTGCATACAACGGAATAAGCCTTTTCCCCTTAATTATCTTCAACGAGGAGTACATGTGCAAGTAAGAGTATTCACTTTGTAGGAAATATGTCTATTACATGAGGAATATAGTTGTTGATGCTAAAAAAAGAGACAGAGAACTCGCGTGTGATGTATATGTGACATGGACTACAGTCTACAAATATGTGTTGCACTGATCGTACTGGGTTCAGACACAATTGCAGTCCTTTTACAAATAGGACTATATGTTAGTGGGTTTAGACACAATTGTACAAATATGCACATTCCAATTTCGGTAGGATTTTCAAAAGAAAACTCTGTTTGACTTAAATATACATTGTGTGTGCGCGCGCCAGGGAGAGACAGAGATCATGGCCTCTCTAATGTAAGTCATGCAACCAACCAGAGGCTAACTATGGCGTCATTAGGATTGCTTGGCAAAAACACTGTGTGATCTACACATTGCGAACATTACTCTGTCCCAATATTCGGAACCACAAACATCTGTTGCACCTTTTTTTGTATTACCCGCGCATTGCTTTAGGAATTGGTTGGTGAAATTTTGGATTGATAGTATGACAACTAAAATTTAAAGACGCATGACTTACTATATTTTATTTTCTATAGTTGTAACAATATTCATTTAATATAAGTAGAATAGCTGAATGAAAAAGATTTTCCCATGCATGGTTGAATGGTGGTGTGGATCTTTTAATAGTGTCATTCAGGATAAAGTAAATATAACCACCATCGCACGGGCTGAAAATTAGCGTCCGATAGTGGAGTTGGAATATAATTGTGCAGATGTTACTCCCTCCGAGTGGGAAAAAGAACAGACTATCCTTTTTAAGATTCAAGTTTGACCATGATTTTAGGAAATAAACTGCATGTTATGTGTCACATAAATTACACGATTTAATTTATCCGATGGTAAAAAATTTGTGTGCCCTGTTTAGTTGGAGCAAGCATGCTATAATTTACAGCTTTGATTACAAATAACATTTTTATTTAAGTTCAAAGATGTGTTTACCGGCATGTTCACCTGAATCCCACTGGCACATGTCAATCTAGAAGAACATGATGTTGTATCGAGATTGGACTACCTGGACGGGAATTATGTGGATTCATAGATTAATGTTTCATAAATAACGCTGGTGATGATACAGAGGGAAGAGAAGAAACAATGTATAGCAATTGACACATGATAGTTGTTCGTATTTCCTACATTTAGTTCGAAATATTGACATTGAGAACTAATGGGAAACAAGGGGATGTAAAAAAAATTATAGATAGTTGACAGTTCTGTATAACGAATTATTGGACCAAGCTACCATTGATCTTCATTGCACCACATGCGAATGCTCTTTGCTCGACAAGATACATAGTATTTAAGAGCAAAGGACATGACATATAGATATTGTTATATCCTTTTGACCCAATTGGTATTTCTGTAAGTTATTAAGATGCGAGTGACAATTTGTTAGTCGTCTTTCGCATCCATTCGAAGTGGGAATATCCTTTTTTTGTATTTACAAGAAGCTGAATTGTCAGATGGAATAGTCTTTTACTGTTGACCTAGACATAATTATGTCTCAATCAAATTAGAAAGAGAGAGGAATCTTATTTATATCCTACCAACCAATGTGAATAGTTTAACATGGGATATTTTGGGTAAGCGTTCTTTTACAATGTTTTTCTGAATACTAAATAAAAAAGAGGAAAATAATATAATGGAAGGATAAAATAACAAATGTATGTATATAATCTAGCCGCGCAAATGCGTGGGTCACCCGGCTAGTTGTTATCGCATCATTTGGGCATGCAAGTGAAAGGCAATAATGACGATATTTGACGAAGTGATCGTGGCAAAGGAAGCTAGTATGAACTCTTCTTGTTTTCCGTTTTTGTAAATATGTTTAGCTCGTTCGATCTCGATTCAGTATATTATGAGTGAACATGTTTATGATGACAATTAGAGATTATAGCTTCGCATGCCATGCTTAAATAGCTAGTAGTGAATAATGATTTATCTTATAAGTCAACATGCATTAAAATGGTTATGATGTGGTATGGTAGTATGGTATTTTCATCTGAGAAATTCAAGCGGCTTGACTTGGCCCATGTGCAAACATGTAGTTGATTCAAAACCAATGCAGCCTTCATGGCGTTTAAATTCAGAGTGTTCATATCCTACTCATGCTATGTCCAATGTTTATCATTCGCAATGCATACCTATGACCATTTTCGCTCTTTAGCTGGTCGCTTCCCAACCTATTGCTAGCCTTCACCTGTACAAAGCGGAAATGCTGCTTGTGCATCCAAAACCTTTAAACCAAGTTATTCCACATGTGAAAGCATCTATGCTCCCTTGGTGGTTTTGATGATTCATGACAGCATACATTGTCTCTTGGACTGATATGTCTACCTAGTTTATTTCAGGTTTAGTCCACAGAGAGTGTTGGCAAAAGGGTGTGAGGAGATACCCCAAGATGCAAGGAATGGATTGGCAAAGCTTCAAGCTAGAAGACTCTCCTTTTTACTTTGTGAGAAATCACTTTGAGTCCATAGGAAAGACAATACTATTAAAAGGGGGTAAGGTATTGTTGGTGAACAAATTGCTCCACGTGCACAAGTGCTAGCCACCAAAAACACTCACAAGCTCTCCCACAAAAATACTCTGTCAAAACCCTAATCCACAAAATCGGTGCCACCAACTTTTCATCCGGCTCTACCGATTTTCTACCCAAGACAAAACCCTAGCCAAACCCCTAGCATTTCAGTACAACCGAGACTGCATCAGTGCAACCGAGTTTTGGTGACCACGGTTCGGGTGACTGATTTCATAGAATCGGAAATTCCGAGTTTATGCTTCGGTCTCACCAAGTTTTGGGAACTGCCCTCGGTCACTCGTTTCGGTACCACCGAGATTCCTATATCGGTCTCACCGAGATTCCGAAAATTGCCACATTTTGAACAGATCGATACAACCGAGTTTTGCTTCGGTTTCACCGAGATGGTCAATAATGTTGTAACGGTTGGATTTTTGGAGATGCATATATATACCCCTCCACCACATCCCACTCGAAAGAGAAGCACTCAGAACAGTTCCCCACTTCCCATATCCAAATTTCTGAGAGAACCACCTACCTTTGTGTTGAGATCAAGATCATCCTCTCCAACCATATGGATCTTGATTTCTAGGCTCTCCAAGTTGCTTTCCACCCAATCAATCTCTTCTACCAAGCCAAATCTGTGAGAGAGTGATTGAGTGTTGAGGAGTCTATCATCTTGAAGCACAAGAGCAAGGAGTTCATCATCACTATCAAGCCTATTACCTTTTGGAGGGTGGTGCCTCCTAGATTGGTTAGGTGTTGCTTGGGAGCCTCCTACTTCGTGTTGTGGAGTTGAACCAAGAAGTTTGTAAGTGCAAGGAGATCGCCTACTTCGTGAAGACCTACCCATAGTGAGGCTAGTCCTTCGTGGACGGAAGCCGTTATGGAATAGTCAAGGTTGCTACTTCATGGACCCTTATGGGTGGAGCCCTCCGTGGACTCTCGCGACCGTTACCCTCCATGGGTTGAAGACTCCATAAACATGGATGTACGATAGCGCCACCTATCGGAACCACGGGAAAAATCTTCGTGTCTACAACTGCGTTTGATCTTCCTTTCTCTACCCTCTTACATATGCTTGCTTTACTTTCCGCTGCCATGTTTGTTGACTAGCATGTGTAGGGTGCATTAGACTTGTCATAATTGCTAAAATCTGCCAACCTATTAACTTTGGAAAAGGTTAGGTTTTAATCGTTGCAAGTAGTCTATTCAGCCCCCCCCCCCTCTAGACGTCTCTTCTATCGATCCCTTCAACACGAGTCCACCATACCTACCTATATGCGGTATTACCCTGCCGTTCCAAGTAAATTTGCATGTGCCATCTCTAAACATTCAAATAAACATCCATTTTGTGCACGCATCTCGCTCATGGAGCGACGAGGCGGCCGGTATCTTCCATGCTAAGTGAGTTATTCTCAAGACGGTCGTTTATTCGCCGTCATTGCACGAGAGAGGCTGGTAAAAAGGATGCCTAGTCCTGCAAAACCAAAATTAATTGAACAAAACTCCTTGGGACAGTTGATATGTTGGCAGGCATCCGTGGATTCGGTCAGTCATGGTTTGTGTATGGATGGTGGATAGGAGTAAACTTTACTATTCTGTTTGGGAACCGCCAATAATGAGTTTAGCATGGAAGATATTGAAAACCTTTGTCGTAACGTTGACAAGAAAAGTGCACCACCCAAAAAAACCATATTTCAATCCTGTTTTAAAACATGAGCTCTAGCACCTCTGCAAATCAATGCTTCCCTCTGTGAAGGGCCTATCTATTTATTTTATGTTGATTCATCACCCTCTTACAAAAAGCACCAGACCGGAGAGCATTATTGTCATTCTAATGCATTAAGTCTAGTTAATGTTGAACGTGAGCATGACTGGATCTTTTCTATTCTTAATTATAATGTTTAGTCGTTGTTTGAACCTCAGAGGTGCTCTGCATTTATGTTTTGTGGTCTCAGAAAGGGCTAGCGAAATACCATGTCACCATATTATATCATGATTGTTTTGATAAACTGTTGGCATGTGATATATCTTATTATTTGCTAGCTAGTTGGTTATGTATTGCCATGAGTCGATATGATGTTTAATTATTATCATGGATGTGGTTATTTATAATTTATGGTGAAAACTTTAGCACTAGCTAAGCATGTGTATAACAACGAGAACAAAAGAGTTTGTAAAAGTTTTCTTTATTACTTTCAGTTTGTCAACTGAATTGCTTGAGGACAAGCAATGAGTTAAGCTTGGGGGAGTTGATACGTCTCCAATGTATCTAATTTTCCAAACACTTTTGCTCTGGTTTTGACCTCTAATTTGCATGATTTGAATGGAACTAACCCGGACTGGCATTGTTTTCAGCAGAACTATCTTGGTGTTATTTTTGTGCAGAAATAAAAGTTCTCGGAATTGGACGAAACTTTTTGTGGATTTTTTCTGGGGATTATAATGAATTATGGAATGAAGACCTGCCGGAGGGAGGCCACCTGTGGTGCACAAGCCAACAGGGCGCGCCCCCCTAGGCCGCATCTTGATGGCTTGTGGGGCCCACGAGGCTCCTCCGACCCTAATTCCAGTCCTATAAAATCACATCCTTGGAGAGAAAAATCAGAGAGAAGTTTTCATCGCGTTTCACGAGACGGAGCCGTCGTCACCTCCTGTTCTTCCTCGGGAGGGCTGATCTGGAGTCCATTTGGGGCTCCGGAGAGGGGAAATCGTTGCCGTCGTCATCACCAACCCTTCTCCATCAACACCGCCATGATGCTCACCACCGGGAGTGAGTAATTCCTTTGTAGGCTTGCTGGACGGTGGTGGGATTGGATGAGATTGATCATGTAATTGAGTTAAGTTTGATAGGGCTTGATCCCTAGTATCCACTATGTTCTGAGATTGATGTTACTATGACTTTGCTATGCTTAATACTTATCACTAGGGCCCGAGTGCCATGATTTCAGATATGAACATATTATATTACCTCTGAATATAAGATTGATTTGGATCCTATCTTACAATTTCTATGCACTTATTACGTGTCTTGATCCGCATACCCCAAGGTGACAATAATTGGGATTCTTTCCGGTGATTGCCGTAGTTTGAGGAGTTCATGTATTCACAATGTGTTAATGCTTTGTTTCGGTTCTCTATTAAAAGGAGGCCTTAATATCCCTTAGTTTCCAATAGGAACCCGCTGCCACGGGAGGGCAGGACAAAAGATGTCATGCAAGTTCTTATCGCAAGCACGTATGACTATATACGGAATACATGCCTACATTATATTGATGAATTGGAGCTAGTTCTGTGTCGCCCTAGTGTGTAACTGTTACATGATTGATGTCATCTAAATCATTATCCATCACCGATCCACGTGCCTAAGCTTTACATATACTGAATCTTGCTAAGTTACTATTGCTACTGCTACTGTCACAACTGCTACAAAATTGCTGCTGTCACTACTACTGTTACTTTTGCTACTACTATTTGCCGTGCTACTAAATCTTTGCTGCAGAGAGATATCCCATGTGCGGTTGAATTGACAACTCAACTGTCAAGGCCAATAAATATTCTTTGGCTCCCCTTGTGTCGAATCAATAAATTAGGTTGAAATACTACCCGTGAAGACTGTCGCGGTCCCCTATACTTGTGGGTTATCAATCTTGCATATAGAGGAATTTGTTGAGTATGTCGTAGGGAGACGGTGCTCCGATGAGTATGGCACTGCCGTGATGCACTGGAAGTGCACGCGTCGTCTCGCTGGTTTGTGTCGGACGACGACGAACAACAGATACGAAATCGTCTTCCCAAATTCATACATGTCATCGTTGTGTGCTTGTTGTATCACGCCGTCGTCTTCATGGACAGCCCTGTTGCTCGTAACACAAGAGGTCAGCCCGCCGTCATTGTGACCAGAGAAATTGGATCTTTTACCACACTTTACTTCTCAATTTGATAATTAGCCCCCCCCCCCTGAGAGGCTGCCAGGTGGGGCCGGGGCCACTGGTCATTGAGACAACCCTGTGGCAAATCATCCAACCCCTTATAAAGTGTGGCAAATCAGCCAATACCCCGTGACCAACCACGCCATGGCCGTCTCATGCGAGATACTAGCAAGCCACTGGCCCCGCAGCATTGCAGCGTGCTAGTTGTCGTACATGCACAACAGCGCAATCGTGAGTGCCAATCAAGTGTGTATGCTTCTCGCCGTGGCCACGACCCTGCTGGTCGTTGTCGCTGGCTGCGCTTGCTGGCTCATGCACAAGCGTCCCACATGGCCGTCACGCTTGCCTGCTCGCGCATGTGTCTGACCACTGCTTCCGCGCCTCGAGCACTCTGCTCGTTGGTCGTCGTGCCGTGCATAGCCACGCTGGCTGACCAGGTCACCGTGGAGCCTGCCGCCACTATACCGCATCGAAGCCGCGCCAGATGTGCGCACCCCGTGGGATGGTCGCCACTCGTCACGCCCACCCGCAACGAGCACGGACATGTGATGCGTCGTGTTACCGTTGGCGCCCGCACGAGCTCTGGTCGCGGAGCACCGATGGACATGCGCCCTCCGGCGAGATGCGCATCCCCACACTCTACCGCGTCATCCCGCAATGGCCGCCGTCCTCTCATGTGGGCCCTGCTGGCCATGTCGTGTGCCATCGGGATCCCATTGTGCGCCGCCTTAGAGCACCGCGGCCGGCCCCACTCGCCGGAGGTACCCGCAGCAGCCTCCAGTCGCCTGCGTGCCCTTATGGCGCCGCCACACACTTGTGACGTGCATAGGCGCAGCCACCATCGCCACCACACTCGGGCGCTAGGGAAACCGAGGACGCGTTTGGTGTCCTGCATTAGGCCCAACCAGGCCCGCTCTGATACGTCCATTTTGCATCATGATTTCCTACTGTTATTTACTTTGTTTTGTTGAATAATAATGCTTTGGGGAGTGATGCTAATGCCTTTTCTCTCATAATATGCAAGGTTTACACAAAGAGGGAGAATACCGGCAGCTGGAATTCTGGACCCAAGAAAAGCACGTCAGAGATACCTATTCTGCACAACTCCAATGAAGCTGAAAATTTACGGAGATCATTTTTGTATTTAATAAAAATTACTGGAGCTGAAAACTACCGGAGGAGGGCCACCAGGTGGGCACAACCCACTAGGGCGCGCCAGGCCCCCCTGGTCGCGCCCTGGTGTATTGTGCCCAGCCTGGCCCGCTTCCAGTGCCCATCTTCTGGTATAAATTCCCAAAAAACCTAAAAAAAATTAGGAGGAGGACTTTCGGGACGAAGCGCCGTCGCCTCGAGGCGGAACTTGGGCAGAAGCACTTTTGCCCTCCGGCGGAGCGATTCCGCCGGGGGAACTTCCCTCCCGGAGGGGGAAATCAAAGCTATCGTCATCACCAACACCCCTCTCCTCTTTGGGAGGCCAATCTTCATCAACATCTTCAATAGCACCGTCTCCTCTCAAACCCTAGTTCATCTCTTGTGTTCAATCTTTGTACCGAAACCTCAGATTGGTACCTGCGGATGACTAGTAGTGTTGATTACCTTGCGTAGTTGATTACTATATGGTTTATTTGGTGGAAGATTATATGTTCAGATCCATTATGCTATTTAATACTCCTATGATCTTGAGCATGATTATTATTTGTGAGTAGTTACCTTTGTTCTTGAGGTCACGGGAGAAGTCATGTTGCGAGTAATCATGTGAATTTGATATGTGTTCGATATTTTGATGATATGTCTGTTGTGATTCCCTTAGCGGTGTCATGTGAACGTCGACTACATGACACTTTACCATTCATGGGCCTAAGGGAATGCATTGTGGAGTAGTTATTAGATGATGGGTTGCTAGAGTGACAGAAGCTTAAACCCTAGTTTATGCGCTACTTCGTAAGGGGCTGATTTGCATCCACATGTTTAATGCTATGGTTAGACTTTGTCTTAATACTTTTCTCGTAGTTGCGGATGCTTGCGAGGGGGTTAATCATAAGTAGGATGTTAGTTCAAGTAAGAACAGCACCTTAGCACCGGTCCACCCACATATCAAATTATCAAAGTAGCGAACATGAATCAAACCAACATGATAAAAGTGACTAGACGAAATTCACGTGTACCCTCAAGAACACTTTGCCTATTACTAGTAATTGTTCTGGCCTGTCCTTTGCCTCAAAAGGATTGGGCTACCTTGCTGCACCTTTTTTACTATTACCGTTACTTGCTCGTTACAAATTATCTTGCTGTCAAACTATCTATTGCCTATAATTTCAGTGCTTGCAGAAATTACCTTGCTGAAAACCGCTTGTCATTTCCTTCTGCTCCTCGTTGGGTTCGACACTCTTACTTATCGAAAGGACTATGATTGATCCCCTATACTTATGGGTCATCAAGACTCTTTTCTGGCGCCGTTGCCGGGGAGAGAAGCGCTCTTGGTAAGTGGAAATCGGTAAGGAAAAACTTATACTACGTGCTGAAATTTTATGCTACTTGCTACAATGGAGAACAATCCTTTGAGGGGTTTGTTCAGGGTATCTTCACCTCGACCAGAACCACAATTAGTTACCCCTGAACCGACAACACCTACTGAAAATGTTACTTCTGAAATTCCTTCGGGTATGCTAGAACAACTGCTTGCTAAACCTTATGCAGGAGATGGAATTGAACATCCTGATATGCATCTTTTATATGTGAACGAAATATGTGGATTATTTAAGCTTGCAGGTTTACCCGGAGATGAAGTTAAGAAGAAGGTTTTCCCTTTATCTTTGGAGGGAAAAGCATTGACATGGTATAGGCTATGTGATGATCTTGGATCATGGAACTGGAATCGTTTGCAATTGGAATTCCATCAAAAGTTTTATCCTATGCATCTAGTTCATCGTGATCGGAATTATATATATAATTTTGGGCCTCGTGAAGGAGAAAGTATCGCTCTAGCTTGGGGGAGGCTTAAGTCAATGTTATATTCATGCCCCAATCATGACATTCCGAGGGAAGTTATCATTCAGAATTTTTATGCTCGGCTTTCTCATAATGATCAATCCATGCTCGATACTTCTTGTGCTGGTTCTTATATGAAGAATACTATTGATTTCAAGTGGGATCTCTTAGAAAGAATTAAACGCAACTCTGAAGATTGGGAACTCGACGAAGGTAATGAGTCAGGTATAAAGCTTGAATTTGATTGTGTTAAATCTTTTATGAATACCGATACTTTTCATAAGTTTAGCACTAAATATGGACTTGACTCTGAGATAGTAGCCTCTTTCTGTGAAGCATTTGCTACTCACGTTGATCTCCCTAAGGAGAAGTGGTTTAAATATCATCCCCCTATTAAAGAAGAAGTTAAAGAACCGGTCATAGCTAAAGAAGAAACCATCTTTTACAATGTTGATCCAGTTGTGCCTACTGCTTATATTGAAAATCCACCTTTCCCTGTTAGGATAAAGGAACATGCTAGGGTATCAACTGTGGTTTGTAAGAGTAATATAAGAGCACCTAAACCCCCTGAGAAAATTAAAGTAGAACCTAGTGTTGCTATGGTTAAGGATCTCTTGGTAGAAATTATTGATGGGCATGTCATCTACCTTTGTGATGAAGCTGCTAGAATTGCTAAACCTGATAAAAAGATAAACATAGACCTATAGAAGGCTTGCCCGTTGTCTCAGTTAAAATAGGAGATCATTGCTACCATGGTTTATGTGATTTAGGTGCTAGTGTGAGTGCTATCCCTTTTACCTTATACCAAGAAATTATGGATGAAATAGCACCTGCTGAAATGGAAGATATTGATGTTACTATTAAACTTGGTAATAGAGACACTATCACGCCACTTGGAATTGTTAGAGATGTTGAAGTCTTGTGTGGGAAAGTAAAATACCCTACTGATTTTCTAGTTCTTGGTTCCCCAAAAGATGACTTGTGTCCCATTATCTTTGATAGACCTTTCTTGAGCACCGTCAATGCTATGATAGATTGTGAAAAACAAACTGTCGGTGTCAGTTTTGGTAATGTTTCTCATGGGTTTAATTTTTCCAAGTTTAGTAGACAACCTCGTGATAAAGCATTACCTAGTAAGGATGAAATAATTGGTCTTGCTTCTATTGCTGTGCCTCCTACTGATCCATTAGAACAATATTTGCTCGACCATGAAAATGATATGCACATGCGTGAAAGAAATGAAATAGACTAAATTTTCTTCGAACAACAACCTCGCTTGAAACACAATTTGCCTATTGAAACTCTTGGAGGTCCTCCTCCACCTAAAGGTGATCCTGTGTTTGAAATGAAACAATTGCCTAACACTTTGAAGTATGCTTATCTTGATGAGAAAAAGATATATCTTGTTATTATTAGTGCTAACCTTTCAGAACATGAAGAAGAAAGATTATTGAAAGTTCTGAGGAAGCACCGGGCAGCTATTGGATATACTCTTGATGATCTTAAGGGCATTAGTCCCACTCTATGTCAGCACAAGATCAATATGGAACCTGATGCTAAACCCGTTGTTGATCACCAACGACGATTGAATCCTAAGATGAACGAAGTGGTAAGAACTGAAATATTAAAGCTTCTGGAAGCAGGTATAATCTATCCCATAGCTGATAGTAGATGGGTAAGTCACGTTCATTGTGTCCCTAAGAAAGGAGGTATTACCGTTGTTCCTAATGATAAGAATGAACTCATTCCACAAAGAATTGTCACTGGCTATAGAATGGTGATTGATTTTTAGAAAATTAAATAAAGCTACTAGGAAACATCATTACCCTTTGCCTTTCATTGATCAAATGCTAGAGAGACTATCTAAGCACACACACTTTTGTTTCCTAGATGGATATTCTGGTTTCTCTCAAATACCCGTGTCCCAATCCGATCAAAAGAAAACCACCTTTACCTGCCCTTTTGGAACCTATGCTTATAGACGTATGCCTTTTGGCTTATGAAATGCACCTGCTACCTTTCAAAGATGTATGACTGTTATATTCTCTGATTTTTGTGAAAAGAATGTGGAGGTTTTCATGGATGATTTTTTTCGTTTACGGAACTTCTTTTCATGATTGCTTAAGCAACCTTGATCGAGTTTTGCAGAGATGTGAACAAACTAATCTTGTCTTGAATTGGGAGAAGTGCCACTTTATGATTAATGAAGGTATTGTCTTGGGGCATAAAATATCTGAACGAGGTATTGAGGTGGATAAAGATAAAGTTGATGCAATTGAGAAAATGCCATGTCCTAAAGATATTAAAGGTATTCGAAGTTTCCTTGGTCATGCTGGTTTTTATAGGAGGTTCATTAAATACTTCTCTAAAATTTCTAGGCCTCTTACTAATCTTTTACAAAAGGATATTCCTTTTGTTTTTTATGATGATTGTGTGGAAGCCTTTGAAACACTCAAGAAAGCCTTAACCTCTGCACCTATCATTCAACCACCTGATTGGAACTTGCCATTTGAAATTATGTGTGATGCTAGTGATTATGATGTTGGTGCTATCCTAGGACAAAGAGTTGATAAGAAATTGAATGTTATCCATTATGCTAGTAAAACTCTATACAGTGCCCAACGAAATTATGCCACTACTGAAAAAGATTTTTTAGCAGTTGTGTTTGCTTGTGATAAATTTAGATCCTATATTGTTGACTCCAAAGTTATTGTTCACACCGATCATGCTGCTGTAAAATACCTTATGGAAAAGAAAGATGCTAAACCTAGACTCGTTAGGTGGGTTCTCTTGCTCCAAGAATTTGACTTACAAATAATTGATAGGAAGGGAGCCGAGAACCCCGTAGCTGATAACTTGTCTAGGTTAGAAAATATTCTTGATGACCCACTACCTATTGATGATAGTTTCCCTGACGAACAGTTAGCTGCAATAATGGCTCACAACGCACACCTTGGTATGCTGACTATGCTAATTATATTGTCGCTAAATATATACCACCTAGCTTTACTTATCAGCAAAAGAGAGAAAAATTCTATGACTTGAGACATTACTTTTGGGATGACCCACATCTTTATAAAGAAGGAGTAGATGGTATTATTAGACGTTGTGTACCTGAGCATGAACAGGAACAAATCCTATGGAAATGTCATTCTGAAGCTTATGGAGGACATCATGCGGGAGATAGAACTGCTCATAAGGTATTGCAATCTGGTTTTTATTGGCCTACTCTCTTCAAAGATGCCCGTAAGTTTGTCTTGTCTTGTGATGAATGTCAAAGAATTGGCAATATCGGTAAGCGTCAGGAAATGCCTATGAATTAATCACTTGTTGTTGAACCATTTGATGTTTGGGGTTTCGATTATATGGGGCCTTTTCCTTCCTCTAACGGGTACACTAATATTCTGGTTGCGGTTGATTATGTCACTAAGTGGGTAGAAGCTATTCCAACTAGTAGTGTTGATCATCACACCTCCATTAAAATGCTTAAAGAGGTTATCTTCCCGAGGTTTGGAGTCCCTAGATACTTAATGACCGATGGTGGTTCACATTTTATCCATGGTGCCTTCCGTAAGATGCTTGCTAAATATGATGTTAACCATAGAATTGCATCACCTTATCATCCTCAATCTAGTGGTCAAGTTGAACTTAGCAATAGAGAAATAAAATTAATATTACAAAAACTGTCAATAGGTCTCGTAAGAATTGGTCTAAGAAATTAGATGATGCACTTTGGGCCTATAGAACAGCTTATAAAAATCCTATGGGTATGTCTCCATACAAAATGGTATATGGGAAAGCTTGTCATTTGCCTCTAGAACTAGAACACAAAGCATTTTGGGCAATTAAAGAACTCAATTATGATTTCAAACTTGTCGGTGAGAAGAGGCTATTTGATATTAGCGAATGGAGAACCCAAGCGTATGCAAATGCCAAACTATTCAAAGAAAAAGTAAAAAGATGGCATGACAAAAGAATCTAAAAGCGGGAATTCAAAATAGGGGATTATGTTCTTTTGTTCAACTCTCGTTTAAGATTTTTTGCAGGAAAGCTTCTCTCAAACTGGGAAGGACCATATATTATTGAAGAGGTTTATCGTTCTGGAGCTATCAAGATTAATAAAGCTGAAGGTACTAATCCGAAGGTAGTCAATGAACAAAGAATCAAGCATTATATCTCAGGTACGCCAATTAACGTTGAAAGTAATGTTATCCAAACCATGACACCGGAGGAACACATAAAAGAAACCTTCCGGAACACTCCAGAATACTTAAAAATAGGAGGTAAGTAAACGGACTCCAAAAAATCTGCAATTTTTTTTTCAGTTTTGGAATATTTTAGAATTTTAGGAATAAAAAATTAAACCGGAAGGTGATCGAGGTGAGCATGATACACCAGGGCGCGCCCTGGTGGGTTGTGCCCACCTCGGATGCCTTCCCGACTCCGTTTTCCTTCCAAATACTTGTTTCCCAAAATAAAATTCTCTATATATACCCCCGACTGTTTTGACGACTGCATCGCAGAAAAATCCTCTGTTCTTGTTTCTTGTTGTTTTCTCGTTAGATCTAGATTTCCATGGCTCCACCAAGCTCCTCCAAGGACAAGTTCTTCGAGAAGGTCATAAACCCGTATTTGCCGGAGGTGATGAAGCACCCTCAAGCCATTGAGATGCGTGAGGGGGTGCTCCACATCTGCGATGTTCAAGGATCCAAGAAGACCGGGAGCATGGAGGCTAGGCTTGAGGCGGTGGAGCAGGAAATCTTCAAGTGCCAGAAGATGGTGGAGCGTGGACTTAGTGCCAATCACTCCATGATCACGGAATTCACCCGTGATCAGACGGTGGATGGCCGGTCTGTGAAGGACATCATCTCCACCCTCAACGACCAAATTAATTTTCTGCAGAGCCAAGTTTATGATCTTCAAAACCAAGTCTTTGAGTATGAAGCAAGATTTAAAGGTATGAGTTTAGCTGCCAGTTGCAGGACTCAGGGGACTCTCGCGTCAACCTTTGATGGGGAGCCTCTACCCTAGAAGCTGGAGGACAAGCTTACTACATCAACACCTCCACCTTCTTCTTCACCACCACCAAAGGAGACTTGAGCTCACGGGTATGGGCACTCCCCTTGGCTTGAGCCAAGCTTGGGGGAGGTGCCCCGATATCATATCACCACCACTTTTATTCACCTTTACCTATTTTAGTTTGATCTTTAGTTTCCTTTTGCTTTAGTTGAATAAAAGTTTTAGTATGATCTATTTTCGTGTGTTAGTTTCGTGGCCTACCTATCTATGTAATCGAGTGAAAGTTATATAATAAAGTTTAGTTTGAGTTTTTGCTTCTCTACTTTCTTGTTGCAATCAAATAAAAGAAATACAAATAAATAAAAAGAATCATATGCTAATCTTATGGTGAGTAGTGACATCACATAAGGAAAAGTATAAGTAGTAAAATTTATTGGAGATTGACAAACATAGCATTGGTCAATGATGCAATTCATGAAAGAATTAATAAGGGAAGAGAAGATTCACATGCAAATACACTATCTTGGACATCTTTTATGATTGTGAGCCCCCATCAAATATTATGTGTCAAAATTGATGACGTTGGACGAGGAAGACAACGTAATGATTTATGTTTGTTCATATCCACATAGAAGTTATATTGTCATAGATCCTTTAACATGTGGTGCTTGCCCAATATCTTTGCTAGCCAAGATTCCGCACTAAGTAGAGATACTACTTGCGCATCCAAAAACCAAACCAAACTCTTTCTTCGAGTGTCCACCATACCTACCTATGGATCGAGAAAGATCCTTCAAGTAAGTTGTCATCGGTGCAACAAGGCAATAAAAATTGCTTCTAAAAGTGTTTTGATCAATTAGTGTAAGAGAAAATTGAGCGCTATACGAACTTATGATGGCAAAGTAATAAAAGCGACGGACTGCATAATAAAGGTTGCTATCATAGGGGGCAATATAGCGTGACGTTCTTTTACATTAAGGGATTGGGCATACAAATCAATAAGCGCATGACAACCTCTGCTTCCCTCTGCGAAGGGCCTATCTTTTACTTTTATGCACTTACTTTTATGCAAGAGTCAAAGTATTCTTCCCTATTCCTTTGTTACTTTTTCTTTTGCAAGCATCATGTGGTGAGGAAAGATCTAGGCACATATATCCAATTGGATATGGGTGGGCATGAGTTATTATTGTTGAGATCACCCTTGAGGTGAGTGAGTTGGGAGGCAAAACTATAAGCCCCTATCTTCCTACGTGTCCGGTTGAAACTTTTTGTTCATGGGTATGCCGTGAGCGTTAGCAATCATGGAAGACTAAATGATAGTTTAGTATGTGGACTTGCCAAAAGGCTCCGACATGAGACACTTCTTGAAAATATGATGAATTGTAGTTGCAAAGTTGACTGAGAACATAGTTTGTTGGTTTCCAATAAGGTTTATGCTTCATACTTCTATGTTGTGATGAATTGTTACTTGTTCATGAGAAGCTTTATGATAAAAATATATTGAAATAAGTTCTTATGTTAGAGTTTGTTGTTGTTATGTTAATAAGCATGATGCTTCTATGTCCGTATTTTGTTTTTATCGACACCTCTCTCTCAAACCATGTGGACATGCTTTTCAATATCGGCTTTCGCTTGAGGACAAGCGAGGTCTAAGCTTGGGGGAGTTGATACGTCCATTTGGCATCATGATTTCCTACTGTTATTTACTTTGTTTTGTTGAATAATAATGCTTTGGGGAGTGATTCTAATGCCTTTTCTCTCATAATATGCAAGGTTTACACAAAGAGGGAGAATACCGGCAGCTGGAATTCTGGACCCAAGAAAAGCACGTCAGAGATACCTATTCTGCACAACTCCAATGAGCTGAAAATTTACGGAGATTATTTTTGTATTTAATAAAAATTACTGGAGCTGTAAACAACCGGAGGAGGGCCACCAGGTGGGCACAACCCACCAGGGCGCGCCAGGCCCCCCTGGGCGCGCCCTGGTGTATTGTGCCCAGCCTGGCCCGCTTCCGGTGCCCATCTTCTGGTATAAATTCCCAAAACAAACCTAAAAAATTAGGAGGAGGACTTTCGGGATGAAGCGACACTGCCTCGAGGCGGAACTTGGGCAGAAGCACTTTTGCCCTCCGGCGGAGCGATTCCGTCGGGGGAACTTCCCTCTCGGAGGGGGAAATCGAAGCTATCGTCATCACCAACACCCCTCTCATCTTTGGGAGGCCAATCTTCATTAACATCTTCAACAGCACCGTCTCCTCTCAAACCCTAGTTCATCTCTTGTGTTCAATCTTTGTACCGGAACCTCAGATTGGTACCTGTGGGTGACTAGTAGTGTTGATTACCTTGCGTAGTTGATTACTATATGGTTTATTTGGTGGAAGATTATATGTTCAGATCCAATATGCTATTTAATACTCCTCTAATCTTGAGCATGATTATTATTTGTGAGTAGTTACCTTTGTTCTTGAGGTCACGGGAGAAGTCATGTTGCGAGTAATCATGTGAATTTGATATGTGTTCGATATTTTGATGATATGTATGTTGTGATTCCCTTAGTGGTGGCATGTGAACGTCGACTACATGACACTTCACCATTCATGGGCCTAAGGGAATGCATTGTGGAGTAGTTATTAGATGATGGGTTGCTAGAGTGACAGAAGCTTAAACCCTAATTTATGCGCTAGTTCGTAAGGGGCTGATTTGGATCCACATGTTTAATGCTATGGGTAGACTTTGTCTTAATACTTTTATCGTAGTTGCGATGCTTGCGAGGGGGTTAATCATAAGTAGGATGTTAGTTCAAGTAAGAACAGCACCCTAGCACCGGTCCACCCACATATCAAATTATCAAAGTAGCGAACACGAATCAAACCAACATGATAAAAGTGACTAGACGAAATTCCCGTGTACCCTCAAGAACACTTTGCCTATTACTAGTGATTGTTCTGGCCTGTCCTTTGCCTCAAGAGGATTGGGCTACCTTGCTGCACCTTGTTTACCGTTACCATTACTTGCTCGTTACAAATTATCTTGCTATCAAACTATCTATTACCTACAATTTCAGTGCTTGCAGAAATTACCTTGCTGAAAACCGCTTGTCATTTCCTTCTGCTCCTCGTTGGGTTCGACACTCTTACTTATCGAAAGGACTATGATTGATCCCCTATACTTGTGGGTCATCACGCTCCGGAAGAAAATTGGTTGTTTGGTTACCTGGGTCGCATGCAAAAGTTGGCCCGCACGGAACTTAAAGCACTCCCCAGTCAGGCCCGCTGGGAACGGCCGAATCGACAGTTTCCAGCGAGCCAGGCTGTGGCGAGCCAACTTGAGCGCACATGGGTGGGCCAGGTTGCACGAGGGGATGCAACTAGTATACACCCCATACGTGGCTTCTTCCACCCCGAGTAACCTCCTCCTCTAATCCTCTTTCTTCCATCCCTTCTAATCTCCACAACGGTGCTTCGATTCGAGATAAGCTTTACACAAAAAAGATGCACATCGATGTTACGGTTCCATTTTTGCGATTAGTTCAAAGTTTCGTTGACCGTAAATGTTCAAGTTTGCATTCATGTTCGGAGCTATTTTGGATGAATTTTTTCAAATTCGTCGCGTACAGTCAGCCGTTTGAAATTTCCTTTGACCGGTAGCTTCATCACATAGTTCCACATGAGATTCGTGTTGTAAGTTTTCTGTTTCGTCGATCCTACTGCACCGACGCTGTAATTACACACACATTGTATTTCTTCTCCTCTGTCCTTGCCGAGCTTGCAAACTTAACCGGCGACGCCAACCACAGGCTGGCCGCGTACGGCGAGGCTGGAGCTGTTGTGGCGGTTCTTGGAGTCCACGCACACGGCGTTCAAGGAAGGGACGGGGAGGACATGCGTCTCCTTGAGGCCGAGGCAGGGACTGCCGTTGCGGTGGGTCCAGGGAGGCCATGGGGTGAGAGGGATGGCGCTCCCTGGGTCCTCGGGACTGTTATTGATGCCATTGCCGTGTTCATCTTCCATCGGTCTACCCCTGTTTCAGGTTGCTGAAGTATGCCACCGGTGATTTCATTGCCATACCGGAAGCTCCTGCCCCTCACGCCTGCGAGCCCGCCCGCATCCTTCCAAGGCTGCGCGCGGAGCCCGCTCCCGCGCGCACGCTTGCCGCTCCCTGCCATGCCTTGGCCGTGCCGCGCGCGCGCGCTCGCCGCTCGCTGCCTCGCTTGCTGCTGCTGCTGCTTCTTGACGATGCCCGTGGCCCTGGTGGCCGCACCGCTCGGGGACTGGTAGAAGGTGTCGGTGAGCATGTCGGCACCGGCGGTGAGGGGCTTGAGATTCTTGACGTCTCAGTAGTCATGCAACGAGTGGAGGTGGAGCGCATTCGACGGTTTCCGCGGTCAACTAGTCCTACGACGGCGTGGCAAACTAGTCCCAGTAACTATGTGTTATGTGTAGTTGTTAAGTCTTAATCATATCGCGTGCAGGCAACCAAACAACATGCACTAGTATGAGCACAGTCAATGCAGGCAACCAAACGCGGAGCGAAGAGGCATTGCCACGATACAGGAAGAGAGGATGCAGGCAACCAATCAACATGCAGATGTTGGTTTTTAGCCTGCATACCATCAGCCTGGCCCAATTGGGTCAAGTATGCAAAGTGCCCAAAATCCATGCAGGCAACCAAACACGTCCCTAGCGTTTGCCCACCTGGCTGGGCAATGTGGGTGTTGGCTGGGTCGGCCTACTGGCTGGTCGGCCCAGATGGGCCTTGACTGTAGGGCTCCCTCCTTTCTCTAAAAAACAAATGAGTAGGGGCTGCGGGTGTGATGATTTAAATGGGCTAACAACCCACTTTCGGCTTGTTGCCAGCTGGCTCGGCCTGTGCTAGCGCATTTTTGCGTTTTAGCCCGCAGAATTTCCTGTATTTACATGTTTTAATTAATATTCCTGGTGAATATTTGTACATGAAAGCCCCTGGAACTATCAGTTTTAGCTAAAATGCAATTCTTAGGCACAAAAGAGACTCGGGAATTCAATTCTAGGGCCAATTTTCGCTTAATGTACATGCTTTTATCATATGCTTTTACTATTGTAGATTAATGGTTGCTTACTTTTAATCGCTATGTAATGCATATTTTAGCATGTTATAAATATCAAAACGTCACATTGATGAATAAAATGTATCATCATCGCTTTTATGTCATGGATTACCCGATATAACCCCTTGATAATCGTTGATGGCTGGAATCAATAAACCAGGAGTCCATCGAGTTGGCACATAAGGGGTTCTACTAACCCATCGAGCATTCAACGTGGAGATGATCCTCGGGTCCAAGTGACACTAGAGGGCTATAGGCTTGTGGACCCAGATGGTCTTCGCCACTCCTAGGGTGAATACGCGGACAATGTATGGGCTAGGGTACCCCCACCTTGTCATTCATTGTGGAGGTGGTCCTTGAGTCTTAATGACTCAGGGCGATCGGCTTGGAGACCCAGATGGTCCCCACCACTCATAGGGTGAATGCCCGATTGCTGCACTTTCTTCAACTCCACCTCCATGGTACCATGCGTAATGTGTACATATCAGAACAAAGTTCCCTAGCCTTTTAGATCACTCTCACAAAGTGGTTTGAGAGGTTGGAGCACATTGTTTGTCCCCATGGAGAGGAAGAGTAGAACCATTGTTGCGCAACCACTTGGGTATGTCTACATTATCCAGAGGGATCACCATCGGATCCCATGGAGGCACCTTATAGCTACCCATTGTAGAGCCATTGGCATCCCCCTCGACTCGATGTTGATGTTATCCTGGCAAAGGTTCTCCTATGTGGAGATACTTAGCTGACTTGACATCTAGGCTAGAGTGAATGCCCTCATTTACTCGCTTGGCTTTCCGTTTGTTTATAGTTCCTTTGTTATATTGATACATTCATCTCCGATGGGTTGTACTCTATTAGAGCAAAACCTTATTCATCATTTGGCGATTGGATGGTGTTTGCATTCATCCCTTTATTCCTTTATTTATTTTTGATAGCTTGTTATGTTCTAAAATGTGTGCATTTATTATTGATGTAGTTTCTTCCTTGCTACATTATATTAATTAGATTTCATATTTTAGAACGCGTGTAGCACCCGAGTGGAGGAAATGTGCCCTTGCTGATAGCGGTACTACTAATACCATTTTACAAGCAACTAAATACTTTGAGTCTATTAAAAAAATCCATGAAGTATTGTGACAAATGCCTACTGCGGTTCAAACATATTCGGCTCCAGACAAGCCACCTTCATACTTCCTATGGGTACAACTGTGATCATTAATGATGCATTGTTGTACCCAGAGTCGACTCGTACCCTTTTAAGCTTTAAATACATTCGCGCTGATGGTTTCCACGTTGACACCGGTGATGACTATGGCCAAGTGTGTATACTCATCACCAAGTGGGATGCAAATGGTAGACATGCTATCGAAAGGCTTCCTCCGTTCGACACAGGGCTATACTACACAAAAATAGTAGCACCGCCCTTGTACACTACCCTTAAGACTATTTTTTAGAAGCTCTGGACTTTTCTGCCTCTAGCACAATAGGTTAGGCCACCCCGAACTTAGGATGATGAGAAATATAATTAACAACTCGCATGGTCATAGTGTTAACGTGAAGAATTTCCCGAATCCTGATGATTTTGTATGCTCCGCTAAAAGCACAACTTCTCCCTAGGTGGTTTTGGTAATTAATAACAACATATATTTCATTGGACTAATGTTTCCACCAAGTATATCTCAGGAAAAATTTCAATGATGGGTTGACAAATTGATGTGTGTGTGGTGAATCCACAAGGAGATGAAGAGAAGAAGAAGCAATAAGATTGGCCAAGCTTCAAGCATCAAGACTCTACATTTTACATTTTGTGAGAAATCACTTTGAGTCCATAGGAAAGCCAATACTATTAAAAGGGGGTGAGGAAATATGATGATCTGGTTGCTCAAGTGCTTAGAGATTACCCACCAAAAATACTCACTCATTTTCCACACAAAATCTTCTGTCCAAAGCCAAACTTAAAAAATCGGTGCCACCAACTATTTCCACTCGGCCCTACTGATACGTCTCAAACGTATCTATAATTTTTGCTTGTTCCATGCTGTCATATTATCATTCTTGGATGTTTTACAATCATTTTATAGCAAATTTATATCATTTTTTGGGACTAACCTACTGACATAGTGCCAAAGTACCAGTTACTGTTTTTGCTTGTTTTTTTACTTCACAGAATGTCAGTACCAAACGAAGCCCAAACATCGCAAAACTTTTTGGAGATTTTTTTGGGCCAGAAGACATCCAGTGGGCCAAAGAAGTGCCAGAGGGGAGGGTCGAGGAGACCACAACCCATAGGGCGCGCCAGAGGCCCCAGGCGCGCCCTGATGGGTTGTGCCCTCCTCGGGACCCCTCTCCACTGCCTCTGACGCCTATAAATTCCCAAATATTCCGAAAACCCTAGAAGAGTCGACAAAAAACACATCCAGCCGCCGCAAGTTCCAGAACCTCGAGATCCAATCTAACACCATCACGGAGGGGTTCATCATCCTCATTGGTGCCTCTCCGATGATGCGTGAGTAGTCCACCATAGACCTACGGGTTTGTAGGCAGTAGCTAGATGGCTTCCTCTCTCTCTTTTGATTCTCAATACAATGGTCTCTTGGAGAACTATTTGATGTAAACTTTTGCGGTGTGTTTGTTGGGATCCGATGACTTTTGAGTTCATGATCAGTTTCTATCCATGAATATTATTTGAGTCTTCTTTGATCTCTTATATGCATGATTACTTATAGCCTCGTATTTCTTATTCGAATCTTTGGTTTAGTTAGGCCAACTAGATCGATTTTTCTTGCCATGGGAAGAGGTTCTTTGTGATGGGTTCGATCTTGCGGTGTCCTCTCCCAGTGACAGAAGGGGCAGCGAGGCACGCATGTATCGTTGCTATTAAGGATAACAAGATGGGATCTATTCCTACATGAATAGATCTTGTCAACATCATCTCACCGTTCTTATTGCATTACTCCGTTTTCCCATGAACTTAATACACTAGATGCATGCTGGATAGCGGTCGATGTGTGGAGTAATAGTAGTAGATGCAGAATCGTTTCGGTCTACTAATCTTGGACGTGATGCCAATATAATGATCATCGCCTTGGATATCGTCATGATTATTTGATCTTCTATCAATTGCCCAACAGTAATTTTTTCACCCACCGTGTGCTATACTCATGAGAGAAGCCACTAGTGAAACCTACGGCCCCCGGGTCTACTTTTCCAACATATTTCTTTCCGATCTATCTTTTTGCCGCTTTTGTTTTCAGATGTATTATTCCAAAAACCCAAAAATACCTTGCTGCACTTTTTATTTACTCTTTTTATTTTGTGTTCTTGAGAGATCTATCTCTCCAATCTATCACTACCTAATCTATCTTTTTACCATAGAGAGATTGACAACCTCTCTTTCGCGTCGGGTTGCAAGTATTTGTTCTTTGTGTGCAGGTGTT